>OZ024736.1:40005480-41205480 GCA_964016875.1 Fallopia convolvulus
TATCCTGATATCGATATCAAGTTGATATCTGCTGTTGGTATTGAGTATATCGATATCAGCTGATATCCTTCTGATATCAGAATGATATTAGAGTGTTATTTTCATATACCCCAGGAAATTGGTATATCAAGATATCACTCATATCCATACCATATCCGATGTCTAGATATCACCCATATCGATATCTTGATATCCATACCGATACCGATATCAATATCTCATACTTAGATATCAATACCAAACGAGCCCTTAATAATATGTGTCGAACAGCCCTAGTATCGAACCCTAATGGTTCCGGTTTTGAACCCAACTGTACCAGTTAGTAAAAGGAAAGAAATCTCTTCATAAAAAGGTAAATCATAAATGGAAGCAAAGTAAATTCTCCAATCAATCAGATCGAGATTCAAAAATTAATTTAACTTCAAAAATCACTCTTCTCCCACCGATGATTCCATACTAATTACTACTCCTATAATTAATTGCTTAGTTTAGTACAAAGGATCCTAATAGTACTCCCTTTTTAAGTTTACCGTAGAAGAATCTTTATTAGTACTACTGTTCAAATTCAAAGATCAACACTCTTATATGGATCTAGACATATAAACCTTACCGAAAGCTTTTATTTTTCTCCAATGTATCAAAGTTTAACGACTCAAGCAGGAAAGGTTTAATTTGGGTGTAGTTCATCGATGTAAGACTCTGCAAGTACGTTGTAGCTTCAAGTATTTTGACTATGATTTGCAACAATTTAAGATTTGAGAGAGAAAGAAGAAAGAAATATATTACAAGAGCTTAAATATATATGAAAATCTTAAAACAGTCAAAACTAAGATTAATTCCAGCTACAATGTTGTGTCATCACTGCATTTGGTAACATGTAATTAACTTGCATTGGTGAATATGTTTGTGAATTGAGACTTTGTAAAAACATGAATGTAATGACACTGATCATTCTAGCTAAGAGTTTTTCACGAATGAAGTGACAATCCAAATCTATGAGCTTGGTTCATTTGTGGAAAAATGAATTTCGTGCCGCAACTGCTTGATTCTCACAATGAACATCTATAGGCTCAACACCAGGAACTTCAAAATTTCCTAAAAAAGTCTGCTAAGCCAACTCATTTATGTGCAAACAAGTCTCAAGGATTGACACTGTCTCCTTTGAAGACCTAATTCATGTACATATGATCACTTCTCATAGTTTCTACTTCGCATTTAAACTGAGTTTTTTTTTTTTGAGAGGATTTAAACTGAGTTTCCACCAAAGCAAGGAAAGATTTCATGATGGAGAAGGGATTCCCTTTGCAAGATAATAGATGAACCCATATTGTTCTGATATCAAAGTTCGGTGTTCCAAATACGAACGGAGGAGCAGACCGTCCCAACACACATGTGCGACAGGCTCATCACATAAGCTAATGAGATTCCATCCTGAAACCAATTGGTCATAGGAGTAACCAAGGTCATTTATTATAGGCAATTCATTCCCGATGTTTAATAGACTTCTTCACACGCCCTCTCAAGTGGCAACTAGTCTAGCCTAGTTGGCACTTGACAACATAATGGCCATAAAGTCGACGGATTGTCGACGAGCCCAAACAACTAGCCCAAATCCTGGCTAGCCCAATATAACTAATTGGCAAAAGGAGGAGTAAACCAAGAGTAAATATTCATTACTTAATTTTTCGATGAGCAATAGACTTGTTTGTCTGCTAAAATCAACAATAATTGTTATAAAATTATGAATCTATTATGTAGTAGTATATATGAAATGGGCCCATATATCAATATGTACCAAGTACTTCTTGGTCTAGTGGTAATTAATTGACATTAGGTCGCTTAAGCATTTTCAGTGGTCTCGAGTTTGAGACTCTCTGGCGGTGTGTATGCAGCAGAGAGGCTTGGAAGGAGCAACACCCCTAACGGAATCCAACCCAACTCCGGTCCGGACGTAGGCACAAAGTGCCGCACCGGACGAGGCCCAGCCCATAAAAAAATATCAATATGTAATAAATGGAAAGGCTTAATAGTTTTAATCTGGCTATATGGAAAAAGGAATCATATTATGTGTGTCTAGCACATGCAAAGATTTCACAAGAAACAATATCATCCTTACCAATTCAACAAAATTAGATCATCAACAAATGCTAAGTTAGTCAACCCTAGTTGTTTTCATTAGGATGAAAGCAAAGGCTTCCTTTGTACTCATTAAAGTTAACTTCCTGGAAAACATCTCCATAACAAGCACAATTTGCATTGATGATAGTAGAATAATGAGGAGCTTCCACAATTTGCATTATCCAATCAATCAACAATCTAGGAAAATTGAAGAAACACATAGCTTGATCAATATAAGACCATCTTACACAATCATATATATGCTTTTATAGCATATACAATTCCGAGCAACTGCTACATTATGAGATATTCCTCTCCTTAATACAAAAGCCCCTTGAGTTAAGGATACGATGTCATCAAGTAAAGGCCTTGTTTTTTGTACTAGGATCTTTGAGAGAGCTTTTAACATGACATAACAACAGGAAATAAGTATGTGTTCCTTGACTATCTCAATTATAAAGGGACAATCAACTTTAGGAATAATAGTAACAAATGTTGTGTTGGACTGTCTCACAAGATATACATTTTGGAAGAATTCAATTACTGCACCATACACATCCTTGTTGATTAGACCCCAAATTTCCTTAAAAGAAAACATTATTGAAACCATGTAGCTATGGTGATTTATATATTATTCCTAATCGAAGACAAGAAGCAAATTGGATATCTCCCATTGAAGGATCCAAAAAAGAGAAACCATTTCATAGAAGTTTTAATCAAAGGTTTCATTGAAATAAACAACAATATCTCATAATGGCTAATATGATTGCTAGCTCTTCTATCCAATATCCAAGAGTGCGAATACTGAATAAAATCAAGAGTGTTACCTGCAAATCCATTGAAGTCACGTTCCAATTTAGTCATTCTTTTTTGATCCTTTTGTTCGCAAACACTCCAACAATTGTGTGTATTGCTCGAAGTATGCTCATTGCTCTTTGAGGAACTAGAATTTGTTGAAGTTTGTACAATCAATTTCTTCTCTTTGTCCTTTGGAAAGCCATTGAGGAAATAGCACTTGTCATTAATATGATTCGTGGTTCAATAATATGACTTCTTCCCTTGAGAAGATTGTTGAGTGTTTTGTTGTGAGTAGCTTCTTTGTTGCTCGTGTGAGTTTTGCTATTGTTATGAGTTTTTTTTTTGTCGATTCTTCTTAGAATCAACATTAAATGATGGCGAATCTCTAGATATATATGAGATTTGTCTAACCCCCCCCCCCAATTCCAACTATAGTGTTAATGTCATCAAATTTAGCGTGGCTTTGTGTTTCTGTCTATGTCGCGATGACATGACAAGTTGACTAGGTTGATACTCTGTCATGATTTGACGACTTGAACAAGGGTTTGAGCTTAATTAGCACACTTCCTCTCATGTGAAGACCGAACTTCAAAATTGGTTTACATTGCTAGAAGATTGATGGAGGAGTTATGGCAACCCAAGTGAGATAATGTGATATCCATGAAGATAAGGGGTCACTTCGGATGTGAACATCTACCCTAGGAAGAAACGGAGTTTTGTAATTTGTTAACATTTTGATATTGATAATTGTAAAGCTCTATAAGAACCAATCTGAATCATGTAAGATTATTTTAATCTTATTTTGTGGGCTTACATATTATATACAATTATATTAAATGGATAAATAATTAATGAGTTTATTTAAGTGATTCGATTTATGTAAAAGGATTCTCAGATTTCTAATTAATGGTATGGGCCTAATGGGTGGATACCGGATTTGGCCCAATAGGCTTAATGGGATCCCTTTTGGCCAAATAAATAGAGACTAGGTTATAGTCCCCAATACGCCAATTCATTCCGTGCCTTTTCACTTAACTCTTCCCATTAGAGAATAAGGCAAAACCCTAGACTTGGCTGAGGAAGGCTACGTAACTGTGGTTATCATTAGCTATCGTTTGAGATTTCGCAACAAGTTCGATCGCTATCATGGATTCAGGTATATAATCAATGTTCTTAATATATTAGTATGATCGATTCTGGCATTTAAAGAGGATTAAAATCCTAACAAGTGGTATCAGAACCCAGATCATATTGAGTTATTAGATCTGAATTTTTTCATGTTTTTAGGTTAATTATGATTCCGATCGATTGTATATAATTTACGGTCGGTGGTGTAATTCATGTATGTTCGCATATTTTGATTCATGTATTGTACACGTTGAAAAGTCTGTACTGCGACTGTCTTGATCGGTTGAATTGGAGATATGATTTTTCAATTTATCTTTTCGTTTTTAATCTAATATATACATGTTGCGCATCTTTGCAATTCATATGCTATTAGAACAGTATTGAATTGAAGTTCATGCCTTTACGTAATATGCGAAATTCGGTATTTATGTTCGTGCCACTGTTGGTTGTATACTTGTATACATGACATTGGTTTATCTATTCAGTGTGATACATGTTTTTTTATGTACGCATTTAAGTTAATATCAGTGCATACATGTTTAAGTGATCGTACATAATTAAGGATTGGTACAGCTATATCATGTATATATTATGATTGATTTATACTTGATATAATTTCAGATTTTGGATTAAGTTGATTGAAGCAACATGTTGTCAAAGTAGTCTCTATTGTAGAGATGGCCAAAGGTGCGGGCCGGCCCGGCCCGCACCAGCCCAGCCCGCCCATCTGGGCCAGATTGGCACGGCCCGGCCAGCCCGCGGGCCAACCGGGCCAAACCCGCCCGGGCCATGGGCCGGGCCTGGGTTTGGGAATTGCGGCCCGGCCCGGCCGGGCCAGGACCAGCCCGGCCCGGCCCGGCCCGGCCCGGATAATTTATTTATTAAAAAAAAAAAAAAATAAAGGACCGGGCTGATATATATCAGCCCGGCCCGGCCCGGGGCTCGGCCCGCTCCAGCCCGGTACAATACCGGGCCGGTCCCGGGCCCTACTTCTCCGGCCCGGCCCGGTGGTGGCCCGGCCCGGGCCCGGCCCAGCCCGGCCCAGCCCGGCCCATGTCCATCTCTACTCTATTGTGTAGATTAATTTGATTTGAAATATAAAGTTCTTGTGGCTTGTTCTTATTTATGTGAATATCAATCGACCCAAATGAAGGTTGATGTTTGGCCAGATAATAAATACACATGTGATAATAAACATTGATAGTTATAAAGTTATTATCTATGTGAATAATAGTCGGTCCAAAAAAAGGCTATTGTTTGACCAGATCTGTTATTAATGTTTGATTATTAAGTTGAGAGTACCACTTACAATTGATATTTAGTGCAAACACTAGATGTCAAATTGTGCTAGGTATCTTGTATGAAATTTATTTTCTATGATTATTAATTGCATGTTTTTTCTTGTTCTCTGTGTATAGTTTCAACAAATACAAATAATGTTTCTACTCAAGTGAGTTCCATTCCTATGCTCAATGGGACAAACTTTAAGGTCTGGAAAGAGAATGTGGAAATCGTTCATGGATGTATGGATTTAGATCTTACGCTAAGGACTGAGCGACCCGCTTTGGCTGAGGATCATTCCAATGAAGCGAAAGTTGAAAGGTGGGATCGCTCTAACTGCATGAGTCTAATGATTATGAAGCGCTCCATTCTGAAAGCGTTTCGGGGCTCTATTTTTGAGAGCACTAATTCTAAAGAATCTCTTGAGGCAATTCAGCAATATTTTGCCAAGAATGAGAAAGTAGAAGCAAGCTAGCAATCATTTAGTTGCTATGATTTCTATGAGGTACATGGGAAAAGGAAACATAAGGGAGTACATCATGGAGATGTCAAATCTTGCTGGAAAACTAAAGGCACTAAAGTTAGAGATAAATGATGAGGCCTCTTTATTCCCTCTTTAGAGATGTGACATAAACGCTTATGCCATAATGATACAGAATTCTGATTTAATTTACACTTTGTACCTTTTGAATTAGTATGCAGGATTTCATTATGGGAAGCAACAACTTCTAGCATATAAAGACCATCCATCAAAGTACCAGTACCAATAATGTGAAATTGTCCCACAATACACTATTCCGGGCAAACCTAGCATGAATGGTGTTGTTGAGAGACGAAACAAGACGCTTTTGGACATGGTGAGAGATATAATTAGTCACTCTTCTTTGCCTGAATCACTTTGGGGAGAAGCATTAACGATTGCAGTATATGTCCTTAACAGAGTACCTAGAAAAGCAGTAGCTAAAACCCCATATGAAATGTGGACTGGGAAAAAGCCCAGCATAAGGCACTTACACATTTGGGGATGTCCAGCTGAGGCTAGGCCATATAAGCCTAGTGAAAGGAAATTGGACTCTAAGACAGTTAGTTGTTGTTTTGTGGGGTATGCAGAACGCTCCCAAGGGTTTAAGTTTTATGCTCCCACTACCCGATCCTTCTTTGAGACGAGAAATGCTAGATTTCTTGAGGATGTAGAATTTTGGGGGAAAGAATTGAGGAACGTCACTTTTGACGAAGTTGTCCCTATAGAAGAGGAATTTATTTCTCTGCCTGATGTGGTTATTGAAAGTGATCAGGAAATAAATCCTGACATTCTTCAAGAACCAGTTCATGTTTTGGACAACAATGAAGTTCCTCCCACAGAGCAAATTCAACTACCTCAAGAAGTGCCATTAAGGAGGTCTAATAGAGAGAGAAGATATGCAATTCCGGATGACTACATTGTGTATCTTGTAGAACAAGATGATCCTATGGGTGTGATTCCAGATGAATATTTCGCGTACCTTATGGAACAAGAAGATTCTGCATGAATTGCAGAGGATGATCCAATCAATCTTCGTGAGGCTCTTCAAAGTTCTAATTCTCTAAAAAGGATCAATGCCATGAAAGATGAGATGAAATCCATGAAAGACAATGATGTTTGGGATCTTGTCGAGTTGTCAAAAGGTGTGAAACCCATTGGTTGCAAATGGATATTTAAGACCAAAAGGGATTCTAAAGGCAACATCGACAGATATAAAGCTCGTCTAGTCACGAAAGGATTCACTCAGAAGGAAGGTATTGATTTTAAGGAGACCATTTCTCCAGTCTCATCTAAGGATTCTTCAGAACAATAATGGCACTTATAGCTCATATTGATTTAGGGCTGCATCAGATGGATGTAAAGACAATGTTTCTTAATGGAGACATTGATGAAACGATTTATATGGTGCAACCATAAAATTTTGAGTCCAAAGATTCGAAATCTATGGTTGCAAGTTAAAGAAATCCATTTATGGTCTTAAATAGGCTTCAAGACAGTGGAATCATAAATTTCATCAAGTGATTACCTCATTTGGTTTTGAGGTAAATAAGGTTGAAGATTATGTCTATCACAAATTCAGTGGGAGCAAATTCATTTTTCTGGTGTTATATGTCGATGACATACTTCTGGCTTGTTACGATATAGACTTATTGCATGAAACCAAGAGTTTTCTCACTAGAAACTTTGAGATGAAGGATCTTTGGGATGCCTCTTTTGTTTTAGGTATAAAGATACTACGAGATCGTTCTCAAGGTATCCTTGGTTTGTCACAAAAGAGCTATATCGAAAAGGTACTAAGCAGATTCGGTATGAAAGGTTGTGCATCGATAGATACACCTATAACAAAGGGAGACCAGTTTAGTCTGAAGCAGTGCCCCAAAACTGACCTTGAAATAAAGGAGATGCAAAAGATTACTTATTCCTCTGTGATTGGAAGTCTGATATATGCTCAAATTTGTACTCGTCCCGATGTAGCATTTGTGGTGGGACTTTTGGGCAGATACTTAAGTAACTCTGTATTGGATCATTGGAAAGCAACAAAACGGGTTATGCGGTATTTGCAGAGAACAAAGGACTTCATGCTAACTTACAGAAAATTGAACAGTTTGGAGATCGTTGGATATTCTGATTTCAATTTTTCAGGATGCCCTGATAGTAGATGATCCACTTCAGGCTATGTTTTTGTGTTAGCTGGAGGAGCTATATCTTGGAAAAGTGTCAAACAGACGCTTATAGCTACCTCAACCATGGTTGCAGAATTCATGGCTTGCTTTGAGGCATCCATTCATGGTGTATGGCTGAGTAATTTTGTCACCGGGTTGCGTGTGGTCAATGGTATTGAAAGACCGTTGAAGTTATATTGTGACATAAGTCAGCATTTTTGTTCTCCAACAACAACAGAAGCTTTGTGAAGGAGAAACACATTGACATCAAGTTTTTGTCATTGAAGGAAAAAGTTCAAAATGGTCAAATTTCCATAGAACATATTAGGACGGACTCAATGCTAGCTGGTCCGTTGACCAAGGGATTGCCTCCTAAGGTCTTTCATGAGCACACTGCTCATATGAGTGTTGGCATCTTTTGTAGTACCTTGGTCTAGTGGGAGTTTCTATTGATTTTCTAAGTTAAGTTTATGCATAATATGGATGTTATGATTTTTATTCCTAATGTATTTCTGAACTTGTTTATGAAGTTTTGGGTTGATCTCCAAATAAAGTAGGACTAGTTGGAAATAGACATGTTTTATGGAATCACATTGCATGTAATTTCCATGCCACTCATCCATTCTTGATCTATGTCATTGAATATAGTAGCACGGTGAACAGGGAAAGTTTAGTTATGATATTGGTTAAGGAATGTCGTCGTGATCTCATATTAATATACGAGATGGACTAGATTGATATAAAGGAGAAGTCTGTAAGTTTAGCCAAGACGTGTACACATAAAAAACTTTGGGTAATATAATTGTTTTTGGTCATATGTAGCCCAAGTAGGAGATTGTAAGATTATTTTAATCTTATTTTGTGGGCTTACATATTATATACTATTATATTAAATAGCTAAATAATTAATGGGTTTATTTAATTGATTTGATTTATGTAAAAGGACTCTCGGATTTATTATTAATGGTATGGGCCTGATGGGTGGATACCAGATTTGGCCCAATAGGCTTAATGAGATCCTTTTTGGCAATGGGTCGGGTGCGGGGGGACTACTTCCACCACCCGACCTACGGTTGTAAACCGCCCACCCGACCCGATAATTTCACCCGACGGGTTCCACGCGAAATCGACCCACCCAAAACCCGTCGGTTTTCGGGTCGGCTCGGGTTTTTTTCGGGTGTTATAAAAAATTAAAATTTTTAATTTTCAATCATAAATTAACCTTAAGTTTATTTGTTCAACGGGTCAAACGGACCCGTAAAAAAATAAACTAAAATTAATGGGTCAACCGATGACCCGTAAACAAAATAAACTAAAATTTAAACCTATTTATATAGGGCCTACCCATTGGATTAGCCAAAAAATAGATTTAATTAGAAGTATCAAAGTCCATCTCTATGGTTAGACTTCAAACACTTAACCCTCTCCTCTTCTCCTATGCTTTTTTATAAGCTCCTCTTCTCCTTTCCTTCTACTAATTTTCCGATGTGGGACAAAAAACCGGGTGGTCGGGTCGGGTCGGGTGAGGCTATACCCGAAACCGTACCCGCTCCATCACCCGCTCACCCGTCACCCGTTTTTCACCCGATTTTAATCGGGTTTTTTCGGGTCGGTTTTTCGGGTACCCACCGGGTGCGGGTGAAATTATCAAGCCTATTTACATCTATTGCCGCACAAACTTAAATTGAATAATATAATTTCATCATCAGTAAAAGTCAAAAAGGGGATGTAGCTCAAATGGTAGAGCGCTCGCTTTGCATGCGAGAGGCACGGGGTTCGATCCCCCGCATCTCCAACCTTTTTTAAGATTTTTTTAATCCTTTTCGCTTTGTAAATTACTAAATTAGGTGTATGATGTATTGATGTATTGATGTAACTTTCACAATTTATTAAACTAAACAAAATCATAAAGAGTATAAATCACGTTGACTCTATGATTATATTACTCCGTAGCGTTTAGAAAATAAACCTTTTTATAAATTCTAGCCTCATTTAATTATTATTCGTTTGAATCAACAAGAAATATCAATTATGCCACAAAAGGAAATATCTTTTGGTAGCCACCACGGGAGACATATTTGTTCATATGTCAAATCGTCCCATTCCCAATTTTATCAAGTAAATTTCAAAGCCAATTCACCATTGCGATCGATCAAAAGGTGCATTGCATTCGAACTCTAAAGTTTATAGACCACAAAAGATTTCAATAACCTTACATCAAGATTCAAAGTGTTAGTTTAATGTCATAAAAATAAGATTGCAAATACTCGACATCACCTTCTATTTCCCTATTCACTTTTTTCTCTTTTCCCATCTACTCTGAGCACACACCGCAGTCATCATGGCTTCTCAGCTTTGAATAACAAAGTGCACTCTTTTGCCCTTTTCCTTCTTCCTCTTCATTATCCCTGTTGAGGACTTTTTTGTTACAACGTCCCCATAGGATTCCTAATTTCCAATTCCCAAACACCCACCAAACCAATTAGGTCAATTGCATCCCAAAACACAACGCACCTAGGGCTTAAACATTTCTTAATTTTCATGTCTAGGTACATTGCAATTTGACCTTTATTTTTTATCCCACTCCTATAGCTCCTAGAACACGATGAAGTGCACTCCTTTTTTAGGACAGTTGGGCCAGTACAATAAGGATAATTATACCGTTCCGTAACTCAAGTAAACTCGACACTGAAAATTGAAAATCACGTCATTTAATTTGACAAATTGATTTTGAAAGGATTCCTACTTCCCAATTCCCGTACACCAACCATTTAATTTAACACCTAAATTTATAGGCCCTTCATGAGTATTTTTTTTAATTACTCCGTAGTACATTGCAAATTGAGACTTTTTTCCATTCTCACTAACCACTCCCATAGCTCCTAATTTCACTATTTAACCGGCTAATTAAGCGCTAATCACAGCTACATATCTCACCAAATCCAATTCACACCCTGGACAAGTACCTAAACCGATCCGCTAACTCAGACAGACTCTATCATCATTCACTCCAACTCGAAACTCGAGTCATTAAAACAAATCGGATTTGTCGGTTTTAAATGAGATTTAATTTCATTCGATAATAATAATAATAAAAAAAGGAAATAGATTCAGCAGTCGACGCAAGCACAGGAGGCGCGTGCAACAACCTCGGGCAAATCCGGCGCTCTGGACCACTCCTCGGTGGCACAATCGAAGACCAACACCAATCCTTCTCTGTATCCCCTCACACTCCGCCCACTCCGCCGCAGCAAATCGTCGATGCATCCCATAACTTGCACCATCACCACCTTATCCTCCGCCCCAACGCAACTGAACCTCACCGTGCTATCCAATCTCACCTGCGCCGGCAATGGCGGTCCCTTCATTCGACTCCATTCCCCGAACGCTCCACCGCCGGAGGCTTTTCTCCGCGCGTTGAACCGCCAAAACGAAAGCTCGACGGCGTGGCTGGCTAACACGTAGACATTACCGTAAGCGCCACAAGCCGCCACCACGCAGCCTCCGCCGGGGACGGCGCGGCTCCTGAGCCACGCGCGGGACTCGACGTCGTACAGGTCCATTGAGCAAGCGTACGCCTGCGCCTCGGTTCCGACGGAGGCAGCGCGTGAGGCGCCAGCCGAAAACGTCGAGCCGATCTTCAGGCCTCCGATGACGTAGAAGACGCCGTCGATTCCGACACCGACGCAGCCGTATCGCAGCCTCGGCGCGTCGCAAACGATGCTCCACCTGTTGCTCTCCGGATCGTATTCTTCCACCTCCGACGTCCTCGCTGATCCGCCAGCTACGTAGATCTTCCCGGCGACGGCGGCAGCGGCGAACTTCTTCCTCGCGAAGAGCATCGGCGGACGGAGGCGTACCGCGGAGGTCCAGGCGTCGAGCTCGGCGGTGGCGTTGCAGCCGATTAGGTAGATCTTGCGGCCGATCGCGGTGACGCGCGCGTGAGAGAAGAGAGGTTGGAGGTTAGAATTGAGGGAGGAGGTTTGCCAGGTGGCGGATGGGAGGAGGAGGTGGAGCGAGGAGGAGAGGAGGCCGCGTGGGGAGAAGGAGAGGGCGAAGAGAGTGGGGCGGAGGAGGTGGCGGCGGCGGCGGGCGAGGAGGAAGGAGGGGGAGTCGAGGAGGCGGTGCCAGTGGCGGCAGACGGGAGGGAGGGAGGGGAGGGAGGAGAGAGGGAGGCGGGAGAGGATGTCGAGGAGGAGGTCGTCGGGGAGGGAGGAGATGGAGGAGGCGGTGGTTCGGCGGGCGGCGGGGAGGGGGGAGAAGGTGTGGGAACCGTCGGGGGCGGGGCAGCAGGATTTCACCAGCCAGGAAAAGTGGCGAGAGTTGCAGCTCTCTGACATTTTCCGTTGAGATTCTCCCTCCTCTCTCACTTCCCCAATCTGAATTGATTGATGCGGTTTATTTACAACATGGAGGGGTAAATTTGGTAATTTCAGGGGAGAGTGCCCTTAGCGGTGGAAATTAAAAAAAAAAAAAAAGGTGGTGGTAGTGTAATTTGTACTCTGTGATTGGGTGAATTGGATTTGGGCCTTGGGAAAAAAAGTGTATAGTAAGGCATATAATTTCCTAAAAAATAAATTGGATTTTTAAAAAGCCGAGTAATTGCGCCCCGGTCAGAGTTGTAGGGCGCACCGGCTTTTTAGCAGCGGTGTGCCCTACCGCTCTAAATTTAAAAAAAAATTTGAATAAAAGGCAGCGGCAGCGGTGGCCGCTGCCGCTGCCCATTAAAAAACAAAAAAAATTGTCGTATTATGGCAGCGGCAGCGGCCACCGCTGCCGCTGCCTTTTTTTTAAAAAAAAAAATATTGCATGGAGCGGCAGCGGTGGCCGCTGCCGCTCCCTTGCCCTCAGTAAAAAAAAATATCGCGGCTATTTATACCGAGCAATGAGGCGAGGTCGGAACGCGGTAACAAGAAAAAAGCTCTCAAATTCGTCCCCAAAATTACCTCTACCAAAATAATGTCGGGTTTTTGGCCATTCAACGAAGGGCAAGACTATTCTAGTTCAAATCCGGTAAATGAGAACGATGATCAATATGGCGGTTTTGAAGGAATTCCTTACGGTGGACATGGCTATTCTACTTCAAATCCGGTGAATGTGAGCGACGATCAATATGGCGGTTTAGAAGGAATTCCTTATAGTGGACATCAAAACGATGAGGTTTTGCATCAAAACGAAGAAGCGGTATGTAATCGATCATTTATTAAATTATTATTTTTATTATAAGCAATCATTTTTTAGGGTTGTTATAACTAATCATATTTTATAGTTGTTATAATTGTTAAATTAGTTGTGTTAGTGCAAAATTTTCGTTTTAATTTCTCATATTGTGTTGAATTTGAGAGTTTATAATCGAATTAATTAATGAAGTATTTGTCATAATTGTTTCCAGTTTCCCGATTTTTCTACCTATTTTGTGACTGATAATGAGTGGTCGGAACGGAATCATATGCTAAAATGGGCTAGAGAAGTAGGACGTAATTTGAACATGGTGTTGACAATTAAGAACTCATGGGAAACGAAGGTCCTTTTAGCATGTGTGTTGGCCGGTGAGTACAAGCCAAAGAAGAAGGGCAAATCCGGTGTTAATATGCCG
The DNA here is from genome assembly GCA_964016875.1 of Fallopia convolvulus. Taxonomy (NCBI): domain Eukaryota; kingdom Viridiplantae; phylum Streptophyta; class Magnoliopsida; order Caryophyllales; family Polygonaceae; genus Fallopia; species Fallopia convolvulus. The sequence goes on from OZ024736.1 coordinate 40,019,087, forward strand.
ACCCTACAAGTTGGTGATAATCTAAAGGAAAAACCACGTAGCAGGAAGATGGGCTGCCCGTTCGAATTAGTTGGCCAACGGGACAGGAGGACCCATCATTGGCGGCTAAGCGTGAAATCCGGTCGCCACAACCACGACCTTTCCACTGGTCTGGAGGGATATCCTTTTGCCGGCCGCTTAACTGATGAGCAAAAGGAGGATGCAAGGATATTAACTCAATTCTCACTCCATTTCTTAAAGTCTTTTGCCGGCCGACCTTTCCACATGGTGCCCCGAAGTTTGTTATGACATACTTGCGTGAAAAGTGGCCGGACATCACAACTTCGATGAGACAGTTGTACACTTTTCGGCACGATGTATTGAAGAAAGAGATGAGCTCAATGAATGTAACTCAATTCTCACTCCATTTCTTAAAGTCAAATGGCTATTATCTGAATTATCGAGCCGAGGAAGGAAGCAACGAGATAATAGACTTTTTCTTTGCCCATCCCAAGTCGTTGAATCTGCTGAAGTTGTTTCCATATGTTGTGATCATGGATGCGACATACAAAACCAACATGTAAGTAATTATAATAAAAGCGTTTTTACTTGAAATTTAAGTTTTGCACGTTAACTTATTCAGATTAATTAACATTTCAGGTATAACATGCCTTTGAGTGAGATGGTAGGATTTACTTGCACCGGGCACACTTTTTGTATTGGGTTTGCATTTATGGCAAGAGAGACCCAAGATCACTACGAATGGGTGTTATATCAGTTGCGGGAGGTGTTCGAAATGGTTGGGAAAATGCCAGAAGTTGTTGTCACATATCGGGATATTGCCGAGGTTAACGCTGTTGCGGTCATGTTTCCCAACGCCAAGCACCTATTGTGTTGGGTGCATATCAAGAGGAATTGCAAGGCGTACGCTTTGGCGAACGGGTTTTCTGAGGGGACTGCGGAGTGGTTTGGAAACAAAGCATGGGAGCTATTTTGCTCAACGACAGTAGCAGAGTATGAGGCACGACTTCGTCTATTGCGGATTGGTGAGATTGGAGTACAAAAGCCGCTCAATCCGTTGTTGTTAGCGTACCTCCAGAGGAACTGGCTTACTCCTTGGCGTGATCACATTGTTAGAGCCTACACTGATCATTGTCTACATTTGTTTACAAGGACCACAAACAGGTACGCTAATCAATTTTCCTTATTAGAAAACTCATAAACACAAATATTAGCTATTGGTACTAAATTAACGAAATATTTATCAGGGTCGAGTCCCAACACTCTGTGTTGAAGGATTATTTGGAGTCTTCTGTTGGGGGGTTCAGCACGGTCTTGAGAAAGATGCACGCCATGGTGAACATTCAAGTGCACACTATTAGGGGAGAGGGGGCAGGATTGTTGGAGGAGGATGCGAGAGGAGTTGGCTTTGGAGTTGAGGACCCATTACGAGACGTATGCACGCTTATATCCTTATATTACGCATATTGATGATTTGATCAATCAAGTCAGTACAGACTACTACTGGATGGAGACGCCAACAGTCGGATTGGCGTTTGCTACTAGATTCCAATGTGCACTTGTCGTTCTATCCGAGCGTGGTCCTCATACATGCCTCCCGATGATATCTAGTGAAGCTCCAAGTACTCCTGTGTGGGACAGTGTCGCGGCGATAGCTCATCTAGGGAACCACTATGTCCCGGTATGTGTCATACACTTACATAAATTTCATAGTGGACTAAATTTTATTATATTATTTACGAATTTGTCATTGTAGGTTATGCTCGTAGATGAAGCCCCCATGCCGACCTCTGCAAAGCTTTGGACCCAATATCATCATTATAGCGTTGATGGGATGGATATTCGCTTTCATGAACGCATGGCCCGGTACGTCAGTTACCACAACGCAGAAGGGTTGCCTCCTAGTTTTTATTAGAGTAGGACTAGTATTTGTATTTGTATTTCTATTGATACTTGTAGGGTACTTGTAGTTGTAAGATATTATTATGGTTATTATTATTTTTGGGACTAGTATTTGTATTTGTATTTGTATTTCTATTTCTATTAGTACTTGTATTGGTACTTGTATTTGTATTTGTATTTGTATTTGTATTTGTATTTGTATTTGTATTTCTATTGGTATTTGTATTGGGGTTTAGGGTTTAGGGTTTAGGGTTTAGGGTTTAGGGTTTAGGGTTTAGGGTTTAGAGGGTTTCTAGGGTTTCTAGGGTTTAGGGTTTAGGGTTTAGAGGGTTTCTAGGGTTTAGGGTTGTTAGGGTTTAGGGTTTAGGGTTTAGGGTTTCTAGGGTTTTTAGGGTCTAGGGTTTGGGTGAGCATACTGAAAAAACACAAAGAACTAATCCCTAAAACAAATAACTAATCCCTAAAAAGTCCATAGCACATCCAAATAAATAATCCAAAAAACATTTAAATATCCAAACATAAGAAGTCAATAACATATCCAAACAAGTAATCCATAAAACATCTATCGGTAATAACCGGCATCACTACGCCGTCCAGGCTGGTAACGGGAGGGCGGCGGAAACGGGCGCATGTCTGGTTCAGCTTGGGGCAACTCTCCAAAAGCTACGGTCTCAATAGCATTGACATATTCTGTGGCATATGGACCTCTCAATTGACTAGCGTATGGACGGAAACTTCGGACAATCCCTTCCAAGTAAGCCATGCGCTGCGTCAAAAAAACATGATTATTTAAATATTAATAAATTAGTATAGGTAATAATGAACAACATATATGGTTCAATACGGTACCTGGACAAGTTCGACCTCACGGGGAACTGGCGGTGGATGAGCACGTTGATCTCTCATAAGATATGGATGAGACAGAGGCTGAAGCCATGGTACATAGTTTCTGTCCGCTGCATAAGGGAATATGGCCATCTCCCCCTCGGGCACCAAGGATTGATAACGGGATTCCCAACGGTCATCCTCGTCTCTGAAAGTGACTTTATATTTGGTTGGACCCAATCTCGTCTCTCTTTTTACAGTTTCTGGCATAATGACGTCCAACACTGGAATCTTTTGGTGGTAACCGAGTTGCCTGTAGCATCTGTCCGGCATATACGACTCCCTCACATCGAAGTAGGTGAGTACCCCACGATAACGAGAGAGCACAAGCTCGCCGGTGGAAAAGTTAAGGCCCTGGCCCCACGGCATCCACATAACCTGATCAATCTTGATCTCATCTAATTGACGTCGTATGGCAAGACATTCTTCATCATTGTTGTGTCGGTTCCGATCTGAATGGTACGGGGTCGGATCATCACCCAACGATCTGCTCAACCGACCTCTAAAGGTCGGAAAGTACCTCCAAATCCAAGTCTGTGAAATATATAAATATGTTATGTTATATGTGTGTACAAAACGTTACAATATATTTAAAGTGTATATAAGGTTAGATATACTCACGTGTAGGACGTACATGCACCCACTAATACCCGCAGCATCTCTGCTACTTGCACAACCCAACTGCCTGTACAAGTAGGCCAATGTACCCGCTGCCCATGCATAATGAGATGTCGTCGTATGGTCTAGTACCAGATGCAAGAGCTGTAGCTGGGTAGCGCCATCAGACTTGTCCAAAAACAACGTGTTTCCAAGCAACATAAACAAGTAAAGAGATGCGATCAAATGTGGGTCCGCTTCTTGTGCCACCAGGGCTGTCAACCTATCCCTCAAAAACACCGTGTTGATGCCACCGCCTGAGGTCTGCCTGTTCACCTCCCTAACTTCAACTCCTAGCATTTCCGCCATCCTTAGGCGTAAAGCTTCATCACTCAAAAGCCCTTTCTTAACCTTAGCGCCATTCAATGGAAGGTTTAGTATCTTTGAGACGTCGTGGAGGGTGATGGTAATCTCCCCCCAAGGAAAGTGGAAACTATTCGTTTCCGGGTACCATCTTTCCACGAATGCAGAAATCAACGCTCTGTCCATTTCCCGGAACTTCCAATCCTTCAGATGACTCAAGCCGCTTTGGTTTACAAGCGTCACCCAATCCTGGTTTGAATGGTTGTCCGCTAAGGTTTTCAAGAAGTGTAACGCCTCGGACCGACCTTGCACCTTAAGGTTTTTTACCCACTGTTCACATTACAACAAAAATTAAGTTTTGAACATTATAAATAATATCATAAATTTTAAAATTATAGGTCGTTCTTACCTGTTGGTGATCCCATATGTAATGTGCCCTATGCGTATGAAAGTGGGTGAGTAAGGACGTGTCGCTTGGACCGCCACCATATCCGCCCACCGGATGGACCGGGGCCGCTAATCCAGGGTCCTCATAAGGCGGGACCTCATAATCATGGGCCGGGATATCGGGCTCCGGAGGAGCCGAGTAGCGCATGGGAGGGGGTGGGTTTGTGTACGACGCAGGAGCCGGGTTTGTGTACAACGTCATCAACGTAGACGGCTCTTCTGGTGGCGTAATATGGCTCGTACTACCATAATGGTGCGTCTCTTGTGGTGGCATATAGCTTGTACCACCATACTGCGTCTCTGGCGGTGGCATATAGCTCGTACTACAACCATACTGCGTCTCTTGGAATGGCATATAACTCGTACTACCGTAATTATACGCCTCTTGTGTTGGATATTGCAGGGGAAATTGGTAACCCCCGTATTGCCCATGAGCGGCTCCGTATTGCCCATGAGTGAATGATGGACCAGTTTGCCCATAACCCGTATTAGCAAATGTGGGCTGGGTACGATCCACATAGAGGTCCGGAAATGTATCACCACTTCTATTCAGCAATCTTTCGATTGCTGAAATATCATCTGCGTGCATTTTTTACAATATTTCTCTAAAATCCAATAACGTGCATAATGCTCATTTAAACACATAATTAATGTATCAAACTATTAATTCATCCGTAAATATAGTAACCATGCACATTAAGAAAAATTCATATTCACCCTCAACAACTACTTAATCGCTTATTTTTATAATACTCATAAATTAACTTACTAACATGTATGAACCTAATTTAAACTCATAATTAATGAAAAAAACTAATAATTACACCATAAATAAATTAACTATTCAAATTATGAAATTTTATAATTATTTTCTACAACTACTTAATCACTAATAATTATACATACATTAGTCTATAAATTATACATTGATTAATTAATTAATTATTTTTAGGGTGTAAATTAACATATAAATTTACTATCATGTAAACTACTTAATCGATCAAACTCTCGGTAATTAACCTATAAACTACTTAATACATAAAACTAATAGTTAATTCATAATATAAAAATAAATTTAATATTTTGCGTACCTAAACCCTCCAAGGGGGCAATGGGGGCGACGGGGGCGACGGGTTGGCTCGTCGTCGCTTCCGGAAGCGGGACTTCAACCTCCTCTCGAACTCTCGAGGTTGTCTCGCTCTCATTTAAGTTAATATTTCGTCGGGATTCATTCCGCCGTCTACTTGAAGATGACTTCGAGCCAAACAAATTCTAATAAAAAAATTAAGTCAGTTTTAACCTTAATAACTTAAAATAATTCAATTAAAATAAAAAATAATACATACCGATAGCGAAAAACTTCTCATTTTTTGAACCACTTGAATCGAATTAACGTAATTCGGACCACTTTCAATCGGATTTGGGGCAAAAATGGAGAGCTCGTTTGGAGCTGATAGATGAAAATGGAGAGGGAGTGAAGAGGATTTGGGAGGGATTACACTGGTAGAATGAGGGAGTGAAGAGGAGCTGCATACTCGGCTCTTAAAAGGCCTTCATACACCCACCCGCGTTATTCCAGTCAAACTGGGATTCTGCAATTGCAGAATCCCAGGCATGCAGAGCGGCAGCGGCCACCGTTGCCGCTGCCTCTGCATGCAGAGGCAGATTCCCGCGTGGGAATCTGCCTCGTTGTCCCTTAATTTAAAAAAAAAAAAAAGGCATGCAGCGGCAGCGGCCACCGCTGCCGCTGCCTCTGCATGCAGAGGCAGATTCCCGCGGGAATCTGCCTCGTTGTCTTCTAATTAAAAAAAAAAAAAAATAGGCAAGCGGTAGGTTTTACCGCTGCTATTTACAGCGGTAGGGCCCACCGCTGTAAAAACCGGGGCGCCCTAAACCTCTGACCGGGGCGCCCCTCATTCGTCTTTTGAAATTACCAACTTGTTATTTTTTTTTGGTATTGTCACCCTAGTTCAGCTTGATAAAGTTTGCTCCATCAAACGCCTAAGTTTGGAGTTCGAGTCTCGTCCGGGCCTTTTTTATTTTTTAGGTGAGATATGCTCTTCCAATCATTTCATTTCTCTTCCACTAAGAGTCGAACACTCGACTTTAACGAAGGGAAGCGTAGTCCCTTCCACTACGCTCCATACCAACTTATTAGTGGTGAAATATAAATTGAAGACCTTGACGAATAAACCAAAGTTAGGCCTTGTTACTCTTTGTTGAAAAAAGGCACTTATTTTTTTACAAAATTATATTTTTCTATCTTAAAGTGTATGGTGTATAAAAATTAGTTATTTTTTACGAATTTTAAAATAAAAAAGCTATAAATTTTGTAAAAAATTTTGTTTTTTCAAATTGTAGCGAAGTCTGAATTTAATTTTCAGCACCTAAAAAATCTATTGTGGAGTCATAAGTACAATGAATATTGCACATGCAAAGTCTAAATCAATGTTGATATTACTTGTAAATTGTAATTATAATATATTAGTTTAGATTACCCAAAACACGAAACAAATATTAGCAAGTCTCAACTATGTAAAAGTCAAAGTTTCAACTCCCATGAATTAATATATAATACATGCGTAAATTGTACTCATAAAAAGGTCCTTTCAAAAATGTTGATTCTCTTTCCCATCGTATTTAGCCTATGTGTTTATTTTATTGCTCTACGTGTTACATCACAAGCAAACACATCGAAATGTATGATCTGTATTTTATAAATTTTGTTACAATAAAGCGGTACAAGCATATAAACTTTAATGGGGAAATAAACAAATACTTCTTTTCCCTTGTTTGTAGAATGGAGATGCTTCCTCTTCAACATATATTTTGCTATGTAACGTTATGTTAGCAATGGAAAAAAGCTGGATAAAATAGAGACGTATGATTTGTAGAAAGACGACGACGAAGAGGAAAAGCACGTGACACTATAATTATTCATAAATCACGCATCTGGCCCACTTGTGGACATATCATAACATGACAAAATATTGGGAGCCCAAAACATAATTTTATCTAGTTTTTTTAGAATAAAATTACTGCTGTCATGTGACTTGTGACCCATTGGGTCCTTGTTTGTTCTCATCCAATTTTGTCACACGTATACTATATAAGAATGTTAATATTGTAATTTAAAGTTTTAACGTATAGTACCTGGTAATCCTTATAATACTGACGTCTCCTTGTGGGTTTTTTCAGATTCTTACAAAATCCAATGGGAAGCTTTCTATGAAGCATGTCCATCCACACAGTATTCTGTCTTGTTAAATGACGTGCTTCCTTACTTTTATCATTTGGGTACACTCCAACTTGTAAAGTGACGAAACGCTTCCTCATGAATATGATTTGTAATATACATATACCGATATTGTGTTAAATCCTAGAGATATATGATAAAAATGGAGAATATATAATATACGATATTGACAACTTTAGAAATAACACAACCTAAAAAGGGAAGGAAAAAAATTATAGGAGAGATTAGCATTTGCATGGAAATTGTGATAATAAAATAGTAAAATGGGAAAGGATTTTTTTGGGTTGGTATCCTTGAATTTATGGATAATTTGATTGATGTCATTAGATTAACTTTCTCCATTTAATTTTAAACATTTGCGTATTTTTTTTTTGTTGCTCAAATGTGACTCTGATGCACTCATTTGAGTGCGGGCAATTCTGGTGTGGTTCGACTCATGAAATGTCAAGAAAGCACAAAATGACAGCTTCACGACATAAGGCGGTGAAATACCGCTCTTAAAATGGCCCCAAATCACCCAAAATATACCCTTACATATGGTTGTTTCGGAATTCAAATCGATAAGTTTTGTGTGTGGATTTGAGTGTTTTAGGAGTTAAATTTCACCAATTTGGGGGTGATTAACACAATAGTGAGCTTTGATTTGACCAATTCGAACAGAAAATGAAAATCAACCATAATAACCTTAAATTTAGGGCTACCAACGAGAATTTTCCCAAAGTATTAAATAAGCATGCGAATCTACCTAGTACAAATATAAAGGAGAAAACAAGTATGTATAAAATATTGTGCCACTTGTCACCATATAAAAAAGTAAAAAATTATTTTTTTGATAAATTTTGACAAAAAAAACCTACCCACTTTCCCACTTCCACCACTAACCATTACAACTTATTTTTTAGTGAAAATTTGATTCAAAAATATTTTACAATTCTAATAATTTTATACAAATATTTATTTTGAATTTATCTAAAATATATCTTAGTATTTTAATTGATATAACACAAATCATTTTTAAATTTATCTAACAAACACTATTTTTTTAATAAATTGTATGAAAAAATTTATTATCCTAACCATCTCAAATAAACTGTTATTTTGAAGTTATCTAAAATAAAATATTTATGTAATTGTTTTTCACAATTCAAAATTTGAGAGAATATTGACATGAGATTGAATTCATTTTTCTATTGAAATATTTTTTTAAAAAAATAATTTCACTTACCCACTATCTCAAAAACCATCACCCTTTAACAAATTAATATTTTGTAATTTTTACTAAGAAAATAATTTTATTTTTTTTAAACCACTTTCACCTTGCCCACTTTTTCCACTATCTCAAAAACTACCACCAACTAACAAACTAATATTTTTAATTGTTTACTAAAAGTACTAAAAGAAGTGTGATTTGTGAAAATGTGTTTGTAAAATTTTTTCAAGAACAAGTCGAAAATAATTTATAAATGAATTTAATAATAAATTCGTACAAGGTATATGAATAACACAAAAAAAGTGTGATTTAGTTATGAAAAATGTGTTCAGGAGAATTTTTTAAGAACAAGTCGAAAATAATTTTTATATTAAACCCGTGTACACATTACATGAATAATACTAGTTGAAATTTGAAAATGTAAAGTGGAAGAGGTAGTGCTTATTGAAAATGTCGCAAAACACCTAGGCCCACTGTGCTAGTCACGAGCTGAATATGTTTTGTGCCTAGACTGGACCCAAAACACCTAGGCCCGAAAAATGCTACCCAATCTTCTTCTACTTCTCCATTTTAAACTTTTGAATGAGGGAGGTGGGAAGAAATCGAGAAAAAGAGAGGGATGGGGGTAGAAATGATGATGGTTTAAAACTTAAAAAGAAATGATATCAAATACTCCCTTCGTCCCATAATGTTTGTCCGATTTCCTTTTCCGTCGTCCCAAAATGTTTGTCCACTTTCCTTTTATATCTATATTTTTCTTACAATATTACCCTCATTCAATATCACCTTTATCTATACTATCCAATTAAAAATCTACTTCAAAACCCCTTTTAGTCATTTCCTTTTTTCCTTCTCTTTCTTCTCATCTTTATCCATCAACATCATACTCTCTCTCCCATTCCTATTGGCTACTTTTTCTTCACTTTAATTTCTTAATTTGTGTGAAAACCGTCCTTTTGGACGAACATTATGGGACGGAGGGAGTATTTTTTTTGATAGAAGGAGGGACGGTACTCTCCGACCTCTCAAGAGGGTATTTTATTAATAAAATAAAAACGGGCTAAGATAGTCCGACCCTTAACATCATAAGACAACAAATAAATAACACCCCCAGGGGGTCACACAATACATGAAAATTAATGTTAAAAGAGAAAGCTAAAGAAGCTAAAAAGTCAGCTACAACATTTGCTTTGCGATAAATATGACGGAATTGGGCAATCCAATCCCTACTAATTAAGCCTTGGCACCGATGCACCAGATAGGAGAGTGGATGACTACACTCCATAGGTCTTCCTAGAAAAAGACACACTAAACGTGAATCAATTTTTAGAATAACTCTTCTATAGCCCTTGCTCCAAACAAGACTCAAACCTTATAGGACACCTCATAGTTCTGCCATCGGAACAGTGCAAATGTCAATATTATGAACAAAACCTACATGCCACTTACCATCTGAATCCCGAATAACACCTCCACCCGCTGCAAGTCCATTCCGAACAGACCCGCTAGTTCTAAGTTTGACAAATCCATCCATAAGGCGCTCCCACTGAATATAACACTCTTCTCTTGGCCGAAATTGCCTATCCAAGCCAAATGATATCACATATTATTATCGTGTATTGTTAACCCAATCTTTAAATGTATTTTATTTCAATATGACTGATCGATTTGTTTTATAAATAATATAAAAAAAATACTTTCATCTTCGAATAATATAATAAAAAATTCAAATGAATCATTTAAAATAAGAAGATAGAGGTTGAAATAAATTGGTGAAATATGAGATTTAGATGGATAAAAGAGATTATATAATTTTAAAATGTGAAGAAAAATATATAAATTTACAAACTCTCGAATGGTGGTAATCGAACCGAGTCGAGCATGAGTAACACCGAATTGAACTTTGAGTTGCTCATGCTCGACTCGGTTAAAAATAGACGAGCTCGAGCTTGAACACGAGTTTGGTTCGAACAGTTTGAGCTTGGTTCATTAAATACTCATTGAGCTCGAGCTTAGCTCACGAACCTCTCATTTAGTTTTTTCGTGAGATAAACCCGCGGACAACTCGTCACTTGATCAATACAAGCAAATGGAACTAAAACTTAAGGCCTTGTTTCACTTTCCCCACAAAAGTCCTTTCTACAAATAAACTATATATTGTTTGTAATATATATATATATAGTAAAACTTATTCATGAACATATAATCTAGTTTTTTATGAGCATATAATCGAGCTTGCCCATTAGCGTATAATCGAGCTTTTTCATTAGCAAACGAGTCGAGTTATCTTGTGCTCAAGCTTAGTTCGTTTATAATTCGAGCTTTAAAATTGTGCTCAAGTTCGGCTCGTTTGTAAATCGAGTCGAACACGGACAAAATTTAACCGAGTCAATCCTTTATTCGTCTGAAGATTGGATAAAAGATAAAACAAAAACGAATTCGAAATTGAAATTCAAGTTTGAAACTCATGCGATTAAATTTTTTTGGTTAATCCCCAGAAACTGAAAAGCGAGATAGATCTATGTGAAATCTCATTCTGTTCGATAGATAAAACGGAGACCAAAAGAATTGACTGTTGAGCCGTATGAGTTAGGAAACTCTCAAGTATGATTCTAAGAAGGATTCCTCTATTTCGATTGTGGAGAGCAGACCATTCAACAGAAAGATTCTGAATCCAAACCGAATAACGAATTTTTCACAAATGGCTCTCTTCATTTACAACCCTAGTCAATTACTCGGTGTACCAATATGACCCCACTTTGCAATTTACGTGGCAGATCATCATATCGATCCGGATATGACCCGAATTCGTTTTTTATGAGACTAGTTCACAAAGGTAAAATTCTCAAAGCTTCACTAGAAAGATTCCGGCTCTCCCATTAGTATATAGTTAAACGGTCACAAAAGTTGAATATTTGACAAGTGGCAGATTATGAACCGTGAGATGAAGTCTCCAGCGCATCCAACCGCCAAATTCGAAAATTAAATAAATTCTACCGTTACTGAAAGAAGCGTACTCAGCACAAAAAGGCAGTAAGGCGCTCCTATCATCATCTTCATCTTCATCTTCCTCCCCTGCAATCAGAGTAAAGAAAAACAAGACCAAGAAACCAAGAATTGGAAGAAGAAATTAGAGAGAACGAGAGAGAATCGGAAGAAGTGGCGACTCGAAGGAGAGAAAGCGGCGCCGAGGAGGCCGGGAGTAGCCGTCTTCACGACTTTCTGTCGTCTTTGCTGGCGAGTATTGGGGGCGTTTTTGCAGGAAACCAAGAAGAAGAAGAAGAAGAAGAGATGGAGATGGAATCTTATAGAGAAATTCCTCCTCCACCGGAACCCCTGAGAGGTAAATTCTCTCTTTATCGGTTTTTAGGGTTCTTTTTCCAACTATGATTTGCGGATTGTATCTTAACAGAATTATTGAAATCAGTGTTTCAATTCTTGGTAATTGTGTGTAGATGATGTAAAGAAGCAGAAAGAAGGGGGAAATAGACGACCACTTAAAGAAATCAGCAATCTTAACCCTTCAGATCCCATCACCAAGTAATTGCATCTTCTAAGATATTTTCTCTAATTCACACAAGATTTAAGAAATTTCATTATTAATAATCTCTTTTATTACGCTTTTCTCATTTCTAGAAGCTTTGCTGCACTGTCACTAGCAAATAACGATCAACCTCCAATTCCCAAGAACAATGACAAGGTAAGCTGAAAAAGAAGAGTTTTTTCTTGTCCTGAACGTATTGAAATTTGACCTGATTATGAAGTTATTTCCACAGCTAATTAAACAGAAGCTTCAAGGTGAAGAAGCTGCAAAGGTCGCTCAGCCTCGCCCTCAGAAAAAAGTCACATACAAGCTAGAACCAGACACCATTATCATAATAAGTTCTGATGATGAAGATGACAGAGATTTGACCAAAGTCAAGGGGGATTTGACCAAAGTCAAGAGGGATTTGACTGAAAAGAAATACACAACTAGGAAACATAGGTCTTCTAGGAAGAAAATTAACAGTCTAACTTCTGTTCTTACTGCTCGTAGTAAGGTAAAAACCCTTCAATATAATAATCCCTCACAGCACTCAAATCTAGGTGTTTTTTTTCAATGGAAGCTGACAAATTTTGCAATTTTTTTTAGGCTGCTGCTTGTGGGGTTGAGAGTAAACCAAGAGAGCAAATAGTTGACATTGATGCTTCAGACGTCGACAATGAATTGGCTGTTGTTGAATATGTTGATGAAATCTACAAATTCTACAGGCTTTCTGAGGTACTGATTGTTCTTTAGATTGAAGTGTAATTGTAATTGGCAACATAACAAGATGTTTTTTTTTTTTATGATGCAGGAAGAATATCACATGCGCGACTACATGAGTTGGCAACCGAACATAAACCAGAAAATGCGAATGATACTTGTTGATTGGCTAATTGAAGTTCACAACAAGTTTGAGCTGCTTTCTGAAACTCTATACTTGACAATAGATCTAATGGATCGGTACCTTTCAAGGAAAGTCATCTCAAGGAGAGAGCTTCAGCTAGTAGGCATCAGTTCAATGCTCCTAGCCTGCAAGTATGAGGAAATTTGGGCTCCAGAGGTGAGATTACTTCTCTTCAGTTAATGGGTCAACTTCAATCAGTGAAATCTCCTTCAAATTGTCAACTCATGGCTTGATTGATTGTCAATTTCAGGTGGATGACTTTGTGTGCATATCAGACAGGGCATATGAAAGAGAACAAGTGCTTGTTATGGAAAAATCCATTCTATTAAACTTAAAGTGGAACTTGACAGTTGCAACACCTTATGTTTTTCTCGTTCGTTTCATCAAAGCAACCATGCCATCTGACAAAGAAGTACGATGCCCTTACGTTATGATGATGTGTTTAGCCATCTGGTTTCCTACATTGTGTTAGCTTACTTTTTGTTTGGATGCAAAATGCAGGTTGAGAACATGGCCTTTTTCCTAGCAGAAAGCGGTCTAATGGATTATGATCTTGTGTTATCTTGTCGCCCATCACTTATTGCAGCTGCAGCTGTTTATTCAGCAATTCGTGCTCTGAAACGAACGCCATCTTGGAATGAAACACTACGACATCATACAGGATATGATGATGATCATGAGATGAAGTAAGCGGCTTTCTGTTGGTTTTTTTTTTGGCATTGGTCTCTCATTAGAATGCAAATGTTGTGTGTGACCTGAGTTGTGTACTGTGTGATTAATGGTTTTTGACTTTTTGTAGGAGGTGTGCTGATAAGCTGATGAGTCTTCAACTGCAAACTAATATGAAAAGTCTCCGAGCAGTTCGCAGGAAGTTCACAGATCCTAGTAGGGGCGCTGTTGCTCTTCTTCCACTTGCTCAGTGACTCTGTTGAAGAGAAGGCAATGTGGGAGTTGTAGGATTTCTTTAGATGTAGTAGATTAGGTTTTCAAGGAGAGATCAGATTTGCTTGAATGATCTGTAAGATTACATTTTGATTGTAATTTCCATGATTGGAATGCTTTCCAACTATGTGTGAGGTTGTTGTAGACAATGCTAAACTGTTGGTGTGTGAGGCTGTAGACAATGCTAAAATGTTGGTTTATAATTTATTCAAGCTTCTTTATGTTATCATATTCCATTATCATCTTCAATTTGGTGTTTCTCCATTTACATTGGACAAAAGTATTTCTTTACTTTTGGAGTTCACTCATTACCTCATTTTTTACATGAAAGGCATTTGTGATTTGTGAAACAAATACAAGTAAAGAAGTGCAGTTTTTAAATCAAATTGTAAAAAAATTATTGGGATAGAATAGTGAGACAATTGTTAAACTGGTTTATTTGGATAGAACAGTGAGACAATTGTTATATGGATATGGTATCCCCTTAGTAGTCAAATTGTTATATGGATTTGGCTGATTTCTTTACTTTTGCTGCTCAGTTTTGGTAATCCACTGTTTCCAGTAATCGACTTTAGAACCATGCAGAAGCCAGAAGCATGACAGAAATCAGCCAAATTACCAACCAAATCTCATATTCAAACAAATCCATCCAGCCCAAATCAGTAAGTATGGGTTTCTAGTGTTTTTACAGACAAGCTCAACATTTCTGTTTTTTTCTTTCTTTTTCTTCTGAGACCACATACAAACTAGCTCAAAATACAAATCAGTAATACTTAAATATGGAAAAGCAGGTATCCCTGCAAACAAATACACACCAGACTACCAAGTAGCTCCTACAACCAATCACTCTAGCGAATGTAAGCGAAGAAAATTCTATCTACTTTACATACGGAGGAGATAACCAACAAAATGGGTCTACTTGCTGAATGCAGTTCTATCTCCTGGTCCAACGAGCATTATCTGGTATTTTGGACATAAAACAGAAAGAGTTAAGAGAATTGAAATAAGATTCCCTTCACTTGATAATGAAACAGAAAACTCACAGGTATGTTTTTACGGATCACTTACATTACAATCGAATGCAAACCTTCTGGCAAGCATAATGGTTGCATTCCTATCCCTTGCGGATTCAAATGCCAATATGAAGGTAAGCCCTGGCTTTGCTTGCCAAAACAATGCTTGAGCTGCTGCATTTCCGCCTCCTCTGACCCCGCAAAGCTTCACATTGGCAAAAAAGGTACCAATCAAGTTGTGCTAAATCATTACTTGGACTTGGTTTCTTACTAAAATAGGCATTAAGAATGCTCTGAGCAACTTATACATTAGATTAACAGCCCAAATTGTAATTTACTTTGGTGGCAACAAGAATTATCCTACCTGCATTGAAGCGGAGTAATATTCCTTGGCTACAGTTGTTTTGCCTTTGGAAAGTTTCATTCTCATCTTTCCAACATGAAGAACATGGATAGACTGTGATGGCTGGTCCGCTCCATTCATTTGAGTGACAACCACCTAAAAACATGAAAGACGATATGAACAGATTTGGAATATAACACAACAAACCAAAGACTAATGTCTGGAGACCATTTATTTTGAAAAGTGATGCATGTTTTAACTACAATACCGTAGTAGACAGATATGTACATATGACAAATGTTAATGTTGCCAGCACTGCATCTTACATTAATGCTCAAAAAACAGATTTAGAAATTCAGCATGACATACTTACATTGAACTCAGTGTCATGTCTATGCACAAGTGCCTCCACATAACTACCCAATCCAGGTGCTGCAAGGAGAGAGTAACAGTTATTGTTTAGTTTTCACCATATAATTTATTAATTACAGAACTCCAATAAATAAGAAAATGCATATAGCGAAGTACAAATCAGGATGTTGAAGAGATAGAAAGTACATCAAAGTGGTGATATATTATTCATGAATCTTAAGGTCAAGGTATGGTGGACAGAACCTGGATCAATAGGACCAGTAGTAGATAAAGTGAACTT
The DNA here is from genome assembly GCA_964016875.1 of Fallopia convolvulus. Classification (NCBI taxonomy): domain Eukaryota; kingdom Viridiplantae; phylum Streptophyta; class Magnoliopsida; order Caryophyllales; family Polygonaceae; genus Fallopia; species Fallopia convolvulus. Next base: position 40,035,127 of record OZ024736.1, read on the forward strand.
TTGTTCCTCGAAGATGATGTCAGCATGCAAGACTCGTCCAACGTCAAAAGGTTCAGGAGCATAAACTGTCTTGGTAGCTCCTGACATGGTGAATGTCAGATTGTTAGAGAAAGTCAACATGGAACCTGTACAATTCCTTTCCTTACAATTAATTTTCCTACAAAGACAAATTTTGCATGTTCTATCCAATTTAGCAATAGAACAAGTTATACACTACATTTTTTTTTCCTACAAACCAGTAGTGTAGCAATCAACTTTCAGAGTCCACACGAGTCCTTTGATAATCTAAGCATGCTGGGACTGTAACAAGTGCAAGGCCTGCTAAAATGTGAACTAGTAAACAAAGGTTGCATATGATACCTGAAATGAGTTCCTTTTTGCCACTTTCAGATGCTACTCTGTACCACTGAATGGAACACTCTGAAAGCTCAGCAGCTTCAACAGTGCACGTTTGGAGCCGCAAATTGGAGCCTAGTAGCTCTTGACCCTCAAATTCATAGTAACGGGATGCGTTATCCTCATCTTTCTTCGCCATTGCTAGCTGAAAGATGTACAGGGTTATACAGTTACAGAACTTGCAATTGTCTTTAGATTTTTTGTATGATTTTAGAATAATATTTTATCATAAAGATATAATTACAACACAATCCATTGAAGATCATTCTAAAACCAACACAGTTTGATGAGGAAACAAAGGCTTCTAGAGTTCACAGTCCCAAGGTTTTCTTATTCTCTTTAACGATAATTTTGTATGACTCGAAATAAATCTCAGATCATATAAATAAACTATTGTTAGATAACACAATCCATTGAAGATCATTCAAGGACCAACAGAGAGTGATAAGCAAACAAAGCCATAAAGAGCTATAGTCCCAAAGTTTTTCTTATTGCCTTTACAATAATTTTGTATGGTTTTAATCAATCATAAGGATATTATGTATCATAAAACAATCAACTGAAGATCATTCAATGGAATTGAGAACTATATGCAAGAAAATCATAAGATTTTCTTATTTTCTTCGTGGTTATTATTTTTTTCAGCAGATTCTGAGTAACAACTAATTACAAAAAACTGCAGGTACAATCCTGGGAAGTTCACACTTTCTATGCAGTAGCCAGAAGGCTTCTGAGAAAATAAAATACCTCCTTCTGAAGGCGAAGCGAATGCTTAGATTTCTCAATTAGCTGAGATCTTAATGCTCGAAGTTCATGTTCCATGTCCATGACCTACAAAAATATACATTCAGCTAACTGAGCCAACCAAAAACGCGGCAATTATCTACCAAAAATATATCGAGCAGGATTTGAAACCGAGTCCGATATTCTTTTCCTTAAGCTAAAGCTTATGGATATCAACAACATTTACCCAGTGGAACTTCCCTTACGGGAAATATGGGAGTCAAAATGGGGATCAAGTGGGAAAAGTACTGAACTTTAATTAAAAGAGTACGGATATCAATAAAGTCACAGTTAATATAAACAAACATATTTATGCAGGAAAAGAAACCAGAATCAGATAATAACTGTTGCTATGTCAAGATACATTCCCTATCTTCCCCATCTCCTTCCTGAGAGCCAGAAGACAAACAGAAAATGACTTGGAAAATCAGTCAAACATTAAACTTGTTACCTTACTGGGCTGGTGCAGCATTTTGATGCGTCTAGCCTCTTGCACTTCTTTCATTAGTTCTTCATAATCCTATGGAAGTAGAAACAGCAGTAAGTGTTTCAGGAAATAGAAGTGTGATGTAATGATTGGTAGCAAACAGTATAACCCACAAAAACAGAATACAACTTGTCAGAAGGTGATAAGTGAGATTGTCTACTAAGGGATCGTCCCATTTTTTAAAAGAAATAAGTTATTTAATACTATGTTGTCAATGCTAGCACGATATAAAGTTCACAAGAATGTTCAAAACAAGTTATCAAACATATGCAACCTGCTTTCCTGAAGCTCGTGCAACTTGCTCATGCTCTTGAAGAGCTTCTTCTACTCTTTGAACTGCTGCTCTAGCACTCTCAATCTCTGATCGGGCAATGTGTCGTTCCTCCTCAACAAGCTTCTTTGCATCTTCTGAGGCCTGCAGAAGGAATAAGAAAAAAATAAATGAAAAGATATCTTTTAGGTGACTTTTGAACAGCACTTAATAATATTCTGAAGCTAATAATCATTGTTTGACCCTCAACATGTTTAGGTTGTATTTAATTATTTTTTAGGTCATAAAGGTCAACACCAGCTGAGACAGCAGATGAACTCCCATAATATCTATCACCATTTTGGAGTAATCAGGTCATCAGATTTCAGTATAGAACTAGTGAAACATTACCATAAACTAAAAATTCAGATATAGAAGACAACAATTTAGCAAAATGGCTTGGCAGACACAAGCTAAAGATTGATTTAAGAACAATCCTGAAGGAACTAATTATCTTAATGACAGCAGCAGAAGAAGCTGGCTTGTCTACTTGTACTAAGATAAAAGATATAAATATGACATATGAAATATGAATATAGCATGTTTCAAAAAACAATACTCAATATAGCAAAAATATGTGAAAAACATTGAACAAAAGACTAGGGAAATACATATTAAATTAAATAACTAAATATTCAGCTCACCTGCTTCAGGAAACTGGCCAACTTCTTGACCTCATCCTTTTCCTGAATCAGTTCCCCTTCTCGTTGAGCCAACTGAACTGCTAAAGCTTCAACCTGAATAAAACATATCAACTCATGTCTTCAAGAAGAATGTACAAACTATTATATACCACCTTAGAAATTTTCATCACACGTAAAATCTAACAAGTTCAGCTTAGCTGTATCACATGCAAAGACAAAATTTTGCATGGAGCTACTAAGAAACAACACAACAGATGGATTGTAGAAATTGTAAAATAGAAAAATTAGAAAATCTGATTAACAGAAATTACAGAACAAGTGCGGGTAACAAAATAATAGAAAAGGTAAATAAGCCTAACCATGGCAATAGCATCCTCCACATCGTCCTCATTTCTTCCAGCTACACGACCCCTCAAAGATTCCAGTGCATCTCTAAGCTTCTTCAACAGAACATGCTTTTCTAGTGAGGCAGCCTCCTTCAGTTTTGCCTAATTTCAAATTATCACAATCAAGTCAAATCTTACAATAAATCATGTTGACAAGTATTCAAGTAACACTTTATGAAACAAAACTAAGGCAGCAGATTATGATATAACTTGATTACTTTTCCAATAAAACATTTTCAGATCAATAAAGCATATGAATTGCATGTAAATAAAGAAAAAGAAAGAAAGATGTGAAACCTCTTCAGACAACTTAGCAGCAGCTGCCAAGCCCCTCTCAAATTTGTTGGCAAGGTCACGAACTGATAGGCGCTTGTGTTGTTCCAACAACTTTGCTGTTTCCCGAGCAACAGTCTCTTTAATGGACAATGCTTTAGTATTATTATCCTTCACCTCAATGATTTGGTTACCAGAACCCCATTTGTAGTTTGGAAACCGATGAGATAACAAAATAACATCGGATGATACAGCTGGGACAGCCTCTTTTTGCATTGTGTAAGCAAAATCACGACTCACCCTAGTCATGATTTTTTATTATCACGATCCTGAGAAGCATCAATTGGAAATCAAAACATATCCTAGTTGCTGAACCAAAGCCCTTGGTAACAAATCTCAGCTCTATATTGCACAGAAAGTCATGAAAGGTTTCCAAGTTCCAACAAACCTAATGAAGAACGTGGGCCAGTGTCCACCAAACAGAGAATCTAAAGCAGATTGACAACAACCCAGACAACATTCAATAATTTCTCCTTTTTCCCCTAGGGAAACAAAGATCAAACTCCAAATTGAAGGACAAAACCTCAGAGCCCAGAACTCAGAAACAGAATGAACAACAAATTGAAGAATTCAAGCAAGATTAATATCCCAATTGATGAGCATATCACAAAATCTGAAGTTAAAAAAGTAGCACATACCCATCTGAAGTAAATCAACAAACAAGACAAACAAGGGTTCAAATCATACAGCACTGAGGAAAAAACAGCTCCAGATGAGGAGCAAAAAATGGGAAAAAAAACCAGCAACAAATTCCTATAATAAGATTCAGACTAGCACAACAAAATAGAAAGAGACAGGGAAAAAGAGGAAGTCAGAAAAGGGAAGAGCAACTTACAGATCATTACAATGTAGGAATAAAGTATGGAACTTTTAGGGTTTAGGAATCTTGGATCAGTAGAAATTGCTTCGTTAGAACTTGATTATCAAGGCACAGTCTGAATGATATGAGAGGAAGACGTAGACGCAGGGAAAAAGGGTAAGGTTTTAGATATGAGGTTGAAGTGAAGAGGGTAGCGGAGAAAAAAGGTTACAAGAGGAGAGAGAATTGAGAAAGAGTAAAGATGTTTGCTTTCTGTAAAGAGAAGGTAAGGAGAAATTAATAAATAAATAAAAAAGATCAAAAATGGACATTGGCCGCCCAAGCTCCATTTTCTTTGCCTCATTTTCTCCTTGCCTCATTTGTCTAAACCTCTCTCTCTCTAGTATTGACTCTCTCTCACACACACCAAGCAAAAACAAATACTAATTACTACAGTTTTGTATAAGTTTCTTTTACTGGTTCAATAGCTCAATCCGTAGTAACTAGTAAGAATACAGCTACTAACTTCTTACGAAAGATTATAAAATATATTTTCATGGCCCTCCAAAAAAACATTCCAAATGGGCCCACCTGTTCTTCCTTTGTTTATTGGAAGACATGATCGATATATGGCAGAAAGAAGAAAATCCATCTACTTACACCAAAAACATTCCCTGAATCCCTGTTATTTCAAAAGAAGAATAAGAAGAAATTAACCCTCTGCCCTCTGGTGTGGTAGGAAAATTACATATAGGAAATCTGGTTATATGTTTCTCCGTAGTGTTAGTTACTGAGCCTATAAAAGGAGCGTGAAATGACATTTATTCTGTTAATTTTGTTGCTATATATTATCCTATTAATAATGATTAAGACATGTATGTGGGTCTTGTACTGTGTCATAATTCTTAATTGTAGAATGGTCCATTAGTGTTGTTTTTCAAGTGGAACCTTGCAATGGAGTATCTTTGTGCTTGAAGCAATCATAGCTACCAATCTGCATGATTAGCCAAGTGCTGCTTTTTTGTTAAGTATTTTTTTACAGGGAAAAAATATCAACTTTTCCCATTTTAAATAATCGAAAATGAAGAATAATTAGCTAAACAAGTCTGAAATTTTAATTCCAAATAAGATAATAAATGGTGTTATCTATTTAAAACTCAAAAAAAATGTTTTTTTGTCTTATATTATGACTCCTTCATTCAACCGGTTAGTGTTACTCTATGTTCATATCATAAACTTCGTAGCCAGTCACTTTATCACCAGATCAATCAAGTGTTAATCACGATAACAAGTAAAGAATCTCATAACTCATCTAATTCGATAATTCAATGTCAATCTACGTCCAAATCAATTACTTCATATCCCTGTTTTAGGGTATTTGTCTCTTCTACGTCCAAATCAATTACTTAGTCAATTGCTTCATATCCCGCTTTTAGGGTATTAGTCTCTTCACATATGTCGTCGTCATAAGAACAGTTAGACTCTAATGCCACTTTGCCACTAGACCACCGACTATTAGGGTTGTTCCTTTTGTTACTCTCTGTTAGATTCCATAAGCACTAGTTATAAAAATGTTTATCTGGAACACAAAGAGAGTAGCCAATCCACTATAGGTAACCCGGAATTTGCATGATTCTTTAACAAATAAATCACATAATTTATCTCCAATAACCTATAAAAACCTAGAGAATCAATAAGGCCCAGGCGCCCAGCCAGCCCATATGAATCTTATAGCCCGACCAGCACATGCTCATAAGGCCCATGATTGATTATGGAACAATCTCAGAAAGATCACGAGCCACAAAAAACCTCACATATCCTGATCCATCTAAATGTCTAATCTGATTCGAATATCGACAATCCTGAATCTAATCGATCAATTGACGTACCAACCAAAAACGTATGAACTTGATCCTTGACCTGAACCCAACTACATCCAGGATTCTTCTTTACACCACTTGATTTCATCCTTTCTCTCACCATCTTCGCCTCTTCCCATCTCCCTGCTTCAGCCAACATATTGGAAAGCAATGCATAATACCCACAGTGTTCAGGCTTAAGCACAAACAGATGCTCAGCTGCCCATATTGCTATCTCTATATTCCCCTGAACTCTGCTTGCACCTAGCAAAGCCGCCCATATATGTGCATCAGGCTCAACAGGAAGATTCTTGATCAGCTCCACAGCCTCCTGAATAAGTCCAGCTCGCCCGAGTAAATCAATCATACAAGCAAAATGCATTGTTGTCGGTTCAACATCTGTAGTCTTCTTCATCTCATCAAGAAATCTCTTGCCTTCCTCCACAAATCCTCCATGGCTACAAGCAGACAGAACAGCAATATAGGAAACTGAGTCGTATGCTGAATGCTCTGTCTTCATAACCTCAAAAAGGTTGATTGCCTTTTTAAATTCACCTAACATACCATATCCCAATATCATTGTGTTCCAAGAGGCTGTGTCTTTTTCAAGGATACGCTCAAATACCCTTTCTGCTAGAGTAATCCTTCCACACTTGGTGTAAAGATCTAAGAGCTTGTTAGCTATAAACAAACGAGTGTGAAACATTTTTCTCACCACATGTCCATGAATTTCTTTTCCTTTTTTTAGTGCAGAGAGATTTGCACAGGCTGCAATAGCACCGACAAAAGACACAATATCATGATTCATACCCATGAGTCTCATCTCTTTAAATAGACTCAGTGACTCTTCACAATTTTCTGTTTGAGAGTAGTTCTCTATGAGTATGTTATAAGAAATGTGATCTCTATGGGAGATGTCAAATACCTTACGAGCAATGTTGAGGCAACTGCACTTGGCATACATATCTGTTAGGGCATTTGAGAGGAACAGATCAGGTACATATCCAGATCGAATTGATCTTCCATGGATTTCCTTTCCAGATTGAAGTGACCCCGCCCGTGCACAAGCTGGGAGAAGGTTTGTGAAAGTGACAGCATTTGGAGAAACTCAATGAGCTTGCATTTCTGTAATGAGCTTTATGGTAGCTAACTCCGCATTGTTTTGTGTGAGATTAGCAATCATAGCATTCCAAGATACTTCATTTTTTGTGTCCATCTTGTAAAACACATTTGAAGATGCAGTTGGGTCGCCTGACTTTGCATACATGTCAATTAATGAGTTGGCTATGAATAGATCAGAATCAAGCCCTAACCTAATGCTGAAGGCATGAATCTCTTTGCCAGCATCAAACCTGTCCAATTCAACTAATACCGGTAGCATACTTGAAATGGTCACACCGTTTGCCTTCTCCCCTGAGTTAACCATCAACATAAACATGCTTAAGGCATCATTATAGCATTTGGCATGTGCAAAACCAGTTATAACTGCATTCCATGACACTATGTTTCTCTCATCTATTTCTTCAAACACTTGTCTAGAACTCTTCACATTCCCACACTTTGCATACGCATCAATCATTGCATTGCTAACAGTTATGCAATTGCCTAAACGAGTCTTGATGACATAGCTGTGAATCAACCTTGTCATCAACTCATCTTCTAGTGCAGCGCATACAGGCAAAACACTCACCATAGTAACCAAATTTGGCATAAACCTGGACTTCAATTTCATTTCCATGAACAAATTAAACGCTTTCACATAGAAACCTCGCAATGAAAACGCTCCGATCATGGTATTCCACGCTACGACTTCTCTATCAGTCATTTCGTCGAACAACTTCCGTGCATCCTCTGAATCACCACACCTGCAGTAAAACAGCAATAGGGTGTTCCCCACAAACGAGTCCGATCGAAAACTAAGCTTCAACACAGCCCCGTGGATCTCTCTTTCCTTGTTCACCGCCGAATAATCAGCACACGTCTTGAGAAGAGAAGGGAAAGTGTGATCATCCGGCCGAACCCCTGATCTCACCATCCTGTTATAAGTGTCGAAACCATCGCAAATCCCCAAATTCGAATAAGCCCGAATCAGAGTATTCCACAGAAAAGCGGTTTTGCAATACGACGCCGTCGATTCAAATAGAAGGCGGCAGGTACCGGAGCCGCCGCCGAGTGTGGCGTAGCTCTGAATAAGAGCGGCGCAGAGAGAGACGCTGGAAGGGAGGAGACCTTGGACCAGCGCGAGGGCATGGATCTCTCTGGTTTGGTGGAGGGATTGGAGAGAGGAGCAGAGAGTGAGGAGGTTGGAGTGGGTGCGAGTCGGGAAAGCGTCTGATGGCGGCAGAGTTGAGCATGGTGGCGGAACGGCGGCGGAGGAGAAGAAGAGGAGGGAGAAATTGAGAGGAGAAGTGTAGAAGAGTTTGAATTTAGAGGGAAAAATCAATGGGAGAGGGCGAGCATAGCTGTACATAAGGACTTGGACTTCTCCGATATAGTAGGGTTTCGAACGAAGATGGCGTTTTAATACAGAGGAGGGAAATTTGGCAGCATCAACGATCTAACGGTTATATACTGATATCTACATCACCCCTATGTTAATTTAGAAAAAAAAAAACATGACAATAGTACGATAGATTATACCAAAAACAATTTATACAATCTTTTTATTGTAAATAGAGACCCTTATTTTATACTTCGTGTCTCAAATAAGTACTCCGTTAATCATTATATCTCGCTCAAAAAAAAAAAAAACGAATCATCATATCATATGCAATCATATTCTATTAATTTTACAGCATTTGGACGCTTCCTTGCCATGATTTTGCGTTTTGGATTCAGCCAGAAATTTATTAATACTACGATTATATACATCTATAACTATATATATTAAAGTTGTGTCTTTTCGAGCCACTAGAACGATTCTGACCCCACCTTATAATTACAAAATTAATTTTTATTTTTAATATTTTAACTTTTTCTATTAAATTCTTCCTCAACTATTCAAATCTATCTTTAACATCAAACAAATATTTATTTAGTATAACGATATCTTTTGAAAACTTCCTTATACAAGTATATAAGATTAAAGATAAAATATTTTAGAATTTTATTCCTAATATTTTAACTTTTTCTATTAAATTCTTCTTTAACTATTTAAATCTATCTTTAACATTAAACAAATATGTATTTAGCATAACAATATCTTTTGAAAACTTCCTTATACAAGTATATAAGATTAAAGATAAAATATTTTAGAATAAATATAAATCTTTTAGCATATATCTTTTGACGAATTTATTTATAGATATATATAGTGATTTTCTTTTATATAAAATTAATGATAAATATTTATAATTTAAAATTTATAAAAATGGATAATAAAATATTTAATAAGCCCTAAATTTACGTAAATAAAAAGTAATAAAGAAGAATATAATATTTGATAAAAAAAAATTATACATTTTGCAAGCAATAAATTACTTATATTAAAATTTATATTATATTTTTATTTATTAATATCCTATTTATAATGTCTATAAAATATCGAATCGTAGTCGTACATGGTACGACGGGTAAAACTAGTATATATAAAAGATGCAAGGAATAAAGCCACCACGTTGTACCACCTAGGATTGTTCTACGTATCGCTCCTACGTTAAGCCACTTAGGATTTCGCCACATAGGATTTTTTATATTGAAAATTTATATATGTTGATATTATTTTAGGATAATATAAAAATAAGATAAATTATTCTAAAAAAGATTCTATCTAAAATAAAAATGTTATATATTATATATTAGAAATTAGAATAGATCTAAAAGACTTTATCTAAAATTAAAATAAATTATAGAACATTAGATATTATATATTAAGATATATAGATATATTAATTTAGTTTTTATAATTAAATTTATATCTATTTATATGAAAAAATTAAATTCGAATTTTATTTAAAATTAAATAAAATTATTTTATCTTTATCTTTTAGCTATTTATGTAAAAGATGTATCTTAAATAAAATTTTGATAAAAAATATAAAACTTTCAATCTAAAAAGATAATTACTATCCTAAATTGAATTTTAATAACAAAAAAATTACTTTAATTTTTCCTTAATTTTCTTTTTGAATTATTTATGTAAATATAAATGATTTTATTATCATTAAAAGATTCATTCTTTATTTATATTTTTTCATTGTTTCTAATTAAGTATATTTTTTTAATTTTAATTCAAATTTTTTAAGAATTGAATTTGATAAAAAAAATATAAGAATTTAGATTATTTTTACCTTTTCATATTGTTTGTAAAATATTTTCAAAATTAAACGATTCTAATTCAAGTAACTTTTATTTACATTTTTACATAAATAAATTATCATTAAACCATCAAAATTATAGTGTGATCGCCTTAATAATTTTGGCCCAATTCATATGACACCAATTGTAAAATTCTATATAATTTTTTCTAATAAATTAATTTTTTATATTAAATTAAATCATATTCATCAGATAAATTAAGTATTAAATTCAATTCATTTAGTTGTGCATGGCACGACGGGTATAACTAGTTATATATTAAAGCTACCATTTTTCGAGCCACCAAAACGATTTTGACCCCACCTCAAATTAAATTAATTAATTTTTACTTTTTATTATTATAACTTCTTTATATTAGATTCTTTTTTAACTATTTAAATTTATCTCTAACATCAAATAAATATCTATTCAATATAACAATATCTTTTGAAAGCTTACTTATACAAGTATTTAAAATTGAAGATAAAATATTTAAAATACTTTAAAATATAAATCAATCTTTTAGCATATATCTTTTGACGAATTTATTTATAGATGTATTGATTTTCTTTTATAAAAAATTAATAATAAATATTTATAATGTTTAAAATAAATAAAAATATTTAATAGATATATTGAAATATTTGATAATCTCTAAATTTAAGTACATGAAAAGTAATAAAATATGAGAAAATAATATTTGATTAAAAAGTATACATTCTACGAGCAATAAATTATTTATATTAAATTTTATATTATATTTTAATTTATTAATATCTTATTTATAATGTCTATAAAATACCGAATCGTAGTCGTACATGGTACGACGGGTAAAACTAGTTATATAATAAAATTTGCTAAATAATTCTAGATTTTAGTATTTGTGATAATGTATTCTAATTGATACTTTTTGAAATTTTAAAAGGTAACAACCTCTCAAAAGCCTTGCATCTTAAATTATGCATCCAGATCTTAAAAAGAAATTTAAATATTTTACCTACAAAACTCCACTTGCCCAAAAATCTGTCCAAAGTCTTCATCTTTTAAAAAATCTTGTATTGCCAAATGAAGTTGAACCAAATCATATACATAAATCAAGTTGTTAGCTAGATAGGCTGGACTAATCTTGATTAAGATAGGCTACCTAGTTCTATCTTGGATGTGATGAATATAGTCTTCTTTAAAATCTCTTGTCGATTCAATTATTGAGTATTAAACTCAATTTAGTCTAATTAATTGTTTCTTGTTTAGAAAGCAACATCAATGTCAAATCTTACTAGGCTAGTTGGTAGGAGGAAGCAGTGAGTCTAGTCTTAGAAATGAACCCAGGGTTGCTCTTGCCATGGAATTGTACTAGATCCAGGGATCCTACCTTATTCTCAAACTTGGTGGCTCAGTTAATTGGCGGTCTCGGGTCCTGCATCCACTAAGAACATTTCTTTCTTTTAAAGATCCAATTGTGGGTCATTTCGTGATGAACATGATCTATCATAATCTCTTCAATTCCTTCATTTATTTGCCAGAATACATAGAGATTTGGCAGGAAAGTGGAAGATACGTTTTTTTATATATGATAATCAAGGAAGTGGGAAAGTTGCAGTAATCGTTTGAAAAAGCCCGATTCTCTTTATAGTAACAAACTATTTCAATTTCTAAAAAAAGCTCGGTAAACTAATGGTCAAGAAAGTGGTCTAGAAGCTTTTGCTAATCGGGTTTCGGATGCTCACGTCACCCTTGAATCCGATTCCGAATCGACCAATTTCGGGATCTTTGACGAATGCTAGCTTCAAAAGGAATTTCGCTCGGTAGAAAGACTTTCTACCATAGAGGCTTCCTTATCTCATGATTTGATATAGGCGCCTTAAAATGCATTGGATGACAGAGTGAGGGAGGAAATTCCTTTGAAACCTCATAATGAAACCTTGATGATATAGCATACCCAAGGAGCGGGCATCCATCTAATCTTCACTTATAGACATCGAATGGCCATATTTCCGTTCGTTAACTACTTCGAACGAGCAAGTTAGTAGCCTATGAAGTCGGTGACTATTTTAGTTTGAGTTCGAATCTACATTCCAATTGTAATAACTAAGCACCTCTTATATCTACGGACAAAAATAAAGCTAGATCAATCCTATACCTAACCAAATCATATATTTGCCATCTCATGTACGTTCTTTACAGTTATACGACACTAGCTTACTGAATTTAATCATTGTTACCAAGACAAAATGACTAGTTGGTATAACTATTTCGATATGATAGAGTTGATATATATCATAGCTATATTTTTATTTTTATTTTGTAATTACTTACAACATGCATGTACTATATAAACTTAGTAGTGTTTGTCAACCAAAGGTCCAAAACTATTTATATTTAATGCCCTAATTAACATTACTGAAAACCCTTTTTAGTTGGGTCAAAACATTACTGAAAACTTACAAACACGGATCGGACTTTATGTAAGTATAAGATACGGAGTATAAATTAAATTGTTTCTAGGTAATGTCATCTAAAAAAAACACAAAACAAATAGGAACCCGTTATGACCCAAGACATTAAAGACATGGAGATGAGTAAAGACTGAGCGCCTGCACATCAGAGTTGGTAATAACGTGAGCTGTACTGTACTTTCAAGGCCAGGGAATAGAGTGAGCTGTAATATACATATACTCAAATTGACCACTCTTTATTCTTTAATTTGGTTGGTTCTTTGTCCCTGTCTTGCTTCTCACTTATCCGAAGAGCTCGTGCCTCGTGGGATCCATGCAATTAAGTTCTTACAGGATTATGTCTGCATTCTGAAGATGTATAAACAATCATGTACGTACTTGTGGATGCTTACAATTACAAGCAAGCCAACACTAGCACAACTGAATATTACTATTTCAAATCCAGCCAGCTTTACTTCCACTGCGCCACACATGGCCCATTCACTATATGAAAATAAACTAGCAAATTCCATATGAAAATAAAAGAGATTTTCTTTCACTCTCATCATTTGATTGATGCCGGCATAAACTGCTTTAATCAATTAATCATGAGCGCGATTAGTTTGCTTAAACAACAATTATAGAATTTTGCACCAGCCACCAGGAACGTATTCTTCAATACAAAGAAATTGACAAGGAAATACGATTGCGAAACGAAAATGATCCAACGGCTCCAAACAACTTGATTAAAAAAGGAGGGAAGCAATTTGCCTCTTTATTTAACCGCTTCACTTCACACTTCACACTTCTCACACCAATCTTCCTCTCTCTTCCCAATCCTTAAGAGATCCAAGCCTCTCGATTCTTGGTCTTGCAAGCTTGAGTTTTAGGTAAGTGCTCTGATTCGTCTTTCTTTTTACTTCATTTTCCTGAATTTTGAGGCCTGGATAGTAAATCCGTATGTTGAAATTGAAATTGGCTGGGAATCTAGTAACATTGCAATCAGCGATGAACGATTTGACCTTTGTTTTGCAAATCAATGTCGGTAGCTTGCTATATTCCGGTGAAAAGCATAATTTCTACTGTCAATTGTTTCGAACTAGCCAAATTTGTTCTCAATTGTCCGTAGTTCCTCTGTTTTGATTTGAATACGAGGATGTGAATTAAGATCTAGGGTTTTATCAATTTCTTCATTGCATCGTAAATACTTTCGTAGTATCGTAACTGTGAGTGTACCGATATGGATTCAGACGAAGATGAGAGAAATCCTTCACGTGCAAGGCGGACAATGCGGGAACCAGATCGGAGCCAAGTTCTGGGAAGTCATCTGCGACGAGCACGGAATCGATCAGACTGGAAGATACGTTGGAACCTCCGATCTTCAACTGGAGCGTTTAAACGTATACTATAATGAAGCCTCCTGTGGGCGATTTGTTCCCCGTGCTGTGCTTATGGATCTTGAGCCCGGTACAATGGACAGTGTGAGAACTGGACCCTATGGCCAGATCTTCCGCCCTGATAACTTTGTTTTTGGCCAATCCGGTGCTGGTAACAATTGGGCCAAGGGGCATTACACTGAGGGAGCTGAGCTCATTGATTCGGTTCTTGATGTGGTGAGGAAGGAAGCTGAGAACTGTGACTGTCTACAAGGTACAAAATCAGATTCATGATCAATTTTGGGTCAATCAGTCTAGATTTTGTTGCTTATATTGTGAATTCTTTGCAGGTTTCCAAGTGTGCCACTCACTTGGTGGAGGTACTGGTTCTGGGATGGGAACTTTGTTGATCTCGAAAATCAGGGAGGAGTACCCGGACCGAATGATGCTCACATTCTCCGTCTTCCCATCCCCTAAGGTCTCAGATACTGTGGTTGAACCATACAATGCCACACTTTCTGTTCATCAGCTTGTTGAAAATGCCGATGAGTGTATGGTGCTGGATAACGAGGCTTTGTACGACATTTGTTTCAGGACCCTCAAGCTGACTACTCCAAGCTGTAAGTATATTCAAGTGCACTTGTCAAATCTCTAGGAGTTTTAAGCCCTCTTTCTGCAAATCTCACATTTCAATTGTTGATTCCTGATGGTACTATTTACTCAGTCAATATGATTAATCCATAACTAAATGAAACATGCTTGACTGTATTCTGTCAAAACTAATCGTTCAAGATTTTTATGTATGAATGTAAATTCTATAGTCGTGCAATGTAAATTTTTGCTTTAAATATGCCACTTTCTAGAGTATATTGCCTAGTAGGATTCAACATAATATTAGGTTGATGATAACATAAACTTTTATGTTTTTCGATCAATCCTCTTGTGCTTGGAGTTCTTTGTTTGAAGATGGATATGTTACTGTATCTTGATGCTAAGTGGAAGATAAAACTGGACCAAGTTAATTCTGAATTGCTGTCAAGATGTTTCTATAATTGTATACTTTTCAGTTTGTAATGTTAATCTCTATAAGGTTTAGGATCTCTTATTGCCAATCTCAGTGTACAACTGTTAGATCAAGGTCTTAATGCATGAATTTAGATTCTAAAATATATACACTGTCCGTATTGCTTTGAAGATGCCTCTTTCTTGAGCTCAAAATTTTGTCCATCGAGACTCAACATAAAATAAGGGTTTGCTATGTCTAAAGGAATCAGTATAAGTTCTGCCAGTCCTCTAATTTTTTGTAGGCTAATTCTATGATTGGAAAAAGAAACTGGATCAAGTTAATTCTGAGCTGCTCTCAAGATGTTATTTTATCAATATACTTTACTTCAGAGTTAGTAGTGTTTATCCTGATTTGCTTGACTAATGCAGTTGGTGATCTGAACCATTTAATCTCTGCAACCATGAGTGGTGTAACCTGTTGCCTCCGCTTCCCTGGTCAACTAAACTCTGACCTCCGCAAGCTAGCAGTAAATCTCATCCCCTTTCCCCGTCTCCACTTCTTCATGGTTGGTTTCGCCCCTCTAACCTCTCGTGGATCCCAACAATACCGGGCTCTAACCGTCCCTGAGCTCACACAACAAATGTGGGACGCCAAAAACATGATGTGTGCAGCCGACCCCCGCCATGGACGCTACCTCACCGCCTCAGCCATGTTCAGAGGCAAGATGAGCACAAAGGAAGTAGATGAGCAGATGATCAATGTCCAGAACAAGAACTCGTCGTACTTTGTTGAGTGGATCCCTAACAATGTGAAGTCCAGCGTCTGTGACATCCCGCCCACAGGGCTTTCAATGTCGTCCACATTTGTTGGAAATTCTACTTCCATTCAGGAGATGTTTAGGCGTGTGAGCGAGCAGTTTACCGCCATGTTCAGGAGGAAGGCTTTCTTGCATTGGTATACTGGGGAAGGTATGGATGAGATGGAGTTCACTGAGGCTGAGAGTAATATGAATGATTTGGTGTCCGAGTATCAGCAGTATCAGGATGCTAGTGCTGATGAGGATCTTGAGTATGATGAGGAGGAAGAAGAGGATCAGGATGTGTAAACAAGCATGGCGTGTGTGTGTGGGTGCTAGTTTGTATGCATTTTTTTTGTGAGAAGAGCGTGAATGAAGCCTGTGTGTGCTTGTTTGTGATGTTATCTTAATTGTCTTTTCTGTTTTGTTTTTTTTGGGTGCTTAATTGTTCATATTTTTAGCCAAAAATAGTGAAGAAAAGTGGAGTTTTGTGTCTTTTATTTTTGAGGAGCCAGGTTACATCATACATGGGCACATGTGGGCATTATCTGATCTAGCATATGGGTATCTTGATTGGGATTGAATGATTGACTTCTTGGGTGATAACCACACCCAACTCATACATTGATAAAATAATCTTAACCAAAAAATACATTGATAAATTTTTATATGTCTTCTTAGGCATGTAAAGGAAACACCTCTTATAACAAGGCTCACGGACATTATATTGGATTTCTTTAGAAGGAGATCATGAGATGCAATTTGACTCTTCCTTTTCCCCCCATCAAACTACCTTCCTCAACCACTCCATTTCCCGTGCATTTTTATATGTCTTTCTGTTGGAAGTGATTGGGAAGTTTGTGATGAGATGAAATTAATATGAGTTGGATAGGTAGGAGAGATATCCTTGTCAACGAGTTACATGCATCTTATCTTTTCAATTTATTTTTTGGCCCATCCTAGACTTGATTGTTTTTATTTTTTGGTCAGGCTGTGGATCATTTCCCTTGTATGTATACGACTGGTTTTGTTGCACCGCCGACATAACCTCTTGTAAGTTGCAATAAAAAGTCATTTCCTTCTTTTATTCAGAGATGCTGGTAATTTCTGAAAAAGAAACAGATTCATTGTTAATAAAATCCTTATTATTGTTATGAATTAAGCCTAGTATTATTCTTAGTGACATAAGTAATGGTATGGCACATGAAATAACATGAATTGAGGTAGAAGAATTAACCAAGTTCAGAACCGGGTTTAACAATAATTTTACTTGACTAAATCCTAGTGAACCGGATTGAGCAACCCCGGGTCAAACCCGGTTGGATGGCTTAAACCGGAGCTAGCGAGATTGGTCGGTTTAATAAGTTGTTGGGCCTTATTTTGATATTGGGCTTTGGCATCTCTTTTGAGACTTGGCCCATTCTCCTTTACCAGCTTAAGGAGACGCTCCTTGCCCTAGCTATAAATAGCTCGTGTTAGCTCCTTCGAGCTCATTTTTCAGAACGGCGCATCTGAAGAGAGCTTAGAGAAAGAGAGAGAAAGAGAAAGAAAAGAGAGAGAGAGAAAGAGTCCGGTGGCCAGCGTGCTTCTTCGGTGTTCCGACGTTGGTGTTTGAAGAAGGCGACAAGAGCTTCTTCTTCCTCGTGGTCCAGATCGAGCAAAGCTCCATCTCAGAGCTTTGTCAGCCTTAGGGGGCCGAAACCCTAGATCTACTCTTCTTCCCTTTTCTGTGTTTCTCCGTTCTTGTACCTTTGATCTGTTTTGTTCTTTGGTGTTCTTTGCTCTTCTTGTTGCTTGTGTAACCTGCTTTGTAACTCTTGAGATCTAGTGGATATTTGAGATGAGCATCCTCTCTGAGGCTCCGCAGATGTAGGCTTTGCCGAACTGCGTCACCAATTCTCTTGTGTTCACTTGTTCTTCGTTTACTTGCTTGATTACTTGTTGTTTTCTGAGTTGATTCGAGTTTCTGAGTCGAATGAGAATTACAAATTGGTATCAGAGCTTGAGTTAGGTTTATCTCTTGCTTTATTGATAGATCCAGTCGCTTCCGCTTTCTCATTCTTGATTTCCTTTTCAGATCTTGTTTTCTTCTCTGTGTTTGCGTCTTTTCTTTAGTCACTGCATCTCAAGCAAGGGTTTGCTTGGGGGGCAGCGGAATCTTGATAGAAGGGCTTCGACTTGTGTCGTTTGCTTCCCACTGTCGGTTCCTACATTAAAGTCTAGGAGTTCTAATTAGCTTCTTGGCTTGTGTTTTGATTGGTACCTTGTCTCAAAGAGATTAAGATCCAACAAAGTTCTTTTCTGTGTATTGTCTCTTGCATTCTCAGGACTAACACTCTGTTCTTGAAACAGGTACCTAGATGGGAGACGCCTACAGGATTAAGCCCTACGATGGGCATTCTGACTATGCTATGTGGAAGGTGAAAATGAAAGCTGTTCTCACCAAAGAAAAACTATGGCATGCTGTTGAAGACACGTGGGATGCTACTGCAACAGATTTCCAAAAGAAACAGGCCAAAGAATTGGCTCATGTAGAGATAATGCTTAAACTATCTGATGAGGTAGCTAGGCAGGTTGTAAGTATTACTGAACCAAAACCTCTTTGGGATGCTTTAGATGCTAAATATCTCTCTAAGTCTCTGCCTTGTCTCATCTCTCTTCTGTCCAAGTTGTTCAGTTTTAAAATGGACCTAGGACAGACAATTGAAGAAAATCTTGATAGGTTTCTTAGGATAACCCAAGATCTTGAGAGATGTGATGATAAAATAAAAGACACTCACCAGTTCATGCTTCTTATGAATGCTTTGCCTGCTCAGTTTGATGTTTTGAAAGATGTATGTCAGTTTGGTCGTGATGGTATGACTGCTGCTAGTATGTCTGAATTTATAATCCAGAAAAATGAATCTTTAAAGGTCTTCAAGATAAAAGGGGGAAGTTCTAAAACTTCTGAGAAAACTGAGTCCAAAAATGAGGTCATGATGGCAAAAGGGAAAAAGCATTTTAACAAGAAAAAGAAAAAGAAGTCTGGTGATAACAATGACAAGAAAGATATGTCAAATGTTAAGTGTTACTACTGTGGTATAACTGGTCATTATTCTACAGATTGTATCAAAAAGAAAAGGGATGATAAAAATAAATCAAAAGATAATAATGGTGTATCAAATGTGTTTGAATCATGCCCACAATACTCTCATGAACTTCTGGTAGTCTCTAATACCTCTAATAATGATGATTGGATCTTAGATTCTGGCTATTGATGCAACCCCTAATAAGGGTTTCTTTGAATCTTTGACTCTCTGTGATGATGGTATTGTTATGCTGGGTGATCACTCAGTGTTGCCCATTAAGGGCATAGGGACTGTTCCTCTGAGAATGTATGATGGGAAAATAAGAATTCTCCAAAAGGTAAGGTGGGTACCAAACCTTAGGAGAAACTTACTCTCAGAGTCTGTCTTTGATGATCTGGATTGTCATATAGTCACTCACCAAGGGATAAGGGATGTTATTAGAAATGGAACAGTCCTTATTAGGAGCATTAAAAAGGGAGGGTTATATCATGTTATTGCTACTCCTGAATTAAATGTCTCTGCAAGTGTTAAAATTGACAAGATGGATCATACAAAGATATGACATGCTAGGCTTGGTCATATAGGCAATAAGGGTCTTAAATATCTTCATAAACATAACATGATTGATTGTGATCCTTGTGACATTGACTTTTGTGAAAACTGTATCTTGGGAAAGAAAACTTCCCATTCTTTCAGTAAATCAACCTATACTGCTACACAGCCCCTAGAGTACATTCACTCTGATCTCTGGGGACCTGCTCAAGTAGAAACTATAGGAGGAAGGAAGTATTTCCTTTCCCTTATAGATCATTACTCGAGGAAAGTATGGGTTTATTTACTGAAAACAAAAGATGAAGCCTTTGAAAACTTTAAAAATTGGAAACTTATGGCTGAAAGGCAAACTAATCACAAGGTCAAGTGCCTTAAGACTGACAATGGACTTGAGTTCTGCAATAAAATGTTTGATGAGTTTTGCAGGCAACAAGGCATTAAAAGGCACTTAACAGTTCCTGGGACTCCACAGCAAAATGGTACAGCTGAGAGGATGAACAGAACACTGTTGGAAAAAGCAAGATGCATGCTTATAAGTGCTGGAATGAAAAATTCTTTATGGGGAGAAGCTGTAACCACTGCAGCATATCTGATCAACAGATCACCCTCCTCTGCCATTGAGTTCAAAACTCCACAGGAAATGTGGATGGGTAAGAAGCCTGGCCTAGCACACCTTAGGCCTTTTGGGTGCACAGCTTATGCCCAAGTTTCACAAGGCAAGCTGCAACCCAGGGCCTATAAGTGTGTAATGCTAGGCTACCCCCCTGGGGTAAAAGGCTACAAACTCCTTTTAATACAACCTGGAGGCTATAAAGTCATAACCTCTAGGTCTGTTACATTCAATGAAAAAGATTTTCATTTTAAAAATAAACTTACAATGCCTTCTGTTGCAAGTCCAGGCACTGATAATGATGAAGAAGAAAACACTCCACCCTCAACACCATATCTCCCTGCAAATGGTAATTTCTTCCAAGAAGATAACGTAATGATGAGGATGACTCTGTAGCACAGAACAATGATGAAGATGCTCCTGAAGCACAAAATGATGAGGGCAACAACACAAATCAAAGTGATACAGCCTCAACAAGTACACAATCTCACCAATTGGGTGGGGGAGTAAGCAACTCTAACTCAAATTCTCTACCTCTTTCCTCTCCCTCTGTCTCTGAGCATGATAGTTCTGATTCTTCCTCTTCTTCCTCTACTGTGAATGATTTGGTTGACTATCAGTTGACTAGGGATAGAGAACCTAGGTTAAGAATACCTAATAAAAGGTTTGAAATGAATTTGATTGAGTGCTTTGACAAAATTGTTGAGTTTGCTTTTACTGTTGCTGAGATCATTAAAAATTTCACACCTGACAGTTATGAACAAGCTGTCAGTTGTAAACAGGCTAATGAATGGGTTAAGGCCATGCATGAAGAAATCCAATCAATGGTTGTTAATAACACCTGGACTCTAGTTCCTAAACCTGCTAAGGCTAGACTAATAGACTGTAAATGGATTTATAAAATTAAAGATGGGGCTACTAAAAATGATCCACCTAGGTTTAAAGCAAGGCTGGTAGCCAAAGGCTTTACTAAGAAAGAGGGGGTTGATTATAATGATATTTTTGCTCCTGTTGTGAAATATAAAACCATGCGTCTATTACTTGCTATGACTGTTGTGTTTGATTGGGAACTTGAACAAATGGATGTAAAGACAACCTTCTTGCATGGTGACTTAATTGAAACCATTTACATGAGACAGCCTAAAGGATTTGTAGATAAGACTAAACTTGATCATGCTTGTTTGCTTAATAAATCAATATATGGCTTAAAACAGTCACTTAGACAGTGGAATAAAAAGTTTGATGCTTGCATGATTTCTCTTGGTTTCTCTAGAAGCAGCTATGATACTTGTTTATACTTCAAAGGTGTTAAGTCTACTTCTCCTATTTACATTCTTTTGTATGTTGATGACATATTACTTGTCAGTAGCTCTAAAGTAGTAATTTCTGGAGTTAAGCATGACTTAAAGAAACACTTTGACATGAAAGATTTAGGAGCTGCATCCAAAATTCTAGGGGTAAATATCATTAGAAATAGGGCTAAGAAAACTATATTCTTGTCTCAGACTGACTACCTGCACAAAGTACTTGACAGGTTTGCCATGATTAATTCTAAGCTTGCACCAATACCTCTTGGAGGGCACTTAGAGTTTACCAGACAAGACTGTCCCACCACTGAAGAAGAAAAGAAGAATATGGAGCATGTTCCATATGATGTAGCAGTGGGAAGCATTATGTATGCTATGATTTGTACTAGGCCAGATTTAGCTTTTGCTATTAGTGTACTTAGTCGCTTTATGTCCAACCCTGGACAAAAACACTGGGCAGGTATGAAATACCTGCTCAAATATGTAAAAGGGACTGAGAACATTGGTTTGGTATATGCTGAACATAGTCCGAGAACCACACTTACAGGGTATGTGGACTCGGACTATGCCACTAACAGGGACAACAGGAAGTCCAATACAGCTTATTTTTACTGTTGGGCAGAAAATTGCATTTCCTGGAAATCCCAACTGCAATCTATAGTTGCACTCTCCTCAACTGAGGCTGAGTAAATTGCAGCTACAGAAGCCTCTAAAGAGGCTACATGGTTATGTGGAATCTTGCATGAAATTGAAGGCAAAACATATTTGCCTATTCTCTTCACTGATAGTCAGAGCGCCTTGTATCTTTGCAAGGATCCTGTCTATCATGAAAGAACCAAACATATAGATGTGAGATATCATTTTATTCGGAGAATGGTGGAGGACCGGGAAATTAATGTGAAGAAAATACCTGGATACACCAATCCTGCAGATTTTGGAACAAAAATAGTCCCCACAAACAAATTTGTGTTCTGCAGAAAAGAACTCCATATTGATGATGTTACATGAAATATGGAGATGAGTCAATGATGATATGATGAAACTCATTTCAAAATCCACTAGATATAAAAAGTTACTTCTAAATAATAATACTAAGCTTAAGAGAGCATTTGTTATGAATTAAGCCTAGTATTATTCATTAAGCCTAGTATTATTCTTAGTGACATAAGTAATGGTATGGCACATGAAATAACATGAATTGAGGTAGAAGAATTAACCAAGTTCAGAACCGGGTTTAACAATAATTTTACTTGACTAAATCCTAGTGAACCGGATTGAGCAACCCCGGGTCAAACCCGGTTGGATGGCTTAAACCGGAGCTAGCGAGATTGGTCGGTTTAATAAGTTGTTGGGCCTTATTTTGATATTGGGCTTTGGCATCTCTTTTGAGACTTGGCCCATTCTCCTTTACCAGCTTAAGGAGACGCTCCTTGCCCTAGCTATAAATAGCTCGTGTTAGCTCCTTCGAGCTCATTTTTCAGAACGGCGCATCTGAAGAGAGCTTAGAGAAAGAGAGAGAAAGAGAAAGAAAAGAGAGAGAGAGAAAGAGTCCGGTGGCCAACGTGCTTCTTCGGTGTTCCGACGTTGGTGTTTGAAGAAGGCGACAAGAGCTTCTTCTTCCTCGTGGTCCAGATCGAGCAAAGCTCCATCTCAGAGCTTTGTCAGCCTTAGGGGGCCGAAACCCTAGATCTACTCTTCTTCCCTTTTCTGTGTTTCTCCGTTCTTGTACCTTTGATCTGTTTTGTTCTTTGGTGTTCTTTGCTCTTCTTGTTGCTTGTGTAACCTGCTTTGTAACTCTTGAGATCTAGTGGATATTTGAGATGAGCATCCTCTCTGAGGCTCCACAGATGTAGGCTTTGTCGAACTGCGTCACCAATTCTCTTGTGTTCACTTGTTCTTCGTTTATTTGCTTGATTACTTGTTGTTTTCTGAGTTGATTCGAGTTTCTGAGTCGAATGAGAATTACAATTATTAACTTCCTTTGTATGACGTGAGCGTCTAGTTTACTTCATGTTGTTTAATTCTCTTCTAAATAAATACTTTTCAATATAAAACAAAATTTTAAACTCAGGAAGATACTCAAATTTGTTGTTTTCTGGATAGCAAGGTTTTCACTTTTCAATAGAGATGAAATTATGAGAATGAGCATCCTCGTTGGATGCACACAAATTGGTCGGTTCATAAATCATAATGCATATAGGCATATAGCTTTCCTAAGCACAAAGCCATGTGACCTTTTTTTCTGGTCAGACTCCAAACCATGTGACCTTCAAGTGTGGGAAGGCCAGAGGATTAGATTCTGGAGTGAGCCCAACACTTTGGGTAAATTAAAGCAAAAAGGACAGATGTCCGTCCCAAACAAAACAATGGAAAGGTATAAGATAATATGCCTAGAAATATCATAGCATATATATTTTATATATTAATATAAATTACAAGCTATTGAAGTAATAATACAACTACAAGTCGGTGAAGCGGAACCCCAAAACAGTATTCTTCTTTATTATCTTTTCTGAAATGATATATATAATTGAAGTATCTCTTCCTCCTGTTCCTGTAGAATTACACCTCTGTTGAGATTTCAGAAAGAGCAGAAAGAGAGAGGAAGCGAGAGTTGTAACTGCCAAATCATTATAATGATGAGCACGAGTAATATTTTGCGCAGAAGCTGTTGGGTTGCAGGAATTTTGTTAATTGTGCTTTTTTCAGAGCCAAGATTTGCTGAATCCTACAAGAATTACACAGTGGGCGATTCTTTGGGCTGGTATGACAACCTCATCAAGCCTGATGCTGATTATCAGAAATGGGCTTCTGGCAAATCCTTCTCCTTGGGTGATTTCCTCAGTAAGTTCCTCATCTTTGTCTCTGATTATTGTTTTTGTAATTGGTATTATTATGATGATGATTAAGAATTTAAGATCACCAGCAATGTCTTCCATAGTGGAACTGGAACATACTAGTCATCTGATTTCAATTTCAGTTGTTTGATAAAATAGCAAGGCAATCATTTTATAGTCATTATTTATTGACAAAAAAGAGTATACAATTCAGGGCAAACAAGTTTACTCTTCAATTGTTTCACTATCATAGATCAGATCCATAACATTTGCAAATTGGGTAGTACTTGATTTTGCTGTAAAACCCTAATTTCTTTAATTGAATCAGTGCCATTATCCATAAGCAAGGTATATTCCAGCTAATGGGGGCTGTAGCTTGAGCTGCAATAAGCTGTAACAAAATAATATGCCAAGACTGAAAATCAACCTACTGTATATGGGGGAGGGACCACAGCATAAAACTTTCATTCAATTAAAACTTCCAATAATAACAACAACAATAATAATAATCTTATCTAACACAGCCTACATGAATAGTACTATTCTTATTAAAATTGCTCTGCAATGCTTGAGGGTCGGAGAGTATCGCCTCTCCTTCTAAAAAAAATAAATTAAAATTGCTCAGCAGTTTTCAACACAGATAACAACCACACCGTAGTCCAAACCTACAACTTGAGCTCATACAAGTCATGCGACTACTCCGGCGACGACTCGACGGAATGGTCATTTTCAGACCCTTCTTCGACGGCCGTCTACCCTGTAACGGTTCCCGTCCCCTTGCTCAAGGAGGGCCCCACCTACTTCTTCTCCAGTGACTACGACGGCTGGCAATGCCAGCACGGAGCACAGCTGGAGATCCACGTGTCACATGGCCAAGGGCTTCCTCCCAGCTTGAAATCTGGCTCGTCCATGGCGCCTTCCCCGTCGACGGCTGACTCGGGGGACGATGAGTCTGTACCAGATACGGTCGTCTCTGGCGACTTTAGCCACCCTAAGAATATTACTAGTGGTGGTGGAGACGATGGTGATGGTGGCGATGAGGAGGAGGATGCCAAGGCGAAGGCTTCTTCAGGGTGTGGGTTTGTTATGGTGGGAAGGTTATTGTTTTTGGGGTTCTTCTTGGTTGTTTTGATTGTTTGAGAGATTGAGATTTGTAGTTTGAGTGTAAAATTTCATATTTATAGTATAGATTATTATGCTAGCACAATAAAGGAGAGTGATGTTTTTAGGGGTATAGATATGGAATTGTTGGATGTACTTGTATTGTTACATAAGGTTGATTTATAAAACATGGGTATTCTTTTTTCAGAGCTATGTTATACTCCGTACTATTGCTTAAAATGGATGAATCCGGATCATCTGCTTCCTAGGCTGCTACATAGGCTGTTGCACCAGTAATATTTGCCCATGTGTCAATTAATTTAATCAATTTTAAATTTAATTAAACTGCAGAAATTAAAAAAAGGAGTAATTAATCCCAGTGTTATTATTTACGTCCAAACAAAAGAACGACTTTTAGGGTTTTTTCATTAAGAAGAACGGTTTCTACCGATCGAAATACCAGTCCGGTGGGCTTTGTGTGTACGATGCTCTAGACTTGTAGCAAAAATAGAAAAAGCATTGAGCAACACTCAATCAAATTCAAACCTTTGATCTTGTAGTTCTCCATCTACCAGTACTTATATCAAAAACATCAGCATGTTGCAAGGAATCATCCTTCACAATGTGCCCTGCAGTAATCACCAAACACAAATTTTATTCATTCTTATGGTTTCCAACTAGTGACCAAAGAAGATTACTTGAAAATTTTCAATGCATTTACAGGGAAACCTTGTTAAATTCTTACAACGGATCGAGATAGGACCATGATTATTCAATCATTCCATACGGCCTTTTCAGTGTGTTAGTTTCTTTAATTCACCTGATTTTTTTAATGCTCCTATATTTTCAATGTGCCAGGATATTTTGGGATTCACAATGTTATAAGTGATTTGTGTGTTGAATACTATAAAATACAGTAGTTATGAGTTTCCTGATTAATTCACATTGGAAGTTGGTACTAGATGCACAAACACTCAAATTAGCCAAATATTAGCTAATGTCTTACAAGAGGTCTAGTGCCCTGATTCGCTGAGTGTTTTGTTTGATCAAAAATTATGGGTGCAAGTCTCTCTGCTGGTGCTGCAAAATTGCATAATTATGGCAAAAAGTCAAAGCTCAAGCTTAGTTTCTGCAATTACATTTAACACCCTCAGAATTGAAATCAATAAACCATATGAAAGGAGAGATTGAGGAATCCCAAAAGGAGAGATTGAGAAGCTCGGCGGGAGAGGTTTGAGAAGTTTGTGGAGAGTTCGCCGGAGAAGGAGTTGAAGCGGAGGGTGAGAGGGAGGTCGACGACGGGGATGGGGTCGGAGAAGGATTCGCAGGCGAGGGTTAGTGATTGGAGGGAGGGGAGTTTAGAGAGGTGATGAAGGGGGCCGGAGAAATTGGAGCAGAGGGAGAGGCGGCGGAGGGAAGGGAGGTTGGAGAGGGAAAGGGCGCCGGAGAGGTGGCCGCCGGAGGAGCAGATCTGTGACGTGGCCGGCAGAGGTGGAAGACGCCGCTACTATTGTTGTTGTAGATGAACAAGATAAGGAGAAGGAAGCTGATTTCCTGGTGTTAATTACTCCTCTCTTTCCCTTATTTCTGTAAATTAATTAAATCTAAATTAACTAAATAAATTAACACACATGGACAAATATTATTGGTGGAGCAGCTTATATAGCAGCATATGAAGTAGAGGATCCGGACTGAAAATGGATATGCATATGTGTGTGAGATCATGTAAATTTATGGTAAGAAAGTGACCAAAGTATTCATTCCTCGTTTACAACCTCAAAAGGCAAAACCATCCATATATCTTTGGGATTAGTAAGTTGTCTTACATTTACAATTTTGGCAATTATTTTCCTTGGCCAGTTTTATGTTTGTAAATTTTGAATTGGCCTAACCCGGTCACGGCCACATTTTGGCCCCACAGATTTTGGGCCAAATTGGACGGATTCACTTCGGATTGGGTTGGTCGGCCCATTTGAGCGGTTGCTCCACTCCGAAATCTAAGCCTAGGGAGGATATACAAGAGTAGTGTTTTCTCTGTTTTCCATTTATTACGTTTTGTTTTCATTCTTATCTTGTTGGGTTTCTTCCCCTCCTGCTTGTGTTTTCTTCACAAGAACTATTTCTGCTCTGCTGGCTGAATTTTCTTCTGTTACACAACCTTGAACAGCGAATGAAAGGGGCCATTTCTTTACATTTTTATATCTCCTTCTCAAATCGGTCATCTGAGGCAAAGAATTTTCAGAATTACCTATCATATGTAAACTTGGACCATACATAACTCATCAAAGGAACCCTGGTACAGTTTGAAGTAATCAAAATGCTTTACATAACATAATTTAAGTTTAATTGCTTGATAATGGTGCCATTATGCGTGTTCATGATTGTATGATCAGATGTACTGCTTCCGAATTTCAGAATACAGAATAAAAACCTCTTTAAACTCCCAATTCCCAAACCCTTGTTTGTTTCAACTACAATCACCAAGCACTTGAAAGAAAAAAAAAGACGTTTCTTACAAAATTGCAATAATATATACAAAATACAACAGCAATGACCCTGAACAAAATTCAAGCTGGGGTTATAAATTGTAAGTGTGGGAAGAAAAAAAATTAAAATAGAAGAGCTACAGAATAATAGGTTGGATTCCCTTGCTCTCCTCATCTGTTATGCAAAGGATTAGGACCTGATTTAACTGCTCTCTTCTCATCATCAAAGCTGCAATCAACACCTTCATTTCTCCTTTTTTCTTTTGCAGCTCTTAAACAATCAACATTGCCTGGCATTTCTTTGTGAGGTCTTGATGGTCTAAATCCACCTCCAAATTTGAATCCCGAAGTAGAATCAGCAAACTCTTGTGATGAAGATTGTGATAGGACTAACAGCAAAAGGAGACAGAAGCAAGAAAGCCAGATTTTCAACCTCATTTTTCTAAGCCTCAAAAGATGGGCCAATTTGAGAAAGAAAAAACAAAAATCAGAGGGCAGAATTTTGGTGGGTTTGTCAAAACAGATTCTTTGTAGAACCAGTTTTCCAAATGGGTTTGCTTAATTTTCTTTTTCTGTTAGTTTTACTTCAGTGGATGGTCATATGGGTTGGCATTATGGTAAGTAGAAATGGAAGAAAAGGCAGGTTGAAAGGGATAAATTTGGGTCATAAAAAGAATGAAAGAGGCAAAGAAAATCTGGAGTGGCTAGATATAACAAGTTGAATGGTGTTTATTTTGAGTTTCAGTGGATTTAAAGGACATTGAAGTTTGGGACTTGGAGGGGCTCTGAAATTGAGGAAAACAAGAAAGTATTTGTTTAGCAGAGGTGGGTTTTTGTGCATGAAATGTATTGGTTCTTACTTGATATCTTGTGAGTATGGCAGCTGATTCAGATATGAGAGAAGCAGAGAGGGATATGAAATTGAAAAGAGGGGACCTCAGAAAGAAAGTTGTTTGAAATCCTCAAATGGTTAAATGTCAACTTCTGGGTCAGGATTTAATCATAACATGTCTAATTTTAAAAGCCCTTTTTGGAGCCAAGTGTAAGAGGTTGTGCTTTTGCATGACTTTTCTTGTCCTTATAGATCATGAGAGTGTATGAGCTTTTTGATCTCACTGTTCTTCTTACTTGTTCTCACCTGGTGTGAAATTTACAATCTTCCCTATCTTCCAAGGAACTTTCTGGCACACTAATAAAATTATTGCATAAAATAAGCAGTCCCTACATTGGAAGTAGATTTCTATGGTAATCTTTGTACACATGAGCACTAACTAATAAGGCCCTTACATTTTCTGTTACAAAACAATGTTGACACTTCAATTGCAAGAGCTTGGCTTTGCTAAGGAGGAGATGGGGTTTGACTGTGCATTAGTGATGATTACAACTTGCATGTGACACCCACCATTGCCATAATGGGGTCAAAGTGAAGAGTTAGAACACTTGAGAAAAATCAACTATAGCTTTGACTCACATACAAATTATGCTAAAATCAGCCTTGGTTCATGGCTCAATTGGTCAGGACGGGTCACTTTTTATCAGAAGATTGCAAGTGATAAATAGTGACCCGTCCAAACTTTTCTTGATAAAAAAAAACTATGCTAAAACATATACTCCACAGAATAACAAAAATCTGGGTGCAAAGCAAATCAATTGAAAATGTGGGTCGACCCAGTTGGCTGGAAGTGACATTCTGTTAAACAGATCAGTAGAGGGCGGCAGAAACAGTGAGTTAATTATGATATTCCATAGACTAATTATCACTAGCCATCATCAGATCCGTACTGTCTGCTACAGAATTATTGAGGAAAATTAAGTAAATTGATTTTAGGGGAAAAATTGAGCTGCATATATTGCAAATTTGCAAACACAATAGTGCTTACCCTGAAACATCTGCAGGAGAATTTTGAACCCTAACCCTAATTCCGATCCCTTTTCTCGCGCTCATATCAAAGAAATAAAATAAAAAGTATTGACAGTTGCCTCTGAGATCCCTTTACTGTGACGATCGATTACAAACTTACAAGTAACAAATGAGTTCTCAAGTCTTTTACAAAGCATTAGAACTCATTTACACATGCTTCTCATTTCAGAACCTGGAAAATATCAGTGATTCCTCTGCCTTATTTATTCAAAAAAATAAACTTACCAGAAGTTTCTACAGTTAGAGATCCCTAGTAAGTTAGTTAATTGCTATACTTCCGTGACGCCCTTTGATAAATAAAAGCTTTTTTTCCCCGAATTTGATCAAATGTCCTTGTTCCAGAAAAACTGATTGTGCAACCCATCTGATTTTCTGTATGTACAAGTGAATGCGGATTATAGTGACAACTTCTCTCTCAAGGGTCATTAAAGGTATTTTAAAAAAAAAGAGTGCGATTTTTGGGTGAATTGATTGAAATTCACGATAAACTTAAAAACTAACTTTCCTCAGAGTAACGACTCCCGCCTTCTCCACTTGCCAGTTGCCATCATCGATCGTCTCTTTCTGCCTGATTTCTCTTGCCATGGCATTTTTTATTTCCTTGTCTTATACGGCATCCTCTTGATCTTCGCAGAATCGCAGAAGACCGTGGCGCACTTGCAAACCCGGGTACTTTCAGTTTAAACCCTAGTCTAATTTCTCTTCTTTGTTTCTTGTGAATTAATTTGAACTTCTGGCCCGTTTTCCCTTCAGACGATGCTTCTTCAGGGCCTACTTTCTCCTTCAGTTGGCTAGGCGAAAATAACAAGTTCATCGCTGGCGACAATGCCACTATTAGGATCCAAGTGCTCGGAAGCTTCAATCCTCGGGTTCAAAACCATTCGTTCGTTCCTTCAATTTCGGTGAATGGAAAACCTGGAAACAGCGCTTTTATATCTGGTTTATGTTTCAATCTTGTGGGAGATCCTGGTTCGTGGTCTGTTTCCTTCGTTCCAATTTTAGTTGGGGCTTATTCCTGCCTTCATTTCTTCGTTGAACCAGGTTCTTGCAGTTTCCATAATACTCTACTCTATATGATTGTGATTTAACTACAGTATTGATGAGTGAGTAAGTTGATCCTGTCTCTTTTATTTGGCTTTTGAAGCACCTATGCATCCAGCCATGTCCATTGCTTCCTGGATGGATTCTGTGAATGAGTTTGTAGCCGGGACAAGGGCAATGGCTCTGGTACTTCCCAAGGACGCATTTGGCAACAAACTCTTGACAACAGTTACTGAACTCAACTCTTATGTGTTCAATGTGTCTGCATCCTATGATAATGGTTCACTTGCAAGTGTTCTTAGTGTCGAGTCCTTGGGCTGGAACCACTATGGCTATCTCAGGATAGAGTTCATTGTGGCCACTGCTGGTAACCTTCTCCTTCATATAATAGCAGATGCAAACCAGGCTTTTCAAGGCTCGCCTCTTCCATTCAAAGTGCGTCCAGGTAATTTAATTATATAATAGTTAGTTGTAACTGCTAAAATCATGTATTCTTAAACTACGCAAATCTTGAACAGGAGCTGTGGACACATCTAAGAGTGTAGCCAGATGGAAATATGGATCTGATGCTTTGCAATTATTTTCCCTTGCGGAGATGTTTATCCATCAGCTAGATGTATATGGGAACCTAGTTCCTGGGCTGTATCCATTGGACGCAGAGGTTGTTGAGGT
The DNA here is from genome assembly GCA_964016875.1 of Fallopia convolvulus. Taxonomy (NCBI): domain Eukaryota; kingdom Viridiplantae; phylum Streptophyta; class Magnoliopsida; order Caryophyllales; family Polygonaceae; genus Fallopia; species Fallopia convolvulus. Next base: position 40,066,628 of record OZ024736.1, read on the forward strand.
TGGTACAAACTTATCCATCCCTGTAGCAGATCTGCGCTTTCAACAACTGTCCTATGGGGTTCAGTTGCTTACTTTTAGTGCTCTGGAACCTGGAAACTTCCTTTTGCTGATATACGATGCAAAGAACAACAGAAGCATCGCCAATGTGCCATATCGTTTCACCGTTTTTGTAGGTATACATCAGGCATTTTAATTTGTAATCACCATCATACATGTTGCTCAGGTTGCTTCATCTCAGTTTCATGGATTTTTTGATGATTTCAATGAAATTAATAATATCTATAGTGTCATAATTAACATTCATTAATCTTGGTATAATTTACTTTTTGAAGGATAGCTACTCTTTCACTTGTCATTTTGTCTTTCAGCTTGATAGGTTATTGTGATGAGCTCAACAGCATCATTAATGGATCCGGTTTGAATACTTCTTTTGCTGGGCAAGAAGCAATATTCTCTGTTTATCTACATGATAAGTATCAATACCCTTCTCCGGTTGAGATGCCAAGGTTTCAAGTACAAATCACTCAGGAAAATAGTTCCTATTCTGTTATTCCAAGCATTTCTCCCATTGAGATCAGTACAGGTAAAAGCCTTTTATAAGTGATTCTGTCATACAGCCAAAATCACTTTTTCAATGTTTACTGTGTGCCATATTACTCGAATGCAGGGAGTTGGATAACTTGGAAGACTCATGAGTCTATTGGTTATGAGGAAGTTGCTCCTCAGCCATCCTTCAGCCATAGTAATGTTGTAAGGAATTTCCATCTTTTTCGTTCGATAATAAGCATTGTTATTATGCATAGACTGCGGATTGACACTTATAAGCTTTCTCAACTGCAATCACAGTCTACAGGCGACTCAACAGTCTTAACTTATGCATACAATGTTTCATATACACCTGAAAAGAATGGAATTTATGATATTCATGTTTCATGTGGAAACATTATGCTGAATGGTGGACATCTGCTGAAGAAGGAAGTTAGAGCTGGTATTGAATCACTTCCAGACTTTTTCTTTTCACTTCAGTCTATATGTTATTTCAAACTGAACAAGCAAATAATGCATAACTCTCTTAACCGGCTTTGTAACTACCCTTTTGACTGGATACTATCTTGCAGGGGAGGTTAATATATCAATGTCTACTGTTTTAAGATATGCACCCCAAGTTCCGAAGCAGGTGAAAAATGAAATTGTTATCTCACTTGTGGATTCATTTTCGAATCCTGTACTTTCTCAGGAGTCAAAACTGAAACTAGAGATTGATTCTATAAATCACTCGGCTTTTTCAACTTGGAAGTTTCTAGACAATAAGAGCGGGTCATATACCGGCTCTTATCTTGTCGAAGAAGTTGGTACATATGAACTATGTGCTTCATTTGATGGAAATCGCTTTTTACCCTGTCCCTTTGGGGTCAATGCTTACAGTGGTGAGTATTTGGTTAGCTTAGTGATGAATACATTCCAGAGATTTGTCCTTGTATTGTGTATGTACTCTATAAGAATTACCTGATGACATAATAGGAAAGCTTAAACTATAACATTTGAACTTGAGGCGGAGATCTAAAATCTAAATGGCTAAATGCAAGTGTTAGGCACACTGATTACTAAATCTATACTTGATATCAAATATAAGATTATTGGGGTTAAGTATTGTCACTAGCATTTTAAATTGATCAATCATAGCTTCTTAGTATTATAATAAAGGGCCAAATATGGCTTTTTTAGTGCTTCCCAGGTAACTCTATAAATGCAGTTTCCTGTTTGAGAATTGAGATTTGTACTCATCCTATCTCTGAGAGTTGAAGTGTCTTCCAGGTGAATATTTTCCAAAAGCATATGATGATTCAGTATCGGTTTGGGAGGATGAATCGGTTGCTTTTAATGTACTTGGAAATGACTACTTTGCTGGTGACAATGCCACAATTACTGAATTTTCACATGTAAGTTTAGAAAGCAGCACCTTCAGTTCTAACGTCTTCTTTTCTTCCTTTAATGTTTTCATCGGTTCCCATCCTTACAAGTGCTGATGCAAGGATGATAAGACGAAGCTTTGTATTTTTTCTGTAACTATCATTGTGAGGATTTGTCCTTGGAATTTCTGGATTACTTTAGTATTTACATGCTTTATATCTGTTAAGACAAACACCATGTTTACCGTTATGTTTTGGCAGCCAATACATGGCTCGATTTTGCATGATGGACAGCATTTCAGATATACACCTCATAAAGAATTTTACGGAAATGACTCTTTCACTTATTCCATTTCTGATGTGAATGGAAATGTAGCTGCTGCTTCTGTCAAGATATTCGTCCTCAGTATCCCACCTCAGTTTGTTTCAGTTCCAGCTCAACTGAAGGCAATGGAAGATTTTATCAGTCCCAGATTTGGTTAAGTTATTTCCCTTCCGTGAACATTTTTTGGCTCACCTGATTTAGTTGAGAAAATAATCTTATGTTCTTTGTCACAGTGGGTTCCATGGTTTTGAGATAATATATCCAGATCCACAGGAGAACATATCTGTTACTCTGAACCCAAAATTTGGGACGGTTTCTCTTTATCCTATGCTGGTGAATTTCTGGAAGCCTTCCTGGAATGGATTTTCTGTGAGCACAGGGGATGAAGAAGCTAAGAGTTTGGTAATCATGGGTCATCTAGAAGTGATCAACACAGTTCTGGAGTCAATTCAATATCTTGGGTAATTTGCATATGCTTTTTCCTTTGGTTCGTTTATCGCTTGTTCTAGTTCAGTGACTAAATTTTATTTTGTAAGATGCCTACAGTAAACTTTGAATACCATTTTTCATCACTTTCTTAAGAATTTATGATGTAATTTGACATGCTAAATTACTTTGCTGAATCAAAATAAAGATTTTTCTTTGGCCAGGAATGCAATCTTCTTTGGTGAAGTTGCAAATATGGACGCCCTCATCTATTTTGATAAAATTGTATGCATTATATCACTCTGCACTCATTCATTGATCTCTCTTATTCAGGAACGAAAACTTCTTTGGTGAAGATGTAATCAGAATGTCTATAAGTAATGAAAACGAAGCAAATGATGTAAATATTACTGTGTCTGTGGATCCTGTCAACGATCCTCCATATATTCACGCCCCTGAATATATAGTGTTGGAATACAATGGTAATGGGAAAGGGTCTTCAATATATAGTAAGGAGAAGGACGAGTTTGAGTTCGTGATTGGTGATCCTGACCTTTCTAATCTCCCAGGTACATTCAAGAATTTGGGCTTAATGATATTGAATATGGCTGTCATATTTTCTGAATTGAATCTCATGCAAATTTGTCAGTCAAATTACATTTAACAGTAAAAAAGAAACTTTAGCCCTACAACCCTGGATAGGATATGGCTGTTTATGCAAATATGTACTTAGAGTGATCTCAAATACCTGATTGTTTTGATAATATTCAGGTGACAAGTCCCAGTTTCTAGTAATGTTATCAATGGAGGTAGACTCTGGAGCTTTGGAGGCGACCCTTCCTGCTGAGCTTATCAATACAACAGAACTGAAGCTAAAGAAGAATCATCATTGGCAGCCACTACAGACATATGTTTCCATATCAAAGCACTTGAAGGTCAAGTCAAAAGGCTTGAGATTCCATGCAACACTAAACGACTGCAATAGTGTTATTCAGCTACTAAAGTTTCATGTAAGTAGAGCCTCTGCTTGTAACTTGATAGTCAAATTAACACATCAGGACCGATTCAGCTGAATTCCTCGCCTTTGTGGTTGTTACAGGGTGAAGAAGACGGTGCTGTGCTAACGTTGTCAGTAAATGATCTGGGAAACTATGGCTGTAATGCAGATTGTTCAGAGAATGTGTCAAGGCCTCTCTTTGCAGAGGCTAATATCAATCTTCTCAATAGAAGGCCGATCAATTCTTTATCAGCTTATGGTATGCAATGTAGTGTTGTAATGGCTTCTTTGTATTTGCAAAGTTAATTTCTGGCCAAGATTAATTTGCCTTTATATATATATGGATGATTTCAGCATTGGGAGCTGCAATTGTCATTGAGCTTATAATGATTCTTTCTCTGGGAGTTGTTCTTCTATCCTTGACATGCAAATGTGTGATGTCTCTGATTGATGGACAAGGTGCCTCCAAAATCAACAAGGATTCTTCATCTCCTAAAACACAAACTTGCAGTGAACAAAAGGTGACTATAATTGCTGTGTCTCACTTGTTCATCATCTTTATCCTCTACTTTCTTACTGAATTGGGTTTGCGTTGTTTTCAGTGTGGCCTTAAGATGGATAAGCTTACTTGTTTAGCTGGATGTTGCCAAAAACCTATCTTCCTCCCATCAAAGGTTCTACCATGTTCCTAGATTATCTTATTCTAGTTACTGGATTAATTGCAAACTACATCAGCTATGTGGGCATTTCATTTAACATTCAGGCCAAAGCTTCAGCCTAGAAGCGGAGATTCTGACGTTAAATTGTGGTGTTACTCTTCATCTGGTGGCGATGATGATTTAGAATTAGGGCCGTCCAACCAACAGTGCAAGGAGCCTAGCTAGCTGTACAGATATTGACTGCTCATAACAAAGATTAACATGTTAAGCTAGAGAAAGATTGTATAAATGCAGTATGTTGTATGTATCCTAATGTTGATTTAAACATTTTTAAAATGTTTGGTTGAACTACCTATGGTTTATGTTGATCCCAACGAGTTTTTGAGAAAGCTTAATGGAATTGAGAAATAAAATACAAGTAGAACCTGGAAAATATCAGCTCTTTACACATGCTTTCTCATTTCAGAACCTGGAAATTAAGAGTAGTACAAGTGTACAACACCTTTTTCGTGCTTCTAGTACAACTGTACAAGTAGTCAAAGTATAACAAAGACAAAAAAAAATGAATTTTTTTTGGGTCCAAAAAAAAATCTTATTCCTTTTGATGTTCTCGTGTTTTTAAAACTTTACTTTCCATAACCTAAACATACGCTAAACCAAATTTTCATCCATAAAATAACATTTCCATTAACAGTGTTAAAAAAGTACTAGATTTTTTACCCCTTTTTTGTTTTTTTGTTAAATCTATTACCCCTTTCTCGTCACTTTCTCTCTCACATACAAGCAGGCAACTAGGGCGAGGTTCCGGTGAGGTCGGTCGGGGCCATTAGACAACGCCGGTGAGGTCAGAGGTTGACTTCGAATCCAAGGCGAAGACAAGGAGACTAGGGCCCGACGAGGCATCAATTCGATTTAGTATTTACGAATTTCTCCAATCTCAAATCTAACCCATTTGGGGCTAGGTAGTTGCCAGTGAGGTCTTTATCAGTCTTGTTTTCAAGTTTATAAACTGGGTTTTGAAGAGTTTAATCCTCCGGTTTTGTGTTCCCCTTTGTATGGTATTATAGTTCTTGTTGGAATTTTGGCTGGAAAGCCTAATCATATCATAACTATAACCTAAAGCGGAGGTTAAAAAAATTATTAAACGACACATGTCACTTTTAGATTAGACCACATCATTTTTTTGTTTAGATAATCTTTTATTTTTGGATATGATAAATTATTATCCATGTTTTTAAAATATAGGATAGAAAATCTCATTATTAAACAATCTTTTATTTTTAAATATGATAGATATAAAGATCATTAGAATATTTTTTTTACCTTATATGAAAACATCGTGATTAGTTATATAATAATTGTCTTATATTTGTACGCAGATCATAACAAAAATTTATATTTAAGCATTTATATAATTATTTTTCTAGGATAATAAATATATTTGAAAATATTTTATTATTAATATTTCATTTAAGAAAATCCGGTACGAGAATACATACTAGTTGAAAACCTTTTTCTATGTAGTCCATCACTGCGATGTTACAAGTGTGTTATTGGCATCTTTAATTGAATTAAACATTTGGGAACTTTTTGATTCCTGAGAAAATTTAATGGGCTTATTCAATTCAATCTTGATTTTAATCTTGCATTCCTTATTTCCTGGTGAACTATCTACTTCAATTTCAAATTCTTGAATTGTCTATTATTGTTCCTTTCAAGAATTAAAGATGTTTTTGTTTCTAGACTGGTTTTTAAGAGCTCATTCCGCCTGCCTTATCGCCTTTGTCACCCTAATCTATGCCTATCGAGAGACTTAGAAAACAAAAAAGGGCTGGAAGAAAATGTAGTTTTTTTCAACAATGTTAACGGAAATGTTATTTATGGATGGAAATTTGGTTTAGGGTATGTTTAGGCTACGAAAGAAAAGTTTTTAAAATACGAGGGCACCAAAAGGAATAAAGTTTTTTTTGGACACCAAGAGGAAAAGTCGAAACCTCAAGGACACCAAAAAAAATTTCCCAAACAAAAAAAGAAAGAAAAAGATCGGTTTTTGGATTAAGCCTCCTTCCTCTTTGGTTTACGGTTAATAAGAAAATTCAATCAAACCAAAGTACCAAACTTAAAAAAATGAATTACCCTTACTAAAAAGTGACATGATAAAAATTTGATGCTACCATTTTTAAAGTAAATAGAGTAAGAGTATTCTTGTCAATTTATATGATTTTTTTTAAAATGGGTGGTGTAGTACAATTTAATGAGTTCTATTATATAAGGTGTTTTTTGTAAAAAAAAAAAACAATTTAAAAGTATTTTTTGAAGGGTTAGGATAAACGATGCTACCTACCAAGAAAACAATAAAACGGTGGGGTTTGCTCTTGCTAGAAATGGAACAAAAATCCCATTCTTATCATTTGCAGATGAAATGATCATTTTCTCTAAGGCTACCCAATCAGCCTGCGTTTCAATCAAGAAAATAATAGATGAATATTGTGAAATTTCTGGACAAAAAGTGAACTTCCACAAATCTGCATTCCAAACCTCAAAAATAGTCTCCCAACAACAAAAACAACGAATCCAACAAGCTTTAAATATTATGACAATGGATGATTTAGAAAAATATTTGGGTTGTCCGATTATTAATGGTGGGTTGAATAGGGATACATTTCAGGAAACCATTGGTCGGGCTAAGGACCAACTGAGTAAATGGAAAGCTAATTCACTATCACAAGAAGGAAGAGCTATTCTCATTAAATCAAACCTTACTGCGAAACCCAACTATATAATGCAAAGCTTTATACTACCTGCCAAGGTACATAATGAATTGGACAAAACGAATAGAGGATTCTTTTGGAATAAAGATAATCAATATAAACCTCTCATAGGGTGGGATAAAATATGCAAACCAAAATCTCATGGTGGTTTAGGAATTAGAAAAACCGAACATATAAACAAAGCGCTTCAGATGAAATTGTTATGGAAGATCCTTGCCGAACCAAACAACATCTGGGTACAGATTGTTAAAGAAAAATATCTAAGGAATGATGATCTTTTCTCTTACAAGATTAAATCAAACACATCATGGCAATGGAGGAATCTAATAAAGCTTAAACCTATCTTTGAAAAGGGATTAATTTGGCAAGTGGGGGATGGAGAAACGATCAGGTTCTGGTCTGACCATTGGATTTCCAACAAACCTCTTAGTGAAGTAGCTATAAACCCAGACAACATTAATCTTGAAAGTAAAATAAATGAATTTCTTCTTCAGGACAAATCGTGGAATATTACTGAACTTAAAAGGCATCTACCTCCCGATATTGTGGAGAACATAGTAAACAACCCTCTCCCGCATAATGATATACAAGATCGAATGTATTGGGCGGCTAGTAGGAATGGTTGGTTCTCTACCGCTTCAGCAGTAAACCATATTACTAATATTAGTAATCAAAAACCAAGTCCGAACAATTGGATATGGAAACTTGATACATTCCCTAAAGTTAAGAACTTTCTTTGGAAAGTAGGTTGTAATGGGTTGCCAACAAAGACAAGATTAATACAAAACCATATTCCATTAACAGGTGGTTGCATTTTATGTCAGTGCACGTATGAGGATACAAACCATATTTTGATAAAATGTTCACATACACTAAGTATTTGCAAAAAGATAAACCCAAAAATTGAACATGTTTTAAAAAGTATAGACATAACAAACAAAACACCACAAAGCATATTAAGTGAAATAAAAAATCAAATAGGTATGAAAGACTTTACAGAACTAGCAGTAATTTGGTGGGGAATATGGCACCAAAGGAATAAACTAGTATTTCAGCAAACTCCAAATGACTTCATACCAAACTTAGAGCAATATATTATCATGCAAATTCAAGCCTGGGAGCGAACAAAACATGACTATGATGATGATCTGAAACCTAAAAATGGGAATGGGAACAAGGAGCAACGGCGACGGAAGCAACAAAAATGGATCAAACCTCAACTAGGATTCTATAAACTAAACATTGATGGGTCTAGATTAATGGATGGATCAACATCATCGGGGATAGTTAGAAGAGACTCAAGTGGTGATGTCCTTGATATCGCTTCATCAAAATTTGGTTGTGCATCCGTAACAAAAGTTGAAGCTCTTGCTCTCAGGGAAGGGATTAGGAGGGCAAAACAATTAGGATTAAAGAAGCTAGAAATTGAAGGGGATAACTTGACAGTAATTAATGCAGTTCTTAAAAAAGGCCAATGCCCCTGGGATGTAGACATCATAATCTCAGACATTGTATTCTCCCTAAACTGGTTCGAAGCTATTCGTATTTCTCACGTGGGTAGGTGTTGTAATTCTGTGGCCGATAAAATTGCGAAGCTGGGCCATAGTCTTCCGATTGATTCCATTATGAGTCATCCAGAACTTTCTGTTCTCATCCGATCGGATGCTCTAGGACGTCCCTCGTAAGGGGGACCTCCTAATTCTTACCTCATAAAAAAATAAAATAAATGATGCTACCTAAACAATTCAAGTGTGTTTTGTGCTATCGTCTTGCTATTCCTATGTATCCGGCTGGTTTTACGTGCCCTTGTTGCTCTTCTAAAATCATGGATTGTTTTGGCGATCATGTTGTTCACTGTGGGAATGATATTGGTATTAAGTTTCGTCATAATCTAGTCCGGGACGTGTTGGGCGATATATGTACTCATGCTGATGTAGTTGTGCAAAAGGAGGTACCTCTTGGATTTTTGTCCGATGAAGGTAGAGATCTTCGACCTGCAGATCTTCTGGTTTACTCTTGGGATAGAGGGAGGAACGTTTACTTAAATGTCACATGTGTCACTCCTTTCGCCCCAATATCTATATGGACGAAAGGGGTATGTAGCCCTTGCGGGCTACATTATGGGGCGGGAGGCCTCCCACAAAAATAAATGTGGTGTGAGGCCGTTTTTCCCGTTTTGCCCCCGTTCCATTAATTCCTTTGAGTTCCCATTAATTACAAAAATCCAAACGCGTCCCCCCGTGCCATTGAGCTTCTTCATCCCAAGAAAAAACGGCGCTGGCGTGGTGGGCGATTTTCGCTGCTCCCTCGCCATTGTTCGCCAGCAACGTCGGTGCGAAAAATGAAGCCGTCACACCACCGACAAGCATTAGCCGACGACGCCGATGGGACCTCGCTCGGCAAATCCAAGCATTTGCGACGGAGATAGAAGATTTCGAACGAGAAAGTACCACAACCTAGTTTGGAAGATTTCACAGACGATTTCTGCGCAAAACAGGTATATGAACTCGAAAACATTAGACCATCGGTATGAGGACTGGTTGTGTTGTAATGGAAACACAAACGCAAATCCATGAGTTTGGCTGTGTTGGAATGGAAACACGTATGACATGGTTTTTCTGGTGACATGTGGACGTTGATGAACACTGTGAATGTGTATGGAGTGCTGACAACTCTATGCTGAAAAATCTATACGTAAAAGTGTAACCGTATGACAGGGTTTGTGTGTGACAACAATTAACGAGAATAACGTAACGTATGACAGTTTGTTCTCTGTGTGACACGTTTGTTTACACTTAAAAGTGGATGAAATGAATGACACTTGTTTCAGTGTGTGACACCTTTGTTTTCACGCATATGGGTTTATGTGGTGACAGGATAAAAAATTTGAATGTGGTGACATGAAATGACTGTTATTGTATGTGTGACAGGTTTGTTGTATTTTTTTGAAAAATGTGAGTGTGTTTACAGACCTGTCAACTTATTTTTCTGTGTGTTTTGTGAATTTTTGTATGACAATGTTCTACAATTTGTTAGATCACAAGCTTGTTGGTTTTTGTGTGACAGGCTTGTTTACCATTATGTGTGACAGGCTTGTTTTCCAGTATTTGTTAGATGACATGCTTGTTCTTCACATGTTTTCTGTTTCTCTTAGATGACATGCATTGTTTTGAATGAGTGACAGCCTTGTTTGAGTTGATAGATGACAGGATTGATTTTCAATGTGTGATAGGGTTGTAGACATGAAGATCCTCACTGTTTCGTATGGTGGAATGTGGACCTCTGAATGTGAGTATGTAGGTGACATATCCTCCAAGGCCGTGTTACTAAAGGATGATATCAGCTTAGAGGAGTTGAAGAGCACAATCAACCAAAGGTGCAACATGATGTCACCAACCAAGAATATGATCTTGTCACACCTCCATCCATTTCAGAAATTGAAGAACCCTTACACAGTGGAGAACGATGAGGATTTGAGTTCATTCCTTGATATCAATGCAGCTCCAAGAGTTGATTGGAAAATGGATCTGTATGTGAGTTTCAATGAGAACAAGGTAAGGACTGGTGACAACATTCAGGATGTAGCAGAACATGTGTGTGTGACAAGTCCATCTGCAGGGATACAATGTGTGACAAGTCCAGTTGCAAATGTTGCACCTATTGAGCTTCCAGGTGAACCTATTCTGCCACCACTTCCACCTATTGAACATCCAGTTGCAGCTATTGAGGATGAATACCAACCAATAGATGTTGATGTGGAGGTGACAAGAGCTGATGAAGATATGGATGACATTGCTGATGAAGATATGGATGACACGGATGAAGAGGGCTACTGTGGTGAAAGGCTTATTACCAGTGCGGATTTCATACAGGTTGGGAAAGTGTACCAGTCCAAGAAACATTTGAAAGATGTTGTGGAGCACATTGCTGTTCATAGGAGGTTTGGGTATTGTGTAAGCAAATCAAACAAACAGATCTACAAAGTGAAGTGCGGGATCCTGAATGTGCATGGCAAATGATGGCTTCAAGAATTAAAGGAACAAACTACTTTGCGGTTAGAAAGCTCACATACAAGCATACTTGTTCATTCGACATCAGATTTAAAAAACAACATAAGCCGTCATACCTAAGTATTGCTGACCAGATTAGAACAAGGTGAGTAAAGTTTTGTACCATCCTGCAGCTACATTTAAAGGAATTGTGAGATTGTGTGTGTATGACAGGCTGGTGGTGTGCATATATGCAGGTATGAAGGTGTGAAAAAAGGGTCAGATGCAGCTCAAATACAGAATGATGTCCAGAAGGAGTACCATGCATCAATCAACATGTAGAAGGCTAGGAAAGCAAGAGAGCGAGCTCAGAATTTGATAAGGGGAACACCTGTTGAAAACTATGCTCTTCTCCCATCATATTGCCACATGCTCAAGCAAGTGAATGAGGGGACATATTACAAGCTTGTCATTGACAGTTCTAACAGATTCAAATATGTCTTCATCTCATTTGGAGTGTCCATTAGAGGTTTCCAACACCTAAGAAAGGTACAACCCTGTCACCATTACTATATGGCCTTGGTATGACCTTGTCACACAATTATATTACAACCTGTCATACCCACTAGTTGAGTGTATGACAGTAGTTTGTTGTATGACAGTAGTTCAATTGTATGACACATGTTTATTGTATGACAGTAGTTCAATTGTATGACACATGTTTATTGTATGACAATAGTTTGGTGGTTGTATGACACATGTTTATTGTATGACAGTCACTGTTTATTGTATGACACTATGTTTATTGTATGACACTATGTTTATTGTATCACATGTTTATTGTATGACACTATTTTAATTGTATGACAATAGTTTGATGGTTGTATGACACTATTTTAATTGTATGACAACCACTATTTATGCCCTTATTGTACATTAGTTGTAGGCCACTAGTTTGTTGTGTGACAGTAGTTTGAGTAATGACAGTAGTTTAATTGTATGACACTATTTTGTTGTATGACAGTACAAGGTTGTATGACAGTAGTTTAATTGTAATACACTATTTTGTTGTAGGTTATATCAATTGATTCTACATTCCTCCATGGCAAATATTTTGGGCAATTGATGAGCGATGTAGGTCAAGATGCAAACCAACAAGTATATCCTCTTGCCTTTGCTATAGTGGATTCTGAAAATGATAAAGCATGGCACTGTTTTTTTGAGCAACTGCTTAATGTGGTACCACATTCAGAAGACCTGGTTGTTGTGTCAGATAGACATGTCAGCATTAAAAATGCAGTAGGAAATGTGTACCCATTAGCTAAGCATGTTTGTTGCAAAAGACATTTGCAATAGAACCTGAGGACAAAATTCCATGATGTTGGTGTTCTAAGCTTGTATGAAAAGACTGCACAGGCATACACTAAGGCAGAATTTGAGGTCCACTTTCTTGACATATGCAAAGCAAATCCAGAAATGGGGAAATACCTACAAGAAGCTGATTTTTCCAAATGGACCAGGGCTTATTGTCTTGGTGAAAGGTAATTAATTGTATGACAGCACTTAATTGTATGTGAGTAGCTATTTGTATGACAGTAGCTCATTGTCTTGTATGACAGGTACAACATGATGACATCAAACAACTCTGAGTGTGTCAATGGAGCCTTGAAGATTGCTAGGTCATACCAGTTAGTATCACTGTTTGAGTTCATCAGGGACATGGTCACACGATGATTTCAGATACGCAGAAAGAATGCTGCAAAATACCAGAACCAACCCCCTCTGAATGTGAGGGCAATCTTGTTGGAAAGGATGAGGCTTTCAAAAAGGTATGACATCAAGCCTTTGAATGATGCACAATTCGAGATTTGTGGTGGAGATTTTTCTGGCATTGTTGATCTAGCAAGAAAGACATGCAGTTGTAGGGTATTTGATCTGGATCACATGCCTTGTGTGCATGCAATCTGTGCAATAGAATACATGGAATACAATTGCTCAGATTTCTTAGGTGAGTACAACACAGCTGCAGCTTGGTTGAAGTCATACCAGGAGACTATATACCCTACACCATCTAGATCTGAATGGGATGTACCAGAGGAAATTAGCAAGCTGGTATGCAAACCACCATTTGTACGCAGGCCAGTTGGAAGACCAAGGGCGAATAGGCTGCCATCAGTTGGAGAATTTAAAGGCATTGTGAAGAAGAAAAGGAAGGTGACCACATACAAGTGCAGCTTGTGTGGGAAATCTGGCCACAACAAGAAGACTTGCCCAAGTAGAGACCAAGCAATCACTTTCAAGCTACCATTCTGAAGCTGTCACCACTACCACTTTCATGCTTCCTTTTGATATTAGGCATATTACTGATTTTTGCACAGTTATCATTTCATTCAGCATGAATAGAACATTGCTGGTGTAAAGAAGTATTTTAGGTAAATGACATTGGGTGACAGGTCCTACTTTTGTAACTACATAGAAAAACTTGGTGTTGGCCTGGTGGTGACAGGTTGTAATTTTGTATGACAACCTTTAAATGTTGAAACTGTTATTGTTAAATTCAGCCTTTTATGTTGTTTTTAGATCTGAATGCAAGGTATACATACAACACACATTCAACAACGCAATGCTGTCATTAGATAGACTTGTCACCAACAAGTGACAAGTATGATATTCATACAAACAAGACAACATTAGATAGAGTTCCTTCACACATCACAACCCAAACATTACAACACATTATAACCCCTAAAAAAACATAAAAGCTGAATATGAAGAAAGGAAGAAAGGAACATAAGTAGAACATGATGAAAGGTTGTCACACATTCAAACATCCTGTTGCTCTGGTGTTGATGGTGCTGGCTGTAGAGGTGGACACCTGTGGCCTGGTGGGAGGTGTTGTGCCCTGAACTCGCTCCCATCTTCAAGGCCAAACTGGTAGGAAATAAACCAAGGGTCAAGAGAGTACTTGGAAACATGACATTTGAAATTCACACATGAGTGACAGGGTACCTGAATGCATGTCTGTTGCATTTGCTCGTGTGTCACACATTCTTCATTATCATTGTAGAAAAAATTGACCCAGCCAGGAGGGACATTAACCTGCAGGCAATAAGAACTATAGATCTTGTCCACCTTGTGTGTGGGATTGAGAAGAAAACCTATCCTGCTATTCTGTTACATATGAACAAAAGAAAACAAATGTTATCCTTGAAATGGCAGAGATAGGGAAGATGGAGAAAACACAATTTGAAGCTGTCACCACCCCATGTTTGACATAGACCCGAATCTTCAAGGGTCGAGCCTGAACCCTCCTCGTGGTGGTGACAGGTCTGAGGCCTTGGGATCTCATGGCTGAAGGTTTGAGGAAGAGGTGGATGGTATGAAAATGGTGCAAAATCATATTTGTGGCTGTATGTATTTATAGGCAAACACTAAACCTGTCATACGTTTTTTAACATGTATGGCCAAAACTGTGTATGACAATTGATGGTGTCATCCTAACCAGAAAAAATAGGCATTGGGTTTGGTGGTCAATAGGAGGTATTAAAGAATAGGCATACTAATGTGGTCAAAGCAAAAAAGAATCTCAAAGATTGACAAGATTAGGCATGAGGGTTAGAAAAGACAAGTTGGTCAAAGCAATAAATTATGACATAGCTGCCACCAAATTTACAGCTGAGCTGAATTTATACCCTATGACATCAGTGACACAACCCTAATACCCTAACTCAAGCCTTTTGCTCACTTGTCACACAAGTTGTAAAAAATATAAGTTGTCACCGACACTATATAATGTGAACTATTGATCCCTTACAGCCACACATGTCATTCCTAGTGAAAATACTAACCTGTGATGCACTATAAACACTCACACATGCATTCACCCAAGTAACACAAGCCATTCATACTTGTCACACACAGATCTTAGAACCTGTCACCCACACCCTAAACTGGAATGAAAAAAGACATGTCATTCAGCCATGCCATACTACATGCCTAATCTTTGTTCAATTGTATATGTTTCAACATAAGATAGACCTGTCATTCACAAACACATGCATTGCTTAAAGAGCCTGTCATTCATAACTAAACCTTGTCATACAACTATTCAGAACCTTGTCATACATACATTCACAGCATTGTCATTCTAACTAATGCTAAACAAATTACAGCAACCTTTGTCATACACAATGTTCATGCTTACTAATGCTAAGAAATGTTACATTCACAGGTTTTTACTCATCACTCTCATTAAAGATCCATTTGCCCCTCTGCAACTCTATTGCCATCTTCTCCCTGTGGGCATCAATGTTGTTCTCATCAACATTGAATTCACTTTTAAAAGCCAGGGATTCAATGTACTTGAGAGAAAACAGACCACAATTTCCTCTGCAAAATAATGAGGTTACATTAGCAAAAGCACTAAAATGGATCAGAGGAAAAAAAAAGTTATGTGACTTTGATGCATTACCCTTGCTTGTCCACTGGAGCATCTTCCACCCTACAAACAGTGAAGGGGGTCCCCAAATCCTTCACCAGATGAACCATTCTTTCATTGGCATGAAGGAAGTAAGGCAACATAACACAGAGTGGTCCCAACATGGACTGCAACTCCTCATTACTAAAGAGGTTTGGAGCACAATCATAAATGTTGATATGATTTTCTTCCAAGTCTATCTCTAGAGCAATCCAATGGATCCTGGGGATGTTAAAGGGTACATATACCTTTTTTGCCTCAAACCATTGTTTCCCATAAGTTACAAGCAGCAATCCATCCATGTAGCCTGTCCAACTCTTGCAAAAATGAAAGCTCCCATCCCACAGACCTTGCATAACCCCTGGAGTGAACCTACTAACCCAAACACAGTCAACCACAACAACATCTTTCCAGCGTTCAGACTCTGAGTGAATCCTCTTCCTGTTGTGGTGCAATCCCTCATTCATATGCTGCATTAAAACAAGGGAAGCATATCAGATTTTATACCTGTCACACAATTACAGACCTGTCACTGAGTTCAGAGCCTGACAACACATTCAACAACCCTAAACCCTAAACCCTAAACCCTAAACCCAAAAAACAAACTAAAACCCTACACACAACAAAGCATAAACCCTGTCACCCTAAAGCATAAACACTAAAGCCCTATAATTCACAACCTGTCACACAATGCACAACCTGTCACACAATGCACAACCTGTCACACAATTGCAGCTTCTCTAAACCAACACTAAAACCCTACACAGAACAAGCATAAACCCTAAATCCAAACTAAAACCCTACACACAACAAGCATAAACCCTGTCACCTTAAAGCCCTATAACCCTAAAGCCCTATAATTCAAAACCTGTCACACAATTCAATAGCTGTCACACAATGCACAACCTGTCACACAACTGCAGCTTCTCTAAACCCAAACTAAAACCCACACAGAACAAGCATAAACCCTAAACCCAAACTAAAACCCTACACACAACAAGCATAAACCCTGTCACCCTAAAGCCCTATAATTCACAGCCTGTCACTCAATTCAATACTTGTCACTCAATTCAATACCTGTCACTCAATTTAATACCTGTCACTCAATTTACAACATGTCACTGAATACAGAGCCTGGGAACTCATTCAACAACCCTAAATCCTAAACCCTAAACCCTAAACCCTAAACCCTAAAAACAAACTAAAACCCTACAGACAACAAAGCATAAACCCTGTCACCCTAAAGCCCTATAACACTAAAGCCCTGTAATTCAAAACATGTCACTCAATTCAATAGCTGTCACACAATGCACAACCTGTCACACAACTACAGCTTCTCTAAACCCAAACTAAAACCCTACACAAAACAAAGCATAAACCCTAAATCCAAACTACAACCCTACACACAACAAGCATAAACCCTGTCACCCTAAAGCCCTATAACCCTAAAGCCTTGTAATTCACAACCTGTCACTCAATTCAATAGCTGTCACACAATGCACAACCTGTCACACAACTGCAGCTTCTCTAAACCCAAACTAAAACCCTACACAGAACAAAGCATAAACCCTAAAAACAAACTAAAACCCTACACACAACAAGCATAAACCATGTCACCCTAAAGCCCTATAACCCTAAAGCCCTGTAATTCACAACCTGTCACTCAATTCAATAGCTGTCACACAATGCACAACCTGTCACACAATGCTTTAATACAGAGTAAGGCCATGTACCTCATCACCAAACCAACATCTACTTGTTATGATTTCTCTGAAGAATGTCTTGTTGAGTGTTGTCTGAAACCCACGAACGCCAATGTGTGTACTATATAAGACAAATAAATACAACCATTAGGGGATTGGAAAACAAACAAAGAACAAGTTCATATAAAGAGGGCAGTGTATCAGACCTTGAATCATAATACCAATCATAGAAATCTCGTCTGTCTTTTGTATCATAGAAAGAATTCTTGGGTCTTCTAGGCATTGGTTTAACCTTTTTCTTCTTTTTCTTCTTCTCTGCAGTGTAAAGAGAGACAAGCTTGTCACTGGGCTTGATGTTCCTTGTAGACTTTCTCATAACTGTAGGTTGAACTTGCTTTTCAGTTTCTTCTTTTTCTTCTTCCTCTTCAGACTCATCAGATTCATCAGATTCAGCCTTCACAAGCTCTACAGTCTTCACAAGGCCCTCATCATCCACTTTGTCCTCATCCCCTGTCACACCAACCTTCTCAACCACCTCTGTCACACCAACCTCAGTTTTCTCACCAAAATCAACATGCTCTTCCTTCTCAGCAACCTCTGTCACACCAACATGTACATCCTTATCAGCAGAATCAACATGTACAGCCTTCTCAGCTACCTCTGTCACACCAACCTCAGTTCTCTCAACCTGTACAACCTTCTCAGCAAGCTCAATTGTCTCCTCTTGCACTTGAGCCTTCACACCCTCCATTTGCACTTCATGCTCAACAGGATCAACTTCTGCAGCAGGTGCAGACTTTTCTTGAGGTGTTGGAAACAAACTGCAATTCTCATCGAATTGAGAGCTTTGAGCATGTATGTCCTCCAACACTTCAGCATACTTCTCCTCAAATATTTTCTGTTGTCTTTCATCCTGCTGGGTGGTGGTCTCTTCTTCCACAACCCCAGAGCTTCTTAAATCCTTCCTCAATGCATACATCTGGGAGGTGAGGTCAACTTGCCGATCATTAAGCAGCAGAAGTTGCATTGACATGTCTTGTTGTATCCCTTGCACTGGTTTTAGAGAATGCCCTAAAATCCTAAAATCATCTCTCAATCTCTTGGCCCACAGAGGCTCATCAGACATGGGATCAACTGACCTGTCACCACCAGTAGTATTTTCTTATTCATCCACAACTCCCTTCTTCTTGTGTTGAGCCTTGATATGTACATTAACTACTGGTGCAACCTTGGATCCTCTGCCACTTCTCAGCCTGGAGGAAATGCCAGTGGCTGCACTCTTTGGCCTCTCAACACCCTTTGCCTTCTTGTTCACCTTCTTCTTCTTGGCCTCCTTGTTCACCTTCACAACAACTTCTTCAACTGAGGACTCTTCAACATCCATGTTGTCAACAGGCATGTTGTCACCTACTTCATTCTCTTCTTCTTTCCCCTGCTTCTCACCATCCTCCATTTGTTGTTCGCCTACCTTATCTGCAACCTTTTCTTCTTCCACAACCTTTTCTTCTTCCACAGCCTTGTCACCTACCTTATCTGCAGCCTCCTCTCCTTTATTCACATCCTTGTCTCCATCAGTCCCTGAATGTGTGACAAACTTAACCTTCTTGGCTGATTTATTGGGGGATTTTGTTGCAGCAGCCACACGCCTTGGGAGCTTGAACTTGTCACCAAGAATGTGCTTCCCCATATGAGCAAGGCTCTCAAAGTCATCAGAAGAATCATCTTGTACCTCCTCCTCCACCTTCCTTTTCCTGGATGGTGTCATCACCTTCACTTCCTTCTCCTCACTCTTGTCCACCTTCTCCTGCCTCTTCTCCTCCTTACCAATTGAAGTCTTGTGCCTGTGGGTAACCACTGCATACTTCATCCTCATCCTCATTGCCTTTGACCCCATAACATCGTCATTCTTCTCAGAATCCAAAAGACTCTTCTCCAGCTCTGCAGACATTACAACCTGAGGCAGCCTCCATGCAACATAGCTGTCGATGACATGGTCTTTCTCCTCGTTTGACCATGAGAAATCACCAAAATGGCAAGAGTCATACCTGTACACATCCCCCTGAAAACAACAGAAATCAAGAACCTGTCACACAAGAGAAAATGGGTGTTGTATGACAACTGTAATAGCCAACAATATAAGTACACATTAACCTACCAATTTCTCTTGCTCAAGTGCAATCTCCAACTGTCTGATGGACAAAGATTTGTCTGAGGAAATAGAATACCATATAGGACCAGAAATGGTATTGTCCTCCAAACTGTAATCAACCTTACACATGTCACACAGCCCTGGAAAAGTTTCAAAGATCCATATCTGACATGACAAAAATAAAACAAATGGTTACAATATGAAAATGAACAACTACTTCTGCACCAGGTATGATATTGAAATTGTCATGAATCTGAATTTTACCTCAAAGGCCAGAGGATAACCACCCAAATTGAATCATGTCCTGCTAGTAGGAGAAGTATGCTTGGCTTGACAAATCTTGGATAATGCATCTGTGGTGGCCTGGTAAATCTTCCTACCCCAAGGATACCTTTGGAATTTGTCCATATCAGACACTAATGCAGCATGCTCAGTGCTTAGCAAACTGTTAGGCCTGTGAGGAAGCATCACACCCTCAACCACCAACAAATAGGCTAGCATCATCTTCCTTTTGCTGTTTTTCTCCTTGCAGAACATGTCTTTCAAATCCCCCAGCTTGCATTTATTTACTTCCAGCACATCATGCATAGACACCTCTGGGACATCAACATCCACTTCTGTACAATTTAACCCACTAATGGCAGCAAACTCAACCATAAAGAATCTAACTACCTCATCCTTGACCTTGAACCACATCTCTTTGGTCTTCTTAGTCTTTACTTGATGCATCATCATAGCATGGACAGCCACTCCTAAGAAATTCAGCTTGTCCCCAATCTTAAAAATTGTACCAAAGCATCCAGAACATAAGGAATCCCATTGCTATTGAGATACATTTTTCCTTATTGTTTTGAAGATAGAGAAATCTGAAAAAAACATTGTATATCCCCCTGAAACGATGACTCTCTGGGAAATAGTACTTCAATGACTTCAAATGCTGCATGTCAAATTCAGCTGGAGGAACATATGGAACTAGCTGTGACATTATCACACCTGTCACCAAAAAAATGCAAACCAAACTTGTCCTTAAAATCATTCTAACAAGCTGTCATACAATCTCTAACAAACTGAAATACAATCTGTGACAGTTGTCATACAACTCAATTGCAATCACATGTCATACATAAACATGTCATACAACACAATTGTAATGACATGTCACACATATAACAACCTGTCATACAGTCACATGTCATACATAAACATGTCATACATATAACAAGTTGTCATACAACACAATTGTAATCACATGTCATACATATAACAAGCTGTCATACAGTCACATGTCATTCATAAACATGTCATACATAACCCTACTACACAACAATTGTCATACAACACAATTGTAATCCAGAAACCTGCCATACAATTGTGATACAAACAAAAGACATCCATATTCCTGTCATACAAAGGTTGTCATACACACCAATAATCAACCAGAATCCTGTCATACAAACACTTGCATTACAAACACCTGTCATACACCATAATTGTCATCCTAACAGGTTGTTATCACTAACCCTGTCATTCCAATACTTGTCCTAGCTTAAACCTGTCATTCCAAAACCTGTCATACCAAATAACCACAATTTTCACACATGCATTCTCCACAGAGGGAACGAAAAAACATTGTCCACACTGAACTACCACATGGTCATCACTTTCGAAAATGGCTAAATCATGCATTTCAGGCAGTGAAAACGATTATGCACAAAACAAAGAACAAAAAACCAAAAATTACTCCATTAAACCTAAATCAACACAAAGCAAGCACACACGTTGCAAAACAAAGACGGAAGAAGCCTGAAAACCTAGATTCCACTGAGATTACACACAGAAATTGCTCGGGTTCGAGGACTTACCGCGGGAAGGACGATGGAGGAGATGATACAGCGAGGGAAGTGGTGGAACCAAAGCGAGAGAGCTGCGACGGGAAAACAGTGGTGGAACGGCCGGAATTTGGTCGAATTCGGAGGCGGTTGAGGGCGGTTTCCGGCTGGACCGAAAAAGAGCGAGAGAATAGAGAAAGATAAGAGAGAGAAAGGAAAAAGTTGGAATGGGGTAAATTTGGGGCTTTTATACGCGGGAAAAGTGACTAACTGCTACATTAAATTTAGCAGGGGGTTAGGGGCTCACTAAATGTGAAGTGGGCGGCGAAACTTCCCTCATATCTATATAGACTCCCATCCAATTTTGTGTAATATTTACCCTATATTCTATTAAATGTATATTATAAGAGGATAAAGTATTGTTAAAAAAATATTTTAAAAAATGATTTGTGACAAAAACCTCTAAATTTATTTAAAAGATATCCATTTTGTGAACTTTATCCATAGCATTATATCCAAATAGATAAAATATGTTCCCAAAAACAAATTAAATTCTTAATACTCTCAAAAGATGTATTTTTAGGCATACAAATTTATTTCTCAGTACAGTATTTGTCATTTTAAGTACAATTAATACTTTGACCTTTCATATATAGATTTGGTTCACTTTATCATTATTTTCTACTTCCTCCGATTCAAAATAAGTACTCCCTCCGTTTCGCAATATAGGGGCGTTTAAGCTTGAAATGAGTTTTCAAAATATAAGTCCATTTTTCCACTATTTAATGCAAGACATTCCAAATCAAGAAAGGAATTTATCATTAACTTCATTTAAACTAAACTACTAGTTTCAATGAATATATTGGAAGTGTAATTTACACCTAACTATATTTAATGTATGTATTGGAAGTGTAATTTACACCTAACTATATATCAAAAATAAAATAAAATGGGTGTTTTAATTAGAGAGAGTGGTCAGGTTTTCTATGTTGATTGAAGTTACTCCTATATTCTACTAGATTGGAGTACCTACTTGTAAATGTAAAAAATCATTAAATACACCTATATTCTATGTTAAGTTTCTCTTAATATTTGTGCAAAATCCTAAACGCCCCTATATTGTGAAACGGAGGGAGTATCGTTTTAGATCTTGACATTAGTTTTAAGAAAAGTATTAATTAACTCAAAAGCTTAAACTTTTTCTCAATCTTATCACTCACCACCTTTCTGGACCAATGAATGAATACTTTTAGTCAATAAAAACACATTCCAATAAACATTCTCATAACTCTCTCTTAATCAATTGCCTAGAAAACTTAAAACGACACTTAAAGTGGATAAAAAAATAAAGTATTAAAAAGACACTTATTTTAAATCGGAGAGAGTAATTTGTTGATTTTTAAATTTCAAAACAAACTACTCTTTTAATTTCAAAACCACGAGGTAAGAGAGCTCTTATAAAAGGATGACGCTCCAGTTCAAGGACAAAAAAGACTAAAAAATTTAGAAAATTTTTACAAGAGAA
The DNA here is from genome assembly GCA_964016875.1 of Fallopia convolvulus. Lineage (NCBI taxonomy): Eukaryota > Viridiplantae > Streptophyta > Magnoliopsida > Caryophyllales > Polygonaceae > Fallopia > Fallopia convolvulus. Next base: position 40,089,388 of record OZ024736.1, read on the forward strand.
TTTACATTTACCTCACCTCAGATAAATTAGTGGAGAATCGAACATATTTATTAACTACAGATTTAGTATCACAGTTATATTGTATTTTTAACTTTCTTAATAAATATAAATTTTGCTAAAAAGATATAGCATTGATGAGAAAGATAGCATTTATGACAAAATTTAAGGAGAGAGGCGGTATTTATTGAAATTGATAACGGACTAAAGACTATAGAGAAACGGAGAAAAAGAAAAATAAATAAATCCTTTTGAGCGGTGCCGTGACGTGGGGTCTACTCCTTTACCTTTCTTTTACACTAAATTTTGGCTTTTTCGCTTTTTTTCCTCTCTTTTTTTCTTTTCAGTTTTTGCAACGATTACTTCTAAAATCCCAAATCCAAATCAATTGTACACAACAAAAAAAAACTGCTCCCCCCTTATCTCTCTCTCTCCCCCAAAAAATCCACTCTCAATCTCTATCAACCCCTTTTAGGTGAACATCTTTGTTGATTGGATACAAATCTTAAATTTCGATTCACTGCTTGCCCTTTCTCTTCTGTTTGAATTTTGTCTCGATTTTTCTACGATTGTGATTTTTGTGAGTTGTTTGGTTGTAATTAGGTGTTGATTTCTGGTGAGAGATCGGATGTACACTGCAATTGATCACATCTACTTGCCGGATCAAAATGGCCCTTGATCACACTGGTGAGAAATTCATGTCTTTTCGTCTATGACTTTTGAAAGCTCATTGGTTTTTTGGAAAGTGGGATTGAAAAGATTGAACTTGTTTGAATGAATTTTAAGGGTTATGAGACTATCTAATTTGTTCCAGAGTGAATTCGGATAGTACCAGTGAAACTGGAATATTCTGAGATTTATAATTTATTTTGTTTGTTAGATAATGGTTTGCAGTTTACATTTGATTTAGTCTCACAGACAAGTAATAATCTAACGGGATTTGTGATGAAATCTAAGGCCTTGTTAATTTCTGGTTGTTTGCTTCTAAATCTTTTATTTTTGGTTGCTCAAAGTTGGTGGTTATTATTACGTGTTGGTATGTTGATGTTAGTCTTAGGGAGGGGAAAGTTAAATCTCGTGCTCTTGGTTGATTTGGTCTAGTTTTTTTTGGATTAGGTGGAATTGTTCATTCTAATGTATATTCTCCTTAGTATAATCTAAAAGATGAAATCTTTTTATGTGCTTTGTTGAGAGTGACATCTTGACTACTAGAATAAGGTCATTGTTCAAACGCGGCAAGATTTTTCAGATGCTGGGTTAGTTTAGTTATCATCTAAAAAGCTATGAAACATTGAATAGTTATACTTATTGTTTTAGTCTTTTAATTGGTGAACATTGTTATAGTCTTTCACAACTGCAACATGTGTGTTTTCTTGGTTGTTTACAATACTAGTATTTAAGCTTACTTATTATCAAGATGACAATAAAAAAATTAGTAGGTGTATCTAAACCAAAAGAACTTCCACATAATCTTAAATAGAGATTGATGTTATTTGAACATGACTGCAATCAATGGTTGGATGTTCCTATGCCAAAGTGTCTTTCTACAAGCCTAGTAGGGGTTTTCTCGGTTTTTCTTGTATGAACTGCTCTCTTATGATGACTGACTAGTAATATTATTGATCCGAGTCTAGTTCAAATAACCTACAGTGTAGCTGAACATGTTGGATACTTTAATGGTCACTTGTCTACTTGTCCTTTGCGCTTGCTCTCTTTATATTAAACTATTGGCAATTTTCAATTGTTCTTAAGCAGTAGTCTTGAAAAGCAACACAAGATTTTATGTATAGAAAAAGGTGTAAAGAGGAAAGGGAAATACAATCGTAAACATTTGGAGAGAAAAAAATTGGGATTGATGTATCCATTTGAATAAAGCTTGGAATGCCTTGTAAAATTGTACTTATTTTGCTAAGCATTTTGGTTTTAAGCATTGTTATGTTCTAGAGTGCTCATTTATTTGCCTCTGTTTGCAGAAGCGATCAAAAAAGGCCATGAAGCATCTTTTGGGTGCTTCCAGAGTAAAGGCCTATTCTACAACACAGAATATTTTAGGAATTTCCGGGGGCAGCCCCCAGAGCTTAATAATGCAAATGGTGCTAAAGAAGGAACCATCGTTGAACCTAATGGTAAAATGAACAACAAAAATCTAGTGGTACCAAGTCAATGCCAGCGATTAGTGCCACCTCAAAGTTATTACTTATCATCTGCGCCCCAACCCATCTTTTCAAAAGAACAACAGAACCAAACGCATATGCTTGGAAGCCACTCATATCCTATGAACCATGGTCATTATATATCTATGCATAATCGATTTCCATATGTACCCTTCCAAATGCGTCCACAAATTCAGCGACAAGAATTATACGTCCAAGAATTTCAATATTTTTTGGTCATAGATTTTGAGGCAACATGCGACAAAGAAAAGAATCCACATCCTCAAGAGATCATTGAGTTTCCTTCTATTTTAGTTAATGGTAGAACCAGAAAGCTGGAAGACTCCTTTCAAATATATGTGAGGCCTACTTGTAACCAGCAACTGAGTGATTTCTGCAAGGAACTCACTGGTATCCAACAATCTGAGGTAGTACATGACATGCTTTTATTATCATGTTTCCCTTTATGTATTTCATTATATCTTGTGTGCAACTTCAGTACTTTTGTGTCTTGTATATGATCTGCTAATTTGTAAGATAACTAGTTCTTATCAAGAAACTTACACCATTGTTTGGCCATTCTTTGGTCATTACTCATTACTGTAAAACCAGATGATGCTTGATGACATATATGATCCTGATGTCATAGAAATAAATGAAAGGGTTGATCTTTGATTGAATAGAATGTTTTTTGTTGTGGCGTCAGTCTCACTGTGATGTGTTCTCAACCTTTTGGTAAATTATATAACATTTCTCTGACCTAGGAATAAAAATATGTATTTGTAAACAAACGAGAAAACATGTACAATTACTAATTCTTCTTGTTCTTTTCAGGTGGACAAGGGTGTTATGTTAAGTGATGCTCTACTTTTGCATGATAAATGGCTAGAAGAGAAGGGAATTAAAAACACCAACTTTGTTGTAGTGACATGGTCAAACTGGGATTGTCGTGTCATGTTGGAATCAGAGTGCCGCTTCAAGAGAATCTGGAAGCCGCCATATTTCAACAGGTGAGCCAATACACGTGCATATGTACAAAACTACAAATGGGAAACATTTGAGGATTACTGTTCATTATTGTTGTTCCATGGAATCAGTGAATCACGACTTCATCGTTAAGTAGCCCTTGAGCGTATAGAAAACATGTAGAACATTTTTTTGTGCCTCAATGTTATCCTGAAATACAATTTATGTGTCTTCCGCCTTTTCAATTATGTTGGAGGCCATTGCTAAACCTTTATGTTTGAAATCAGGTGGATAAATTTAAAGGTTCCATTCTGTCAAGTATTTGGAGGAGCTAGATGCAACTTGAAAGAAGCAGTGGAACTTGCTGGGCTGACATGGGAAGGTCGTGCTCACTGTGGCCTAGATGATGCAAAAAACACTGCCAATCTGCTTTCTCTTCTCATGTTACGTGGATTCAAATTTTCAATCACAAACTCCCTTGTGTGCCAGTCACTTGATAATGCATTTACATCTCAACCAATCCCTCATCCTGAATGTGGCCTTGCTTATCAACCTAAAAACAAGTGGAGGAGCCCTTGCGCCATTGTATTGCCTTTCTACCAAGGCCAAGCGGGTCCCATCAAGGAGCATTTGTATTGTCACTGTGGAGCAATAAGTGTGAGAAAGATGTTCCAGAAGCCAGGACCAAAACAAGGTAGCTTCTTCTTTGGTTGTGGCAACTGGACTGCTACAAGAGGGCCAGTTTGCAGTTTCTTCAGATGGGTAATAGCCGAAACCATTACAATGGCATGAAGAATACATCCTCTGCTTAAAAAAAAAAAAGGTAAGCTAAGAAGAGGCTAAGAAAGTGAAGTTCATAGCATGAACTAGTGTGGGGTGGATTGGGGAGATGATCATAGTTGGCAAAAAGAGAGGGAAGCTTAAAAAAAATCTGAAACGATTTCTTATACAACTCAACTGAGAAACACGATCCTCATATCTAAGGCTCTCTTCAGAGTTTGAGTTAAATATTAAATAATACTTCAGAGTTTCAGTTTCTTACCTAATGAGAATTTTTTTAACTCATTGGTATGAGGGCTTTCCTTGAATGGTATGTGCACCAAGTCCGACCGAGGGGGTTGTTCGGGGGATGATAGCGTAGGGCTCACAAGGGGTCCTAGGTAATAAAAATAAATTTACTAAAAATGTAAAATTTTAAAATATCTATTTATTGTGATTTAGAGGATTTATGAATATTCTCATTCTTCTTACAAGTTTTGAACTTTACTTTTGTGTCATATAATTAATAGTTTGAACTATTTGTCAGCAAAGTGAACCATTTCTTATAATCCTATTGCCACCATCGACATTCATAGTAAGTAATTTTTTGGTATAAAAGGATGGCAGTGTTTTAAAAAACGCTAAGCGAGAACTAGGTGGTGGGATGGGGCTTGAGTGGAGTCTAGGCGAATGTCTCCGTATAAACTCAAGTTTAGAGAACACTTGAAAAGCCCGTATAGTTTGCACAAATCATTAGGTGCCTAAGACTAAATCGGAATGGTAGATCACCGCCTAGCTTCTAGGCGGGTGTTTTAGACTTTTTTTAGAACAAAGTGTTTTGGTATAATAGAGTTTTGAGGTTAAGGAATGTGTCATATTAAGTTTAGCAAGGAACCAACTGAGTTTCTCCGACATATATATGTGACAACCTAAATTCCCCCATTCACTCATGAGGATATAATTTCCCCCCGTTTTGTTCAGTATAATCAAGGCCGATCTACTATTGAAGATGAGGGGATCGACCACTTTGGACCAGTGTTCTAAAAAACGCTAGGCGGACTCTGGGCGGAGAGACCGCCTAGTGCCTAGACGGCCTGAACGGTTGTCTAGGCGGTCCTAGACGGGTGCCTAGGCGGTCTGGACGGCTAGGCGGGCTAGGACCTTCTAACGCATAGATGGGGCCTAGACAGACCTAAAAGGGATTTTTAGTACAGTGCTTTGGACACACAATTCACACATTGTAAGCATGGACTAATCTTGGAAATCGAAAATCTTGAGAGATCCACCTCTCTTCGCCTAATAAAAAGTAGTGTCTTGATGGTCATAGATATCTTATTTTATAATAAATTGTAGAACAATAAAAAAACTATCAAACTTGGTGTTTTAACAAGGTTATTTTCACTTTCTTCTTTCCCCCCTTTTTTCTCGTTTAAATTTATGATTTTCTTATATATATCAGAATAAATAAACTTTTATTGCGGGAAATTCTCTCATCCCCTTTTTCTCTAATTGTTTTTTCCCCCTCTCTTTGAAGAAGCTCTCGTGTCAACATTTTTTGTTTCTCGTTTAAAAAAAGCATCATTCTTTGAAGAAGCTGCTGCCTTTCCCCCTGAATCCTCATCATTCTGTATAGCGTATCCTCCAAATTTTACAATAATCCTTCTCTATTTCCCCATTCTAATCCTATCATTTTTCCCTTTCTCAAAATTGAAAATAAACCCTCCAAAACAATTAATTGTTTCCCTCCACAATTGACAATCCCATCCTGGAAGCCTCCCTAACCGTAATCCTTGCACCCCTAGCCATCCCAATGGGCAATTGTTGCCCCCGTGGCAACACTCGACCCAAAAAAGGCGCCGCCGAGCAAGGAACCCAAGGAGCCGCCGCCCCTGATCAAATCACCACCCCCGGAGGCGGAGCAAACACTCCTGCCTCCGCCCACAAATCACCCAAGTCCTCCAAATCCAACTCCATTGGACCCGTCCTTGGCCGCGCCATGGAGGACGTCAAGTCCCAGTTCTCCTTTGGCAAGGAGCTCGGGCGCGGCCAGTTTGGGGTCACCCGTTTGGTCACAAACAAGCAAACGGGCCAGCACTTCGCGTGCAAGACCATCGCCAAGAGGAAGCTGGTCAACAAGGAAGACATTGAGGATGTGAGGAGGGAAGTCCAAATCATGCATCATTTGACAGGACAGCCTAGCATCGTGGAGCTCAAAGGCGCCTTCGAGGATAAGCGCAACGTGCACTTGGTCATGGAGCTCTGCGCGGGAGGCGAGCTCTTTGACAGGATCATCTCCAGGGGCCATTACACTGAACGAGCCGCCGCTTCCTTGTTGAGGACCATCATGCAGATCATTCACACCTGCCATTCCATGGGTGTCATTCATCGCGACCTCAAGCCTGAGAATTTCCTTTTCTTGAACAAGGATGAGGACGCGCCTCTCCATGTCACCGATTTTGGCCTCTCTGTCTTCTACAAACCAGGTTCGATCTTCTTAATTAATTAATTGCATCATGTCATGAAATTAATTGTATCAATATGACAATATGTGTGTGCATGTGTTGTGGTTTTAACAGGGGATCAGTTCAAGGATATTGTTGGGAGTGCCTATTATATTGCGCCTGAAGTCCTGAAGAGGAAATATGGGCCAGAGGTCGATATATGGAGCGTCGGGGTTATCTTGTACATCCTCTTATGTGGAGTTCCTCCCTTCTGGGCTGGTAATTTGATTGGTTTTCTTTCAATTGATGATGATGATCTTCGCCTATTGGCTGTTCATATGTGGATATTGTTGGTTTCTTGGCAGAATCCGAGCATGAAATATTCAATGCAATCTTACGAGGCCATGTTGACTTCACAACCGATCCATGGCCATCGATATCTCCTCAAGCCAAAGATATTGTCAAGAAGATGCTTACCTGTGATCCACAGAAGAGACTCACGGCTCTTCAAGTTCTAAGTATGCTCAGTTTGACAACTTCAAATTTTGTGTTTTTGAACACATCTTTTTTGCACACAGTATATATAGTTGTTGTTGATTAAGAACTCTGACTGTAGATCATCCGTGGATCAAAGTGGACGGAGAAGCACCGGACACTCCTCTTGACAATGCTGTCCTTAACAGGCTCACACAATTCAGGGCAATGAACAAATTCAAGAAAGTGGCTCTTCGGGTATGTGAGACATGTCTTTGTTGCTTTTCTATGTATGATTTTGGAAAAAATACACTCTTCTAAATAATGAATTTGGCAGGTGATTGCTGGTTGTTTGTCGGAAGAAGAAATCACAGGACTACAACAGATGTTCAAGAGCATGGACACCGACAACAATGGAACTATAACTCTTGAGGAACTCAAGCAAGGTCTTCAAAAGCAGGGAACAAAATTGTCTGAGACAGAAGCTCAAGAATTGATGGAAGCTGTGAGTATTCTCAAACAAAAATGAACTTTACTATTCATTCATTCATTAAAAAAGGGAGAAATCTTTTGAATTTTTGTTAACACAAACCTTCCTTCCTTCCTTCTTCTCCAACAGGCCGACGCAGATGGAAATGGGATGATAGACTATGAGGAGTTCATCACGGCGACAATGCATATGAATAGGATGGATAGAGAAGAGCATCTATCCACTGCATTCCAATACTTTGATAAAGATAAGAGCGGGTAACAGATGATGACGATTCCATGATAATCATATATAGATGTTCTTGAACTTCTTGTTCAATGGCTGTGTGTTTTCTGAAATATTTTGGTGTGCGTCTTAGGTATATCACCGTTGAAGAGCTGGAGCAAGTTCTTCGCGAATATGGTATGCAGGATGGAAAGGACATCAAAGAAATCATCTCTGAAGTTGATAGTGATCATGTAAGTCAGATTGACAAGGGGAAATCATTTATATCACCATATTTTTGAAAGATCCTTTTATTCCATGGAAAACATACGTACACAAGGGGATAGTCGGTGTTATATATATGTTATCATGTATGTTTTAATTTGCAGGATGGTCGGATCAACTATGATGAATTTGTAGTGATGATGAGAAAAGGAAACCCTGAAGCACAACCACCAAAGAGGAGACGTGATGTCAACATAGAAACATGACAAGAGTTGTTGTTGATCAAGAAAAAGTAAGGAAGCACAAGTAAATGCTGCAAAATTGCTCATTTACAAGGCTTAGCTTGTTAATTAGTTACTCCATGCACATCAAAAGGAAAGCCAGAAAAGAAGAAAAAGAAATTGGGTTATGTGAAAGATTTATAGGTTTGGAGAGATTAATGGCTTTGTACTTGTGCTAGGTGATGTTTCCTTGAGTATTGCCATTTGCTAGAGAGGAGCTGACTTAGATGTAAGTAATGATTAGCAAGTTTTGGTTCTTCATATTAGTAAATACTAGTAATTAGTATTGTATGTGAAAGATATTGGAAGAGTAGATGTATACAAGTACTCTTCCTTGGGATAGTATTTTCGCCATACGTTTTCGGGCATCATTTACTCCTCCATCTTCGGGCATATCCATTCAATGTAATGACGTTCTTGGTATATTTTCACTGCAAATGCTAGAGGGTTAGGGAATCTAAAAAAAAAAACATCAGAGCTCATTTACCTTGTAAATTGATGGCTGATCCATCTAATTTGTCTTGAAAAATGAGTTAATAATATTCAGTGAAAGAGTTGTTGTGACACTTAATAGAAAACAGGAGGATTTGTTGGTGATAATTGATAACTGATGATTAAGGATGATGAAAACCGGTAGATCCAAGACCGGAACAGACGAAAACTGAATTTTGATAACCATGAAGTTTTTAAAAAATAAATGCAATCTTTTTATTCAATTAATGAAAAGTGAATATAAATAAAAGTATGAATAAAAAATCTGTCCTAACCGGAGAGTTAAAAATGTGTGTTACTTACCTGCCCCCGTCAAAAGGCCATAAAATAAATGGAGTTCTTCTTGCTGTAACTCAAAGACATCAATACAGATGTTTGGTGTGCACTCTTTGGCAACAGGTTTGATGCCTCCTCCTTTTCTACCATGAATTTGCAACAGTGGATCACTATTAACATTGCTACAGATGAGGAGAAAACCACGATCTTCGCTTACATGATCTGGTTTTCGTGGAAGTGCCGTAATAAGCTCTTCATAGTCTACAGAATGCTTTGCAACTGGGCATTGAAAGACTTGTAAAGGAGTTTGAAGCTCTAATTATCTTTCAAACTCTAAGTTTTCAAAACATCTTTTGCTCTTAGCGGGCCTTGTTGCTTCAATCTAATCAGTTCTAGTCTCTAATTTTAAAAAAGGCTCAATACATGTATAATCTAAGAGACAAGAAACTGAAGCATTATCACAATAGCATAACATGAAACCTGAAACAAGAGAATATCAAATTATTAAGTTTCCTTCATAATATAGCATTCAAAGTCATTTGAGTAGTCGATGACTTTTAACAATTGTCAATCAAATCATAGCCAGATAAGTTTGTGATGGTTAAATTAACTAGCTAAATATAGTTTATGGTAAGATATGATGCCATTGTTTGTAATCAATGTTTTAGTAAGAGCAATGGAAAAAGCTCAAAATAGATCGACAGAGAAATTGGCAATCGTCCACCACTCTTGAGATTCTAGGAGGCCTATATGATGATGAGGAAGCCTCGAGTTTGAATCATTAATTGGATCCTGCTGCCTTCGGTTTCAACTTTGAAGCATCCCACCTTCCTTCTCCTCAAGTTACGATGTCGCATCTTGGGGAGGTAATCAATTCAAACTCTAGAATGCTCAGATGATATATATTATACTCCGTGAGATAGAAGAGAGATCATCAATAGTTTTTTTTTTCTGTTTCATTTTCTATCACATGCATATTTTAATGCTGCAAATGTCGAAAAAAATGATGAAACAACAACAACAACATCTACCCAGGTAGAACCCGGTATGAACGGGATCTGGGGGGTCGAGATGTACGCACCCTTACCCCGACTCGACGTCGGGAGGGTATTTAAGGAGGGCCCAAAGGAAAAAAGGGGGAGAAAGGGTGGGAAACAAGACAAAAAGCTAGAGGGAGAGTAGAGAACGAGAGCGGAAAAGTACGCTAGAAAAGCCAGAAAACGAAAAAAAGAGAAACTAAAAACAAAGAGAGGGGAAAGAGCAGGACACTCCCTCCATGTCTTCCCTACTAACGCTTTGTCACTGTAATCCTCTGACGCCATTGGTCCCTACACAGAGCCAAATTTGCTGGGATCGCCAATAAAGTGAGGTCTTGTCTTATCACTTCCTTCCAACTCTTCTTCGGCCTACCCCTTTCCCTACGGAACTCGTTACTGACCAACCTCTCAATTCTCCGAACAGGGGCTTCTGGAGGTCTCCTCTGTACGTGCCCGAACCATCTTAGCCTCAATTCTCTGAGCTTTTCACCTAAACTGGCCACTCCACGTGCCCGAAAAAAATGATGAAAATGGATGTTTAATTTTTCATAACAAGTTTTTATTGTTTCTCCTTCACTGGATTTTTAAAAGAGGCCCTTAATTTAGCATATGTTAAACATTATTTATTAGGACAAGAAAGATGGTTTTTTTTAAGACTTTTTGTGATGCATAACATTGCATTCCATGGGCATCTGGTGGATCAAGTTTTACTACAAAGCAAACCACTGATTGACATATATATACATCATTCATGAAACTCAAAAGGCTAGTTGTGATAGATAAACTCTTCCTAGATAATACTGATTCATTCCATTGCCTTTCTGGGATCATAGTGCATTAAACTTATCCAAATAAATTGATGAACCAAATTTGGTGTGTTATGATGCAGAAACATGAAAGGGTAGCGGTACCTCAATTTGGAGGGTGGGATCAATACAAGGCAGGGGAAACCAATTACTCCGTAGTCTTCTCTCAAGCACGCGCTAAGAAGAAACAGTCCAGGAGTGAAGGCCCTCTTCTCAGCCACAACCATTATTCAGAGTTGACATCACGCCATGCTCATACTCAGACTTCACCTCCAAGCCCAGTTTTCCATGCTCATCCTCCCTCAACTTTTCAGCCTCCTGTTTCTCCCAACAACAACAATAACAACGTAAGTTTCTGAAACATAGACATCATTGATCAGGCAAGCAAACCCATGGATCAAAAATGCAGGTTCAAGCATGGTGATTAATGATTATAGTTTTTCCTTTCTTACTTTGTAGGGTGTGAAGCGGTTTTTTGAGAGCTTCACCTGTTGTATGAAGTGCTGAAGTCATGGAGAACAAGATTGGGCGCCATGAAATCAGATGGAAGCTCGTGTGCATGATGTACGATCTCCAAACACTTTCTTATGAATCGGAGAGCTAAACAAAAAACGCAGATGAATGTGAAGCTCAGGATGTCAAGAACCTGGAGATCAGTCATGTAATACATGGCAAAATTGGATGTACATTGTTCTTTAGTGCTTAATGGAACAAATCGCGTGCTTTATTTTTGCTTCTTTGAGATTCATGGATTGTATTGCAATACCCCAAGTGTCTGTATGCGAATCACAACAAGGTATTAGGCATATAACAATCCTGACAAGGGTTTGTTTTCCTTAACACAGAAACTTCCGTTTATTAATAAGAGCATGTTTCTGCTGCAACACAGTGCGAGCCAAGTCTTGTTTTCCTTCTCTATTCAAACCAAAAAACACCACTCGAAAATTAACGTTGCTAGGAACGATCCCATCTTCCCACATCTCAGATAGTAGCCACACAGCCTCTTCGGATTTACCCGCATCACAAAGGCTAGTAATAAATGCTGAATACATCTTGAAATCAGGATATGGCCCTTTGAGTTTCATACGCCAAAACAGCCTCCAAGCATCAGAAACCTTTCCCATGTCCATGAATCCTCTCAACAGCGCTGAATACGTAACAATTGTAGGCTGGCAATTCTCTTCCCACATTCTCCTAAACATTCCCAATCCAGCTTCCATATTTTTTTCTTTAAAAAAATGCACTAACAAGGATGTATACACATGGGCAGTTGCTTTGACCCCACTCCGTTTCATTGCATCCACCTTGGCTAATGCCTCATCCAGCCTTCCCATTTTTAAAAGGGCATTGATCAGGCTTCCCTGGATGAACTGATCAAGTTTTGATCTATGTTCTTCCTCCACCTCCTCTGATACTGCCAAAGCTAAATCCAGTTTACCAGCACGACAAAGAGCTCTAATTAGCAAGGAATAGCTAAGAGGAATCGTAAACCCTGATTTTTGGAGACACTTGATGCATCTTTTGGCATCTGAAATCCTACCTGTATGGCATAAGCAATCAAGGTAGATTTCTACCAGTTCTTTATCAGGAACTATTGCTGAGTTAATCATCTGGTGAAAGATTTCAATGGCTTCTTCAACTTTTCTTCCTTTTCTGCCACACAGAGACAAAATTAAGTACTTGTATGTACTAGCAATTGGCTTTAAGCCACTGGCTTTCATCTCAGCAAAGTTCTGTAATGCAATTTCAGTAAGTCCTGCTCTGCCATACATCATTATCATGATTGTCCAAGTATCTGGTGATATCAAGAATCCATTTCTTTTCATTTCATAGAAGAGGCTCCTCATGTGCTTAAAATCTTTGCCAGAACCTGCTATTTTAATTGCCATGTTGTATGTGTCAGCAGTGTGGCTGAAATCCGTTCTCTTTCCAACCCATGAAAAGAAATGTAATGCTGATGAACCTTGTATACTACACTGGCGCAAGATCTCTAGAGTGAGTGCTGGAGTATAAGAAATGATGCATTTCTCCAAAGCTTCTTTCATTGCAGACCAATCCTGTGAGGATGACAAAATCATGCAAACCTTGTGTAGCTCTTCATCTGTATAAGCTTTTGACAGTGGCTCCCTTTGTAAATCCTCAACTTCTGGATCCATATTTTTAGATACCTCTTCTTTTGAAAAATGGCTGCTAGATGTTTCTCCTTCCTGTAAGCAAAATCTATAACGTCTTTGCATCACCCTCACCGCTTCTGCTTTCACAATTTCCTTCTTCCGCTCCAAGTACGAAATTACCAACTGAAAGATCTCATCCCCAATAGTGACCCTTGAATCCCCCATTTGGTACAATAACTTGATGACTTCTTCTGTCCTTGAAACCTTACAAAGCTCCTTGATGAAAATGGAATAAGATTTTTGAGTGCACCTAATCCCTCTCTCCTCCATCCTCCTGAAGACCTCAAATGCAAGAGAAATTTGATTTTGGCGAACATGACCAGCAACCATTGCCATAAATGCCAGGCTATCCATCTCAACACCACTCTCCAGCATCTCATCAAATAAAGCACACCCTTTATCGTACTCATTATGGTCAAATAGTTTTTGCATCAGCTCAGTGTAGGTTGAAGTAGCTGGTCTGACCCCACATTCTTTCATGTTATCAAAGATACTCAATGCCTTGAAGATATCATCAATTCTCAAGTAACCACTAATAATAGATCCATAAACCTTCTCACTCACAGCACCTTTTCTTTTCATAATATCAACAATCTCAACAGCATCCTGCATTCTATCAGCCCGAGCTAGACCCTTCACCAGAATCTCAAAGTATTCTGCATCCAGTATCAAGTTTTTGCTCTTTAGGCTACGGATCAATTCTAAAGCTTCTTCAATTCTCTGTGAAATACAAAAGCTCTTGAGTGCATAGCAATAGACCTCACGTTCAGGGATCTGAGAAACCTGTATCATGTCATCAGCAATAGAATGCACTGCTGTCACATCTCCGGATGCAGCCAGGCAATTCAGTAATTTCTTGTGCAAATTCACACCGATAGCCATATCTTTCTGGACCATTTCCCTGTAAAACTCCAGAGCAATTTCTCCTTTCCCAGCATCAGATAGCAATTGAATCATCAATCCATAAACCTGTGCATCTGGCTGACAATCCAATCTCCTCATCTTCTCAAATAGAAGCAATGCCTTGCCAATCAACTTTGCTTTTCCATAATGCTTAATAAGGACTGTCCACGTCTTAATATCCTTATCACATCTATTCTGCTCCATTTCCTCAGCTAATTGCTCAACCAAGCTGAACTCTTTTTCCTCCCCAGCCATATATATCAAGGTGTTGTAAATTTCAGTGGTGCAACAACTTCCATTTCTCAGCTTCACCCAATTGAAAAACTTCATAGCCCTAGATGGAACTTTGAAGCACCTCTTTAAAACATACCCAACGATCTCTGTATCAATTTCAACACCCAAAGCATCCAACGGCTTTTCCATCAAAACCTCATCGCTCTCTGTCCGGACAATCTCAGTGATCTTGTGTACAACTGTGCTAACCGCATGCCCCCTGGAAATTTCCAACTGGGCATCTATCAGAGATGAAATCCTTCCACTTTCATGCCCCAGCTTCACATCGTCATTTTCACAAACACCTTGCGTGCGACTTCGAAATCCTTCAATAATCACCTTTTTCTCCGCGACGTTCTCTTTGGAAACAAAATCTCCACGTGAATTGCTATTATCCACTAAATATTCACCGCCTAAGATCTCAACGATCTCATTGAAAAGTGGAACGCCGTCCTTCCCAGGTCTCTGTTTCTGCTTGGAGAGTTCATTTGCGTTAAATTCAGACGATTTTTGCTCCTTCGAGACGCTTGAAAATGCGAGCACTGTTGAAGAATGAAGTCTTCCGGTACGAAGAAAATGTAAAGATTGGAACTTAGTTGCCAACTTCATTCCCTATTGAGGTTTACGCCGGCGATTGGATAACCGGAAATGTGAATTTGCGCTTCCTAGGAGCAAACAAACAGCTTCTTCTTCTTTTTGTCAGAAAGAGCCAAAGAGGAACTGGTGATTAAATTTTATTAAAAACCTAAGACAGAGTAGTAGAGTTTCAAGTCTAGGAAAATAAGATCTCGAATTGGCGAGATGGTCAGTCGGCTTGTTTGCGTGACGACGATGATCATTGTCCACCTTCACCTCCCACTGATCAATATAAGGAAGAAAATCGGGTTGCTAAGTAAATTGGAGGCTATCAAAGAGTCGGATTCAATAAGAACTTCCATTGGCCTAGCCCATTGAAGGGCATGCAGGATCACCCAAATCTCAGCCCTTGGCGCCGTACATAACCCACAGGGCACAGGTAAAGAGTAAAGACAAAGGCGCGGACAGATTCACCAGCGTGATTTCCGGATTCTCCTAAATGACTGTAATTACGACTTGAACAATTATGCATCCCAATAGTAATTGAATCCCAATAATACAAGTACGATTTTTCTAACAATTAAGTAATTAACAGTCATGTCTGAATCAGAGCATAACAGTAAGGATTACGTCCAAACATGGATGTAAAAATTCAACAAACAAATTTGAGCAATTAACCAAAACTAAAATTTAGAATTAAACTCAACAGGGATAAAGGAATGAGTTCCAATGAAAGTCGCATTAATTTCCAA
Organism: Fallopia convolvulus; assembly: GCA_964016875.1. Lineage (NCBI taxonomy): Eukaryota > Viridiplantae > Streptophyta > Magnoliopsida > Caryophyllales > Polygonaceae > Fallopia > Fallopia convolvulus. The sequence continues at coordinate 40,104,667 of OZ024736.1, forward strand.
AGGTAATGATCTGTTGGAAATTGAACCGAGTATCAACCCTCAAATACCCCCATGGGATGAAATCAGAACAGTCGGCATGGTAACTAATAACGTTAAAAATGAAATGATCTCCGGTATCAACTTTAAAACTAATATCCAGACCTAAAGTTGAACTTAACCCAGAGATTTTTTGGGGGGAGGAAAGCAAAGGCACAAAAAGAGATGATTTTCAAATCATCAGAAATCGTCATCTTCCTCCTCTGCAATATGCTTTGCAAGCTCTTGCTCCTGTTGCTGCCTCTCCCTCCTCTTCTCAGCACTTTCTTTTTCCTTGTGGGAATTTGGCGGGAACCTCAAGGCACGAACCGCTTCATTGTGCATGTTTAGACAGAAGGCAATTCTAGAGTTAAAGGCGGCCTGAGGCTCATTGGTGGAGTATATATCTCCAGTCTCCTTTGAGAGCATGTATCCATTTGCATGATCCAAGGTTGCATCGATTGCACCATCGCGAATGGCTTTTGCAACTATGCTTTCAGCATCAGCAACAGGGTTTGGAGATTCCAGTCTCAGCTCCTTAGCAACATCTTCAAGTGAGATGCGCGAATATGAAATGCTAATGTTTCTTAATCCAGTCCTGATAACATTGTGCCTCAGGCGAACAATCAAATTGTGTGTCCCGTCTGTATTGAAAGTGTTTGCAAACTTCTCCGCAACACATCTGAACAGCTCAAGGTCACCAATTCGAACAGCCTAAAAGAACCCCAAAATGGAAAGTGAGATTAACAAAATATAAATAAAGATAAAAACGTCTATCTATACTGACTTACTGAGTGAGAGAAAAAGAACCAAAAAAACAACTCACATTTGTGAGTTGAAAGTAGGGCCGTAGGGCCTTTTCCATGCCTTTCTGCACAAATATTGTCCTCTCGGGAATTTCCCCAAGAAGTAAGCGGACTATAACAGCCCATTTGGTACACTGAATTCTGAACCCGCGAGCAGCAACAGGGGCTTTCCTAGCAGCTTGAAGAAGACTTTCCTTTGCATCAGTGTACTCCAGCTGAATCGTTCGAATCTTTCCCAGGTAAAAAAGGTATCGACTAAACTGCAGCAAACATTGCAGGAGGAGGAGTAACTACTTTATTCACAACATGCAGCAGAAACATTAAAACAATCTAACTTGCAAATTCCATGACAGGAAAGGAGAAAGTCAAAAACAAGTAGCCAATATGCATTCATTCATTCCAGACTCCTAGTTAAGGTCAAACCATGGAACTGCTGACACATTAAAAGTATTTTCTACATGCATGATAATAACATACACATAGCTGCCCTCAAGAAAGAAAGCCTGCAACTTAGAAACAGATATGAAATTAAAATAATCATGTCAGCACTGAAGTAGACATACTCTTACCATACAACTCAAGAATTTAAGGTTGAAACTTGACAGAAAATAATCTCTAGTCAAATGGCTGAAAGCCTGAAACACTACCTGCTGGTTTGAGTGGGCTTCAAATCTTGGAGCCTTTGACCTCAGCTTCTCAGCCTGATCATACAAGTTGTAATGAAGGTAATTGCGGAGAAGCAAGTTGAGCAATGTTTCCTGTATCCAACATATCAACAAGCCATAAGGGCCCAAAATCCGAAGGATATGATAATAAACAGCTCAAATAACACACAGGAAGAAAGAACTTTTTAACAGAAACTGTTCCCCGACATTCATAAACCAACCTGACCAAGCTCATCATGATGCAATGTCGCAAGCCGGTGCAGTGTGAGGAGTTCACTAGAAACGAAAGCACGGGCAAACAGAATTAGAACAAGAACTTAACTTATCTGACATGCCATCCTTTTACCACAAATAAATATGAACAAGCAACTCTATGCTTTAAGAACAGAAGATAACTGAGACAAACTCACCCACGAATTTCAGAAAGCTCTCCAGAAATTTCATAACTCAATGAATAATAGAAGTATAATCTGGATGCTATCACATCAAGGGTTCTCCTATTTAATGATTTCAGACGAACAATACTTGCAGAAGAACAAGCTTTAGCCTAATGTTAGACAGTAAAAACACAAGTGTGTAAGAAGATAGATAAATACCAGCCTCGGATTTATAGATATACAATGACATCACATAAGAAAAGAATACAAACCTCATTGTATTTTTTCTGATCGATCAAATACATTAGCACAAGCAAGTAGCAGTAAATCTCCAATTCAGGTAAGACGTGCTTTCCAGATGTTTGAGCAGAAGATGAGGCTGTATCAACTTCCATTTCATGTTCTCCTTCCTACAATTACATCTCAGATAAAAGGGCTTCAACAAATCATAAAGAACAAGAATGTCAAACATAAGTAGACTAGTAGGCAAATGAATCTTACCCGTGCAAGATTCAAACACAAGTGGTATAGTGAAGTTAAGAAAGGAAAGAGAAAACCCAATCTAACACTGGAAATAGATCAAAATTAATGCATACACTTGCTAGTTTGTATCCACCAGTTCTGTGTGAGTACCTCAAAACACAATAACATCTGTCCAAATTTAAACTCAAGACTTTTAAATTTTAGAATTTTGCTTGTGAAATTATCCTTCTACCTATCAGGCTCCCTATCAAGTCGGTCAGAATGCTTCTATCTTGAACTCAGTCAATCTTCACTAAGAAATCATCACGAACGGGAAAGAATGAAAGAGTGTGCTATTGTGGAAACTATGACTTGCATAACATAAAATCTCATGCTTCTATATTCCACATTACATGAAAATCAGAAAGCAGAAGCTATAACTAAGAAACGAAATTGCACACATGTCTCGCTACAGCTCTTTTCATCATTCATCAACTCTCTCTAGTTATGAACAATACAAACCACTATGATCCGTAAACTAAGAAACGAAAATCATCCAACCGAAAAAATTGTACCTTTGGAACAAAAGCAGATAACTTGATATGCGCATCAGAACCCGGAACGAGCGCAAAATCAATGAACGATGACAGGACGGAAGGAGCAAGCTTTCTTCGCAAGGCATATGTGAGCCGAACTGCGCGAGCGATTCGGCGCACCTCCTTAGTGTAAGATCCAGTATCGATCAACGAAGCAATTTCCTTCAAATCTATATACAGACAACCCAAATCTAAATACCCTATGATTGGAAAAATGATCAAGAAAACTAAAAGCAAATAATTAGGGTTTTACGCTGCAAAGTGGGAGGGACGGCGGAGGAGATGGAATTGGAAGGACTATCCTTCATATCCACATCTTGAGTCATCTTCGTCGCGTACTAGAATCCAATCAAAACACCGAAAACAATAAAAACTCAGCAAAAGTAGATCTAATCGACAACGGAAGTAGAAGATTCAAACAATTGGGAGAAATGTAGAGTCGGATGTGGAACAATTTAGATTTCTTGAATAGATTTTCATCTAAGAAAAGCAGTTGTTTCTAAATTGTGGAGTAATATTTAGAAAGAAGGGTTTTTTCTAGTGCATGGGCACACACAATAAGGATTTCTTTAATTAGAAGTTTAAAGGTAAGTATTACTTAATAATTTTAAAATTAGTAATAAAGAGAAATAATATTCTTTCAAAATTAAGTTATGATTTCCTTGTTGGTACTGGATTTCAAATGGCCTTGCAAAAAGGGGAAGACGAGCACAGTGTCGACACCGAGGATCAGATGGTGGCGCCTTTCAGAACTCAATATGCAGATGTTGCGAGAAAGGATACTCGAGGAAGCGGAGGCTAAAGGAGCATGGCAAGTGAGTGGTATAGCAGATGAGATGTGGGGCAGGATGGTGGAGTGTATCCGGAGAGCGGCTTGTGGAGTACTTGGTATGTCGAGAGGAAAGTCCGCTAACAGAAGGTCGGAGGCTTGGTGGAATGAGGAGGTTCAGGAGAAGGTTAAGGAAAAACAACTAGCCTACAAAAAGTGGTTACATAGTGTGGAGCCAGACAGGGAAGCAAGGTTGGCAGAGCTAAAGGCAGCAAAGAAGGCAACTAAGAGAGCAGTGGCAATTGCTAAAGATAAAGCGTTCGAGAATCTGTACAAGACGCTGGACGAAAAGGGTGGGGAACGTTTTCTGTACAAGCTGGCCAAGGCAAGAGAAAGGAAGAGTTCAGATTTAGACAAAGTAAAATGTATCAAGGATGAGGATGGACAGGTGTTAGTTGAGGACATGCAAATCAAAAAACTGTGGGAAAAGTACTTCTGTGGTCTGCTTAATGAAGGTTGTGAAAGGACAGGTAGTCAACACAGGCTGGCGGGGCGAGATAGCGAGGAAAACCCCATCCTTTTCTACAGGCGGTTCTCGAGGGAAGAGATAAACAAAGTGATCTGTAAAATGAGTAACAGAAGAGCGGTGGGACCAGATGAAATCCCGATAGAAGTTTGGAAGTACCTGGGGGTGAGAGGACTAGAGTGGCTAGCGGTGCTTTTTAATGTCATTCTTAGGACGGCCAAGATGCCGAATGAGTGGAGGCTTAGTAGGTTGATCCCACTGTACAAGAACAAGGGGGATGTACAACAGTGTGGCAATTACAGGGGTATTAAGCTCCTTAGTCATACGATGAAGTTGTGGGAAAGGATCATCGAGCCGAGGCTAAGGAGACAAATCAAGGTGTCCGAAAATCAGTTTGGTTTCATGCCTGGGAGATCGTCTATGGAGGCCATTCATCTGCTGAGGAGACTTTTAGAGGCGTACAGAGAGAGAAGGAAGAACCTACATATGGTATTTATTGACCTAGAAAAAGCTTACGACAGAGTGCCGAGAGAGTTGCTTTGGGAGAGTCTGGCAACCAAGGAAGTGTCCGGCACGTTTATCCGGATTATCAGAGATATGTACGAGGGTTCGATGACCAGTGTTTACACCCCAGGAGGAGACACTGAGTACTTTAAGGTGGAAGCAGGTTTACACCAGTGCTCAGCCTTGAGCCCCTTCCTGTTTACGCTAGTGCTGGATGTTTTGACAAGGGAAATTCAGAGAGACATTCCTTGGTGTTTGTTGTTCGCGGACGATATTGTCCTGGTGGACGAGACTAGAGACGGAGTTAGTAGCAGGCTTGAGATGTGGAGGGAGAAGCTGGAATCTAAAGGCTTCAAACTAAGCAGAACCAAGACGGAATACGTGGAGTTCAAGTTCGGGCAGGGAGTAGATGACAGTGGCGAAGTTCGTTTAGGGGACGATATCGTTACGAAGAAAGATAGCTTCAGATACCTGGGTTCAGTGTTGCAGAGTGATGGAGGCATCGACGAGGATATTACGCATCGGATTCAGAGAGGTTGGCAAAAGTGGAGGGCAGCTTCAGGGGTGCTTTGCGATAAGAAGGTACCGCTAAAACTCAAGGGCAAGTTCTATAGGACAGTTATCAGGCCAACCATTCTGTATGGGACAGAGTGCTGGCCAATCACGAGGGCACAGGAGCAGAGAGTGATGGTAGCGGAGATGAGGATGCTGAGATGGATGTGTGGGCATACGTTATGGGACAGGATCAGAAATGAGGAGATCAGGAGCAAGGTGGGGGTTGCCAGTATAGGGGATAAGTTAAGAGAATCCAGACTACGATGGTTCGGACATGTGCAAAGGCGGGGTATGGGGGAGCCTGTCCGTAGGTGTGAAATCTTGGACTTGGGAGATTTTCGGAGAAGTAGGGGACGACCTAAGAAATGTTGGAGGGACAGCATAAAGCAGGACTTGGATCAGTTGGGGATCACAGCAGAGTTAGCAGTATGTAGGGACAGATGGAGGGAGAAGATTAAGGTGGCGGACAACTAGTTGTCAGGACAGACGGTCTCATGTGCTTTGTTTTGTTTTGTTTTGCTGTCTTCGTTTTAGTGTTATGTTGTGTGTGTCTTTTTCTGTGTTTCTGTTGAGTTGGTGTGTTGTGGTGAGTCGCTTGTTTTGGGTGTCGACTGTGGTATTGTGCTCCCAGGTTTCTGGTTGGGGGTCCTACCCGGGCCTTTCAGGGCACTCCCCCTCAGCTTTAAGCCAGGGGTGTTCCTATCCTGGCCCCCCAGATTCTGCTAAAGCGGAGTACACCGGGTCATTGTTGTTGTTGTTGTTGTTGTTGTTGTTGTTGTTGTATATATTTCCCTTCTCAATTTACACACTCCTCCTTCTCAATTTACATTCTCCTTCCTAATTAAAGAAACCCCAATCATTGTTACTGTGTGCCCATGGGCACACCCTAGAAAAACCCTAGAAAGAATTTGCTAAAGGGCAAGAAATATTATCATGTGCTTGTAATCAAAAATTTCTTTAGTTGTTTGTTAAGTATAAAAACTTTTTTTTATTTTCTCTCACCTCCCTAAACTCTTCTCCTTTACCTCGTCCGATTCTTTTCTCTCGAGTCTGTAACTTCGTCATGATTCTCTCTAGTTCCTTCCATTGATCCGGCGAACTCGAGAATTGATGGAGGAGATCGGAGGACGATTGCATATTTTCGATGATTGATTTGGATCGCCTGTGGTCTCCGCTGACGATTGGAGTCGCGTGTGGAGTGTTGGTAGACGGATAAGCATCAAATCGAGAAAACAATTGATTTGTTGATTATCTCCGTCATCTCTTGCTCTTGAGTTGAAATCATCGGAAATTTTGAGTAATGGATGTCTTTCTTGCTAATGAAGAGTGATCGTTGATTTGGTGCTTGGAAGGGGGCAGAGCGAAACCCTAAATTCACCGTCGGAGGAAATCTTCTTCGTAGCCGGACAACTGGCATTAGGCTCGATCTGGTTCTTCCTCTGTGACCAATTTGGTCGAGCATTTTTCGGTGTTTATTCGCTGAAAGATGTTGGGGCAAACACCTTGCAAAGATGATGCTAGTTCGTAGAAGAATGATGATGATGCTGGTGCAAACACCACATCCTGAAGAACGACGGTGCCAAATCCCTCTTCTTTCATCTTGCGTGCAGTTGTTGGTGTTGGAGTGTTGGCTGGATATGACAAGCTTCATGTGATCGTCTTTGGCAAGAAGAACGGACCTGGCAGCGGCTAAGATGATGATGACAATGAAAGGGGCTGTTGAGGACTAACAATGGTGATGTTTTGGATGCTGGGATGCATGTAACTGAGAATTTCTTAGTCCAAAAATGTCTTCAGATGCTTATTTTGATTGAGGGATATAATAAGGAGATGTGCATATATTCTCACTAGGAATAGAAATGAAGTAAGATAGGCATCATTTAGTACAATTCTACGAATTGTGTTCAGCTGAATCTGGAATTTGAAACTGTGTTGGAACCTAATGTCCTTAATAAGTTGATATTATGAATAGAAGTTGTTAAACATGGCAATGAGGTTGAATCTTGTGCAAACTGGCTTCTGATCTTTGATCTGCTAATCAATATGGACTTTTATGTGTTTGCATTATGTTGTTTTAGTTCATTTGTTTTAAAATGGCGTTTTTTGGAATGCTAAAATGAAGGTGACAATAACATTCAATCACTTGCTCATTTCAGGCTTGGCTGTCACAGTAAACCTTTGGTCCACTTGACTTGCTAATTGATGTTTAAAGTTTTATACAAGTAGTTGCTTTGGATGGTAATTGGCAAAAGTCTCACTCTTTAACAATGATACTGTCGTATTTTAATTGTTAGTGATAATGATTGATAACCATAAACCACACTCGTTAATTGTATGATATATTCTGAATGCAAACCTGGAATTGTGATTGATTTTACCATAAACTATGCTATTGACAACAGTGAATGTTTGGGACTTCTGTGAAGTTATATAATTGTGTTTGGGTTATATATATCCTAATGAGATAAATAAGCCCATAAATCTTTCTAATTTATGTGCTTGTTTTTTTTTTTGTCAGAATTTATGTGCTTGTTTATCCAAACACAAATGGTATAATTTAATTTAGGATCTATTTTTATTGTAAAATGTATTTAGCCTATTAGCTCAAATGGTAGAGCATTTTTCTTAAGAAATAATGATGTGGGTTCAAATCCCACATAGGCTATTAATATTTTTTTTGATGACAAGTGATGTTATTTGATGACAACTTTGTTTTTATGTGTTTATTATAGTTGTTTTTATGTGCTTGAATGTCATCAAGGCCGTTTATAAACATGTGATGACACTTGATGACAATTTTTTTATGAGACTTGTTTGTCATCGAGACCCTTTTGATGACAAATTGACAATCGAACCGTCATCAAGTAGTGATGATATATGTTTAATGACAACTTTGTTTTTTTTATGCGGTGCTGACAACTATTTTTATGCGGTGATGAGATTTGATGACAACTATTTTTTGTGTTGACGATAAAAACGTAAAAACCTTAAGTGATGACAGTTTGATGACACTTTTTTGTTATCCGGGCTCTTTTGATGACGAATTAATCGAACCATCATCAAGTAGTGATGATAATTGATGACAATCAAACCATCATCAAATAGCGATGACGATTCATGATAATCGAACCGTCATCAAGTAGAGATGACATTTATGATGATAGTTGATGACAATCAAACCATCATCAAGTAGTGATGACGGTGATGATAGTGATGACACATATTTGATGACACTTAAGTGATGATAGTTTGATGACACTTGTTTGTCATCAAGGCCCTTTTGATGACAAATTAATCGAACCGTCATCAAGTAGAGTTGATAGTTGATGACAATCAAACCGTCATCAAGTAACGATGACAAGTGATGACAGTTGATGACGGTTCGAACTGTGTGATGACGGTTGTTTATATATGGTTGAATGCCTTTGATGAAACTTTTTGTTATCAAAAAGTTGTCATCAAGACATTTTGATGACACTTTTTGCCTTTTATTACACTTCTTGTCATCAAAAAAATTTGATGACGGTGAAAAAAATTGTGATTATAGTGAAATAAATTGTGATGACAATGATGACGGTTGTTTTTATGTGATTGAATGCCTTTGATGATACTTTTTGTCATCAAAAAGTGTCATTAAGACATTTTGATAACACTTTTTACCTTTTATTACACTTTTTGTCATCAAAAAATTGTGATGACGGTGGAAAAAATTGTGATGACGGTGATGATGATAGCTTGCATATAGGTGTAGATTAGATGCATGTTTTATGTTGGTTTTGCATAATTTATACTTAGTTTTAGTTAGTTTTAGGTTAGTTTCTAGGATTTACTGTTTTCGGGTAGTTGCGCTTGTTTTGTTCGGTTTTGCAGATCTTTAGGTAAACAAGCATGGACGGGATGTATCTTAGTAGACTATGGAGGTGTTTGAGGAAGCTTAGAGTGATACAAGTGAAAGATTGGAAGAACCAAGACCCAAGAGCTTTTGTGAAAAGAACGCTTAAACCCGGGCTATGCATTGGAGTTCTTGTTTCGACACCTCTATCTTGCGATGCTTGGTCTGGGATCTACAGTGCTCGGATGAAGCTGAATTTACTATCACTGGAAAGATAACTCGAAGAGATACAATTCAAATTTTTACTCCGAGACCAAATTCCAACTCGAAGGGGGTCAATACAGTCTCTGAAGTGTCGCTTGAATGCTGAACCGAGGCAAATGCGTTGGATGGCATATTGCGCGGCCGCGCATTAGGACAAGCCGCGCAATTGGGGATTTCACGCGGACATCATGGGCCGATATTTGGGCCGAAGGATTGGGCTTGATCTTTGGGCTAGGTTATATCCGAGTATATGATTAAAGATAGATTTTTTAGGATTATTTGGAAAGACATATATAAGCTTATGTTAGTTTATTTTTCTCATAACTTTTATCAAACTTTTGGAGGCTATGTTTTTCTCTCAAGAGAGCAACTTTGAAATTCTTGTAAGTTTGTTTTTAATTTAATTATACATTGCTAAATTCATTGTGTTTGACTAGTTATTGAAATCATAGATTGCATAATATTGTGAGGTTTGATTGATTCTCAACAACTTGAATAGGTTTTATTCCATGTGCTTAAGTGAATCAAAATTATTCTAGGATTTTGTTAGATTGATCAGTTAATACAATTTCTAGATTAATTTACAACTAATCTGATTAATTCCCGTTCGGGGTTGATTAGATAAAGTAGCATCTATAATTGTTCAGACCCGTTCGGGCTATTTAGTTGTAGAAGAGAATAAATCCACAAAAACTTAGATGTCTGTTTGCTCTAAGTGTTTGTTTCTATTGATAACTTAACTCGTAAAACTGTCGTTTAATTGAATCTAGACGTTGTTTTAGGTTGTTAAATGATTAGGGTTGTTTAGACTGTTAGTTCTTTCAACTAGATTTGAAGTTTGGGTCATAATCCTTGGTAGGAGTATAATCCACAATAGATTATTCAATGGAATTGAGAATCAAGAAAATCAATTATCAATAAGCATATCTATGATGGATTTAACTAGTTGAACACTTGTCTCTCATATTTTTATAATCAAACTTTGCATTCATAGTTACTTTTTAGTTTGCATATTAGATTAGATCTTCAATCATAAAACCCCCTCTTTTGGTTACTTGGAACATAAGTAATAACATCAATACACGAGTCCCTGTGGGATCGACCCTTGCTTACCATTCTACTCAGCTTGGTTAAGTTAGGATTCTTTGATAGGTAAACGACTGAAAAATACCTCATCAGATGACGATTATGAAAGTGATGATAGTGATTATGGTCAACGCCGGTCAACGGCCGAGTCAACTCGGTCAAAGGGCGAGTCAACCCGGTTAACTACGGAGTCAACTCGGTGGGAGTGGGGTTGGGGGGTGGGTGATGGGAGTTTTGCTATTTACCTAATTTTCACACACTCTTAAATATTCACCTAATTAGTTTTTTTTGCTATTTACTTAATTCATCCTAATATTTATTCGAGTCCATAAAATAAACATCCTCCTTTTTAAGATGGATTTATGTTTTTTTCCCTTATAAATGGTAAGATTAAGAAATGCAATACAAGTCTAATAGATGGAGACACAGACTCGGTAGTTGAACAGGCCGACTTGAAAAGTCAATAAAAAAAAGGGAAATTCCTTTTGGTACCCTTCAAGTTTTGACTTTTCCTTTTGGTGTCCATAAAAAAATCTTATTCCTTTTGGTACCCTTTGTACAAAGTTCTTCCAATAGCCTAAAGTTCAAATAAGCTCATTTTTCATCCACTTTTACTCGTTTTCATTAAAAAGGAAAAAGTAATTTCTAAATAAAAACATAAGAAGGTATTGTTAATTGGTATAAAACATATTTTATGTTTCCTCTTTCACCAAAAAAACCGATTATGATCGGAAAAATTAAAGTTTTTAAACCGATTATATGTGCAGTGTGCTTGATTAGTTATAGAGCTTTAAATATAAAAATGATTTTGAGAAGCTTTCTCAGTATTATTCTCAGTTTGAAACAAGATGCATTTAATTAGTACTCATGGATGAAAAATCCGAGGAAGTTTACGAAGATATAATCAAATTGAGAAGCTTCTGAGCTGATTTTGAATTCTGACCTGGTTTTTCCCAAATCAATTGTTATCTAGGAATAATCATGCATCATTAATTTCAGTTCAAGTAATATTACATAACTAAAAAAAAAATTCTCTGCTCCTTGAGTAAATTGTTAACATAAATGATTCTCTCCAAGTAGTACTCAAGAACAAGAGGGAAAAATATTACACTAATTAAGTACACACTGCACATATAATTCTCTCCAAGTTATGGAGCTCTACTTGTTTTTGAGGTTTAAAAACTTTAATTTTTTCGATCATAGTCAGTTTTTAGGTGAAAGAGGAAACATAAAATATGTTTTATACCAATTAACAATACCTTCTTATGTTTTTATTTAGAAATTACTTTTTCTTTTTTAATGAAAATGAGTAAAAGTGGATGAAAAATGAGTTTATTTGAACTTTAGGCTATTGGAAGAACTTTGTACAAAATAGAGGGATACCAAAAGGAATAAGATTTTTTTGTGGGCACCAAAAGAAAAAGTCAAAACTTGAAGGGTACCAAAAGGAATTTCCCTAAAAAAAACGTATCAGGTATGCAACACCTATACAATTAGTTTGCAACAATTTTTTACCCGTTTTACCCTTTATATAAAACCCTAAACTTACCCTTAATTTCTCTCTTTCCCTCCCTTAAATCTCTCATCCACAAGCAGACGCTCCCTCCTCTTGTCTTTCTCCACGCTAACCACCGTTGGCAACCATTGTTGTCAACCGATCGTTGGACGCTAACCACCGACCTCTCTGAGTTATTTCCATGATTAACAATGGTAGATTTAGGGGTTAACCATTAATTGCATTGAATTTGGGAGTTAGCTATTGAATTTGGGGGTTAGGTTTTTGAAGGTTGATTATTATTTACGAACAATCATTGTGTTGTGGTGCTCTTATGATTGCATGTATGATTAATTGATCAATGTAGCTAATCTATACAAACAAGGATGTAGAGAAACAGTTATATCATGCATGCATTCTTGTTTTTAGTCTTCTTCCACACACAAGAAAAGCTATAACAAGCTTATCATATTTGAAATATGAACTCTCTGTGTTAGCTTTGAAACTAGCAAGTTCTATTGTTCTGTGATTCTAAAGATCATGATGAAAAATTAACCCTTATTAAAGTGTGGATTTTCTGGTCAATCTCGATCCAAGTCATAACATTATCTTTCTTCACTTTAATGTCGGTCATTAAGGTTTTCATCATCAGGAGTATTTGTGGAACTTTCTAAAAAAGTTAGTGTTGCAAACTAAATAGAGGGGTGTCGCATTAACCCTTATTGATGTAGTTTGTATTGAATTTAAGTGTTTTGAGAGTTGAATCCTACTAATTTAAGGGTGATGAACATAATGGTGAGCTTGAAATTAACTAATTTGAACCGGAGAGGGGCGTCAGCGGGAAAAGCCAAAACCTCATGGGTACCAAGAGGAATAAATATTTTTCTTGGGCACCAAAAGAAAAAGGCAAAACCTTAGGGGCACCAAAAGAAATTTCCCTAAAAAAATCATTAGGATAGAATAAGTAATAAAGCGTCAAATACTGAACAGATAAGCTGAGGAGGCAGAAGGTACAGTAGGAGAAAGGTACTTCTGTGGGTTAGACGGAAAACTAACACATGCGTGTTAGCCATTTCCAACAGTCCAACAACTTCTCCAAATTGTTGGAAATTGTGCATTTGGAGAATTTTATTCATTTTTTTGCCCCAAACAACTTCCCTATCTAATTTCTTTAATGGAGAATTCTCCAAAAAGATTAAAGTGTTTTTCCTATATTTAGAGAATTCTCCAAATTTATTTGGAGAATGCATTAATTATAAATGTATACATGAAAACTTATGATTGACCATATGAAATTTTATAAAAAAAATTATATATAAATAGAACTAATAAAAGTAAGATTCTCTAAAATGAAGAAGCGGTTGGAGTTAAAGTAAATTTTATTTGGAAAATATGATTTTTTGGCTCTTCATTTTGGAGAAAATTACATAGAAACTATTGGAGATGGTCTTACGTGTAGAACCTCCGGAGAGCAAGCCGACTTGAGGAGATGTAACGAGGCGCCCAGTATACACAAGAAACACACCACCCATAATGACCAAAACATTATCTCGAACCACAAATTAGTGCTCGAACTTTCCATCGAAACTTGAAGCAGAAAATAAGAGAGAAAGAAAATTGGTCAAACATAATGTCATGTATAGCATAGCCATCTTAATTCAAATTTCGATTAGTTTTCTTTTTCAATCATTTTTCCTTTTTCAAAACTCCTCAGATCATCAGAATCATCCAAAGCTTGTTCATCATCAATGTAAATTGCTTCTCCATCAGTTATTTCATCAATAACAACATCAAATTCAAACCAACCTACATTCTCATCAACATTCCCCACAAATAGATCATCATCTTCACCATCACTCTTTGTTAACTCGAAATCATTAGATGATTCTGAAATTTAAGACCCTAACACATCTTCATTACCTGACTCATTAGACTAATCATCTAATTCTTGTTCTTGTTTTGCCTCTTTGGCATTTGGAATTATAGCTTGAGCAGTTAGTAGGAGTTGGTTGTGCTTTTGGCTTAGGGTTTGGCTTGTTTTTCAACCACAACACTCTTATAACTAATATCTATCACATGTTGAGTAATTGGGCTTTGGCTTCTCAAAGAGTTTGGGCTAGTCTCACTTCCTTGGATCACATACAAATACAAGTGAATAAATCCATCATTCCCAACACAATGCTGGACCATTTCATCACATCAATAACTCCCTTAATCAACCTTAAACCATTGTGAATTTTTTGTCTTAGTTGTGAGAACCAAATTTCTTTCGCATCCATTAATCTAACTTCTTCACTTAATAAAGTTTCCATCACAACTTTGGATATCATATTTGGATCAATACCTTTGTACAACTAAACCTTAGCTTTTCTGTAGCATATTTACATATTTAATTCGTCCTTGACAAATAAAATTGACCCTCATATTGAAATCTAAATGTTAAAATCATATGCAATAGGGTAGTAAATAGTGAATGCTAAACAAGACATAAAGCAAACAACTCTTTATCAATGCAACATTGATGACCACATCAAACTAAGAAATATTTCAAAAATCTACTATATATATAAAAGCAATAAGGTTTGGAGCCTCCACATTGCGCCACCTCAGTTTTGTCCACATGTCGCTTCTAGGATACACCACATTGGATTTTGCCACATGTCGTCTTTTCCTTAAGCCATGTCATGTAATTTTTGACACGTTATATGCCACATCGTATTATTTTCACCCTGTCACTTACATGTCATATTTAACTATAATGATAAAAAATGCTTTCCTTATAAGAAATATTTTATATAAACAGCTAATTATAGACCTATATATTTTGATAAATCTATGTTTTTTTAATCAAAATATTTCCTTATGAGAAGTTTGATCAAAATACTTTACTTTTATTGCAACTCACAATTTGAAAATTTACCATAACATTTTATGAGCATTGTATATATTATTCTCATTATTTAAACTTAATAATCTAAATTTAATGTTTTATTTGATTTTAAAAAACAAAATAATATTTATACATATTACGATCAACAAATTACTTACATTAAATTTTATATTAAATTTTTGTTTACTAATATATTTTTTTATAGTATATCTAAAAAATATCAAGTCATAGTCGTGCATGACACGACGGGGACAACTAGTATCTATATAAAAATGAATATAAAATGTATGTCAAGACAAAGATGGCAAGAGTAGTCAAATGCAAGACCAGACCAATCAAATGCAATATATTAAACACACACATACACTCAATGGTGGAACACACTAGCACATGCATTGGAGCTCATAAAAGCAAGAAAGCAAAGCTTTTCTACCATTACATTTCATAAAGTTCGATTACCTTCCTAGAACTCCAATAAATCTAAGCATAATCCTTCCAATAAATTCACTCAGTACAAGACTATGAATTAGTTGCTTACCTTCCTAGGAATTCAAAGAAGCCAACACAATGTTCAATTTTGCCCAATTTGTTGTTTGCTTTCGTATTGGAACTTAGTCCTAGGTCGTCACTCCACTCGACTCCAAGCCCTATGCTTGATTTCTCAGTCCCCTCTGGTCACCCTCATTACTTGCTTTGATCGCGGTCTGCTCATTCCCTCATTCAATCATTAGGCCATTCTACGGGTTCAATCGTTCATCGTCTCATATTCTCTGATAGTGGGAGGGAGTAACTTGTGGTATTTGGGTGTTTTTTGGTAATCTATTAAATACATATATTAACGTATAAAAGAAAAGAGGAAATAAAAAAAAAACTCACCCACGCGCTTTGACGACCTTTTAACGTGTATTTGCCCATGAGTTGTATTTTGTGTGACGGAATGCAATATACGGGTGGTTTATGATAATTTATATTAAAGTGGGTGATTTTTGATAATATGACCTATACTATGGATAATTTCCGGTAAATTTCTCTAAAATTTAGGCATCTAGTTAAAAATTTTGTACAAATTCATGCGTCTGCCTATATAAGTGTTAACGCCGCCCGTGTAGTCGGTGTAGATACCTCAAAGTCAAGTAAATCCAACCAAGTTGGCTAAAAACGATTACAATAGTAAAAAAAAATTAACTTTAAAATATGCGTAATACGATGATCTAACATGATTCAACAATGATAGCAAACAAGCTCATTTCTTCAAAAAAAAAAAAACAATGATAGCAAACATTCAATCCGACTTTACATCAGTTTCATAATCTCGATGAAATACAGTCTGTATTAATAACAATGGCAGCGAACTAATAAATTAACATTTCCACTAATTTTGGTCTTTAAAACCTTTGCAAATTGCAATTGTGTGGGCCGCGCTGGTAGTTTTGGGCCAGTTGAAAGTGTAGAACTTGGGAACTTAACTTGCAATTAGCGCACAGCAGTTGACATAGGCTCGTCGCAGACGATCCATCCCCTGAACCCCAAAATTCTCTTTCCTATAATCCCGCCTTCTTTCCGAAAAAGGCTTCCCGAAAAATAACAATAGTGGAGTAGTAAATAACAATAGAAAAAGGAACGACAAAAGAAAAAGCCAAAGAGAGAGGAGAGTGGGAGTGAGAAACATTTCCGTTTCACTGCCACTATAGCAATCTTCTTACCTAATCCTCTTAAAACGTTTCTTGCGAGAGAGAGCTAAGCCTTAAGTGTGTGTGCTTGGCGTCCATGTCGTCTTCTTCTTCTCCGCTTCTCTCTCTCAAACCCTAATTTGGGGCGGATTGTTGCTCTTGCCCTCCGCCTCAGATCTCGTTGTCTTCGGCTCCATAATCGGTATCCGTTTTCTTCACCCGCTGGTATTGGTTCGGATTTTCGGGATGTGGTAGCTGCCAACTGGACTGATTTGCTTGAGAGGCTTAACTTGTTCGACATTATCGATGCGCCATAATGTCCGCTCCTTTGCCGGCGTTCGAGCGTCCGAGGTCTGGACTTGCTAATACGGTGTGTTTATTTTCCTTTTTATTTTTTTGTTTTCGATTTTAGTCTGGTGATCTGCCGCTTTGGTTTGAGGTTTGGTCAAATATAAGAAATTGAATTGACTATAAAGGAATTTTGATTGACTCGTTTTAATGCTGACTTATAATTGTCGAGGAATCTTCGGACAATGTCGATTAAGGAGAGTGCCTGTCAAATGTCAAGTGCCTGTCAATTGTCATTTGTCGAGGAATTCTCCATTGACAGTTCGTTGTATTGATTTAATGTATTAGTATATTTGGTTATATGCCTGATCAGCTCAGTATGTTATTATGGTAATGAGCTATCACCTATGTTATTATTGTACTTACATCCTAATGGTCGGAAATGCTATTGAATTTCTGTTTCGATCAATGGCTTCGTATCAGTTTCTTGCTGTTTCAGTATTTGCTGAGTGCTCTAGAAACTGAAATTTGTATTGCCATAAACTTTCATTCTGCTTTGTATGTTCAGGATTCTAATGCGTGTAATTTTGTGGCAGGTGTTTAAGAGTGGGCCACTATTTATTTCATCTAAAGGTTTGTAAATTCTTTTAGAGCAAATCCTTCTGCATTCATACGTTATCTGCTGATTTAGGCTTATAGAATAATAGAATAATTATTCACTAGAAAATGCACAAAGCTACCATTTACTGTTTCATTAAAGAAGGTTCCTTGTATAATATTGGCCCAAGTGATTTTTCCTGCCTAAATACTATACTGATGGGCAAACCCCATTATGTGGAAAGAGAAGAAAAGGAAAAAACGAACAGATTTCCACTTCCACCGAACTGTTTCACCAACAGTTCCCTTCTTTCCTTTTAAGGAATTTAGCTTTCGAGAGAAGGCGATGGAAGAAAAACTCTTTAACTGCCACTTTTATGGCCTCGTCAGATGAAGAGGCTCTCCAATTTTCTATTAAGCTCTGAACTGTGGATTTGCATACCAGTCGCAGTACTATGTGATTATGTCTCACATATACCTTCTTGCAGGCTTAGGTTGGAAGTCTTGGAAAAAGCGTTGGTTTATTTTGACACGAACATCTTTGGTATTCTTCAAGAATGATCCTGTGAGTCCCTGCTTTAAAAATATCTTGTGTATCAGGGTTTTTGGTTTTATAAGCGTATATTGGCTTCTAGAATGGTTTTGTTCCAACCAAAATTGCATATAACATGTTGTCCACTTTAATACAACAACAGCGTAATATTTCCTAAATAGTCAGAGTGAGGAGCACATAAGATGCATACAGCTATGTCCCAAAGAGAGCTATTTCTTTCTTTCTTTAGGGCTTTATGTGTTTTTTATATTGTTTTAAAATTCCGTTCTCACCAATTACTGCATTGCTTTATTAATATCTGCTCTTTTATTAGCCAGATGTTCTCATTCCATCAGTCACTTGATTGAATGCAGATATACTGTCAATTTAGCTTATTCCTGCTCCTTAAATTCCTAATTGTGTTACATGTCTCATTTACTTGTATGCTGCTCTCTTATGTTAGATGTCGTCAACTTTCTGCTTTTTTTTTCATGTAGAGTGCCCTACCTCAAAAAGGTGGTGAAGTTAATCTGACATTGGGTGGCATTGACTTGAACAATTCAGGAAGGTATATATACATATATTCATGTGCAGTATAATAGTCACGGTGCTGTACTTACCTTAATTGAGTGTGCTTTAATTGCAGAGTTGTTGTGAGAGAGGATAAAAAGCTGTTAACAGTGTTGTTTCCTGATGGACGTGATGGCCGTGCATTCACACTTAAGGTTTACATTGGTTGTATGATCATTGTTCTTTATATTTAATCTAGGAAACAACAAGGTCCTGAAGCCCTTTTGATAATTCACAATAATACTCCTTTTATTTGTGTTGGCACTTGTAATTCTTCAGGCGGAGACATCAGAGGATTTATTTGAATGGAAGAGTGCTCTTGAGCAAGCTCTTGTACAATCACCAAATGCAGCCCTTGTGATGGGACATAATGGTATATTTCGTACTGATGCAAACGATGCTGCAGAAGGACCTTTTCCTCAATGTTGGTTAATGTCTCTTTTCTTCAGGTTTTCCTTATGTTTAACTTGCTTTTCTATAGCTGAAAAAATTTTGACAATGTTCTTTCCTAGGGAGGGATAATCGTCCAGTCAAGTCTTTGGTTGTTGGGCGGCCAATTTTGCTTGCATTAGAGGATATTGATGGTGGTCCATCATTTTTGGAGAAAGCTCTTCTATTCCTTGAGACTATTGGTATGCTCTTTTTCTGTACATATTTTGTCAAATCTTGTAAAAGCAATTTTAGTTTGTCGAATCTTGGTAGTTTTCTTTATTCTTTAATAAATGACATTTTATGTAATTATAGGAAACAATGTGGAAGGGATCTTGCGTCTATGTGCCAATGTTGAAGAGGTGGAGCATAGAATTCAAGAATACGAGCAAGGTTCAAGCTTGTTTCTTTTAATGATGTTTATACCAAGAAATATATAATATACCAAGTACTACAACTATATTCAACTTAAGCACACCATTGATTCAGGGAGAAATGAATTTGGCCCAGATGAGGATGCTCATGTTGTTGGTGACTGTGTTAAGGTAGTTATTTAGACATTTTATTGTATTAGCTTTTGAGAACAGTTGAGTGTCGCATTAACCCAAGTATCTGGGATGCAGCATATTTTACGGGAGCTGCCTTCTTCCCCTGTTCCAGCGTCATGCTGTACAGCTTTGCTAGATGCTCACAGTAAGTTTACTTTATTTCAGTGTGCTTTTGCAATCTGAGATACATGTTGGTTCTGGCTTATTTCAATGTTTGAAACGTAGAATCCCTTTTCTATCTTGAAATAATTTTCACCTTCAGATTTGTAGATTAGGTTGAATTCTGCATGATTGCAAATCTTGTATTTTTTGGGTTGACAGAAGTTGCTCAGGAGTTGTTGGTTATGAATTATGGTCGTATTCAGTATATTATTTTCTTTTGTCCTGTCATTTTATGCTGTACCTGGTTCTTCTGTCATCTCATTATTATAATAAAAATTTTTTGTTGTAGCTGTTTCCAAAATAACATATTTTTCTTTGTCTGATTTTTTATTATGCTGTTATTAAAATGTAAATTATTGATCTTTCAACTATTAAGAATCACCGTTGCATTTCTCATCATGCTTTTTGTTGTTTCCTCTTTATTGAGTAAGAAATGGAGAAGAAGGAAGCTCAGATAAATGCTATGAGGTCTGCAATAATGGACACTTTTCCTGAACCGAATCGAAGATTGCTGCAAAGGTATTCCTACCATAGTACATACTCTATATGCTATTCTCCAAGTCCCATCTTTGTACAAAAAATATATTCTTCTATTGCATCACTGTTAAATATGTTTCTTTTATCATCTTCTTAAGTTTTGATTTGAAGTTTAATGAATATTAGCTATGTTTGGTTTCTTGCTCTTCATTACCAACTTCTGTGGCGGCAAGTATTTGTATTAGTATTCGTGCAGGATTTGTATTCATGCTTATAAGTCCGAATGGTTTAGGATATGATACTATCTTCATAGAATCCATCACCGTTCTAGAGATTCAGTGTCTTATTTGGCATAATTAGTAACATGGCATGGTGCTGTTATATTATATTGCATATGTTACATCACGTCATAGAATCTATTGCCTTAGCTTGTGATTTTCTCTCAGGAGCTTTTAATTGCTGATACATATTTGGCCTTATCTATCCATTATGCAGAATTCTGAAAATGATGCACACAATCGCGTCACATTCTTCTGAGAACCGAATGACAGCTTCTGCTGTTGCTACTTGTATGGCACCTTTGCTTTTGAGACCTCTTTTAGCAGGAGATTGTGAGCTGGATGATGAATTTGATAAAAATGCTGACAATTCGGCCCAGCTTTTAGCTGCTGCAAATGCTGCTAATAGTGCTGCTGGAATTGTCACTACTCTTTTAGAAGAATATGGGAACATTTTTGGTGTAAGATTCATTTTCGTATACGGAACATTTGTATCAGTCTTTTGCATCCTTTGTTCAACTTGTTAATTGTTCATGGAGATGTTGTCCTTTCTCTTCTCAGGATGATACTCTACAGAGGTGTTCAATATCAGCTGATTCACGAATTGAAAATAGTTTGAGTGATGACTCAACTGTTGATGGATATCCAATGAGCAAGCACAATGGGTATCATGATGCTGAAGGTGGTCAGGACACAGATGGTGATAGTGAGCGAGTTTTGAGTGGTAAACTGAGTGAGAGCAGTGACTATACTGGCAGTGATCTGTATGATTATAAGGTAAGCTTTCTACAATAAAAGTATTTTTTTTATTCAATTATATGCATGTCTTTTACTTTAGACTATCTTCGGATTAGTTGGCTCGCAGGTTTAGATGCAGATATTATGTAATGTTCTGAATTTCATTTATATTCTTTTTAGACTGTAGTTGTTGATAGTTTACTGATGGTGATGCCCTTAGTTGTTCTTTTCTTAACATCTTTTCACATTCTATATGTTTAGAAAGCTTTTGTTGTTGCCTCTTTCCTCCATTAATGTGGATTGGTTCCATTTTAATCTATTAAAAACAGAACAGTTGAACATTATAGATTTGTGCTTGTGCACAGACTTATTATTATCGTGTTCATGAAATATGATCATGGATAAGGAGTTTCAACCCCCTCACTCTAAAAATCACAAGAACAGTTGCCATTTTGTTTTTTTAATGAATCCTCAATTTGTTATACAACATGTTAGGTTGACTAGTTGCACAATGTTAGAAGTGGAATCTTTTGGTTTCTTGCTTGTGTCCTATCCTAATTGGCCCTTTTAGCTTCTATGTGAATTGTTTTAGATTCAGCTCTGTGCAACTAACTAACTTTGTTGGTTGTCAGGTTTCAGCAGTGGGTGTTGATGAATACGAAGAATCCACTGGGGTTAACTGTGCCTCATCTGCAATTTCAAAGCCTCTTTTAGACTCTCCAAAGTTGAGGAAATCAATTTCTGAATTTAATGGCCAAATAAAGCAGACCACAAATATGAGTGGGAACTCGAGTAATTTTAATGTGATTGAAACTCCCATGACTCCTCATGGTGACTCCTACAGATCCATGGGGGAGATTCTTTCATCCATGGATCCAGGTCCACCTCTGCTTGCATCTCCAGCTGAATCATGTGCTCAAAAGCCTACTAGTAAGCTTGCAGGTTCGAGTTTGAGCGTTAAGCGCTCAACCTTTTGGGGTAGAAGTTCGGTAAGCAATCTTTTCTCTTCACACACTTACTGTGATGATTGAGAGACTTGTTATGGAAGTGTTACCTCAAATAAATATAGGTTGATTATCACTCCAAAATGTGGCTTATTCATACGGATTTGCCCATACTGGACTAGAATTTGTTTGCCTGAAAAGGGACTTCAACTGTAAGTCAATCTTTCACGTGAGTTGAAAAAGATTGTGAGTAATTATGTGCTCATTCAGTGTAGCTGTGTTCCAAGCTTGATAGCAAGGCTTGGATTTTTTTTTTTGCACTTTGTTTTGTCCTCCCCTTGTGCATATAGCCATATACTATGTTGCACTGTAAGAAAGGAGTGAGGCTGTTGTTGTCATTCAATTGAGCATTGACTAAACTACCTTTGACTTTTCACCGATTGTTTGTTTTACTTATGTAGCAAAAATGCTTAATTTAACTTGTATCTTTGTGTTTTGTTTTACATTTACTGACTAGAAATTGATATTCATGGTTTCTATCTACAGGTAAGAAAAAATTTATCAATGGAATCCGTTGATTCTTCAGGAGAAGAAGAGTAAGCATTTTTAAATTTGAAGGACACAAAATAGAGTGGTTCATGATTAACATGTTTTTTCTCATTTTTGCAGACTTACTATTCAGAGGCTTGAGATTACCAAAAGTGATCTGCGCCACAGAATTGCAAAAGAGGTAGTTTGCTATTTTTGGTTGATCATTATATTTTGAGTGGCACTGATTTTACTTTTCTTCAATATTAGACCCGGGGAAATGCTATATTACAAGCCAGCTTGGAAAGACGAAAGCAAGCTTTGCATGAACGGCGCTTGGCACTTGAACAAGATGTAATTATTTCCTCTATGATCTTTACACTTAATTGGATTATCCCGCCATTTTCTATACACCCACATTTGGCCATACTTGTAAAGAATGGAAAGATTCAGGTCTCATACATGCAATGATCCCCCCGAATTTATTTTGTGATACATTTGTAGGTTCAAAGATTGCAAGAGCAGCTCCAAGCTGAAAGAGATCTTAGGGCTGCTTTGGAAGTTGGTTTGAGCATGTCTTCTGGTCAGTTATCTAGTTCACGTGGCATGGATTCCAAGGTTTGTAGTAATCATGTTCAACTGCAATTTTGTGTTTACGCTTTTTTCTTCTTCCTTTTGTACATGTGAAATAAATCTTAAATTTTGTGATTGAATGTAAATGTAGACAAGGGCTGAACTTGAGGAGATTGCCCTAGCTGAAGCTGATGTGGCTAGACTCAAGCATAAAGTAGCTGAACTACACCATCAACTCAATCAGCAACAGCAGCATCAATTTGGTTCACTTTCTGATTTGTATGACAGGTATATACTTTCATAGTCAACACTTCTCGACATTGACTAGATAACTTTATCCTTTCCCACTGATCAAACGGAAGCTTAATCAGCACATATTAAAGAAGGTGAGGTCCATGCACAGTGTCTGTGTCAAATCATCATCATCATTGCCCCAGTATAAGGAACTGCAAGTGCAAAATGATTGAAAATAAATTAGATTAGTTTTATCCTTTTCCACTGCAAAATGGGTAAAACATTATTTCCTGCCTGAACTTAATCATGTATCAGATAGACTTTTTGGCAGATAGGAAGACGAATCATTTGTCAATTTAGTTCAATCACCAATCTTCTTATTTACATACATATTATTTTGTAGGAGATTTCTGCAGCAAGATTTTGATACTACCCTTGCTTTCTGTAATCACGAGAGGAAACAAAGACACGAGGTTTGTAATTTCGTAACCTAGTATTCTTTTATCTTCTTTAAACTTTCCATTAATGTTCTTTTTACAGGAAGGTTTTGCAGGGCATGCTTTAGCTGCTGGAAGCCATAACAGACACTCTTCTCGAAAGCAATTTATGGATCCAACAAGCTTGAGAGGCTCAAAGAGTCCAGACTCTTTCATTAACATTCCTCATCAGGATGACATTCATGGTGTCTATTCCACCTCCATGCCTTCTACATCAAGATTAGCTCAGGTACAATTTTAATAAAAAAAAACCCTATATACTGAGACTACAACAACATTGGCCCAGTGCAATTCCGCTTGAGCGGAATCTGGGGGGGGGGGGGGGGTCAAGATGGAGGCACTCCTGGCTTAATGCAGAGGGGGTGCGCCCGGAAGATCCAAGGAAAACTAAAATTCAGCTATGTGACAATGATAACTGAATGTAGTTAGAATGCTCAAAATTGATATAGGGGTTATATCCATCTCAAAGGCGTTGTATAAAAGCCAATGAGCATGAAATCATTCTTACTAATTCGATCACTTTTTGGGGTTTCAGGTTATGGATTTTCCTAGACATCCAACGGCAGCTTCATCCACTTTAGTAGAATTAACAACCCGGCTTGACTTCTTCAAGGAAAGAAGATCTCAGCTGATGGAACAGCTCCACAACCTCGACATTAACTATGGAGCTATGTCTCAGGACTTCATGTATAGACCAGCATCTCCTTCATGGAGCTGATATCGACGTATCTTGCTCGTCCCATCTCTATGTACATCCTCTGCATATAGTGACGCCTTCTACAATCTTCTCTTGTCTGTTCTGTTTAATTTAAAACAGTTTTGCTTTTGTATTGTACTGATGTAGGGTGGGTTTTTGATGAGAGTTTTTCTCTTTGTTTGCTGTGTCTACGAAGTTTTTAGTATTGACTGTCCATAAAACAGAACTGCCTGTTGACTGTTGTATTATTATTGTATTTCTACTTGGCATTTCTGTAGCACCGGCATGCATTATTGTGATCGAACTTGCATGCTTCATTAGCTGATATAATATTTATGGCAGTGTATTTGTATTTTAGATTTGTTCTTTATAGAATGAAAATTGCTGTTTTTTTTGTTAAACTGATTGTTAGTTATGGTCTTGTATCCGATTAAACTGATTAAGTGTTAGTTATGGTTGTTTTTTTTAGTAGGTAAAAGAATTGGTTATCGGACATGCCCGATAACCGAGAGGTCGTAACCACGGAAGCCAGAAAACCGGCTAGAAGAGATAACCTAGACAGACGCATAAAGTAAGTACAACTGACGAAGAAAATGAACTAGAATGAAATGAGTAATGGAGAAAGTGAGGGGCTAGAGAAGACAAATGCCTCTAGCATTCGGGTCAAAACGGACAAAACATGTAGAAAGTTGGACTACTGACGTTGCCTCCATCGGAGAGAAGGGTCTTCAG
Source organism: Fallopia convolvulus (assembly GCA_964016875.1). Classification (NCBI taxonomy): domain Eukaryota; kingdom Viridiplantae; phylum Streptophyta; class Magnoliopsida; order Caryophyllales; family Polygonaceae; genus Fallopia; species Fallopia convolvulus. The sequence goes on from OZ024736.1 coordinate 40,130,003, forward strand.
TAGCCTCAAAACGTCCAACGACCTCACCAATCACCAACAAATCACACTCCATCCCAGAACTAAACCCCAGACTCATGCAAACTTCACTTTGGCCACCTGACAAAAAACAAACAAACAAACACAACAAATAAAAAAACCACACAAACCCAAGGAAGAAAACAAGAGCAAAAACAACACAATGGAGCCAAAGTCTACGTAAATTCTAAAAGCACCAGATCTGAATGGGCCAATAATCCAAAGACATAGGCCCAAATTCACGTAAAGCCCAAATGAATAAAATAGATCAATATCCATGACCAGACAAACATCAAGAACTTGGATGTGGTGTCTATTCAGCCACGTCGACGTTCACGAAGAAGAGAATATCGACTAGAAAAACGACGATCTAAACGTCAGTAAATACTGGAGGCGAAAACAAATCGGCCGGCCAAATCAAGGTCAAAACCCTAATCAGACACGTCATGTTTCAGCAAATGTTTTCCAACAAGGTTCTCAAAACATTTGTCTAAATAATAGAGGACTTAGCTTCCATTAGCAGATCTAAGTAGAATATGGTTGTTAGTTGTTACTAGTTACTTCCTCCGTCCCCTTTTGTTTGTCCTAAAGGACAAATTTCACGCAAATTAAGAATAAGAAAAATAAGAAAAAGCAACCAATGGGAGAGGAGAGAGGTTGGAGATGTGATAAATAATGATGAGGAGAAAGAGAAATAAAAAGGAAATGACTAAAAAGTTGTTTGAGGGTAGATTTTTGATTGTATAATGTAGGTAAAAGGTGATATTGATGAAAGTAGTATTGTAAAAAATGTTTGATATAAAAGGAAAGAAATAAAGTAAAATAAACATTTTGGGACAATTAAAAAGGAAAGTGGACAAACAAAAGGGGGCGGAGGGAGTATTATTTATCCGCATCCTTGTAGGATTTAAAAATATCGGCACAAAGTAGAACGAGGATTAGATTTAACAAATGAACGAGCTAAGATAAGAAGGGTGAGGTAGGAAGCTCGTTTGCTGTTGTCGGGGTTTGCCATCAAATCCGGCCATCTCCAACCTCCAAAAACTAGATCTGAGTTTCAGAGGAAGAGATGAAGACGAATTTTGCGGGTTTCGGGTGGGGTTTTGTTCCTTTTTGGAGGTGATAAGGAGTGAGGCGGTGAATGGTCGTTGAAAGTGTTGGGGACTCGTGGTGGAAGACAAGGAACTATCGATGCTTTTGACGACACCTTTGAGTGTAGGGGTGCGGTGCAAGGGGTAAGGATAAGGTTTTTCAGTAGGAGTGGTTCAAGGCTTCTTTTTTTGGTCGAAGGAGAGCGACACTCTCCATTTCCTCTAGGGGAGTTTCATTAAAACATAAAAATAATGACTAAGTAGTAATCAAATGGGGGATAGTCTGACTCCTCACATCATCAAAAAGTAATAAAGTAACCCCCTCAGGTGGGACAATCAATACATTAAGACCTAACGGGAAATTGAAAACAAGAGAAGCAAGACAATCAACAGCGATATTCTCCTTGTGATATACATTACGGAATCGGATAGACTAATTCCTACTAATGAAGCCTTGACATTGACTAACCAGGCTGAAAAAGAGTGTGGCTCTTTTTCATATGTTTGCTCAAAAGTTGAATGACCAATTGAGAATCTGCCTCGAGAATCACTTGACGGAATCCCTCATTCCAAGCCATTTGGAGCCCGTTAAGAACGCCTTAAAGCTCTACCATTGGAACCGAGCAAGAACCATTGTACGTTATGAACAAAGCCTCTAATCCATTTTCAATCATCATCAAGGATCACGACCTCACTGTCACCAAATTATCTTTAACCGCACTATTCGTGTTTATTTTAACCCACCCATCCCCCGGCTTATCCCAACAAATATTATGCACCATTTTATTTGGAACCAAACTAGGAGTAGAGAACTTACCAACTGCCACATGAGCCTCAAGCATTTTCTCCAGGATGAAATCTGACTTGTTATGGACCAAAATCTCTTCGCCAAACGTTATTGCTCATCTCCACTTCGATATCCACCAGATTGTCGTAGCGAAGAGGGCGTTACAATCCCCAACAACCATCCGCTTCCTCGTTAAATATTTGTTAGAATCCAACCGACAAAAGCATCTTGAAAAAATGACAAACACACATCTGAGGCTTTTAACATGATCCAAATAGCACTCACATGGGGACAATCCCTAAATAGATGCTCATAGTTCTCCTCGTCGACACCACAAAGAGCACACTGGGCAGCGGAACCGATGTGTCTTCTCCTCCGCTCAACATTCAATAAGACCCCTCCTTTGCTTGCCATCCACATAAACACCGTACTCTTTCCGGAGCCACGAGTTTCCAGATTCTGCTATAGAACTCCAAGTCAACATCTCTTCTATTAAACTTGCTTTGTAACAGAATAAAGCCCGAAGCCATTGTATAATTGCCATGTTACGCAAATCTCCAGCAAAGCTTGTCCTCTAGCCAAAGATATTCATGGAAATGGACATGGTCACGAGTCTCATCAACACCGTCGACGAAAGCATTGGCGAAAGTCGAGCCCAATCCCAAGCAATGCCTTCAATCCTAGAGTTCGCCACCATAGTTTTTCGAGTTGAAGTGTCAACAACCCCCAACTCAATGAGAGGGACCTCAGTCTACCAATGATCGCGCCAGAATCGAATGGATTGTCCATTACACGACAACCATTTGGATCCTTTGACAACCACCTCCGATATGCCAACTTTTATGCCTTTTCAAAAATGGGATGCAATAGAAGATACTCCGAGAGCCGTGTCGACATATTTGTGTTTGAGGACTGACGTCCAGAGAGCACCATCATCCATCACGAACCGCCAACCTAGTTTGCCAAGCAATGCCACATTCAAACCCTTTATCGTTCTTATGTCGAGACCGTCTTGAGACTTTGGTTTAGTAACCTCGGTCCAAGCAACATTGTGCATTATTCTCTTCGACCTAGTACTACCCAAACGAATCCCCTATTAATCTTATCAATTTGATCACACAAGCTATCCGGAATCAATGTTGTAGACGTGGAATAAACCAGAATCGATGTCAAAACAGACATGACCAACGTGATTCTTCCTGCTAAACTAAAGGAATTTGTTTTCCAACTCGTAAGCTTAGCATTAAACTTACCCAACAACGTAGAAAAAGTGTTCATGTTCACTTGCTTTTGAAGTATGAGTATCCCAAGGTAGTTCCCCAAGTTGCTGGCAGTCGTGAAACCACTATCCACTTCTAATCTGTACTTCAAGTCCAAGCTAACATTCAGTGAAACTAAAATCTTGGACTTACTAGAACTAACTTTTTGACCCGACGCAAGGCAAAATATTTCAAGGCATTTCTTGATGACCTAAATTTGTTCGATAGACGCCTCTGCAAACAACATGATGTCATCGGCAAAAAAAAGCGAGAAACTAAAGGGATACTCCTTATAAGCTTAATCAGTTTCCAATATCCGGAATCAACCGCCTCAAAAAATAATACGATTAAGTCGCTCAATGCGTAGGAGGAATATGTAAGGAGAAATAGGATCCCCCCGATGCACCCCTCGAGACGTTGAAAATTGAGCGGTCAACTCATCATTCCAAAGAAGTTGCATCCACGACGACGATATGCAAGCCATGACCCATCTAATCTAACCATCCGAAGCACCCAGAACTCTCAAAGTGGACTCAACAAAGACCCAATTCAGTCTCTCATACGCTTTCTCAAGGTCGAGTTTGAGAATCATCCATCTTTTCGCACCTATGCTCCGGCTTAGCCACCTTTGCCAAAAGAACAACCTCAAATTTTGTAGCTTGATTATGGCTCATTATTAACAAATGTAGTTTAGTTTGTTATCATCTCATGGGCATTCCCTTTTATTTTTTTCCAAAAGCCATGAACCTTGTGGCATTTTATACTACCAGGTTTATTCTCCGATAACTCGATTTTTTATTCTCTCTACAAATATAAAATGTAAAAGCCTTTCTTAAATATTTTAATTGAATAATTGTTTAACTTTTTTTTTGGTAAAACGAATAGTTGAATAATTGTTTAGCTTTAATTTTGAATGTAAAATTTCTATCGGATCTCGTGCCTATTAGGCCTTGTTTCACTTTCTACCCAAAAGCCATTTCTACCAAAAAACTACTTTTAATACTCTTGAAATACGTACAACTCTCTCTACTTTTTATGTTTTTCAAGACACTAAAAATCGCTTCTCACCCAAAAAGTCATTTCTACCCACAAGTGAAACAACCCTAAGGCACGAGAAACACAATAGTTACTTTTACAAACAATCGAAGAATGCAATCTAGGTCAGGTGAAAATAGAAAAGATAGGTAAACGAATGAATGATCAAATGCTATAAATAGAAGATATTATAGTTTGTATATCTTTCCTTAGGTTGTATATCTTAGAATATCTTATTGATGGTTAAGATCTTGTGTATTTATATATAAGCAGCCCTTAGAGGCCTAATACAGCATTCAGAAAGTCACCAAAACATGTGTCGTTTCATGGTATTGGAGCAGGTTAATCCCTTAACCTAGTTCTCAACTGTTTTTTTTCTCTTCTCTCCATCGTTGGTCAGTCTCAGTCTCTTGCTAGCCATGTCTGATTTGGATAATGAGATTCTTAACCCGACTGCAACTATTGCTTCAACCAAACGGGCTGCCCTAGATCCTACAAACCCGTTTTATCTTCACCCGTCGGATCATCCTGGCCTCAAGATCTGTCATGTAACCTTGAAAGGTGACAATTTCCAAGAGTGGAGCACCACCATGAAGAACGCCTTCTGGGCAAAACGCAAGATGGGCTTTCTCGATGGTCGGATTACAAAGCTTTATGATCAATCCGCAGACATAGATGATTGGTGGAGTATTAATGCGATGATGATCGGGTGGATTTTTTAGTCTATTGACTCTACTCTTCGCTCCTCTATTTCGGTCTCTAAGACCGTGAGTGCGTTGTGGGACGAGCTTCATCAGCGTTTCCATGTCGGGAATGCTCCTCGCATCCTTCAACTCCGCTCGGATATTGCAACCTGTGCACAAAAAGGACAATCTGTCCACGCCTATTATGGTACTTTGAAGCAACTATGGGACGAGTTATCTACTTATGATCCGCCCCGTACTTGCACTTGTGGTCAATGTACATATGATCTTTCCTCCTATTTGTGTGCCAAACAAGAAGAAGATCGGATTCATCAGTTTCTTATTGGGCTAGAGGATTCAGTTTTCAGCACTTTCCGCTTCAATATTATGGCCAAAGATCCGCTTCCTTTGTTTGGGCGTGTTTATGCTCTTGTTGTTCAGGAAGAGCGACAACATACCATCATCAAAAACCGGGAATCCAAAGTTGTCAACTCTCTTGCTCTTGCTGCACAAAAACAACGTCGCTCATCATCGGACTCCAAATCTTTTGATCGTCCAACGTGTACAAACTGTGGTATTGTTGGTCATGAAGTCTCCAAGTGCTATCAGATCATTGGTTATCCAGAGGGCTTTCTTTTCAAGAATGGCGACATAATTCGTAATGGTGAACAAGTTCCCTCTTCATCATCTTCAAATGGCTCCACTTCTCAACCACCGCGAGGTCGGGGATGTGGTAAATCGGGCACTGCCAATGTTGTACAGCAGCCAGTTGCCAGCTCTGACCGTGGCCCATCTCTGACTAATGATGATTGCAATGCTGCTGGTAACGCAATCACTCAAGATCAGTGGAACACGGTTCTTTCGGTCTATAATTCTTTAAACTCAAATTCGTCCTCTTCTTCGACTGGTATGTTTTCTTGGATTCTTGACATCGGGGCTTCGTTTCATATGACAGGTTACAAGTCTTTACTTCAGAACATTATTTCTATCCATCCGGTTTCGATTAAATTACTGGATAATTGGCTTGTTCAGGTTGTAATCGAAGGGTCTTTAATCTTGTCCCCTTATTTAACTTTGAAGTGTGCATGTCTTGTTCATTCCAACTTTGCACTGCAATCTGATATCTCTTGGGAAAATTGTGTTGTGACTTTAACCGACAAATTATGTCTTATACATGAGCGCACTTCGAGGACGTTGATTGGTCTGAGTGAGCAAAAGGGAGGGGTGTACTGGCTGCGTAACCTTGGCTCTGCAGCATCAGTGTCTCGTTCCTCTTCAGCATCATGCCTCTGGCATTCACATTTGGGTCATCTGTCTTCTGTTGCTCTGTCTAAGTTATCTTTATTTGCTACTAGTTCACCTTCTAAACTGGATTGCAGTCCTTGTGATGTACGCTTTCGTGCAAAACAATCTCAATGTTTTTTCCCTTAAGTAATAATAAAGTAGTTGATTTGTTCTCCCTTATTCATTGTGATATTTGGGGCGCGTATAGCATTCCGTCATCAACGGGTACTTTTTACTTCTTAACTATTGTGGATGACTTTTCTAGAGCTACTTGGGTATTTCTCATGAAATCCAAGTTTGAAGTTGCATATTTGATTCCAAATTTCTGTGCAATGGTCTAAACACAGTTTCAGAAATTAATCCAACGAGTCTGATCAGACAATGGAGCTGAATCTGTTGCTTTACAAGGTTATTTTTCCACACACGGTATTCTATTTGAGACATCATGTATCTATACGCCTCAACAGAATGGCCGAGTTGAGCGTAAGCATCGTCATATTCTTAATGTCGTCAGGGCTTTACGATTTCAAGCGCATTTACCGATTGATTTTTGGGGTGAATGCATTCTCACAGCTTGCTATCTTATTAATCGCACTCCGTCTGCTTTGCTTGATTTTAAAATGCCTTATGAGTTGTTGCATGGTCATTGTCCTTCTTATGATCATATTAAGATTTTAGGGTGCCTTTGCTTTGCATCCAAACTTCTTAAATTCCGGGACAAGTTTGACTCTCGAAGTCTTAAGTGTGTTTTTCTCGGGTATCCGCCAGGGAAATGAGGTTGGCGAGTTCATGATTTAGAAACAGGCCACACTTTTTTCTTTCGCGATGTTACATTCTTTGAAGATCGGTTTCCGTATGCTTCAACACCGCCTTCTACAGTCATTGAATAAGATTCTGAACCATCAAGGTATACTGCTATTTTCGACCCTTCTTTTTCGGGCTTTGATGACAGGGGGAGCAATTTACCTTTGCAACCACCGCGACTGATGTGCCAGCGCCCGCGGCTGTTGTGCCCGCACCCGCGGTTGATCTGCCAACGCATGCTGGTAATATGCCAGCACCTGCGCCCGCGGCTGTTATACCCGCGCCCGTGGCTGATCCTCCAGCACTTCGTCGCAGCACACGCCCACGCCAGACATCAGTACGTCTGAAAGAGTATGTCTGTCATACAGCTTGTAGCTCCAACCCCCCCTTCTGCTTCATCCATATCATCGCCCAATTCCAACTCGTCCTCAGGTTCGTTTTATCCTATCGTTTCCTATGTATCTACGGTTAATTTTTCGGATAACCACGCTCGGTTTCTAGCCTCTGTTACCGCAGGTTCTGAACCATCATCTTTTCGGAAGGCCAATCAGTTTTCACATTGGCAGGATGCTATGGCCTCGAAATTAGCTTCTCACCAAAGGAACAAGACATGGAATATCACTTCTTTATCTCCGGGCAAGAAACCTATCGGTTGTAAATGGGTTTACCGAATTAAGTATCGTTCTAACGGGGAGATAGAATGTTACAAAGCTCGCCTTGTGGTATTAGGCAATTGGCAAGTTGAAGGTATTGACTTTCATGAAACATTTGCACTGGTGGCTAAAATGGTTACAGTTCGGGTTTTCCTTTCTGTTGTTGTTATTCAAAATTGGGAACTTCACCAGATGGATGTTCATAATGCTTTTTTGCATGGTGATCTTCATGAAGATGTTTATATGCTTCCTCCGCCAGGGCTTCACGGGATTCTCCCTAGGCAGGTTTGTAAGATTCAAAAGTCCCTTTACGACTTACGACAGGCTCCTAGGCAATGGTTTTCCAAGCTTGCTACAGCTCTTCGGGCATTCGGATTTTCTCAAAGTAGGGTCGACTACTCTCTCTTTTCTTTGTCCCGTAATGGAAACACACTTCATGTTTTGGTTTATATGGACGATCTTATTATCGCCGGAAATAATGCCTTTGTTATCTCGGCTTTCAAGGCCTATCTCATCGGTTGTTTTTACATGAAGGATCTCAGAGTCCTCAAATACTCCTCGAAATTGCTCGTGGTCCTCTTGGTATCTTCCTCTCACAACAGAAGTATGCTCTTGAGATTCTTGCTGATTCAGGACACTTGGGATCCAAGCCGTGTGATTCGCCTATGGATCATAATCATCGTCTGACCGAAGCTTCGCGCACGGAGTATTCTGATCCTGAGAGCTATCGGCGTCTGATTGACCGTCTTATTTATCTTACTATCATTCGGCCCGACTTATGCTATTCTGTTCATGTTCTCTCTCAGTTTATGCAGTCTCCACGTCATGAACACTGGAAGGCAGCCATGAGGGTCCTTCGATACCTTAAAAGTCATCCTGGGCAAGGTCTTCGTCTTTCCAAGGAGAGTGCTTTACATTTAACAGCGTGGTGTGACTCTGATTGGGCAGCATGTCCATTGACTCGTCGTTCTATTTCTGGCTATTTTGTTATGCTTGGCACTTCTCCCATCTCTTGGAAGACGAAGAAACAATCGATTGTCTCTCGCTCTTCAGCTAAAGCAGAATATCGCTCCATGGCCTCGGTTTCTTGTGAGCTAGTTTGGCTCAAGTCTTTGCTTCGCTCTCTTGGCATCTCCCATTCATTTCCTATTTGTCTTTATTGTGACAGTCAGGCTGCATTGCATATTTCCTCTAATTCAGTTTTCCATGAGCGAACCAAACATATCGAGATTGATTATCATTTCGTTAGTGATTTGGTTTTAAATGGGGCGATTCTCATGTCTCATATTTCTACTACTCATCAACCGGCTGACTTGTTTAAGAAGGCCTTGGCACGGAACTCAATTTTCTTATCTATCTTCCAATTTAGGGATTGTTGATCCACGTAACCGTAAAAGGCTATGTGGATCAACAATCTCTGGAAACAAGTTTATTAAGTTCAACGACTATTGTGTAAAATTATGAAAAAATATCCCTGAAAATAAGGAAATCCGAACTTGGCATCCAAGTTAGGGTTAGGATTTTGCTATTAGGTCACTTGCGTGCTAAGTCCGATGGTCATCCATTTTATCATAAATCCTCTCTTTTATTTTAACTCCCTCCTCGAATCTAGGTAGAACAATGGCTGATTTCGATGAGCACCCCAATTGGTATGTTCAAGGCGATCAAGACGAAGGGCATACGTACGTTGCAGAAGGCCGGATCGCGTCATACTATTACTACGTCTCTGTGACTCCGTGGAACCCGAATCCCACTCGCACCATCCGGAGAGGTTGTCGACGGTTTGACATCCAAAGGGTGTCCCCGGGCGACGCGTCCGACGTGTCCTTGGTGATCTCCGGGCGGATCACGACTCCACGTCACCGCCAACGCATCAGCCAGTTTCTGGACGCGGAGGGCGTTCCAGCAGGGGCCCGCGACGACGCCCTCGCCCTTATCTTATCCCTTTACACTAACCCAACCCTACCACCAAAGAGGCGGATGTACGGATCCGGACGGTTCACGACGTCATCCCCGAGGACGACGACGATGCGTATTCCGACTGGACTTATTATTCCAACTACGATTATTCATCGGATGACTACGATCGGAAACCGGCGAGTAGAGACGCTGTGGAGCCATGGGAGAAGCTTATCGTGAACCCTGATGATGCAGGGGCAAAGGAGACGAGCTGTGCGGTTTGCTTAGATGAGTTTGAGACCGGGTCGGAGGCGATGAGGATGCCCTGCTCCCATGTTTTTCATGGGGATTGCCTCGCTACATGGCTCGGGAATCAGTTTGTTTGTCCTGTGTGTCGTTTTGAGCTTCTGTGCGCTGATAGAGGAGATCGAGCGAAGAGACATTAGTTAGTTAATTTAGCACTATTTGATTCTGCTCAACATTAATAATGGAAATGAATATTAATTTAGCTGTGTGTCCTGCATGTTTTCATGAATGAGTTTGTGTTATCAGACTTCAAATTTGAGAATTGGAGAAAGTTAACCAAGAGAAAATCTCCTGTTTTGGTCAAGATTATACTATGATCGAGCATATGGAGGTTAAAAGACAAGGAAGCACCATGAGCCTGTCACGCCACTGCAAGTTGTTTGATAGATTCCTTTGATCTCCGGCTCAAGTAAACCTTTTGAACTTGTTCATTCAGATATATAAGCAAAATCCTATTGATATATTGTATTTGTGCTAATTCATGCTGCTCGCTCAATATATTGCCTCTGGTTTCAGGAAATTATAATGGTAGAGATAATGCTGATTCTTCTTGGGAAGATTTGACACATAATGTGATTCCTACTGTTGTGGATCAGAGTGGAAATACAGAAAATGTTAATTGATCGATAGACGTAAAAGGGTTATTAAGGGGACTCCAAATCTACAAAACTTTTGTTTGTGGATAGTTGCCAACAAAAGTGTTGTCTCAGTTAACATTGTCACCCGTAGTACATGCTTTGCAACCATGTGATTTGCCTCATTTGTCTAACAAATATATGTTCGATCACTCTATATATGAGAGTGATTTTGGCACTTTCTTCATCCCGAGATTGGCCGGCCAATTTATCAACTTGATATAAACAATGTAATTTTGCTTGGGTGAAGATGAAGAGGTCTACATGCAACCACCTCAAAGATACGATAAAGTTGGTCCTCATAATTAGGTATGTCTTTTGAAGAGATCTCTTAATGGACTTAAACAAGCAAGTGGACATTGGAATTTATACTTGACTAAACTTAACCTAAACTTGGTTTTTCTCAATCAAGGCATGATTACTCCTCATTCGTTACAAAGGAAGGGTCTCTAATTGCTGTAACACTTTTGTATGTTCACTATTTAAGGATTTAGAAAGTGCAATTTTTTTTTCTTGGTATGGAAATCTCAAAGACATTCAGAAGGGTTATTAGTCAATCAACAGAAGTATGTGTTGGAGCTACTTCATGGTGCAAGAACGTCATTGTATTGGAATGACCTATTAGATTTGAGATTTGATAGAAAAAATGGTTAAGATTCGAGAGCGTATAATACTTGTAAAGAATGCAAATAAGTGGAATGATCATTAAAAATGTGAAGTAGAAGAAACTAAAAAGGGTTGCCTACTCATAGAGTTAAGAGGTTTGAGTTGTAAGCGAACTTGAGTCATCGAGTACACTTGTTGGCCAGTTCCAAATGAACTTGTTGTGGTCTACTACCGAATAGCGCCCCTAGGTAAAGATGGGGTTTGACAAAGATATCTAATATTTGAAAAAAAATATGAGAAATTAGTACCCCATGCCCCACTTTCAAAATTTGTTTGCAAAAATGTCTTCTTATTTCTAATGTTATATTAATGCCCAAAAAAAATAGCATAAATGCCCAAAAAATAACAAAAATGTCCAAAATTATGCATTTTTCTTTTTTAGAAAAATATTAAAATAATTTATTTTTTGAAACTTTAAATTACGAATTTTATTTTCAACTTAAAACTTAAAATGATTTACAGGATTTAAAAATTTAAATTAAATTAAGAGGAATGAACTAAAAGCAAATCAAAAACAAAACACGTCTTCTTCTTCTTTCGTACCAAATCTAATCCGTTTACAATTTTCTTTTCCTTTTTAAGTACGTGACATGATCATATAGATGTATGACAGTAGAATAGACAAGCATGATAGTATAAAATCTAGATCGATTAGATTTTGACGGAAATCTCAACCAACTAATATCTTTTTCATATCCTTTACTTTTCTTTTATCCTCTAATAATTGGTTATTATTGTTTCCATTAATATTGGTATCTTTTAAGATTGTTATTTTTCTAATATCCGTTATATTTCTCATTTAAAGAAAACAAAATATTTCGTAACAAATCTAATTCGTTTGTAATTTCCTTTTCCTTTTAAAGTACGTGACAGAATCATAAAGAGGTATGACAGTAGAATAGACAAACATGACAATATAAAATCTAGTCCGAGTATACTTTGACGGAAATCTCAACCAACTAGTATCTTTTTTATATCTTTGACTTTTCTTTTATCTTCTAATAATTGGTTATTATTGTTTCCATTAATATTGATATCTTTTAAGATTGTTACCTTTCTAATATCTGTTATATTTCTCATTTAAAGGAAACAAAATATTTCGTAACAAATCTAATTCGTTTGCAATTTCCTTTTCATTTTCAAGTACGTGACAGGATCATAGAGAGGTATGACAGTAGAATAGGCAAGCATGACAGTATAAAATCTAGCCCGAGTACACTTTGACGGAAATCTCAACCAACAAGTATCTTTGCCATATTAACTTTTTTTTTCTTTTTTATTCCTTATTTTCCGTAAACACTTTAAGATCATAATCAATAGATCATTTAAAAATATCTTTTCACGTGAGTTTTATTTATTTTTTTCAATTTTCTTTTTCTGATTTTAATTCTTTCAATTTAATAGTTCATTTCTAAAAAAAACATTACAAATTTAAATTCAAATAATTAAACAATAAAACAATGAAAAATAAAATTGCATAAATGCCAAAAATACATAATTTGTAATTTCCTATAATATGGGGTACTTTTGCAACCTTTTTTTGTACATGGGTACTCTTGCAAATCCGCCAAAAAATATTAACATATTTTTGGTTTTTTGACTTTTTTCAGATGACTATTATATGCATAGTCGTGAACCAAAACTAAACTAATCAACCGAAAATATTTTTTATCGAATTTTTTTTTAAAAAAAACTATTTGTTTACCCTAAAAAATAACCGATTTTTTTTTGTTATTTTTTCAGTTTCGGTTTTCAAGAGCCAGTTTGTTAAACCTAATTAGCAGAATCCCAAACCCAAGCCGGAGTTGAATAATTTTATTTTTGTTTTGTTTTTGTTTCTCAATCTCGGCCGACGTGACCGAACAAAAAGGCGGGCCCTAGCATTAGCCATCAATGTAGCTATAAACTAGCCTCTGCAAGGAAGTTTTGACAACTGACAAGTGATAGAAGTGCACAGGCCTCGAAACCTGTCAATTGCGATTGCGTAATACTGTATTATTTTTTTCCTTTTTTCTTTCTATTTTTTGGTACGCTTCCAAAATTCGTAGCTCGAGAATCGAGATGCAGAAGCTTGAATTTTCCAGATTTTTAGCATTAAATTTTTGACATGGTTTTGATGATAATGCCAGAAACACCATCATCATTGGTTAAATCAACCTCAAGGGTGGAGGTTGAGTTTTGTTCAAACATGGAAGATTGTCAAACATATTTCACAAGAGAAGAATGTCCATATTACAAAATGAAGAGAAGAATGTAGCGTAATACAGTAACTAGTGTTATTTCCGTAACTTGTACGGATATATTTTAAAATAATTTTATTTCTAACTTATTATTTAAATATTTATTCTGAATAAATTTTCACGATTGAATTTTATTTTCTTTAGTAATAAAAATTATAACATTTTTAATTTGTTTAGAAGAAAAGTGTGGATGGAAGGTAGTTTTTGAGATAGTGTGGAAGTGGTTAAGGTAGAAGTGGATTAAAAATGAGAATAAAAAATCAAAAAATATTTAAAATATTTAAAATTTGTCATGTGGCTCAAATTTTTACAAAGACTTGGTTTTTCCTTTATATTTGTATTACGTAGATAGGTAAAAGGGAGAGAAGAATGTCGATGGTACAAAAATGGAGAATCCATTTGTGTGTTCTGCTATGTGCAAATGTGGCTTGATAATTGTCAGGTTTCACAATTAGGCATCTGTTTTTTAAGGGAATAAGACTTGTGACTTCAATGGATTGTAGGAATACTAAGGGTGCGTTCGGGTAAACTTTGCTGATAAGTTACTTATAAGTTTTTTGTGCTGATAAGTTACTTAAAGTGGATTGTGCTGATAAGTAAAAACTAATTTCTGATGTAGATAAGTAAAAACTTATTTCTGATGTAGATAAGTAAAAACTTATTTCTGCTGTAAGCAAGTGGTGTTCGGTTGGAGGGTTTGCTTATTTTTAAAAGGAGAATAAGGAATTGTCTAAAATACCCTTAAAATAAATAAAACAAAATTCAACTTGTATTAACTTGGGCTTGTATGAAATTGGGCTTGTATGAAATTGGGCTGGCATTAACAACAAAAATACTTTCTCCGCTTCATCTCCTACCTAGGGCTTGTTTATCAGATGAATGGACGAGGCAGAGAAACCAGGCACAGGAGGTGAAGACTTCTTTCTCCCGAGTTCGTCGTTCAGTCTAGCCTCTCTCTCTCTCTCTCTCTCTCTGGTTCTCCAACTCGTTCCATCTAGCCTCTCTCTCTGGTTTTCCTTCCTAGGATTGCTTATCAGTTGAATGAACTTGGGCTTGTATATCGGGGAATGGCGAGGCAGAGAAGGTCGGTTCTAGCGGTGAAGAATTCTTCCTCTTGAGTTCGTCTTTCCGTCCGGTGGTGAAAAATCTTTCTCCTGAGTTCGTCATTTCGTCCGACGGTGAGCGAACTTGGGCACGTCGAGGCAGAGAAGGACGATGTCGACGGTGAAGAATTCTCCTTCCTGGGTTTTTTTATCAATTGAATGAAATTGGGCTGGGGTGACGAAATTTGTAGACATTGACAAGGCAGAGAAGCGACGGAGGTGAAGGAGATGGGGGTTTTAATGGAAAAGAAGGGTGAAGAAAACAAGGGAGCTTCAATAGATTTTAATGGAGTTTCAATGGAGCTTTTAGTGGAGAAGAAGGGTGAGGAAGAAGACAAGGGGGAGAGAGAGAGTATTTATGAGGGTATTATTAAAATGTTGAAGGTGGAGCCCACGTGCTTACACTTTAGGGGTATAAGCATGCTTAAACCGATAAGCATGGGGGTGCATATAAGCACTACCAAACGCACCATATCTGAGATCCATTTGCTTTAAACATTCAGAAGTAAAACAATGGCAGGTTATTTTCAATGCTTTAAACGCTGAATTGTAAAATAACCAATTTGGTAGACAAAAATTCTACAGAATGAGCTTAATTGGCAACACTTCCAAGATCTTTGCACATCCAAATTCAGCTCCTTTACACCAAAACATCCAAAAGATGGTCAATCTTACTAATTTCCACATTCACACCTAATATGCATATCCTATCTCAAACTCATCAACATCAGAGAAAAATCTAACACACACACACTACAAATACTTGAAAAATCAAACACAAACCCTACAAATACTTGAGAAGTTAGAAATCAAACACCAAACAACTACTCATTGAAATGTACTCTCTTCCAGTCAATTGGCTGCTGGCCAGGTTTCCTCCTCATTTCAAACTGAAAAAGCTTGTTTCCTTCTAATCCTTTCATGGTCCTGTACTTCATGACTTGATAGACTCCATCGTACACATACAAAACTCTCCCACCACTACTATTATGCGGATATTTCACACCTCTCACAACCCTCACCTCATTCTGAACCTCAATGCTGTTCTTCAGAGCCAAATTCCCCCGTTTCATCACCTGATCAGTCTTCAAAATCTTCTTCCTGTCCTTCTGGCCGCCATTGCTACGAATTTCACCGCCCTCGCCACTGTACAGCAGAAAATCCGGATCGTTCATCTTATCATAGTAGCCTTCCTTGGCAACGACGCAGGTGGCGACCGACTTCCCTTCAAAAGACTCGGTGTAGTCAATCCCTCGTATCAACCTTCCATGGACGCCGGCGATAATGAGCTCCGCTCGTTTCTTGAACAACTGCCCGACTTCCACGCCCGGAATCGAGCCGATAGACTTCGCACCTCCAGTGCCGATGTTCTTGAACTCCGGTAAAGCCCAAGCCTTTAAGTCAGGACGGGGCTCTTTTGGATTGGAACGGTGAATCTCTTCGCACCTCTCTCTGAACCGATTCAGAATCTCCAGAACTCTGTCCCGGTTACTGATTCTAACAGCGATCTGTGACGGTTGCGGAACTCGTTTCTTGGCGGTTTCGGCCGGTTGCTGAACTCGTTTGTAGACTCCGTCCCGGCTACCGTTTCTACCAAGACTCGAATTAGCGGTTTCTGACGGTTGCTGAACTTGTTTATGTGCTCGGTTGACGCTTCCAAGAACCTGTAGTTTAGGGGTTTCCGGCCGTTGGTGAACTCGTTTATGGACTAACTTGGCGGTTGCTGAAGGATGCTGAACTCGTCGTTTGTGGACTCTGTCCCGGCTGCCGTTTCTATCAACACTCGAATTAGCGGTTTCTGACGGTTGCTGAACTTGTTTGTGGGCTCCGTTGCCGCTTCCAAGAACATGCAGTTTAGGGGTTTCCGGCCGTTGCTGAACTCGGTTATGGGCTCGAAGCGGTAGATTAGGGGTTTTGGGCAGTTGCCGAACAAGGTTTTGGGGACGGAAAGAAGCTCCGGTGTTCAGGGCGCTAGGGCCGCAACCGGGAGGGAATTTTCTTGGACGATTGATGGTATGGGTGGAATCTGCCATTGTTGTTGGGGTTTCTTCAAGCAGAGAGAAATAGAGAATAAGAAGAGATGGGAACTGGGAAAGTCGGAAGTGAAGTTAGTGAAGGAGGGTTTTGGTCATTTTGTCTTTTTCGCTCACCACCGCCATTCAAATTTCAAACGGCTGAAACTAGGGTAAATTAATGATGGGTAACGTTTTACTAGCATATTGCACATTAATTAAGGATATTTTACCGACTCCCTATAAACTCGCCCACTAATTAATGTGTATGTGTGAATTAGAGTAAAACTGGTATGTATGTACCTTGTACGTATTTTTTTATATAAAAATATTATGGATGATTTAAATAAATAGCAGAAAAAAAGAGGTTAATTAGGTGGATATTAAGGAATGTGTGAAAATTTACTATATATATAAAAGTAATAAGGTTTGGAGCCTTCTCATTACGCCATCTAGGATTTCACCACATGTCGATCATATATTAACCAACCTCATACTTTTACACATGTCATTTTCTTATAATTTAGACGTCTTTATAAACATTTCATGTCATAGTCCACATGTCAAAAAATTTCCATATCACTCATATATTATGTACAAATCATATTGCCACATAATCTATAAATATCAATAAATTTTTAATTTTTTTTATATTGGATTACAATGATGTTTTTTTAGAAATTTATTTACATATAAAAATATTTTTTACCATATATTTATGATCCTAACAACTCTCCAATATAATCTATCAAAAAAACTCATATAAATATATACCGAGATCTTATCCTATAATATAAATATATATCGATATCTTATCCTATAATATATATATCGAGATCTTATCCTATAATATGTTAAGTTAATTTTATTTGCTAATCCATATTAAATGTCCTATTATTTTCATTTTTAATATCAAAATCTTTAATTTAGAATTATGCTTTTTCTTACAATTTATATAAATCATCAATTCACAACTATTATTTATATTATATTTTTATTTATTAATATCTTTTTTATAGTATATCTAAAAAATATCGATTCATAGTCGTGCAGGGCACGACGGGGACAACTAGTTAGCTAAATAGCAAAAAACCCCATCACCTACCCCCACTCCCACCGAGTTGACTCGATCGTTGACCGGGTTGACTCGCCCGTTGACCGGCATTGACCGGCGTTGACCGATGTTGACCATCATCACAATCATCACTATCATCACATTCATAACTGTCATCACAATTTTTTTTCACCGTCATCACAATTTATTTTACCGTCATTACAATTTTTTGATGGCAAAAAGTATAATAAAAGCTAAAAAGTGTCATCAAAATGTCTTGATGACACTTTTTGATGACAGAAAGTATCATCAAAGGCATTCAACCACATAAAAACAACCGTCATCACTGTCATCATAATTTATTTCACCGTCATCACAATTTATTTCATCGTCATCAAAATTTTTTGATGAAAAAAAGTGTAATAAAAGGCAAAAAGTGTCATCAAAATGTCTTGATGTCACTTTTTTTATAACAAAAAATATCATCAAAGGCATTCAAAAACATAAAATCAACTGTCATCACAATTTTTTCCACCGTCTTCGCAATTTTTTTCACCGTCATCACAATTTTTGATGACAAAAAGTGTAATAAAAGGTAAAAAGTGTCATCAAAGACATTCAACCACATAAAAACAACCGTCATCACTGTCATCACATTTTTTCTCCATCGTCATCACTGGCATCACTGGCATTCAACCACATAAAAAAAATTGTCATCACAATTTATTTCACTGTCATCAAAAATTTTGATGACAAAAAGTGTAATAAAAGGCAAAAAGTGTCATCAAAATGTCTTGATGATAACTTTTTTATAACAAAAAGTATCATAAAGGCATTCAACCATATAAAAACAACCGTCATCAACTGTCATTACTTGTCATCGTTACTTGATGACGGTTTGATTGTCATCAACTATCATCTCTACTTGATTACGGTTTGATTGTCATCAACTATCATCTCTACTTGATGACGGTTCGATTAATTTGTCATCAAAAGAGCATTGATGACAAACAAGTGTCATCAAGTGTCATCAAACTATCATCACTTAAGCGTCATCAAATATGTGTCACCACTAGATGACGGTTTGATTGTCATCAACTCATAAATGTCATCTCTGCTTGATGACAGTTCGATTCTCATCAATTGTCATCGCTATTTGATGACGGTTCGATTGTCATCATTTTTTATAAACTGTTATAAAAAAGGTATTAATGACATTGTCATCAATTATCATCACAAATATCATTTCTATTTGATGACAGTTCAATTGTCATTAATTATCATCGCAATTGTCATCACAAATTAAGAGTGTGGAATTGAACACATTATTATATATTAAAAACCGAACAAGCGTTAAAACTTCACCTAAACATGGATTCGAAAATTTGTTTCTTATTTTTCGTGTAAGTTTACAAAAAACCATTGTCAATTCAGTAATGGGATTTTCAACTTGAGCATTTAAAAACTCAAAGCCAGTACTCGGAGGAGTAGAGAGAGAAGTACACAGCATTCTATATTTTATTACTAAAATTTGTTACACAATGGACCAAGAGAATACTGTTTTACCGGAATTAGACCTAAATTATATCCACATTAAAGAATTAAGCCTTTTAGAAGAAAAACATTCACGAGGCCAGGCAATCACTTTCTACTGTAAAGTATGTGAACTAATCTTCCCATCAGTATTGCTGAAAACCTCTCCAATCACTTTCTCATCTAATCCATCCTTTACACATTTTGCTGGATCTGATGCATTCACATTCTGCTCAGAAGCTTCAACATCATCATTGGCAATTAGGTTCTCCTCCAAATGTTTTTCATTTGCAATTTCATTGTCATTCTCAACAACCTTGAACCTTGGATGCACTGCAGTCAGCTTGTTCCTCATTTGTATCCTTGTTGGAATTCAGATTCTCCTCCGACTGTATATCATCGCCAATTTCAATGCCTTTCTCAACCACCTGTGAAGCACTGTCCTCAATTTGTTCCTCCTCATTTGCATCATCATCATCATCATCATCAACAGTTAGTCTCTCTTCAATACGAGCAGAACCAGCCTTGCACTCCTTGTCAACACCCTTTGAAACACAATTAATTATTTTTTTTGATAAAAAAGTGCAAAGAGCACTATCTACTTGCATTTATAAAATCATTTTCCGCTACAGACCACAAATCAAAAGGAAGGGACCAATCCCAGCATCTTACACCAGAAATCAATTTTTCCAATTAATCATATTAAGCAAATTAGATACATGTTGCACTCCAAATGTTTTTCATGAAACTAGTCTAAGATGATTCAGTTCTGTTAAATTATCCAGGATTACACTCGGTGGGAGCAATCTCAATCTAAAACTCATCTAATCGAAAAGTTCACAAATTCAGATGATAAAAAACACGACCTCGCTCGATCCGAGTACTTGACCAAATTCCCCTTTCCATAGAGAACAATGAATTTAGATGATAGAAACAGTAAGCTGGTATAAGTGAATTTACGCAGTCAACTGTAAAATTGAAAGTCAGAATTAGAAAAAAATCAATCATTAGTAGCAAAGTCAAAGAGGATACCCCGAGATTGGGAGAAATCGGAGAGATCTGATCACTGAAGAGGTACTTGAAGAGCCTTCGAGATTGAGACCGCCACGGTGGAAGACGTGGAGGTACTTGAGACTATCGATTATGGATTGAGCGCCATGGACAGTGGCTGTCGACTCCTTCTGCTCCTGAGAGGAACCTCTAGAGGTTCTCGGCCGACATGACTCCGTTCTCGGAGTAACTCTCAAACATGAATTTCACATCCTAAGGGATCTCCGACGCGGTTAGCTTGAATCGTCGGCGACAGCAGAAGCAAACCCTATATGATTGCTTCGACATTGTTCTTCACCAGATCTGACGATTCCAGCGCGGAAATTGAGCGATCGTGACGAAAATCCGAAGAGAATTCAGTGAAAGAGAGAAAATTGCAGTGAAAGAGAGAGTTGGGGGCAGAGAAGCGGGGGAGAGCGCAGGAACGGGCCTAGGCTTAAATACTTAACAAATAGTTAATTTAGTTAATTTAGTAAGAGTGTTCAACAAACACCTAGAGTGGTCCAAAATGCTTTTGGCTAAATTTATTCAAATATTAATAATAAAATATTTTTAATATATTTATTATCTAAGAAAAATAATTATGTAGATGTTTAAATATAAATTTTTTTAGGATCTGAATAAAAAAATAAGGAAATTATCATATAACTAATCAAGATCTTTTCTTCTACCAAAAAAACAAGATCTTTTCATATAAGTTAACAAATAATAACCAAATTGGTAAGGAAATTATTAGTAATATACGGTTACAAAGATAACTACTCAATTAAGATATCTTAGTTAAAAAATGATTCTATCTAAAAAATAAAATAAATATTATAGAATTTGTATAATAGCATAAAAATATCCTAATGATCTTCCTATCAATCATATCCAAAAATAAAATATTGTTTGATAATGGATTTAGTATCCTATATACTAAAAACATGGATAAGAATTTATCATATCCAAAAATAAAAGATTATTTTTAAAGGAAAAGGGTGGTGTGGTCCAATATAAAAGTGACACGTGTAGTTTAATAATTTTTTTAACCTCCGCTTTAGGTTATAGTTATGATTTAGAGTTTTTGCGTACAACCATCCGCTAAATAGTCGATATTGTAAGATATTACCCGTTAAGCTACTATTTATATTGACACACCAATTAACTATAATTTTGTTGCGGATAACCACTCAGACTTCCCATTAAAAAGCGCGATTTTACCATATTACTCATTTAATTTTTAAAAAAATACAACTTATATCAACTTTCTCATCCATTATTGTAACTGACTGGCTAATTACGCTATTTATTTTGGCTCACAATTCTCATCATGGGTTAAATCATTTGGCTTTTGGGTCATCGTTAATTCTTGGTCTTCCTTCTCAGCAGCTTCTTTCCAGCTTCTAGTAGACCTTATAGTCCTACAAGACTTCACAGATGATAAGTGACTTTCTTGTGCCCTCTCCAATGAAGACTCGAACAAGCAAGTCGGTGCGTCTCGAACAAGCAAGTCAGTGCGTCTCGAACAAGCAAACCTTCCAAATCTTGATCTCCATGGAATTGGAGATGGATGCACAACGTTTTGTTCTTCATCAAGCGTCTTTGTGCCCACACGAGACGTCGGAGACCCGTTAGAGCTCGAATTCAGGTCGAATCCGGAGAAGCCATTGAAATCGAAAATCCTAGTTTTCAAGCTCCCATTTCTAAGCTCTTTCTTTCGAAGGCTCCTTTTGAGTCGAACTAGAGCTATAACTTTTAGACCTTGCATAAGACCTACCAGAAACCCTAGAATCATCACCGCCGCCATTTTCGTCCAAAAACCTAGATTTAAGCTCCTCACATGAAGAAGCAAGGGCTAGTGATTGTCGTCCCTAACTACATAGCTCTATTTCTTATATATTAGCCAAGAAAAGCACAGGCTCGTTCCAAAAAAACTGGGAGCTCCAAGTTTGAACCTTATTTTCGCCATCGGCGAACGAAGACGACGCGATCGGGGAATCAACATCGTCGTCCAAAACAGCGGAGGCGTGAATTAATCTAGACACATAAGATTGAGTGGAGTCCGATTTCGGAACAATTTCGCCGCTGAAATTGTCGTATCGGCGACTGAATAGACCATACGAGACGACGATTCCGATGAACACTATGTGGAGAAGCTCCCAGCTTTGGTAAAAGAGGTTTGGGTTGAAGAATTTAGGGGCGGTTGAGGGGAGAATTGGGATGATGATGAAGAAGAAGATTGCAATTAGGGCTTGAAAGAGAAATCGGGAGCGGAAATTAGGTGGAGGAGGCGGTGGATTTTGCTTGGATGGTCGTTGTTGGGGTTTGAGTGGTGAAACTAAGACCCCATCTACCATTGATGAGAAGGTAGCTTGTGTGGTGTGTCCATTCTAACCAGTTACATTTAAGGGCAAACCGCGTAAAAGTTGTAATTTTTTTTAAAATAAAGGGGTAATATGGTAAAATCGCGTTTTTTAACTGAAAACCTGACAGAGTAGACGGTTGTGGGTGGTTCTTCACATCAGAATTACATTTAATGGGTGTCAAAATAAATAGTGATTTAACGGGTGATATCTTTCAATGTCGACCATTTAGCTTGTGTACGCAAAAACTTGTAATATCCGTGATTTTTATGGATATTTTTGGAAATTTTCCGTGCATCTTTCTAAGACCCGTTCAATCAATCTCGTTACTATTACAATCGGATTAATGAAAGTTGTTCTTAGAAAATTATGGGTGACAGAATAAAATCATTGGAACTGATTTTATTAAATTATATAATTTTTAGGATTACTTCCATGAAAGAAGTACTTTGATCGGGTGAGATCCGCTTAATTAATTATGTACATGTGAAGATTATACTCTTAAACGAAAGCCTTAAAATTATACTCCCTCCGCTTCAAAATAGTTGTTCATAGACAAAATTGCACACATATTAAGGGAAAAAAATTCTCATAAAATTATCCCTATTAAATGGTACTACTACTCCTAAAAGTTGCTTTGGAAAAAGTGTATATAATTAAAGTGCTGTAATTATTAGGGGTATAAGTGGAAAGAATTTATGTATGAACATCTATTGTGAAACAAGAAAAATAGTCTTTACGAACAACTATTGTGAAACGGAGGGAGTAAGTAGCAAGATAAAATCAATCAAGTTGATTTTATTAGTCTACATAATTTTTAAGACTATTTCTTTAAAAAAAAGTATTATAATTCGGGGCATATAATTTTACTATCCGAACAAAAGTTCCGTTCTAATCCAAATATACTTGACTATTTTAAACGGAAGTCTATCCATTTTAACTTGCATGTTACTTATTTTATCCGGTTACTATTTCTTGCGTGCCAAGATCATCTTATTATTGTATCATCCTTGCATGCCAAGGTTATTTTGCTTACAAATAGTTCTTGCTCCCCCGTCCAAATTGGCTATAAATATCAACGAATTCTTATTCGTGTCAGCTAGGTTTGGCAATTTCACCCGCACCCGGTGGGTACCCGAAAAACCGATCCGAAAAACCCGATTAAAAACGGGTGAAAAACGGGTGAGCGGGTGATGGAGCGGGTACGGTGTCGGGTATAGCCTCACCCGACCCGACCCGACCCGATCACCCGACCCGGTCACCCGACCCGACCACCCGATTTTTTGTCCCACATCGGAAAATTGGTAGAAGGAAAGGAGAAGAGGAGCTTATAAAAAAGGATAGGAGAAGAGGAGAGGGTTTAAGTGTTTGAAGTCTAACCATAGAGATGGACTTTGAGACTTCAAATTAAATCTATTTTTTGGCTAATCCAATGGGTAGGCCCTATATAAATAGGTTTAAATTTTAGTTTATTTTGTTTACGGGTCATCGGTTGACCCGTTAATTTTAGTTTATTTTTTTACGGGTCGTCGGTTGACCCGTTGAACAAATAAACTTAAGGTTAATTTATGATTGAAAATTAAAAATTTTAATTTTTTATAACATCCGAAAAAAACCCGACCCGAAAACCGACGGGTTTTGGGTGGGTCGGTTTCGGGTGGAACCCGTCGGGTGAAATTACTGGGTCGGGTGGACGGTTTACAACCGCGGGTCGGGTGGTGGAAGTAGTCCACCCGCACCCGACCCGATCCATTGCGATGCCTAGTGTCAGCCAATGAACAACTCAAATTCAATTTAGGAGAGCCTTTCTTTCTTTTGTTTAAAACCAATTCCTCTCGTTCTTTACCTTTCAAATTTCCCATGTTCAAATATCTTATATATCTCCCTCGATCCGTTCAAATACAAACTCGTCTCCACCTTGCCCCGTTGAGATACACCGCTGAGGCGCCGATCACCACCATCAACCACCGACATCATCAACGATCGCCATCAGGAGATTTCTGTTTGGCCAGCCGCTTGCCTCGCCGGTTACCCCGCTCAGCCGCCGAGTTGCTAGCTAAATCATGAGGCCACGTGAACAACCACCGTAACACCCGCCTCGGAGTCTCCATCAAGCCACTCGGAGCTGTTATGTTTCCCGCCGTTGATGCCTTTAGGATCGTGACGTTGCCACGATGCCATAGGATCATTCCGTTCGTGAAACCAACGTCTCGAAGTTTCATAATGTCAACGTTTGGTAATGAACTTTCGATATAAATGAATATTTTTATTTCTAAGAAAGTACCAAAAATAGGACGTTATGTTGTCAAAATATAAGCCTAATTATAAGTAGCGATGTTATAAAGGTTTTATATATATATAAGAAAAATACGTTGTTACGATGCTCGTTTTCAATAAGACATTAAAAATTGAATAAACAATAAAGGAGTTTATTCATATGTCTTTTTGAATGTTGTATACTTTTTTTTACCAGGAAAGCTATAAGGATTCGGCTTTATTCTCTTGATCGGACTTAAGCTCGCTTTTCAATGCAAGTGGGTGGTTCACGCTTTTCTAAACTCGATATCTTTAAACTCTGTTTTAGATATCATTTTTGGAGTAATCGATAATCAGGAACCCGTGTTCCGTATCATCTTTATGTTGGGAATATTTGCGTGCTAAATAATCGGAATTAGGTTTTTTTACTGCTTAGATTTAACGACGGTTCGTTATTTCATACTATTCGTACTACTAGTATTATTTGTGGTCGTTGATTTGTGATCTTATGTATTTAAAGAGTCTCCTTTGAGATCTTTTTGATGTGAATAGGTTTTAGAACTAAGGATCTCCGGGATATGCTCTGAGAGTCTCTCTATAACATGTGTTGGGTGGTATACTTTGGTATCTTCTCCTGACATTGGTCATGACCTACTTTGGTATCTTGTCGTTATAACTCTCACTAGTTGAACATCGACATTTAAAAATCTATAATTCTAATGCAAGGTTTTATGACTAATAAAAGACTAGTGCCTCGGGCATATTAGTAATAACTTGCAGGGGGGTTTCCACTCTGGCTCCTCGCTGTGAAAGTTTCCATTTCTCACTCTAGAGATGCCCAACGTGAGGGTGATTATGGAACTGATTAGTCGATGGACACACCTTTTGAAAGTAAATGCTTGTTTAATAATATTCCCAACAAATATCCAAACATATTCTCTTTCTTATGAACTTCTTTTGGTGGTTTGCTATATATTTTCCAAGAAAGTCTTTAATCGGTTTACCACATCTCAGATTATTGTCGTCTTATTCTTTATAGTCCTTTGGACTATTATTCCTTTACCCATTTGAATTCGGGTTATTATATTAATACGTCTTGGCCTTGTCTTTGTGCAAAACACATTCTCCTACTTGCTTAGTCTATTCAAAGACTGTCCGGCTGATATTTCTGTCTTCTATGCATATATCAGGTTTTAGGAAGAAGACTGAAGAAGTCCAAGTGTGAAGATCATGGAAGGACGGAAAGGAAAGGAAGTTGGGAAGGAAGGAAAAAAGAACGGAAGGAAGCTATGGAAGACGTGCTGTCTCCACACAGGTGTTTCCAAGAATTTGAAAGTAATTTCCAAAAACCACGATTCATGTTTTATGTATTCCGTTGTAAACTCTTATAACCATATTTATGAATAAAATAAAATTAGTTTTATCAGATTATGTTAGTTAAACATGTCTTTATTCATTTACGATCACTTAAGCCTCAACGGCCTTGGACGGAAAGTCCGAGTCCGCCGACGGTAACATCCCATTATAAGTCTGTAAAATGGGGGTGTTACAAAACTTCTACATTAAATTTATCATATTTTAACGAGAAATCTTTCTGCAAACAGAAAAAGTGCCCGACGCGACTGTTCTTGAAAAGTGAGTTCTATGTATACCCGGTGGACAAAAGATAGCACGTTTCGTGAAGCACGACACTTCATTAGGGGTGCTCAATGGGACAACCCGACCTGATTTGCGGGTCGTGGGTTGACATGCAAAAAAAAATTATTGACCCGCGACTTGATCCGCGGTTTATAGGGTGCTCAACAGGTCGGGTCGCCCGCAACCCGTATTGAACCGGCCCACAAATTACGGGGCCACGAGTCATTTTTTTAATTTTCTGGTAGCGGGTCGGGTTAAACCTATTGGGTTGAGGGTCGACCCACGACTTTTTAAAAATATTTTATTATTTCATTAAAGGGTAAAAAATTATTATATTACTTGCAGGTCGTGGGTCGGGTTGGGTCGACCCGTTAAACACTCCTATTTGTGGGACATTCGGAGTTGCCTTTATGTGTGTCAAACGGATCGAACTGCGACCCGACCCGTTACACCCGCAACCCGCGGGTCAATAAATTTTTTACGGGTCAAGTCAGGTAGACCCATTGAGCATCCCAATTGAAGAGTCACGCTTTGTGAAGCGCCGTATCATTTGTTCACTGGGTTTCTACAAAACTCACTCTTCATAAAGAGTGAGTTTCCGTGTACGTCGAGCATAAAGTCCGTATACACAAGGAATTGACCATTTTAAATGAAACTTTGTTACACAATGGATGAAGTAAAATTCACATAATATATATCTTCTTAGGATCCGTTTGGCACTATCTTCTTGGAAGTTGAATTCATTTGGATGGAGCTTAATTTTTCCAAAATCAAGAAGCTTGGGGGTAGGAGCAGTGACGGAGCCAGAAATGTCTGGTCGGGGGGGCGAACCTTGTACATTGAAACTCAAACAAATCAAGCTATTTTAATATATCCAGATATATATAAGATATTTTGAATATATAAGTTCCAAACAACACCTTTGTCCGCATATATTTTTCGCATACTGATACGATGGTTTTAGTACAGCGTAATTTTGTATTTTTATTAGGATTTTCTGAGTGTTTTAGGCTAGATTAGGGTGTTTAATTGTAATATCAGCAAAAGCCTACAGTTGAAGATTTGGAAGACAGAAGTCCTAATTCGAGTTGAAGAGTCTACAAATGTCAATATCCGCGCCCTCGGAAAGCAACCGAGCCCGCGGTGCCGAGGAAGAATTGAAGAATCCGGGGGCGACCCAAGCTGGATCCGCGCCCGAGGATATTTTCCGTTCTCACAGATGGAGCCATTTCCGCGGCCGAGGAGAGTGAGTGGATCCGCGCTTGCGGTTTGGATCCGCGCTCGCGGATCGAGGTGTTTGAGCACTAACTTTGTTCCGTTTTATTTTATCCTTTTATATTATTATATCTTTTAGGTTTCAGATTTATTTCTACTATTTAAGCTTAGTTTCGTTTTCACTTTAGGGTTACACATTCTAGCATACTTTCTGATTTTATTCCAATTTTTAATTTTATTATGGAGAACTAATTTCCTTTGGAGTTTGTTTGATCAAGGAAACTTTTCTATGTAATTCGTGAGATTCTGGTAACTTTTCTATCCCTTGGTTAATATCAAAACTCTTGGTTTTATTTATATGATTTATGTTTGATTTATGAGCCTGATCAACTTGTTTGATTGACTTAGATCTACTATTTGGATTAGGTTTGATTGTTGTTTGTGCAATCTTATTTATCCTTGAAACAACTCTTTTCTAGGACCGTGGACTAGAAATGAGAAAGAGTATTTGATAGTTAGTTTATGCATGAGACTCGTAGCTTGATTGCATGAATTGATTTCCTTCTATCCTTAATATTTTGCATGATTTGAATTAAGCGTTCTTGTTCATATCATAATTTCACTTGGACCGTGGACAAGCGGAAAACTTTTATAAGGATTGGAATTAACCTGGGAATTAATAGAAAAGTGGATGAATTATTGATCGAATAATTAAAAAGGTGGAATTGATTGAATAAACTCTGCTTTCTTTCCATTGATTTAATCCCAAATAATATTTGCTTGTTTATTTGTTTGCCTAAACTTCCAAAAAAACCTGTCTTGTTTCCTGCCGATTATTCAGAATCCCGATTCTCTGGGGTTCGACCCCTTGCTTGCTTACTATACTAGTTAATAGAATAGGGTTATTTATTTTTGATCTTGGCACGACGACTTTAGCCGAGTCAAATTTTGGCGCCGTTGCCGGGGAATCGGTTTTTAATTTTCTGTTTAATCGGCGTTTCTGACGAAACCGCGCTCTCGGCTTTTTTTTGCGCCAGCGGCAATTCCGCGCCCAAGGATTTATTCCGCGACCGCGGATCGGTTCGTCCAGATCCCCCGAATTGGTAAGAACCTATCTTATGGTTCTTACCCGTTCTACTGATAATTCGCCTGTTGTTCCGTTTGATCCAGAAATTAACAGGACTCTGAGACAGTTGAGACGTCAAGTTTAGGCTCAAGTGCTAGGCATACAGTTTGATCCAGTTTCTTCTTCTTCTTCTTCATCTGATTTAGAGGTTGAAGAGCAGCTAGTAACCATGGCAGATCGTACTATTAGGCAACTGACTGCGCCTAATTTACAATAATATGATGTTACATTGAGTTGAAAACTAAACACATTGTGAAGATATTCCTTACTTAGGGAAGTGAATAGTATACTCCCTCCATCCCTTTTTGTTTGTCAAATTGTACAAAAACAATTGGGGAAGTGTGAAATAAACTAAATTTTTAATGAAAGTAACCAATAGAAAATAAGAGAGGATAAAGAGAGAAGAGGAAGATTGTATTGGATTTTGGGATAATTTTGACAGATATTTTGGGACAAATTTTTTGACAAATAAAAAGGGACGGAGGAAGTAGTTAAATAAATAAAATAGAAAATATAAAAATCAGTTGATTTAAAGAAATAAATGAAGATGTTGGTTGTGGGGATAAAGTGAAAATGTGATTTTAAAATGAGGTGAAGGAATGAAAAAATTAAATTGAGAGGGTTAAAATCTCAAAAATGATTCGCACCTTTATTTGGCTCGCGTTCCGCGGTGTTATTCTGACTAACTGCAAGCGGCGGCGCCGACATCTGGCTGTGGAGGACACTTGTACGCTTTGTAATGCTGAACCGGAAACTCTTTGCCACTTGTTCCGGGATTTCGCGACGATTCGAGGTTTGTGGAATTCAGTCCTTGTTCTAGAGGTGTCTAATGATTTTTTTGTGCTTCATTTTGCAGGGTGGATCCGTACTAATCTCATGTCCCGATGGTGCTCGTCGGATGAGGTGGAGTGGACGGCTACCTTTGCGGCGGCGCTTTGGTGGACGTGGAAGTGGAGGAACAAGAAGATCTTTCGGAATACAAGGCAGGTACATGATGTGTCTGGTTTCATCCACGAGAAGAACAAAGAGTACAAGGTCGCGTGGCAGTCCAGAGCAATTTTGCAACCCCGACAGCAAAGAACTGAGGCCTTAATTGCTTGGCTAAAACCGGCGCCTAACTATGTTAAAAACTTAAAATCAACACCGACGGATCCATTCGAAGCGACGACATGGCTACTGCGGCTGGCATGATCAAGGACTCAGATGGAAGATGGATTGGTGGGTTTGCCCATAATATTGGGCAATGTACGATTTTTAGGGAGGAGGTGTGGGGCGTTCTTGACGGCTTCAAAGTCGCTTGGGACAAAGGTTTTAGGAACGTTGTCTTGGAGCTGGACTCGGAACTTGTTGTCGGCTTCCTTCGAAAGTTTCTCGTCCCTTTTCACCCCCTTGCTCGCATGGCTTATCAATGCCACAACTTTCTCACCCGGAATTGGAACATTTTGGTTAACCATGTCTTTAGGAAAGCGAATGTTGTCACCGACTTCCTCGCTAGTCTTACTTTTTCTTTTCCCCTTTATTTTCATGAACTTCTTGACCCGCCTGTGGGTGCTCTTCCCCTCCTTTGGTTGATGTCACGGGAAGAGCTTTTGCTCGGTTTGTTGGTGACTAATTTCCTTTACTAATAATATCCTAAAAGGTCTTAGGGCCCGTTTGGTATCGATATCTTAAGGATATCAGATATCGGTATCGGTATTGAATATGGGTATCAGATTTGATATCTATATCTTCGTTTGGTATGATATAGATATCAATCATATCCTATATCTATTGTTTGGTAAGACATTATTTGGATATGAGATCAAATCTCAAAATTATACAAAATAATTATTTTATAAAGTTTAAAGATTAATTACCTTAAACCTTATTTCAATTAAAAGAAAAATATATTAAATAAAACCCAATGGATTGTTTACCAATCAAATTTTCAAATTTATAATTTAATTGTGTTTCTCCACTATTGCAAATTGCAATCGGTGAAATACAGAACTAGTAGAAAAAAAAATTTGCTCAGTAGAAAAAAGAAATTGTTCATCGTCCCAATCGGTGAATATAGAACTAGTAGAAAAAATTTTTATCTCCCTCTCTTTTGCAACCACTAAAGACAGAACCAGAGTCAATTCATCGTCCCAATTGCTGAATAAACAACAAGGAGAAGCGGACTGATGTAGAACAGACGAGATGGGTCGACTCCAATGAGAAGACAAGTTGGGAAACGGAATGAAATGGGATGATGAATACCACATCTGGGTGAAGAAGTAAAGGGGGCGTCTTCTTACAATCGCTGAAGCCAAACCCTAGTCGCCAGTCAGAGGTCGAAGTTCCAGAGGATGGCATAAAAAAAGAGGCTTTGGAAAGAAATGAGCCATACCGCTGGTTTTTTCAATATATGAGATGATATTGAAAAGAAGGGTTTTGGGATATCAGGATATGGGTTGATATCCATATACTCCTCTATCAAACGATAGATATCCCCCATACCCATACCTGATATCTAGGTATGGGTACCAAACGAGCCCTTAGTCCTTTCTTGACAAAAAAAAAATCTCAAAAATGAGATAATGGTCTTAGTGGGTTGGTCTCCGTTGGTCGTCGAGTATGACACGTTCCCTCTCCTTCATCCACCTGAATCGCCTCAACACTAAACGAGCCCCTTAATCAGTCGTCTTCTCCAGACGCCATTCTTCCCCCGATACACTAGGCGAGTGACCTGGAAATTTAAGGCATTTCATCGGTAATCGGAGACTTCTTCGGTCGCCGGTCGCCACTCGCATCCCGCGCCGATTCCAGTGACTTCCCCTATCCAATCGCTTGTCCCATCGAAAGAGGCAAAATTAAGACAGTATGAGTTCATACAAGATCAATATCAATTGGAATGACTGAGTAAGCAAGTGCATCGCCATCTGAATTTATCTACTCCGTGTGGGGAAGATGATTGAGTTGCTTCAATTTCCGTCTTCATCTGCATTTTCTTCACTTGCTATGATTAGCGGCAAAAGAACGAAACTTATGCAATTTTCCTTCTTTTCTATACCAAGGCCATCTTCAATTGTGCACTCTTCTTGTTATTGTTATCATGATTATACCCCTACTCCTCCTTCTAGCTACGGCTGGTGTAGGAATAATAACACTAACAAGAAGAAGAGAATAGCAGTAATTTGCAGCAGCAATAGCAAGGAGAAGAAGAATTTGGTTAGTACTAGTCAAGATGCGGGCTCTTGTTTGATTACCCCTCCACCTAGAGGAATGAAACCTCGCGCCATTGTTAAGCTTTTGGGTGGAGCTTTTATTGGAGCAATTCCTCAACTTACTTATGGGTACTTGCCCAATTACTTACTACTGTATTTCATCACTTCTGAACTTGCAATATTGCTAAGCTATGAATTTTGCAGGTATCTGACGGATCTATTAGCAAAGGATGGATATTTGGTCATTTCAGTTCCCTACAATGTGACCTTTGATCATGCTCAGGCAGCAACACAAGTATTCGAACGGTTTAATGTTTGCTTGGATTCCATTTTGGCTTATGGATTGCCTGATTTCAACTTGGCCCCAACTGACGTAGTTCAGCTTCCTATTTATTCTGTTGGCCACAGGTTAGTTTCATCATACTTGCATATTAATCAACTTTATTATTGAAAAACATATGTGCCTTTGCTCTTTTGGTCTCTCAAGACTGCTGTTCAATATTTTGCCTTCAACAGTCTCTATACTTGTGATTTGCATATCAGATGTTCAACTGGCATTACTGAAATTGGACTTGTGTGGTGATTACTGATTACACTTATATCTTATGTGCTTGCAATGATCAAACTGTAGCAATGGAGCACTTTTGCAAGTTCTGGCAGGGAGCTATTTTGAAGAGAATATACCAAAGGTTATACCAACTTTCATTTTTTTTTTATAATCACACTTCACAAGGCTTATTTTTCTGATTTTGTTGTTTCCAATCTAGTAATTACCTAACAAATTTGTTAGTGACAAGAGATTTTAATTTTGTTGTTCCTTTTTAAGGCCAATGTGATAATCTCCTTCAACAATCGACCAGCAACTGAGGCAGTGCCTTACTTTGAGCAGGTACTTATGGTCATTCCATTCTCTCTATTTTTTTGGCTACTGATATTCCTCAATGCCGTTACTTTTACACTGTCTTGATAGTGAAGGATCACTTTTATGCTTAATGTCACAATCCCTTTCTATTCATAACATTGGCATGCTTTTTCTTTGCTACGAGTCAACATGCCTCCACAGGATATCATCAAATACACACAGATAGGAGTTCTCTAGCTGTCTTTGATATTAAGATATCCTATTTTTTCGAAGTGTTTTTCTCCTAACAATGAGTTCTACTCCTTTGCATTCCTGCTGTGGGTATCATAATTTATAATATGGTAAACATTGATGGGGTGTTCTCATTGGGAGGAATTTAAATGAGGTTTATAAGATGAAGGATGAAGTTTTGATGCCTGTTTTTTCAAAACAATTCTATGATAATATTACGGCACAATGAGCGCTGCATACTAAACAACTCTAGTAATATTTTGCAGTTAGGTCCACTTGTTAGCCAAATGACACCAATGGCAGAGGCTTCTCCCATGTATCCGATGGTTAAAAGTGCCTCAGGTGTCTATTTCTTTCTATACTTTTCATCAACACACTAGATTTGAATCTTTGGGTTCTTTCTTCCATTAATCAGCAATTTCACTGATCCCTTTCACGCACATATAAATATTCATAGAAGATGCATGGAAGACGCTACGTGATGTTGCAGCTTCCTTGGTCGATTATGATAAAGAAGCTGTTACCATCCTCGAAAGATTTGTTGAACAGTTACCTTCTGTACTTGACCAGGTACTTCCCTAGTAGGGTGCATTCAGATTACACAAGATAATGCATCATGCATTATCTTGTGCAATCCAAACGAATACTTATTCTTTTATTCTCTAACAGTTATAGGAATGTACGTTTTGCGTTCTTTTGAAGCTGGCACTTGTCGTTTTTCACTTTTCATCTGTCCAGATTGCACAAGGCACATCAGAGTTCAAGCCAGCTCCTTTGGAGAACCGTCAACTTGTTGAGCAATCTTATAATGTCAAGCGAACTTTATTAGTATGTCATTATTTGCTCTCATTACTGAACTAGTTAATGTAATACTAAGTTCCAGCTTTTTAGTCAAAGCAGCAAGTTATTATTGAAACAAACTCAAAACCGTTCTATGCAAATTCCAGGTGAAGTTCAATGTGGACGCCATTGATGAAACAGATGTTTTGGAAGCAGCTCTGAGGCCTCGCATTGAGTCTATTGGTGGGCAACTGGAGAAGATAACGTTATATGGTACCCATCTCACGCCGTGCTTACAAGTAATACTCGATCACGTTCCTCTTAATTTTTTATGATAAAACACTTAATTTTGTTGCTAGTGTCAACCTAAACTGAGTCATAAATTGTTTTTTGACAGGGTCCAGTGTGGCAAGTGGGTGACTTGTACACTCCTGCAGACGCGGTTTTTCAAGGTTTCAAGGCTATTTTACTCAACGACACGAAAGTCCTTTCGAAAACTATATGCCAGTGGCTCGACCAAGTTGGTAGCAATTGATTGTCATGAACATAGAACATATAAAATTGTACAAGTAAATTCGCTCGAGTTTTTATTCTTGTGACGTACTATAAAAAAGTTCCAGGTTGGTAATGTTAGCATTAGTTTTTGCAGGAATACTTTATACTTCAGGTTTGTCCCTTAAATAACATCTTTTTTGGTCGAAACCTAAGGAATACTCTGGTTGTGCAAGTATCTCATTCGCAAAGAAGGATGCGAATTGCGAAAGACCTATGCCCCCTTCAAAGATTAGCCTCCAAGCTTCCACTAACAACTACATTATTTATGATTTGAGAGAGGTATTACATGAATAATCATAAATATGTAAGAAGACAACGGGTTGCCCTGTCGAACCCTTCACGTAGGCTTAAAACACCCTCCTTTAATATCATTCCATAGCAGTTACATATCTCCCATAGACTAACATATCATTATCACATCCACAAGATGCAACAGAAGATGTGTTTGAGACTTTGAGTCAAGATCATGCGTAGGAAACCCCATTTAGCCCTATCCTAAGCTTTCACAATGTCAATTTTCAGGATCATCATCTTAGACGGGTTTCGAGCAGATGCCATGGAAGGAAGAACAACGACTGCCACGTTAGGTGTTATCCAATCCACTACTCAACTTATCATTTTGTACAACTATTTCTTAAATACGGGGGTGGTTGATTCTAAGTTTTTTTCCCTTTTATAGTTGTTTTTTGTTACTTTTGTGTTTAAAGTACGGTTTTTGGTAAAATGGTTCATTTAAAGGGTGATTTCATGTAGTTACCCATAAATATAATATTCACACTAGGAAAAAATTATTATCCACGTAATAAAGCTGATGTCATTTGGTCTTCCAATAAGAATATAACGCGTGCCTTCTTCCTCGTCCACCTGAATCGTCTGAAGACGAAACCGAGTACCTTAATCAAGTAAGTCCTCACAGCTATTCTTCAGATATACTCGGCGCGTGTCTTGGTGATTTCTTCCCCTCAAAGGCCGTTCCTCGGTGATCGGAGATTTCTTCGATTTCCACCTATCTCCCGCGGCGGTTTCAGTGAGTTCCCCTATCCAATTGCCTTCTCCGTTACCCCTTTCTTTCCTTAATTTTTTTAGTATAATTTTATGGTGCGCAGACAAGGTCTAGGGTTTTTTTCTTCCTTCCTTGGTTGTATTGCTTGATTCTCTCTTCAGTCTTTGTTTTTTGACTCTTACTTCGATGATGCCGTCTACTGCTTCGGATTACTGGAATCGTACACTGAAAATTGGGCGATTTTCATTTTTATAACTTGAATTTACATGCTGTCCACTGACTTTGCAGATTGTGTAAAATTATACTAATTGTTTGCGATAATCTCTCCTCTTGATTGATTGGCTTCGGAGGCGATGATGTTTCTGTATTCATTCGTTGATATGCTCGTGCCATGTGATTTGCGTTTGGATTTTGGCAGTTCGTGACTTTTTCCAAAGTATTTATGGTTTCCGGCTAGGTTTTGACAAATCTATGTAATGAATGGAGTCTCAAATGATCCCAAGTCTCAAGTGAATAACGAATTATGGTGATCTACTGATTGAGATTATGACCTGTTTTCCTACTCTGTCCATGAAGAATCTTGGGATAAAAGATGCAATAAATCCTCATACATTTTGAGGTGGCTAGGTGCCTAGATAAAATGTAACTTTCACAGTTCATTGGATTTTTCCCTTTTTTTCGTTTATTGGTTTGATGTCATTTCATCCTCAATGAGACTTTGTAATTGAATCATGCACATGATTCTTCTGTTTTTGAGCCATGAACTCTAAGCCAAGTTTGTTATTAATGCAAGTGATAATACTCTAACCAAGAACACAATAGGCTCATAAATCAGCATAATTTGATACCTCAATATATAAAACATCCATTTGTAATTATGCAAGGATTACTCTTTTGGACAGTTTTTGTGAACTTGATTTCCAAAACCTTGAAGTCGAAGGGGAGTCGGGATGTATATGATAAAAGTTGATTTAATAGTTTTTGACTTATGCATGCATTCTTATTGGCAGGCTTGTTGAATTAGAACTTCTCAAGGATGCAGTAAGGTGATCTTGCACTTGGCCGATAATGAATACCATTCAGTCCGATCTCCCTTCATCCACCGTCCAGCCTAAAAAGAATTTAGATACATATTCGGAATTGCAATCTGCAAGTACCATAACCGGACCACCAAAACACCAGTCTTTGTTCGATTTCAAGTTATGGGGTTGGTCATTTCTTTCAATCTTCCCCTTGGCTGACACTTCTACTGGAAAATTTCAAACACCCACCACTATAAACAGAGGTTTGAAAAGAAAGGCACTACGCAGACGTAGGGATGCATCAAATAACATGTCTCCTCCTGTGCGCTTCAGACCTTATGTGGGTAAGGTTCCGTGGCATACAGGAGCCAGGGCTTTCCTATCTCAGCTGTTTCCGCGGTATGGTCACTACTGTGGGCCCAATTGGTCAAGTGGGAAGGACGGTGGATCCTTAATTTGGGACAAGAGACCAATTGATTGGCTGGATTACTGTTGCTACTGCCATGATATGGGTTATGACACCCATGACCAAGCAAAGCTTCTAGAAGCTGATCTAGCATTTCTTGAATGTCTTGAGAAGCCTCACATTATAAAGGGAAATAAACAAGTAGCGCACATATACCAGACAATGTGCATTCAAGGTAACCCTAGCCTCAAAGCATTATGCAAGTCTGTGCTGAGACTTTTCATTGTTTTCCAAGTAGATGAATGTTGACTTTTGTGTTTCTAGGTCTCAGGAATTTTTTGATACCGTACAGAAGGCATATTCTGAAGATACAGTCTCTTCAAGAATTGATGACATTTGGATGGGTGAGTAACATCAGGTGGAGAGGATGGAATGTACTATCAAACTTGAAAAGAGAATGATAAAAGTAGCATTCTCTTTCCTTGGATGTTTCAGTGTGTAAATATAGAGAGTTATCTTTAAATTTTTTGCAACCATCTCTAGTCTGTCTTTTGTGTAGAAGTTGCTATTGGCGTGGAAAGCATTATATAGTCAATGCAAAAACTGTAATACAGTATATGGAAGCGTAGTGCTGGTATGAATCTTTGTACAGTGTGAGCTTTGCGCTCAAGTGGTAAACTTGCAGCTGATGTTCATGTAAATTCTAGTTTTCCTTTCCTTTTGTCCTGTCTTTCCAAAATTCAGGGTTGAATGTAAATCATGTATCCGAGTTGAACATGCTCAGGTAGTCAGATTCAAAAAAAAAGATCCAAGGTGAACATCTTCTTACTCTAGATTTTGATAAATTAAGGGGTAGATTTGGCAGGAACACATATGCAAGCATCACAAAAGAATAAATTAGTTTCAACGAGGTTGGTACAAGTCCATCGAACAAGGCCAAAATTGTCAAATGATTGCTAGATATATTATATAAAAGATTTTAACTTTGTTTTCATATTTCCACGCATCATATTCATTATGATATTATAAAAGAACGAAAGATGGGAAACGTAGAACTTAATGCTCAAGCAACAAATGTTATTGTATATAAAACATTTAATCGAATAGGACATGAATGCGAAAAAAATGGAAAACTAATACAGAAAATCTGTATTAATTTGAGAACAATGGATAATCCTGAGTTAATGCTCACACGGGAACAACAACACAGCAACTCACTCGATGATCGATCGGTTTTGAGAATCACGATCAACAAAGTAGAGTCAAAGAAGAATGATAAGGACTTGAGTACAGAGAGATAAGAGAGAATAGGAATTGATTATATTTCTGAATGCCCGATTACAAGTCTTCTTACAGCTATTTAAAGCTCAAGACATTGGAACAGAATTGTAAATGATTTACAGATTTGTGACACGTGGCTAAGTAAAAACCATACGATCTAATTCTGTTACATCAACTTGTTTTACTATATCAAAAACAAGAAAGAGGTGTTTTTGGCTGGAGTGGACCCAGAAAGGAAGATGGAGAAATTCGAAGAGCAACGCCCTCTGATTTTGACACCAATCCAATTCTCCTTCTATTTAATTAGTTTTCTTTCCTATCTTCTATAGAACACTAGATTACTAACCCGTCCATTGAACGGACATATTAATTAATTTCGCTATAGAATATTAGAATTAATTGTATACAAAAAAATTAAAATATATATATATATATAAATTATTTGATCATTTAATCAGTGTCTACTATTTTAAGATACATGAATTTCTTTTATGTTCTAATTTGATAGTCCAAGTATTAATTTCACTTTTTATACTTCAGTTTTTTTAAACTATGCCCTTAAAGCATATGTTAAGCATACTAATAGAGGGAACTAAAACCCTATTAGGAAAGTAATGAACCCTTTTGCAAAATCTAATTAATCCTAAATAAATGTAAAATTATAAAAGCTTGCTATTTTGAGGAGCTTAACCTATGTCCTTAGGGCATAGGTTAGAAAAATCGTTTATACTTAAACTATTGCCAATATTAGGTTTATGTTTTAAACTATTTTTTTAGATTTAGATTAATGCGATTCTCATGCATATAAAATTGTGATAACCGGTATATGTATTATATGCTTTATTTGATTTCTAAAAGATAAGTATTGTTTATTATGTTATTTTATTTTGAAATAAGAAAATTTGAAACCCTTAAATAATGAATAGACAATTGTAAGTATTTATTTAATTTTCTTAAAATATTTTTTATATATTTGTTGTAATTTAATATTGATAGAATTTATTATAAGAAAATGGAGCATTTATTGGATATAGAGGGATAATTTTTATAGTTTTTAAGATAAGATAGATTAAGATTGTACTATCTTTTCAATATTGATTTTGTTTTTCTGAGAGCAAATAATTTAATCGATACTATCACAACTTAAATGACAACTGACCAAACGATAGCAGTTTTCCGAATACTCCTACTTATGGTGATTAGTCAATTTTTTTATACATCGGCTTTTGAGATATACTAATATGTATTCTCGTATTTTGTACGGGTTTTAACGATTCTATCTAAAAATAAATTAAATATTTTAGAATTTGTATGATAGCATAAAAAATATCATAATAATTTTCCTATCTATCATATCCAAAAATAAAAGATTGTTTAATAATGGGATTTACTATCCTATATTTTAAAAACATGAATAAGAATATATCATATATAAAAATAAAAGATTATTTTATTTTAAAAAAAGGGGTGATGTGGTCTAATCTAAAAGTGGCATGTGTCGTTTAATAATTTTTTTAACATCTGGTTTAGGTTATAGTTATGATTTATTTATCTATCTATTATTTACTAATAATTAAAACGGTTAGAGCATAGGTCGGATTATGGGTGAGTGGATCCCTTCCACCACACGATCCGCGAATAAAAATGGCTCACCCAATCCACCCATCACACGTGAAACCTTAATACGGTCCCTGTGAGCAACCTATTGCTTTCGCGTTGAGCCCTTGACACAGACCTTTGAGACATCGTTCACCCATATCCGACCCATCCATCGCCTGCGGGTGAGTCGGGTGACCCACCACCCGTAGATTATTAAATTATAAATTTTTTATACTTCACTCAAGAAGAAGAAAGACGCTCTCGCAAATTTCTAGAGTTAATAAAAGAAGTATCGGCAATGATGACGCTAAAAAGGGGCGGCGATTGGAGTGAGGAAGACTAGCAATGAAGGAGAGTTAGTGGCGGTGATCTTGAGAAGACGATAATGGAGACTCGAAAAATACGGCCGAAGGAGAGGAAGTGACAATGTTATTGGAGAAGTTGGGGTAAGTTGAAGATTGTAAGGAACATAACAAATAACTAGATAAGTAGTAGCATTTGGAGGCAAAAATGTTAGGTTTGTTGGAGATATTAATAAATATTAGGTATATTAGGTAAAATTATGCGGGTGGTAAACGAGTGGGTCGGGTGGTGGGTTGGGTGAATCGGGTGTAAAATCTCACTCGTATTCGACCCATCTCTCGTTTCACCCATCACCCGACACACCCATCACCCGTTTTTCTTAAGTTTTTCACCCGTGTATTTGGGTCAGGTGAAGCGGGTGGGTTGCTCACGCACATATAATGTCCAGCCCTAAAAGCAATAGTAATTTCTGTCATCGGGTTGCGCCATATCACCTAATATTAAATAATTATTTAATTTAAAATATGAAAATTACATTATCTTTTTCTTTGTATTTATTTATGTAAAAAATTTCAAAATTAATTTTATTGATAAAAAAATTAATTTTTATTCCTTTTTACCTATTTATGTAAAAGGTTATTTTTGATTTAATTTAAATAAAAAATTACATTAGTCATAATAATTAGTTAAATTATATTTTTGATAAAATTTTGTATTATTTTTTAAAATTATTTTTTTGATATATGTATATATTGGAACTAGATATAATATTATTTCTACATAAAAGAGTTTTTTTAAAAATCGAATTTTGATTAAAACTAATAATTATTTATATTATATAATTTTCTTTTTATGTATTTATGTAAAATGTATTGAAAAAACTCAAATTTTGATGTAAAAACCATATATTTTCATTATCTTTAATATTATTATTTTTTGTTTATTTATATAAAATTTAATTAAAATTTATTTTTTTTAGAAAATTTAGTTGTATAAGTAGATAAAAAAGTTATAAGATAATGTAGAGTTTTATCATTTATTAATTATTATTAACCTTTAATTCTTAAAAAATATTTTACATTCATATAAATAGATAAAAAATATAATGTGATGGACCGAACTCCTATCATCTTTGGAAGACCCTTTTTATCCACTGTTGGAGCTAACATTGATGTCAGCATGAATGACAAGATTTCATTTATCATTTGGGAAGAGAAGATAGAGTATGAATATCACAAGGATATTTGAAGTGCACAAGGATGCTCCCCAAGAGACCGTCAAAGTAGTTTGTTGTAATATTTAATCTGATGTTGCTCAACCTTCTGAACAAGTCGCGGAGGTTAAAACCTCATTGTTTGTGATACTGCTAAAGACATGAATGGTAGAGATCCAAAGAAAAAGAAGAAAGATCGAGCAAAAGCTGAGGTCAAGAGTGGAGATAAGGTGATGCTTTTCATGAAAGATCTAACATTTTTCCTGGGAGCAAAGGAACAAGATGATTAAGGTCATACATAGTTACTCGAGTTTTACTAGGAGGAGGAACTGAACTATGCATAAAAACTCGGAGAAATTCAAAGTAGAAAGACATAGGCTGAAGCTTGTAGCTGAGCCCGATCCAGTTAGGGTGGGTGTCAAAGACCCTCATGACCCGAGTGCTTAAAAGAAGATGGAAGCTCAAGCTAATGACCTTAAACAACCGCTGCTTTGGAGACAACCCATTGTATGTGTTTTCTTCTCTCTTTTATTTTCTACATCGGGGACAATGTAGATTTTAAGTCTGGGGAAGGAAACATGTTTCATGTGAGTTATATTGCATATAGTTGCATGTTAGGTTGCATTTTCATATTTAAGTTTTTGCATGTTTTGTTAAAAAAAATTAAAAAAATGTAAAAAATACAAAAAAAATCATGTATTTTAGGTGTTATTGAGTCCCTTTCAATGGAAAACCCTTAGTCCTCTCAATTATTCTTTGCATAACTCTAAAGCCCCATGAAATGCTTGAATTGTTCAAACCTTCATATATTAGCATGATTATGGATTTGTATGTTTGAATATAATTGAATGAGCACATGTTATCTTTTGAGATTTTGCAGAAGTTCTAGACATGCGTAACCTTGTGAGATTTTATTTTTAGCCTTTCTAGGACTCTCTTTTTCTTGAGTGTCTCACTTTGACTTGCTACTCTAGAACTTGCGTTTAGATATCTATTTTGAGGTTGCTTACATGAGTCTTGCATATGACATTTTAAAGTGATAGATACATTATTTTTCATTAGCCTATATTTTCTATCCACCCTGCATATTAATCTTTCTTTTTAAAGCCCTTGTTAGCCTTAATAGCCTATCGTTTTGAGCTCAACAAAATTAAATCCCGAGCCTAATGAGCCCTTTTTGAGAATAGGAATTTTGATGGATTTGTTTTTTGAAGTTTGAGTGAGTTTGGGAGTTGAGAATAAGAATGAGATTAGTGGATGAGTTGTAAAAAGAAAAAAAAATTAAAATAAAGGGAATGAAGGTTAAGAATAAAGAATGGTTTGATCTTGATAAGAAAAGATGTATAAGGAGAAAAGTTTCAAAAAGCATAAAAAGAATGGGTTGTGATAAAGGAAATGGAAAAGAAGTGTGATAAAAAAGAAGAAAAAAGAAATAAGTGAAATATAGTTGAATGGTTTGGAAAGAAAGTGAGCTAAAAGAGTTGGTTTGTTGTGTTATGAAAATTGATTCCTATTTTCCATAATTAGCACACATAGCTAAATTTAATCCTTACCGTAATCTTCTCACCTTGGACACATTACAACCCGTTAAAAAACTTCTTGATTTTTGTTGTATGCAATGTTCATAGCGTTGGAGATTTAGAACATTGATGCAAATAAATGGTAGTTTAGTGGTCTTAGTTGAGAATTGAGCGAAAACACTATACCTTAAACAATTGAGTGAGAGAGACAAACACATTTACCTAGTGAAGTTTAGAATGGATGTATTGTCTTGG
Source organism: Fallopia convolvulus (assembly GCA_964016875.1). NCBI lineage: Eukaryota > Viridiplantae > Streptophyta > Magnoliopsida > Caryophyllales > Polygonaceae > Fallopia > Fallopia convolvulus. The sequence continues at coordinate 40,172,910 of OZ024736.1, forward strand.
TCTCTTTGATATTATGAACATGTACAATGATTTCAATTTGTGAACTACGAGTCTATTGGTTATTGCTTGACAAAATTTTGAGGTGGATACTTGGATTGCTTTGTCTAGTGGGATGTAAAGATTTTATTTCTTACTTAAGGACAAACAAAGTTCAAGTTTTGGGAGTTTTGATAACTTGCATTTAGAAGATGTTTAGGGTACATTTTAGGTCATATTTAGTTGTGTTTTTAAATTGCATCTCGTGTTTGTAGGTTGTTTTTAGTTGTTTTGGTGATACTTGTGGTTTGGTATCTACGTTTTGTTTTCCTTGGAATTTCAGATCTAAAAGGAGAAGGAAACTGAGCCATACAAGGAAGTTGGGAAGTCAAGGAGCCCGAAGAAAAGTCAAGACAAGAGGTTCAAGGTCAAATAAGTCGGGAATTTTTGCCCGAGAAAGAAGCCGAGTCAAGAGCAAGCCAAATAAGAGTTACCCTACCAGACCCAACCAAGGTAGTAACCAGGGTAACGTCAACTGAGAGTTGCCCGACTGGGTAGTTGGTAGGGTAGTCTCCCGTGTTGGGATTTGAACGAGATCTTCTTGGTTTATTTGTTTCCAAAAATACTTTTTAGCCTAATTATCTATCTTAGGAGATCTTTGGATTGGAGAACAAGTTTGAATTGTAACTCTCTCTCTCTCTCTCTCTCTCTTAGAACCCTAGTTGGAGATTGAAGACTCTTGTTTGATTTTGAGTTTGGATTTGCTGGATCTTAATCAAGTTTTCTTGTTTCTTCAATCCATTATATTTGTTCTCATTATTAATTTGAGTTCTTCCCTCTCCATGTCTAGTTAAACCCTAAGATTGGGGTGAACCGAATGATGTGTAGGTAGACAAAATTTTTAAATTCAATGATCTATTGTTTGGAGTATTGCTTAATTCAATCCTATATGCTTATAGCCTTAGTAACTTTTGTGAATGGAAACTTGTTAAAGTTTGAGACTGAAAGGTAATAACTTTGATAAGTATCCAAACAGGGAATTGAGACTAAAAGATATTTTTTCTTGTTGGAACCCCTAGGATTTGAACACGAGTTTTCTTTATTGCGAAAGTATTTTTGAATTCCCAAGTGGAATAACATTTGTCATTGAAATTTTGAGATTTAGTTGGTTATGCAAGTCTCGAAAGCGGATGTTGAATCAATTTGATATTAAATTCTAAGTGCTCAATGGTCTAGATTTTAATTTGCAAGTCACGAAAGTGAATGTTTAATTAAGTCTAGATACATTTGCTAACATTCGAAAAAATTTAGTGGATACATTAGACAATTGCGTTCAAACAAAGTCAAAAATAAGATTGTGCAATCATCTTTTAAAATATACCAAAGAATTGGTGCTTGTTTGGTTGTTAAACAAATTCACATGAAGTTGGAAAATCCCAGGAATTTAATAAAAATATATATGTTTGGTTGAATATTAGTTATTGAAAAATCCATGATTTTTAACTTTCATGGATTTCTCAATTCCTACATTTCAAAGTAATATGATTTTTACCAATACTCAGTTGGTCTAGTGGTAAAGTGGTGCTAGACTCCTTAAGTGTTGTGCAGGAGGTTCGAAGTTCGAATCTCACTGGCAGCATGTATGGAAAAATTGATATTGGGAGGGTCTCCCCCAAAATGGGGCCACGAAGTACCCGGTCCGGATGTAGAGCGGTGTCCGACCGATCGAACCGGGTGAGCCAAAAGGCAAGACCAAAAAAAAAAAAAAAGTAATATAATTATTGAGGGGGGACTGGGTAAGATTTTCTTCCCACATAATTTTCTAGGAAATAGATTTTTAACCAAACATGTTTTTTAAATTCCTATGATTTGCAACTTAATGTAAATTACTTCACATGAATAAAATTATTGGGAATTATACTTCCCACATTCAACCAAACAAGCATAGGGGAGAGTGTGTAAGATTTTCTTCCCACATAATTTCCTAGGAAATAGATTTTTAACCAAACATGTTTTTTAAATTCCTATGATTTGCAACTTCATGTAAATTACTTCACATGAATTTAATTCTTGAGAATTATACTTTCTACATTCAACCAAACAAGCACTTGTTGTGGGATTCTTGGTCTTAGAAGCTTTTCTTAATTTTTCAACTTAGTCTACTGATTTGATTACAATTGGTATTACTTAGTCCCAAAGTTCGACACCTTGATATTACAACCAATCTCGTTTACGAATAGAAATTGGCCTATCAATAATCAATATCATAAAAAAATCATTACTATAAACTTATACTTTATTTTGATTTATATTTTTACATAATTTTATTATAATGAGCTACATATTATTTAAATTAATAGCCTGATATTTATTTTAAAAAATCTATGCGAAAGAAAATAAATAATTATTAAAATTATCATAAACTAGTTCTATTCTTAAAATTGCTGTTAAATGAATAAATGATTACTTAAGTTATCACATATATCGTGCTTTCAAAAAAAATAAAAATGTTCATATTGTTATTTATATAGTTATACTTTTACACAAAAATTTGAAATATATATTACTATTTTTTAATATCTATTAGTTGGACTTGGATACAATAATGATATCTTTTCATTCCAAAAATTAAGATTAACAAATTATAGGAGTATAACTTTAGCCAGCATTAAGTTAAGAGCTGTATTCAAATCACGCTTGGCTTTCTCAGCTTTGGGTAGACTTCTGTATTTCCCCCTTTTCCAAAATTGACCGGCAAATTCTCTCCCCCTCCTCCTCTCCCTTCTAATTCTTCTTCGTCGTCTTCTACTCCACACCAATTCCATTCGGCGTGTAAGCAATTCATTCCCTATCTATTTCCTATTTTGGGTCTGGTTTTAGGTTTTTTTTCTGCTATCCTATTTTGCCTTTAATTTGTTCGAAGTTCACAATTTGACTTGGGTTTTCGTTGATACTGTTGATTGTGGGAAAATAGCTTTGACGAATAAGTTGGAATTGGGGTACACCGACCCTTGCTGCTCTCTAATCGTGTTAAACCCTAGTTTGTTAAAAGGGTTTGTGGGTTTTGATGTCGGTGGGCATGGATTTTATTTGGGGGTTGCAGTCAATTTGGTACCCTATCGGTATCTAACTATAAATTTGCAAGCAGCAATTTTCCTTTTCATAAAAGTATTCTTTTACTTTGTTGGTCTGCTTAGGTATTGCTATAAGATTAGGTTCTCCCAGTTCGTGCCAGGATCCTCCATAGTTATGCTTTTATTTGTGTTTTTGCGAAGTCTCGTTCGACTCTTGTAAATTTGATATAGTAAAGTAATTCCATAAAGAAATTGTTGTCTAATGTAAGTTCCCAATGCTGCAGCGGTCTACAATACTTGGATTCTAGGGTTCTTGTGCTGCATAATTAGCTCTCAATTTATGGCCCATGTCCTCACCCGGGCTTTGCATTGCCTTGAAGCTTCTTATCCGTCCCACACTTCTACTAAATAGGCATGAATTAAATCCTGAAAATTAGCGGTGAATGAGAGATTGTAGGATGCTTATGTCTAAGAAGTTTTTGTATTGTGATATGTCATACATTTGTGCTTGTCTTTCTCATAATCTATTACCTGGGAATCTGGGACTCCAATTTTGTTTGAGTTATGTAGTTGCCTGATTGTGACAAAGTGATTTCCCCCCTGCAGGCTGAGAACTATGTGAAATAATCCTACTAGAATTTGATGGCTACGGTTGACAAGATGGATCAGGTGGACAAAGCTTCAGCTACAGTATCATGGGAGCGAGCTCAACGTCTTTTTGACAAGGTATTTGTATTTGCCTCATATGTTGATTCCTTCTCATTTTAACAGATTGAGATTCTTTAGTGGTGCAAATGTAAAACACACTTATCTTTACAGCATTCATGACTCCAGTTTTAATACTTTCACGAAATACGATGTTGATTTTCCTGCAGACTGTTGAGTTAGACAACAAGCGTAGGAAATCTGCCCAGGCAAGAGTTCCGTCTGATCCAAATGCCTGGTATCAGATTCGTGAACACTATGAGGCCATCATCCTTGAAGATCACGGGTTCTCTGAGAAATATGAGATTGAATATGCCTTGTGGCTGCTGCATTATAAGCGAATTGAGGAGTTTAGAGCACACTTTACTGCTGTACAGGCTTCTGGCCGTTCAAGTGCATCTAATGGTGGAAGAGGAGGTGCACAGCCAGACCGAGTTATGAAAATACGTGTACAGTTCAAGGCTTTTCTTTCGGAGGCTACTGGATTTTATCATGATCTAATTCTAAAGATCAGATCAAAATACGGGTTACCTCTGGGACAATATTCAGAAAATACAGACAATCACTTAAACACAGGGAATGATGGAGCAAAATCTGCCGCTGAAATGAAAAAGGGATTATTATCCTGTCACCGCTGTCTCATATATCTTGGTGACCTTGCTCGATACAAAGGCCAGTATAGTGAGGGTGAATCAAGAAATAGGGATTTTGCAGCAGCATCAAGTTACTACCTGCAAGCTGCATCACTTTGGCCATCAAGTGGAAATCCTCACCATCAGGTTTTTTTCTTGTGCTATAGCATTTTTTGTTATACCTTTTTATTCCATTCCCCATCCCTTTTTCAAGAGTACGTAGTTTGTTTTTGATCTGTAAGTAATTTATTTATTCTATTTACATGCCTTTCCTTTAGCTTGCAATACTGGCTTCCTATTCGGGTGATGATTTGGTGGCGGTATACCGGCATTTCAGGAGTCTTGCTGCTGAAATTTCATTCCCTACTGCCAAGGATAATTTGGTTATCGTCTTTGAGAAGGTACTTTCTAGTTTGTACAGTTGTACTGACTTTCATTTTCTGCTATGGTTGAGAATTTTTTTGAATGATTCTGGCATAATGTTGTTTGACTCTATGAATATATTAGTTGGATGGTTCATTGGATTATTACTGAAAGTACTTTTCCTAACAGGTAACACCGATTAGAACTATATACACATTACGAATATAAACTGCAGAATGATTTCATTGTTATGTAAAAGAAGTATGAATCTTTCCATTGCCCTTCATTGGTTACGTCTGATGCTGTTGAGGCAAACAAAGAGTATGAGACTTTCAGATTAAAAAACAATTTGAGTTGTATCTTTCTGCCCCCTATGATTGTATGCTGATGCAGTAACAGAAGACAGTGATTTCTGCTACTTCCTAATTTCTTTTTCTGCTTTCACAACTTTTTCCGATTTGGTTCTAAAAGTCTTTTGAGTAACATAACCTACAGTGTTGCTTTGATAATCTAAGTGTTATGAATCTCAGAAACAATTTATTTAGCAATTGAGTCTTCCTAGCAATGCTATTTCTCTGTATCCATGTATATATCCATTTTTGCCTGTTCACTCACTTAACATGGTATAGCAGTATGCTGCAACATGTATATTTTATCTTCTGCAGTCATGGTATTCAATATTCTTTCTTCTGCAGTCATGGTTTTCATTATTCTTTCTTCTGCTTGACAGAATCGACAGAGCTACTCCCAGCAGCTTGCCAAGGTTAAAGCATCTCAGGCAAAGGAGCTAGATAAACAGATGATTTCCAAGGGAAGTGGGCGCATAGGAACTGAACTAGGAAGTAATGATTCTGATGGCAAAGGAACCTTCAGAATGAAAGACAAATATAAAGAGCTATGTGTTCACTTTGTTCGTTTGAATGGCATTCTTTTCACTCGCACGAGGTACTCAATAATAAAATTTGAAATGATTTGTATATGGTAACATTTGTTTCTAATTCCTAATGTCGTTTCCTTTTCTTGCCCTTTTTCTTTTCCTCAGTTTGGAAACATTCACAGAAGTCCTATCATCAGTGAAGAGTTTGCTGCTAGAGCTTCTTTCTTCAGGATCACAAGAGGAACATAACTTTGGCTTAAATGCTGCTGAGAATGGACTTGCTATTTTGAGGCTTGTTGCTGTACTTGTATTCACAGTTAATAATGTGAATAAGAAGACTGAGGGTCAGACCTATGCAGAATGCTTGCAGCATACAGTTCTAGTTCAGAATGCTGCTACTGCAACGTTTGAGATTGTAAGCCTCTTGATGAAGAGATGTGTACAACTACAAGATCCGACTTCCAGTTATCTTATTCCCAGCATTCTGATCTTTCTGGAGTGGCTAGCGTGTTGTCCTGATGTTGCTGCTTGCACAGATATGGAAAAAGAACCAGCAGCTGCTAAATCATTGTTTTGGAAGCATTGCATTGAGTTTCTGAATAAACTTGTGTCAGATGGCTGGCCCTTGATAGACGATGGAGATGATGCTTGTTTCACCAACATGAGCAAGTATGAAGAAGGGGCTAATGAAAGTCAATATGGTTTATGGGAGGACTTTGAGTTACGTGGGTTTTTGCCTCTTCTACCTGCACAAACTATTGTAGACTTCTCACGGAAAGCGTTTTCTGGTTTTGATGGCAACAACAAGGAGAAAAAAATTCGAGTCAAAAGGATTCTTGCTGCTGGGAAAGCCCTGACTAGTGTGGCTATAATTGATCAAAAGCCTGTGTACTTTGATTCAAGAGTGAAACAGTTTATTGTTGGATTTGAACCTCAGCCTGTTGCTAACTCGACCCCAACCTCTTACCCAGAGACACCTGAATTACATGCAACTCATGAAAGGCCTTCTGCAACTGGGTTTAAGCAGTCAATGCCCGAGCTATATGTTGAAGGGGAAGATGAAGATGAAGAGATTGTTTTCAAACCATCATTTACTGACAGACAAGCAGATGCCATTGGTTTTAAACCGATCCCTCAAGAGGTCCCAGAACCAATTCAGACTACTCCAATGAACAACACAGGTCATTCTATGGCTACCCCATCAGGGACAAGATCAGAATTTGATGTACTTTCTGGGTTTAGTTCTGCTCCGCAGCCACAGCAAGTTATGGATACATTCAGTAAGTTGCAGTTGAGTGATTTGGGCATTGTGGAAAATGGGCAGGCATATATGCCTGATGTTAGAGGTGGCAACCTAGGGATCTCTGGCGGTGTTCCTTCACGTTTCCCTCCTATACCACATTCTTTCAGCATGACAAGTAATGGTATGTATCCTGGATACATGAAAGGTCTGGAAGCTTCTATGCCTTTGAAGGCCAATCCTTTTCCATATCATGAATCTGCCACTGATAATTTGGCTGCAAAGAACATGTCTACTGTGTCTGCATCTTCAAAAACTCCAGTCAACCGTGTTGTTAGACATATTGGTCCACCACCTGGTTTTAGCTCTGTTCCTGCAAGACCAATTAATATGTCAATGTCTGGTTCTGAAGTGATGAATGATAATAGATTTGTGGCGGATGATCCTAACTGGTTTAAAGGTGTTCCATCCTCAACCAGCAGTGCTTTTGGTAAATATGCAAGTGCTAGTGTCTCGCATGATCATCATCGCTTTATCAATAATGTCAATAACTTGTCTGGGATGACCAATTTCCCATTCCCTGGGAAGCAACTCTCCGCCATGCAGCAGATGCAAGGGGGAATTGGAAAAGGTTATCAAGATTACAGCATGCTTGAAAGCTTAAATCAAATGCACAAGCATAACATGCCCGAAATGCAGCACATTGTGAGAAATCAGCAGTTCGATCCACTTTCTGGACAGCATCAAGGGCAGTCCAACTGGAATGGCTGATATTATGTCTGACATCACTAGCTATGGACAGGTTGGATTGTGCTTCCTATTTCTGATTTTCTTTCTTGTCTGACCTCGGAAAAAAAAGGGTTATTTATTCTAATGTGTGTTTTGCAGGCCTTATGGAGCCGCTGTGAGGAACATGTTGCTTGATTTGACAAAATTTGCACCTCGACTCTTTAGCTTTCTTGATTTCCAGAATGCTGGGTTGTAGGTGGTGTTGCTTTTCAGCTGGCCCGTAGCTGTCAAACATGTGAGTTGCATCATCCTACTGTTCCACCTAACTTTCTTACTGGCTTGTGTTTTTTAAACTCTTCATGCTGGTTATAGAATTTTGTTGCTGTCAAGTTTTCCTTGCGCTTCTCCCCCTTGCCCCAAATTCAGAGGTAGAAAGGGAAGGGTGGGGAAGTTGCAACAAGGAGGTTAAACTCTTTTAAGTAAAACTATATAGTCTTTAAATTTTGTGTGTTTTATTTATAAAAATGTCATGATCTTTTGAGTGATGCTGATTTGCACTGCCCTTTTTTGTATTTCAGATTTGGCTGAGCTCTTCAGCTGTTGGAATGGCTTAATGGGGAGGGAGTTGGGTTATTGAAGCAACTTGTTCGTAAGACAAAAGTTCACGGTTTGCAGCTTCGGTGTCGTTTCGGATAGCTGGTCCTGGGTATAGTGGCAAGAAATGCTTAGTAGGGGTAAATCTTGGTGTCAAATCAGCACAGAATCTTTCCCATTTCTGGATGCCTTGTGGGTTATTATGGTCAATTCGCTCTTTGCGGATTATCAATTGTCTTCGTCTTCCTAGTTTCTGAATGAACAATAAGAGTCTGCTGTGCTCTCGAGACCGGCCTCCTATGGTAGGCTGAGGACAGAAACTGTTATCATATACACATTTAGTCTTTGTTTTTCCATTAAACGCTTGAAGCTGTATTGTTTTGTGTGCACTCGGGGCATCGCAAGAACACAATATTTGGATAATTAGCTGTTGTGGCTGTCACAGTAAATTGCAACTCTTTTGGGATTGTCTTTTGTTATAGCGTTTGGTTTCTACTGTGATGGGTTTCCCTTGTGGTCTTGTGAAAAGTGTGTTTGCTTGAATGTGCTCTTTTGTTAACACATTACAGTTTTCAGTTTTGTACTTTCGTCTCATAAAAATGTTATCTGATGGTAATATACAGTAAATTGTAGATACAAGTAGGTGGGTGGTGGGCTGTGAATCGCAAAACAAAACAAAAAACACAATGATTTCCGAAACACGGGGAAACGTGCTTGAGCTTATCCATATCGGGTTCAAAAATTATGCACCAAAATACTGCGTTTTGCTGCTCGTTCCCAACAAAAAACTGGCAAAGAGAGCTCTGGGGTTTCGAATATCTAGATAGTCTGGCAACGCAACGTCAATCTAAAAAATATGCAAAAAAGAATATCCGCTTTGGGATCGGGAGTTTGAACTCGACGTGAATCGAACACGCAACCTTCTGATCTGGAGTCAGACGCGCTACCATTGCGCCACGGATCCTATGGTGAGAAGTATCTTCTTCAATAAGAATTATAATAGATTAACAGACGAAAAACATAAATACCCAAAAAAACACTGGGATGAGATCGGGATTTTGAACCCGACGTGAATCGAACACGCAACCTTCTGATCTGGAGTCAGACGCGCTACCATTGCGCCACGGATCCCTTGATGTAAATTGTTGCATTAATTAATATAATTTATCTTAAAGCAAATAATCACCTAGTAAACATAATGTATCCCTAGTAAGTTTCTCGAGCACCATTTATGTGACTTGTATCTCCATATATCGAAGCTCTCACATTACAAAATTGGCAAGTTTAGTTGATAAGAATTAATCAAATAGAGAATATTAGTGAATTGAACACTATTCTAATTCCGTATACAAGTTACAATGTGAATTGTGACCGAAGCGAGAATTGAGAATATAGTGGATCGCGACTCCAAACATGCTTTTACATCAGAATGAAAGATCGTGGGCGAAGAATCAAAGGAAAGATTGTGGACAAAATGCACTGTGACCCCATATATGGAATTCCAAGTTATCAGAACACAACACTTTAAACGAAAAAAAGAAGTTGGAATCTGGCAGCAGGTTGCATGCTTTTGCTGTCTACCCAGCCACAAGCACAAAGTACACAATTAATGCCCCAATCTCACATTGGAATATTGGAGATATATATGAAACTACAGTACTATATATTGGTAGATTACAATTTCTATTTTTATTTGATTTTAATTAGGGTATAACTTCACAAGATTTATGTAGTAGTGAGCTGATTACACATGTACACACTGACACTCGTCTCAATAATTTATTCACCGGACTTTATTAGTTATCGAGAAGATAAAGCTTGTTGGTCTTAATTTATACTACAATATTAGTATGTATTTAGTAAGCTCATGAATGTATGATTACACTTTATTGCATGTTTCAAAATCAAGCAAAACGTATATGTGGTGGTGGTTGGATCGACGTGGAATCACCAAATCATGCATTACCCGAGTAAATAAACCTAGGTGATTGTTGTGATATTTACGAGATAATTTTACTGTATTATGATATTAATATTGTTAGAATATTCAGTCCATCCCATATTTAAAAGTTGGGATATAAATGGACTAATATATAAATCAGCGTACTCCTTCTATATTGCCAATTGGTTTTAAGATGGAATCCCGCTGGATTTAATAAATATAAATTAGGGTGCATCCTTATGCAGTTATGCTCATTGGCTTTTATACTGACTATTTTTAATATGGATTAGTCCCTATATTAATTTTAGTGCATTCTGATTAAATTCAGTTATTATTGTCACATATTTGAATTTCAGTTTTTCTAGGGGTTTATGCGTACAACCATCCACTTAATGGTTGAAATTGCAAGATACCACTCGTTAAACCATTATTTATTTTGACATGTTCATTAAATGTAATTTTGTTGTGGAGAAACATCCATTAAAGGTAATAAGAAAGGTTTAAAAAAAAAGGAATATTCAGATTTTTTATTTTTTTAAATAAATTGTTAGCGGAAATTGGAGGAAAATGGATGGAATTTGGTTTTGAATGTATTTTAGGTTATAGAAAGGACTTTTTTAAAACTATAAGGACACCAAATTGGCCATAGGCCCTATTAAGGAGGCTATGGTGGACCAAATTCTCGTGCATCCTAAGACTATCAATTGAAAATTGATGAGAAAAGAAAGGGGTGAAATATGAGAAATGAAAGGATAAGAAAATAAAAAGTGAGAATGTAGGAGATTTAAATTATTTTTTTGTTTACCTAGAGTTGGGTTTTGATGAGAAAATGTGGATGAGATTTTATTTTTCCTTTTCTTATTTGAAACATGTATCTCTATTTTTCCCATCAAATTCCACCAATTTGGTGAGATTCAGTTTCCCTCATTTCACTCCGGATTTTCGTATGAAATCTCATCAATCAATTTTCATATAAAATTGCAATCAAACAATAGCAAAATAATTCATAATCGATCTCTAAATCCCATCATCCAAACATATCCTGTATTGTGTGAGAAAAATCTAATCTACCTAAATAAGAGTTTTAAATGATTATGGATCGTCGATCTCACTCTCGTCCAAAAGTAAGTTATTTTTGGACACGTTATGGGTAATTTTATGCTAGTATTATGTAGCACACAATATAAAGGTGAATTTATGTAATTTACCAGAAAAAACACACCCATCTTCTAATAAATTGGGGGCGTGAGAAGTTAGAAGAGAGACCTGCCAGTCTTTAATTAACACCCACTCTCTCTCCTTCCTCTCTATACCAAAAATGTCTCGCCACCGCCGGCAAGCATCCCAGGTCCTGCCGCCGGAGATCATCGCCGGCGACTTCCCGTCTCTCACCGCATTCGACTCCTCCCCGCCCAACCCCGTCACTGACGCCGTCCACAACTCCAACTCCGCCGCCGACGCCAAGCCCACCAAACCCTCCACCACTGACCACGCCGCCGCCGGAAAGAAGCCGCCGTCGCCGCCTGGCAAATCCCCCAACAACTGAATTGAAAGGGGGGAGAAAATTAGTAATAAAGAGATCAAGAAAACTGCCCTAAAAGTAAGAGTTTTCCTTGGATCTATATACTGTATCCTTAATTGCTCTTCGATCTTGTCTAGCTCGTGAAATTAAAAAAGAAAAAAAAAAGATCAATATCGAACGGCGTCGTTTGAGTTCAGTACTAGTCATTTAGCTAGCAGTTTTGTAGTACGTACTATATAATGGTACGTGATGGTGGTGGTGCTCATCAGAGCTCCTCCACGTGTAGAAGCCAAGAAGAGATGTTGTAACCCTGCACAATCATTATGTATAAATCTCTAGATGTTATCAATCAATGATTTATCTTCTTCTTTGCTTCAATTTTGATCAAATTATTTATTTATTAACTAATGTTCTAGTTTTTAATTTCTTCCCTTTTTTTTCAGAGATAATGTTGTTATATGTATCATATATTCATATCCCAAGTTTCGGAATGATTTTTTTAATTTCTTTTGGGTCTCAGGTATATTAACTTCTGCCAATCACAAATGTTTAATGGGGCATTACGTCCTATAAATATTATTAATTACTAGCTAGGAGTTTGGTTCAAATGAAACAAACTCTTATCCTAAAACGAACTTTTATCCTAAAATGATGCACTTTTTGTAGTTAGTAGTGTACTTTTCCTATTTCGGAGTGCACTTTTTCGCATTTGTACTTTTCGTAATTTTTAGTGCACTTTTCAAAAAAATTAGTGCACTTTTTCGTAATGTACTTTTTTGTATTTTTCAATGCACTTTTATATGAAAAGTGCATTACTAATTATAAAAAGTGCATTCATTTTAGGATAAGAGTTCGTTTTAGGATAAGAGTTTGTTTCATTTAAACCAAACTCTACTAGCTAGTATATATATTAATATATTATTGACAGAAGAATTAACAACAACAACATTGACCCAATTGATCCTCGATTGAGGCGGGATTAAGCAAAAGAAAAATGAGGTGTATCATGTTATTTGTATAGTTACAACAAAGAAGCTTGGTAGAGAGAATTATTGACATGGATGAGGGAGTGCATATGGGGAGATGGAGAGATATGGGACCATAGATCTAAATTTGGAGGATGTCTATGTTGATTCTCATAACCCACATCCTCCACTCCACACATTACTTAATTATTATTCATATCAGGTAACATTTTTTTTAATTTATTTTTACAAATTTAGTATCACATGTCACATGCATGGGACCATGCAATTATATATGAACAACGGAAGAATACATCAACAGACACTTGAACTTGTAATTTTTTTTCAACCAGCCCCTCGTACTATGAAAGTTTCAAATAAACACTTCAACTTAATATTTTTTGCACAAATAAACACATTAGGCTGACGTGGCCATGCGCGTGAATGTAAATCCACACTTTGGCGAGTTAAGTAATTTAATTAGCTGACATGGAATTCATTTTATAAATTTTTTCTTATTCCTTCTTTTCCCCCTTTTTAAATTATGTAAAAACTTTAAAAAACTTTATTCTTTTTCTATATTTCTTCCATTTTCCTAATTTCTTTTCCTTCCATTTTTCTATCTTTCTTCCTATTTCTTTTTCTCGTTTTTTTTTGTCTTCCATTTCAATAATAGATCTGGGTTGTTTCCATCAAAAAAAGATCTGAGGTTGTGATTGAAATCCAGATTTGGCTTCCTCTGTATCCACTCCCCACCTCAACTCCTCCCACCCCCAGAGCTTTGCTCTCTGTGGCCCTTGAGTGCCTCTCCAACATCGCCACTCCTCCAGTTCATCATCGATGTCCCAACGTCAACCGCGTCATAGTGGAGGCCATCTTCTCTAGCTCCGCCGTCAAATCCGTCATCGAACAAGGTGTTCAAATTCGTCATTGAACAAGGTGTTGGTTAAGCACCCTGTACATCGAACAGGCTCAGATTCGTCGTTAAATCCGCCATCGAACGGACTCGGAGAAAGAATTCGTAGTCTTCATCAGATCCTTCACCAACGCAGAAAGGACGGAGCGACGGACTCGGAGAAAGAATTTGGGAGGATGAGGGGCTGGGGTATCCGCCTCGATGTCGGATTTGTTGCAATTCTTCAACGCCGGCATATCTGCCTCGATGTCGATGAATCCGGGAGGAAGGGCTGGTGTCGATGAATCTGGGAGGAGGGGTTGGGGTCCAGGCAACAATCAATGGTCGGGGAGAGGACGAGTGGAGGTGTGGGTGTTTAAGGGGGCTAGATCTAGATCTAGATCTAGGTTTAGAGAGGATGAAGATGGAGGTTTGGAAAGATGGGTGATTTAATTTGATAAAAATAAGGGCAAAATACATCAACAGACACTTGAACTTGTAACTTTTTTTCAATCAGCCCCCTATACTATGAAAGTTTCAAATAAATACTTAAACTTAACTGAATTTATTCTAATAAACACAACTCCTTGAAGTGAGAATTACGCGCGATGACGTGTATGCCATGTAATGGCCATATAGGTGCCACCTAGATAAATGTATTAATTTTATTAAATTTTAACATAAAAATGTAAATATTTTTTCCCTTTATATTTATTTTCAAAGCTCTTCTCTCTCCCTCTATAGGAACTGGAACGACATGCTCGGAGAAAAGTGAGGACGGAACGGCAGACTCGGAGAAGATTCAGGAACCAAATCCAAAACCACAAAGAATCAAGCCGGAACGACGGACTCGGAGAAGAGTTCAAATTCTTCATGGCCGGCGAATGGAACCAGATCCAAAACAAAGAAAGTCAAGCCGGAACGATGGCACATCTTCTCTGCAAATCCGACGACCCTGGAACGACAACATATCTTCTCTGCAAATCCGACGACATATCTTCTCTGCAAAGCCAGAACGACGACCTGTCAGATTTGGATTTCCAGATCCGAAGCCACGGTTCCTTCCTATGCCGCCGGTGAAATCTTCGAATTCTTTCTCCGAATTCGTCATTCCGTCCTGACTCTTTCTGGTTCATCAATCATCGTTCCGTCCTGATTCGAATCTTCGTCGGTGAAGAGTTCGAATTCTTTCTCCGAATCCGTCGTTCTGTCCTGATTCGTCGACGGAAATCCGAGGGGTCTTCAGCCCCTCCCCTCCTCCTCCTTCAATTGAAAACGAGAAGTTCACACCGCCGGTGAAGAAGACCGTAGTTTCAGATTTGATTCCTTCGTGATTCTCTCTTGAGAAAGATGATAAAGACGACATATTAAAAGAAAAAAAAAATGAAGTTTTTCACATATTTAAAAATAAATGAGAAAAAGTGCAAATTTTCACTTTATATGGGAATTTTATAAGAAAGGATTTTTTTTTAATTTAAAAGGGAAAATATTGATATTTTATGTAATTTTTTTTGTAAAAAAAAAATAATATTAGGATTTCATAAGTGCATCACTTGCCTATTAAGAGAGTGGATTTCACACGTCATGCCACCTCAGCACCTAGTGTTTATTTGAATAAATTTAGTTAAGTTTAGGTGTTTAATTGACAATTTCAAAGTACGGGGTGATGGTTGAAAAAAGTATACAAGTTCGAGTGTGTGTTGATGTATTTTGCCTAAAAATAAGAGTATTAATATTATGTTTTTATAAATTAAATTTTCTTATGTGGCATATTATTTTTTCCACTTGGCCTATATTTTGTCCACCTCATCGCGTGTGAACTTCACCCCGAGGAGTCTCATGTGATAAGTGTTTAAAAGTGCAAAAAATGTTAAGTTGAGGTGTTTATTTGAAACTTTCATAGTACAGGGGGCTGGTTGAAAAAAAGTTACAAGTTCGAGTGTCTGTTGATGTATTCTGCCTATGAACAACTACACTCTTAATTTCACTGTATCGGTTACATATTAATTAATCGGTTATATTACCACTATCATCCATCACCTAGCATGAGCCTATAGATATCTATATATCTACCCTTCAAAATTTTCCATCAATCAACTATATATAAGAAACCTACGGATTGATAATTGATCCATCTCACCAACTACCCATTCACTTAATTTGTAATGGGTAGTTACAAAAAACATTAATTGATATTATTGGATCAGTCATTGATAACCAAATAAAAGAGTCTTTTATTGTAATACAACATGAGGACTTGTACTTTGATTTTATGTTTTCACACTAGGTAAGAGATAAGGTTGAGTGGTGGTGGCCCTAGAGGCTTGGGGGATTTTGATTTTTGGTAGTGTGTGGCTGTAGAGTGTAGATGGAGGTGTAATAATAGTTTATAATATCATCGGATTCAAAGTTTTACTGCTCTCTACACTTATTTTTATGGGAACCAGAATCTTTGACCATCCTAAGTGCCGTACGACAGACAAATCCTTGTCTCCCAAAACTGTGGGGAAAATAAATATCTAATTAGAGACTTGGAAGATTTGAATAAACCAAGGGGATTGGGGTACGTGGGCCTAATGGGCCGTTTAAAATGGGCCAGGTGAAATCCAACGTGTTGTGTCAGATAGGAAACGGGAAAGAAGAGATCACGGGTGTGCAATAATTTGTACAAGTAGCCAAAATCAAGAAAATGAAAATAGATAACGTAGCAGATGATAAGTAAAATTTGTTAACTTGCTTGCTTCCTTGTAAGGTTATGTTAACTAAGTTGTGAATAGTAATTGCTTATGATAACAACTTTTATTACCCTCAATTTTATGACTTGTAGGTTCTTACTTCTTACAGCGTAAGTGCGTAACAATATTCACCCTTTCGACGGGAAAGGCAATATCAGTTTTTACCCTTTTCCATAGTTTAGGGTCTTTTCTCTTTTCAAATTTGTGTATAATGCCTTGTTTTGGCATATGCTTATTTTGAAATTTTGGGTAAATTCGCCCTTTTAAAATTGGCAGGTGAAGCCTTGCATTTTATTGAAATCAAATGAGAGAACTCAATTGTAATAAACGATTTGTTCATGCTTCTTGTTAGATTTGTTTTAGAATTTCGAATCATCCAGCAAAAACACTATAGCCCATTTTTTGTTTTGTTCGAGTCCGCCGCACCTGTATGTATGCTAATAGCTACATGAGAAAATGGGCTGGAATAGAAAGAAAGTGATATGACCGGCCCATTTAATACGACCAACCCAATCACGCTAGCCGCCTACTCATCAGAATTTATTTTTTTTAAAAAGTCTATGTTGTTTTTAGGGCATCTCCACCAGAATCTCCATTTTCTTGAAAATGGTGAATTTGGAGAATTTAGACCCCGTTTGGTTTGTCGTGACATATGAAAACGTAAACGGAATCGAAAACGAAACGAATCTATACTATTTTTAGTGTCATAATACATTTATATAAAAAAAATCATCTAATAACTTGTCCATTGTAAAAGTGAGATGGAAGGGGGTGATTCCACTATTTTGTTACCCCCTTGATGGAAGACTGATTGAGGTAGAGTAAGCTCCTTTTCACAATAGATTGAGGTTGTGCAAAACAAGTTGATTTTTTTTGTCAATGTATCATAACACTAAAATGAACCACATTAATTTCCATTCCATTTACATTTCCATGAATTGCAACCAAACGAGGTCTTAGTGTGTGTTTTAAGTCCAATAATTTCTCCATCTATTTATCTAAAATGGATAGAGTCTCTAAAATATGACTAGACATCTCTATATTTAGGTAATTTTCCAAAAACATTTAGAGAATATATTAAATGAATGTGTAATCTTATCTTCTTCTAATTGGTTAAATTAGATTTTATATCGTTATATAAATAAAAATAATATGATATAAATATGATTCTTTAAAATGGAGAATTTGTTGGATTTAGGGTATAAAAAATTTAGATAATATGAAATTTTATTCTCCATTTTAGAGAAAATAATAGAGAATTTATTGGAGATGCTCTTAGGATGCAAAAATCATTTTACTAACGATATATAAGTAGAGTCCGGATGAGGTGAGAATGGGCGCACATGTGAGAAATAAGAAAGAACAAGAGTCGTAGGATGGAGAAAAATCAAGGACGCTGATCATTTCACTTAAAATGAAAAAAAAGGCACGAGTGAATTTTTTTGGCGAATTATTCGCGTCTTTTTAAAAAAACGGATATAGGGCGTGTGCCCATATTGTTCATTAAACCTATGATTTTTTCAATCAAAACATATTGTTTATGCATCAAAATTGTGATTTTATTTATCAAAACAATGATTTTGCTCATCAAGACTATAATTTTGTGCATAAAAAAACTATTGTTTGTGCAAAAAAACTGGTGGAATGTGTATTGAAATTGTATGCATAAATATATGTTTGTGCATCATAATTAGTCGTATGTGAGTCAAACCTAATTGTTTTGATGTCAGTCTTGATATTGTCTTACTTGACTCGTTTGAATTCGTCATTGTTTTCATAGTAAAACTAATTATATAAGTACGTGAGTCAAAACTAATTATACGAGTAAGGAAAAAAGATAGCCTTAAAACACAAAATAAACATAAAAATGCACAAATAGATAGTCCTAAATGTGCAAATGGATGGTATTGATGCAAAGACAAAAGTTTATTTCAATTCACAAACAAAATGATATATTAATGAACAAAGTACTAGTAGTGGTGAACAAAGTACTGCTAGTAATGCACAAACTTCATATTCATTTATACATAATAAAAAGTTCATTTTTGATGCACAAAGTGTAGGTAGTTGTGCACAAATAAATATTAATAATGAACAAATATGGGTATATCAATGAACAAATTAACAAGAGTATATCAATTAACAAAGAAAGATATGTCAATAAACAAAGATATATCAACGAACAAATAGGATATATCAATGAACTATATCGAAACTAATTATATGTACATAAAAAACTAGATAATATTGTATACATATGCATAAATAATGTCAAAACTTTAAAATAAAAAATAAAAAAGTTCGAAATCGATGAACAGTGTTATCAAAAACTCGATCACAATTAATCAGCATTGGTGCACAATTATGCAATTTTGATGCAAAAAATTGTTCACGTCTCACAAAAACGTATTTTTGAAAACTTCGCCTGTGTCATTTTTAATTGAAAAATATGCGAAGAATACGGGAAAAATTCGCCCGTATCCTATTTTATCTTTATTAACGAATGTCTAATCATAGACGTCGATTTTTTGGAGGGGACAACTAAGATTTATTCTTATTTCTCACATGAGCGTTCATTTTCATGTGACTCGATCTTTCCCATATAAGTATGCACATTTACTAAACAGATTCTTTGCAAAGATTAATAAACAAACACACGAACAACTTGAGAGATTTAATCCTAACCATATGACTCTCAACCAAATATTACATCAAATTAGAACGAAACTAAAAAAGAGAAATTTATAGTACAACTCATTAGACAATATGGCAAATACGAAACCGGACTATATTCGTAATCATATCCGAAACTTCCATTCGTTATTAGTGACGACTTGTTTGTGTTTCTGCAAGGGTGATGAACCTTCCATTTCAGTTATTAGTGATGCTCTAACTTCTTTTTCTTCAATTTTAGGACTTAAACCAAATAATGGCAAGTCAAATGTATTTTTCGCTAGTGTCCTAAAGTATAAATCAGAAAGATTTACATGCATGCTTGGATTTCAGATTGGATCTTTGCCCATCATATATTTTGGCGTGCCACTCAACTATAGGTAACTCAAAGTGTTTGAGTATGATAATCTGATAAAGAAGATCACAAACAAGATTCAAGCTTGGAATTCCAAAACCTTGTCCTATGTTAGAAGGTTAGAGCTGCTTAGATTTGTGCTTTATGGTGTCATTAGTGTTTGGTGTAGGATTTTCTCCCTCTCTAATAAGATAGCAAGTAAGATCAAGAGCATCTTTTGAAGCTACCTTTAAGTGGAACTACAAGTAATGGAAGAGTACCCGATGTCCCGATCAAATGATCTAGTGTTTGCAAGCCGAAAGATGAAGAAGGACTGGATCTTAAAGAGGTCCTTTCATTGACCAAGGTTGACCTTCTCCACTTCATTTTTAAACTCCACAACAAACTCTTTCAATTTGGAAATTATGGGTTGTTGCAAACCTCCTTTATGGTCGGGGTGTGTCGTTCGCAATGACTAAAGATTCTAACTTCTTTCTTAGGAAAAAGTTGATTTCTTTGAATGGCTATCTCATTGAGTCTCATTCAGTTGTTGATATTTTGGTCGTAATGAGAGGTAGAGGTGGGGATTTTGATATGAAAGGTATTTACGATTTAATTAGAGATCATGGTCAACCAACAACTTGGGGAAGATAGTTTTGGGGTTCAAATTGCACCCCCAAAAGCTCATTTATTTGCTAGGTGGCAATTAGGGGTGGCCTCGCAACGAGAGACCAACTCAAGACTTGGCATGTTGGGAACGATGATAGTTGCCCGCTTTGTAATGAAGTGCAAGAATAAGAGAACCAACTTTGGTTCAACTGTAGCTACTCAGCTCAAGTTCTCCATTGGAAGAAAACTTCGCTACAAGATTGGCTATTTCTGCTTTCGAATTCAAGAAAAAAAAAGTGTACGGAATAATAATATAAGAGATAGCTGGAGATAGAATGATAGAAAATCTTGTAAATGGCGTGTTAGGGTAGACATGGAAGAAGTGTAACACCTAAAAAGATCAAGATTGTAATTTCATTTTAACAAAATTTCGAATGAATTACCCTTTCATTAAAAAAACCACAAAATCTCCTTCAGTGTCCATCAATTTTATTTTTGCTTTGTTTTTTTTTTTAACTGGAAATCATCGAGCATGAAAGATATCCTCCGAATTAACCATGCATGGGGACACCCAAGTCAAAACCAGAAATTTGCTGAACTCAAACCTTGCAAACAAATTTAAAATCGTACATGATTTACGCATAGAATTATTTTTTGGTAAGTTACTCAATAGAATTGTTAGGATGAGATGATAGGTTGAGTTTTGAACCACGTGGATTAAACTAAGGCAAATTTAAAACAATTGTTTGAGGCACACTTTACTATAGTAAAACAACCACTTATTATATATGGAAAATAAAATGGTTTAAAGAATGAAACCTTGACCTTTGATGAATTAATTTTTCTAAAAGGATGAGCTTTGATCAATTTATGCTCTCCACTCCTCGTGTCCCTATCCAGTGTACCTTTTTCTGCCCACTCTCAGAGCCTTGAATTAGATTCGAGTTTTTTTAGCAAATGAGGTTAAGAACGTATATAATAATAGTAACAATAGAATTATTTATGCAGCTAGAAAGTCAAGAAATGCACTATAAAGACGTAACTTAGAATTAAACTATTTCAAAAGCCAGAAAAAGCATCCAAGCAAAGTTCATAACAAGAGCACCCACCAGGGCCCCAATGATCAAATTCCCATTTTGTCTTCCATGAAGGAATATTAATTAAACATCTTTGATCATTCTTTAAGATTGAACAAACTAGGGCAAAGCTCAAGACTTTAAAGTAACAAGCTTTGAAAACGTATGGTAACAAGTTTGCAAGGCCTAGACAAACTATTAAAGAAGAAGATTTCAATTTAATTAGGACCAACCAGATATAGCTAATCAATCTGGCAAATTAACACTGCCAAAAAAAAAAACGAGTACGGCCTATTCTCTAGGTTAATAATTGATGAAGATGAAGAATAATGAGCTATTGTAAAATGCAAGCATGTGATATTGTTCCTAATTACATACTGAAAGGATAGGTGATAAAGGAGTGATTATGACAGGTGGTGGATATAGACCAACAAAGGACTCCACAGATTCTTCAAATTGCATTATATAATACTTATATTTATACATGGTAATATACCGTGCGTGATCTTGCCTCAGATTAAGTAACACAGTTGACGATTAACATAAACTAATACTCCGTAAATGGTTATTAAAATTAAACAGGGTTAGATGCATGAACTGAACATCCAAAGATAAGAACAGATCACAAGAGAGGATTCACCCCCTACATATATTTTCTAGTAAACGAAGGGTCTGTTTGGCATGGCTAGCTTATATAATGCCTAGCATATAATGACATTAAAGATGCGATGCCAAACAGACCCTCTATATGTTTACATTCCTTTTGACTTGGCCTTACATAAATTCAAAGACAAAAGACGTGTGGACTGTGGAGGAAAACCTTTCGATAACGATTTCAAATTAAGATAGCTAATCGTAGAAATCATGACGCAATGTGCCTAATTTGCCTGTTAAATCAAAGACTAATCAAGTGGGAACATAACTAACAAACAAATAAATACTAATCCCTAAGCTCAATACATAGTGTGGCATTGCTAGTAATCTGAAAATTATTCAGAATAGTGTATTAAGTCCTAGGGAGCAAGTGTATATATATGAAGAGCTACATTAATAATAAAAAAAAATGAGAAATATTAATTGGTATAATTAGAACAAGTTCATGGGGATGCTGAAATTTTGGGGGATAGAAGGAACAGGGCATTATTTACCAATATAGGAGATTGAGGGAGAAAGTACTTGGATAGATAGGCTTCCATGAACACATGCAAGTGTAAAGGTGGGTTGTACTCGATCATATATATGGCAGAAATATATTTCACTTGGGGGTAAAGTTTGCAGAAAAGGGCTCATGTGTATATGAGATCCCCATTTTTTTATATAATTTCTATCCATTCAAAAATGATGAAAGTGACATTGCAACAACTGCTAGATAGCCCAGCCATCACTGGAAGTCTATGGTATTCAGTACTAGAAGGCAGAAGCAGAGGATATTTATGGCTAGATTATCACATTTTCCTCTTCTGGTTACAACCAAACTGAAACCCAGACTGGTGTGTAAAAAAATTTTAATCATCATGGCAAAATGATTCATAAAATAACAAGGGAATTGTAAAGAGAATTGATCAGCTTTCTAGAACTGAGAACTTACTCACCTAATCATAAAATAATAGGGCATTTAGAGGGGAAAGCTTTCACCTAATCATAGCAAAGAGATGAAATGGTAACTTGGCAAATAAGATAAAGAACAAATTGCAATGGCATTCATTACTCCTCTATTAGAAGTCCTTTTCATACATACCATTTACCAACTGTGCCTCCCTCAGAGATAGATGGACTATTATGTGACCTGCATCATGAGAAAGGATCATCCCTTTTTTGCAAAGGGAATTAAACAACATGTAGAGCAATTAAGGTTGGAATAAGAAGCAACATGTAGCAAGAGAAATTATGTAGTAGTAGTAGTGCCTTGAACACCAAGTTTCTTTGTCCTCATTTCTCCCCATGATATCAGCTAATGATGAGCCATTGAGTGTGAACTCAAGAAAGATGAGTATTAGTACACTAGCATCACTAACTAAAAGCCATATGAACAAGAGAAACACATGATAACATAAAGAAGAAATGGAGAACAATATACCAAATATGAAGACTGAGATTAGAACAAAACCCTATTGATCTTGATTAGGATAAAACTTGAAAACAAGTTATTAGTAGAGAGAGAATTACAATGAGAGAAGTCCATTGGATTGTCTTGGGCATTCTCTCAACAATCTCCAAGAGAACCAATGGAAAATCTCATGAAACAAGAAGTAATTAATCCTTTAATCATATTTTTCCAAGCCCCATTTCAATTTATTGTATTACCATAAGTTGAACCACCACCACCACCAAGAAACCCTCCTCCAGAAGCACCACCATACATCTCAGGATGATCAACAATTGGGGAAGACGAAGACGCCCCATTTCTCCCACCACCACCACCACCACCACCCAAATGCAACTCTGAGAGATTCGGAAACCCGTCTCCGGATTCAGCACCTTGATCATACAAGAAACCCTTGAAAACATGGCCTCTTATTTTCACAACGGCTTGGTACGCATACTCGTCTTCCCCATCTTCAACCGCGGTCACTCGAACACACTTGAACACAGCTGGCGCCCTCACTTGCCTCGGCAAAGACTCCTTAAACCCAGCATCTACATACTCAAAACACAAATTTCCCAAGCTCAATTAAACAACCAACTCAAAATCACCCAAAACAAAAGCACAAATCCCACATCCATAAAGCTAAGAGAAATGCAATCAAAGAACCCTAACAAATGACCCAATAGCATAAAGTTATGACATGTTAACTCATTGCTAACTATAAATAGCAATGAGTTCAATTTCAATGATACCTTGGTGGCTAGAACTTGTATCATAGCTTCTAGGAGGAGTATTGGAGTTGGAAGTGTGAGAAGTAGTGGTGGCAGTGTTCTGAGAGGCTATAAGCCTTGGCTTCTTAGCACCGGAGGTGGAGCCAGAAGAAGCGCCGCCGCTACCACCGGCGACACCCATCATCTGGCGCTCCCTACGGCGGGCGGCGGGGACCCACGTGCTCCTCACGTGGGTGGAGCAGTCGAAACCCCTACTCCTACAACAAGTCCTGCACCGCCTGTGGCTACAATCCTTCTTCGCCTGGTTCCCGCAGTCTTGGCACGTGGCGGTTCCGCCGACAGAGCCTCCTCCTCCTCCTCCGTCCCCGCCGCCGGAGCTCAGGAGGTTGACGCCGGCGTTGTGGTCGAAGTTAATGCTGCCGGGCTTGCTGAAGTAGGCGGCTTGTTGGTGTTGGTGTTGGTGTTGGTGTTGTTGGTTCTGTTGCCAGAACTGGATTGCACCGCCGCGGGAGCGGTTGCCCATGAGGTCGGCGGAGTCGTCCATGGAGGCGGTGAGGAGGGGGATGACGCCGACGTTGATGGGGTGGGTCGGATCAGGGGAGATCATCGATGGGTCTTGGTGGGGGTGATGAAACGACGTCGCTGGGGCCACCACGAACATCCCGACTTCCGGGTGAAGGCCGTAGCGGGAGGAGGACGCGGCGGCCGAGGGGGGGTGGTGGTGGCCCTGCCACATGGGGTGGTGGCTGTGGTGGTGGTGGGCGGAGGACGCGGCGGCGGAGGCGGGCCCGGCATTAAATCCGAGGGAGAGGTCGTTGGTGTTGATGGCGGTGATCTTGTCGGCGGCGGAGGCGGAGGAGACCCAGTCGGCGTATGCTCCGGTGTCCGACGTCAGCGTTCTTCTTGTGGTAGCCACAGCTACTGCCTTTTAATTTTTCTATATTTGTAATTTGGTGGTGGAAAACAAGTGAAATTCCAAAAATTGAAAAGAACCCACCAAATCTAGATGTGCGATTGAAGATGGGTAGGAACCAGAATTTGAAGAGACGGATTATTACTTCTGGATTTGCTGTTCTTCCAGGGAATAATAATAATAATAATGGAAAATATAAATATAAATAAACTACCCCTTTTATCACAATACAATTGATGGTAGTAGAAGAAGCACTGGAAGTAGCAGTAGCAGTCTGCAAGGGAAATTAAGAATGAAATTTCAGAGAAAAAGGCGAAAGAAGCGTTGAGAAATAAAAGAGTGGAGGGTTCCACAGAAGATCAGGTGCAGAAGAAGCAGAAGGAAGCAGCAGCAATTATCTTTCTCTGTGGTTGTTTATGGAGAGGCTTGGTTGGTTATTCATCAGAGAAGGGGGAGCATTTCTTTTTTTTGCCTACAAATAAAAACTAAATCAAACACACTAAAAAAAGAAATGAAAAAGAAAAGAGGGCTTTTTCTTTTATAATCTTCTCTGAGATGATATTCATATCATATGTAATAACTCCTCCGTTTTTCTCTCCTGTAAAAAGCCTGGGGGATGCTTTCTTTCTTTCTCCCTGTCTCTCTGATACACAGAAGAGAAGCTCTCAATCTCTCTATCCCTCTCTCTCTCTCTTTTATCTTCAGTCTCTAAGCTTTTATCCCCCTCCACTCGTACAAAAACAAAAGGGAGCTAGATGTGCTTGGATGGGTGCTTTACTTTCCATTTTCACCCTTTTTTATGGTTTTTATATATTAATTGGGCTTAAATTGCAGGCACAAAAAAATGGTCTCCTAAAAAGAAAGCGAGGAGTAGGAAGTGGGTTCCTCTCTAGCCTCTCCCAACTCCATCAAACTGATCAAAGTATCTCTCTCCTTTGTTTTATTTTTTGCACTTTTCTTTTCTTTTCCGTCGAGTAAGTTAAATTAGTAGGCCTGATCGATCTATAATATTAATATGCGTTCAAAATTTAAAAATAAACCCTGTTGCTGCTTTTTGCAAATTTTGATTTTGCTTTTACCTTACAATTGTATGAAGTTCAAGGGTAAAAGCATCTTAACTATGTCATTTGAACAATGACATTTAACATTTTGCATAACACTTGAATTAGTGTTTCTTTCGATGCTATTGTTGTTCTTCTTACACGTGAAAGTTGTGATTAAACTGACCCAGTATATAACTCATGGTTTTAGGATGGAACTCTACTAGACTAATATGTTATCTAAGCTATTCGTCTAACGACTTCTCTTGATCTTAAGTCCGCCTTCTTATATTGTCCAAGTGTCAACTGGATCAGTAGATATTCACATAACAGCTTCTCTCGATCCTAGGCCTGCCCCATTGTGTTATCCATGTGTCAATTGAGTCAGTCCCCCCAATTGTACTTGCAGTGGACGGGTATATAACTCAATAGATTACTCCTCCAATTGTCAATTTGGTTTAGGATAGAACCTCACTAGGCTAATAACTATCGAAAAGCCACATTTAAATATTAGTTTTATGATGAGAAACTCACCTTTGGTGATAAATTTCAAAGGTCTCATTAGGCAGCTGGTGGTATGAGGTGATGCGTTTCCTTAACTCCGTAGTCTTGGCCGGTGGGAAGAACTTCGGCAAGAACAAGTCATGCAAAGCTTTCCATGTCCTAACCGACCTAGGAGGTAAGCTTTCTAACCAGCTCAGGACCTTTCCTGCAAGAGACCACTTGAAAGCTTTCAACATAACATACTCAAGAGAGACACCGTCAGCAGCTATGGTGTCACACAAATCAGTAAAATTTTTAATATGTTCTATTGGGCAGTTAGTTAGTTTCCCTTCAAATTGAGATCTTTTAATCAAGGATATGAATTGAGATTTGATCTCAAAAGCTTTCTCTATTTCAAGAAGAACTATTGCAGATTCTGGCACCCTCAGTTCTTGGTGCATGTACTGCTTAGCATTCTTTGGGATTTGGGAAGGCATCCATGATCCAACTACTCTCTTAGACGATTTCTGTCAGCCTAGAGCCGCTCCATCAGTTGTCGGAGGTCGGCCATCTGTTGTGCCATCTCTTCAGGTGTAGCCATTACTTTGCGTTCTCATAATCGGTGGTGGAAGGATCGCTCGGGTTCAGGGTCAACTACTGGATTAGAGACAACTTGGCGTCCTTTAGTTGGCATACACTATATGGAAAAAAAAACGAAATTAAAAGCAAAACAGGTTCTCAAAGAGGGTCGATATCGAGGCCCAGGGGTAGGTATCGAGCTTGTAGTAATCCCGTAAAACAAAAACTGAAAAGGAAGAAACGATTAGGTTTGCTGAAAGGGTCGGTACCGACTCGACAGTGTTCCCGAAAACACAAAAAGAATAAAACTTGGCACTATTGAAATCTCTCCGGCAACGACACCAATTTGTTGATAGGGATTTACTTAACAACAAATAAATTTGTAGCCAAGACCCCGCTGAGTACAGGGGAGTCAAGTTCGTCCACGGGAAAAAGTCAGTATCAAGTTTTGTTCTTACTTAGGATGCAAGTAAGAGAGAAAGTTAAGGTTTTTATCAATAAAGGGAGAAAATCTAAGGTTTAAGTGTTCCCACAACATCAATCATGCATACAAACATTTAATGAAACATAAAGATCATGTCTTTATCACTTAAAGTTGTCAACTTTCGTCAACCAAAGCAAGTAAATCAACTAACTCCTGTTCAATCAATAAACTTACTATCTATCTCTTATACTTCAACAAGAATTGATCCGCTTTCGCTTCAAAAACCCTAAATTGACTATTCTGATTCAACGTTTCTACTTTTGGTTCAACTATCAATGAGAAATTCCTATCCACTTTCGTTTCAAGGAGTTTAAGGACAAGAGAATAGAATCATGCAAAAAAGACAATCAAATCATGATCATAAACAAGCATGCATAACAATTGTTAGGTTTAACCCCAACCTTAGAAGGAGAGAACTACTCACAATTCATAACTAAGGACAACTGAATTAAATAAAAGAGAAAGCTTACAACTTGAATCCAAACAAAATGTTCCTCCACAATCTCCACTCGTCTCTTCCTTCTCCTCTCTCCTCTCTACTCCTCTAACTTCTACCCTAAACTAGGTTAATTGATTGGTCGATGTCGAGAAAAAGAAAGGCTAGACAAGAGTATTTATAAAGAAACTAATTTATCTAAAAGCTATCTATAAGAAAGTAACATATATAAAAGATATACCCCTTAAAAATATCTAAAAACATAAAAGGAAAGGGATAAAAGATCATTAAAAAGTGTCGACTCCGTCTTCGCTACGGACGCGGAGCCCCTCGGTACCGACCCTGTAAGGGTCGGTAGAACTCTGTTGAATTCGTCACTTCTCTTCTTTGTTGAACACCTCGTTACCGAACCTGTGTACCTTGGTATCGACCCCTTCAGCTTCGGTATCTACCCTCACATGGTCGTTATCGACCCTCTTCAGCACTGAAAACTGCTTTGTAAGTCGAGAGTAAAACGAGTAAAACTTCAATAGAGGGTTCGTTACACCTCGGTTTGACTCGATTCTTTTTCCTATGGCTCTGTAACGAGTTTCTCTACTTCTTTCTTAGCTTTAACTTGATTCTTCACTTCTTCCTTGAGTGCTATCTTACTTTATTCAAAATATGCTTCAAAACCGCTCCAAAACCTATAAAAACACCACCAAAGCTTATGTAGACTCCATATCTTAAGAAAATATGAAAACCTAAACAAACGACTCAAAACAAAACACAAAACTAAAGAAAAAGACTCAAACACACAAAAACACACCCTAAAAACAAGACTAAAAAGGCGGACATCAAAGGTGTGATAATCTCTCTCACTTAAACACTTGATTCTCTTGTCAAGGCCTAAGTGATCCCGTACACCCTAAGCCCGAGTGATACCTTTAGTAATTTTCACACTTATCATTTATAACATACACCAAATGAATTGATAACTTTTCACAAATCACCAACATAAACTCTTAGAAGATGCCAAGGAATCTTGGCCAACTTCTGATTCTAGTATTGCTTCCCTTCAATTTACTTCTAAGTCAGGCTTTAATATCTTCCTTGATCTTCTCACATCACATGCATCTCATGGGAATAAAGTTCTCTCTACATGCTAATTCTTTTCTACAATGCCATATTCAATACACTATAGGCATGAATGTTGTAATTCTGATTTTGGATACCTCTGAAGATTGATTGGTACCATGTGCAAACTATTCAAGCTAATCTAACACGTTTCCTTGACCTTGTGCCAAGCATGTCCATCTCATCACTTCATTGACGACGTTCTTCATTTAGGGGCACATGAACCCTTAATGAGATGTTTTTTCATCACTCTGATTACATATTGGCAAGTGTTTGAATCAATGATACCTAGCCGAAAAAGATGACTCGGGGTAGGAGCACTGTCCTTTAATTTGCAACAAGCCAAGTCACAAAACCATATTTTGGAATGACATGGCGCCTTTTCCAGATAATGTTACCCTCTTGGTGACCCCATTACTTCTGTTGTGTTAATCCTCATCAAACAACCGGCTCTTGATTACGCTCACCGACTTCCTAATTTCAACCATAGCCTTCTAGCTTGATCCATCTAGCTTTCATCCTCTATTGATCAAATACTTCTCCTTCGAGAATTTTAGCTAAAACCCATGACACATATTGTTGGGACGGTGTTGGGAACTCTAGTTCCACAAAATACGAACAACGATATTGTCTCCAGTTTTGATAATGACAAATGTCATATGGGAACTAACGTTTTTCACTCAAGTATTTCAGGGGAACTCCACGTCAAATGAAGACTTTCTCAAAAGGGAACACAAAAGGAACTCAAGACCATATGAAAGCAAGTTCCTATCAAACAAACTCACAAGAGTGTAGTTCCCCGCATATGGGAACTCACATGAGAAGACAAACCATGCAGCGAAAATCGCAGGATCTTGTCTTGGACAAAACGGAGGCACGGTCTGACCAGACTGGGACTAGTGATCCAACGATCCGATTGACATTTGAATTTGACTAGTTTCAAATCAAGTCACATATGAAGATTGGCAAACTTGGTGTGCAAGACAAAGGGCATTTTGGACAACAATAAAAATGAAGGTATCAGCCCAAGTTCAATCGACTATATAAGCCAATGAATAGTGCTTGGAATGAGCACTTCTCTAAGAACTCAAAACCTCAAACAAAGAAATAGAAAAGACGTTTGATGCATTGAAGAGAAGTCCTTGGCGACGAGTGTTTGATCTCGGCGACGACGAATCCATGTTCCCAAGAGTAAGGGAACTGTGACAGTGAGCTCAAGGTGTAAGGTTCGATTTACTTGTGTTTTAGTTGAGTTGTTTGCTTAGGAACTAGGTTGAGAAGACTTACTAGTGTTACTAGAGTTAGGATACTGCTAGGAACAGAGAAGTGTAAGTCTTGCCTATTGTAACTGAGGAACAATCAATAAAACAAGTAGGTCGTTCAAAATACTCCAAGTGGAGGTAGAGGTTTACACACACAACCAGTTGGTTGCTGTGAGGTTTCTCTATAAAGGAACTGTGTCTTTTACTTCTTGTGTTAGTTGCGCTTGTTTACTTCCGCTGCCTTAGAAACAGCCTAACTGCCAGTTCCCAAGCTCTTACTAACGCATGTCGATCCAACGCCTATATATTGTCATGTCGGGTTTAATTTAAATATCCTTGACGTGCAGAGTCAAGAGCATTTTTTTCCATGACAACAACTCCTTAATTAATACTCAATCCTCCCACTCATTTGGATCAATAACAACATAATAAAAGGTAGACTTGCTAGGATTTCTCTCCAAACCCGAGGTGCGTGAGAAATCTGCCAAGAACTCCGTCCTTTGTCATTTGTGAGAAGTCTTGCCAGAATCATAACTATAACCTAAAGCGAAGGTTAAAAAAATTATTAAACGACACATGTCACTTTTAGATTGGACCACACCACCCTTTTTTTAAAATAATCTTTTATTTTTGGATATGATAAATTCTTATCCATGTTTTTAGAATATAGGATAGAAAATCTCATTATTAAACAATCTTTTATTTTTGGATATGATAGATAGGAAGATCATTAGGATATTTGTTTATGCTATCGACCTATCGTACAAATTCTAGAATATTTATTTTAGTTTTAGATAGAATCATTTTTTAACTTAGATATCTTAATTGGATAGTTATTTTTGTAACCGTATATTACTAGCAATCTCCTTGCCAATTTGATTATTATTATAATCTAATCATTTGTTACCTTATATGAAAAGATCTTGATTAGTTATATGATAATTGTCTTTATCTTTTTACGAAGATCGTAACAAAAATTTATATTTATTATTTTTTTCGGATAATAAATATATTTGAAAATATTTTATTATTAATATTTTTTTTAAGAAAAATCCATACAAGGTACGGGAATACATACTAGTTTATAATATTTTTATGGTTTTTTTAAATAAGAAACTTAATTTGAAAAACTATTTTTCTAAAATAAAATGAATAGATGCTAAAAAAAAGCTTAATTATAAACAATAATTTTCAACCAACATATTCTAAAATAATGTTTTAACTTATACCTCAAGTCGGGAGCATAAATTAAAAAAAAATATCGCCATTAATTTTTTTTTTTCTGTTCATTTTAACAGATTTGACAGTGTTAGTTATTCAAATATACTTTTGAAAAAATTGTCATGAAAATCTTTAGATCTTAATATCTTATGTATGAGTACGTTATGATGCCAATAAAAGTATGTATATAAGTATATTAAGGAATGAGGATTTAAGCCATAAAGGAGTTTTGTACTATAGTAAACTTAGTAATCGTAGCGTGGCCGTGGTGGTGAAGGGCCTGCCTCTGACTGTGTGTGTAGTCCACCTCCTTCCAATGCGCGTGGGGAACTCTATCAATAATACACAAGGAAATATTGAGATCTCAAGAGTTGGGAAAGTGGATCGGCGGTGCCGGTGAGCGGAGGACGCGCGTGTGTCTACTTTCTCTTGTCTTTGGGAATTAGGGTTTGTCTTTTGTATTCAATTTTATGGCCCCTACACTACTTGCTACTTGTTGTTTGGTACCTTTTTTAGGTCAAAATCCACAAGGCATCTTCGCTTATTATTACTACAACTTAAATTCTACCAAGTACTGTATTATTTACTCCATTATATGATGATTTTTTTTCACCTTCTTAATGTATTGTGTTTATTTTTATATCCTACTATGTGGGTAATAACAATCGTGGCTACATTTATTTATACTGCTTTTTTATTTGTGAATTATGATAATACACTACAGGTTTGATGCTTCAATATATACTCGTTGCCATTTTCAAGCAATAGTACACACTTAACCATGTTGAGAATGTTGAGAATCATTTGTACAACCTTTATATGTTCGTGTATTTGTA
The DNA here is from genome assembly GCA_964016875.1 of Fallopia convolvulus. NCBI lineage: Eukaryota > Viridiplantae > Streptophyta > Magnoliopsida > Caryophyllales > Polygonaceae > Fallopia > Fallopia convolvulus. The sequence continues at coordinate 40,205,038 of OZ024736.1, forward strand.
CCGCAATGGCAGGGAGTGAATGACGATCAAGTGGTACAAAGTGTAATTCGATAGAGGATCGTCGATCACTTCATCAATACGGATTCGGCAGTAAATTCGCACACATCAAGTTCTTGTTTGCTAAAACTAGTGGTAGCGGTTGAAAATAATGGTCCAATAAAAATAAAATTTTACTGTGTGCTTTGTTGAGGTAGTTTTTGAATTTCCTTTATACTTAAAAAAACATGATTTATTTTTTAATTTTTATTTTTGGTGAAGAAAGACATGATTTATTAAAGAAGCCATGATTTTTCTTTTTGGTTGAGGGCAGATATGAGAAATAAATCTCAAATGCTAGTTCAAATTCCTAAAAGCTTTATAGAATAGTTGTAAAAAATAAAGCATCTTAACGCTAGAAATACATCTAGCGTCGATTATATCATACACCCTTGTAGCTTTTAAAAGGGGATTTTAAAAACTAAACACTAGCGTTTTGGGCTTGGCAATTAAATAGAGCCTAGTATTTGTGTTCCTTCGAAGCTTATCCATTTCATTATTTAATTAACTAGTATTTCCTTCGACAAATCTATTGGTTCCGTCAAATTAGCTCAGAAATAAGGGTTGTTTGAACGCTTGAAATTTGATCAACTTTATAGGCGGTTTTATGTTTTTAGGCAATTAATTAAAATTGAGGTATGAGAATTGTTATTGAAATTTATTTTGTTTGAATAAGACTCTTTATTCATTGTTCTTTCTTTTTTATCTGTTGATGTTAAGGGTTGGGCTATCTCCCATTTGATTATTACTTAATCCGTTTTCATTTGGTAATAAAATGGGCTAAAGCATTTAATTAATACTTTTCTTAAAACTTGTGTTAAAAGCTAAAACGACACTTATTATTTATCGGGTACTATCTCATTTGTAGCTAATGTATTAAAATGATTTTCATAAAAATATTCAATAATCAATATACTGTATACAAATTCTAATCATAACTCATAAATTATAACTCTGGAAACAATATTTAGTATATCAATTGGTTTTAGGATAGAACTTTATTGGACTTGTGTGCTAGGTTCATACTGTGTTACCCACCTAATCTGGTGGCTTGTTATCCACAAGTCATATTGCCAAGTGACAATTAAACCAGGCTAGTTTTCACTTGAGGGGCATGTGGAAACAATGTTTTCCGCATTTGAAGTTTAGTAAATAAATGCCTCTAGTATATAATCTTTTGGGTTAGTTTTAAGATAGACACCTTCTTTTTCAATATTGTCCTATAAACCTTGGCAATAACCTATTATTTTAATTTGTACAAATCTACTATATATATAAAAGCAATAAGGTTTGGAGCCTCCACATTGCGCCACCTCATCATTTTCCACGTGTCGCCTTGAGAATGCGTCACCTTGGATTTTGCCACGTGTCATCTTTTTATTAAGCCATGTCATATCATTTTTTACCAGTCATATACCACATCATGTTATTTTTGCCCCATCATTTACATGTCGTATTTATCTAAAATTATAAATAAGAAATAATCTAATAAAATATACTAATTAAAAAATCATTCACAACTCTCTTCCCCCTTCTTTGCCATCTGTATCAAAATTTTCATAGAACTTATAAGGCCATCAATGGATGTCTCCCTAGCCACCTTGCACACGCCATCTATGGTTGCCTCGCTGATCACCTTTCAACCTCTTCACATTCTATTAACCAAAGTAATGAAACTTCTATTCATATTCTCTACAGATTATTATACTCCGTCCATTCAATTGATAAGTTTGTTATTCGTGTTCTCTATCGATTCCATTGAAGGGGCCGAAATCATCGTCCACACACTCATGTTGGATCCAACCTCACCCCTAATCCATGCCTTCCATCACCATCACCCGCCGCCATGAATTCATCTTCTTTCGTCCTGATTTCAAACACCCGATCATCTTACATCCTAATTTTAACTATAATTTTAATTTTTATAGTAGATTAATATCAAATAAAATAATTTTTTTCTCTACTATATATCGTAACAAATATGTGATACGGTTTTATTTAACAATTTTGCTCCAAAATTGTCTCAAAGATTTTTTTTCCTTCTTTTAATCAAATAATACACTTAAAAGTAAAGGAAAATACTAATATGGAAAAGAATATTATCAAACTAAAATTTAGATTATAAGATCAAACTAAAATCGTGGAGAAATATTAACAAACTTAATATAGAAAATCTTACAAGGATAATACCAAAATGGAAAAAAAATATATTATCAAACTAAAATTTAGAAAATAAGATCAAACTACAATCGTGGACAAGATATTAACAAATTTAGTAAAGAAAATCATCTAAGGATAATACCAATACCAAAATGGAAAAAATATTATCAAACTAAAATTAAGAAAATAAGATCGTATAAAAAATATAGTATCATCCTAAATTATTGTATTTCTGATATCATTATCTTATATAAAAAATAATACTAAAATGAAAAATTGAATAAGATCGTAAGGGTGTTGGAGCTTAGTTAGTTGCTAGACTCCCATTCAACTTTGTGTAATTTTATTTTTAACAAATAATTGAATAATTTTAAGTGATTAAAAAAAACTGAAAAATATAATCGATTTAAAAAAAAAAATTATGGCCAATTTATCCATGCACACCCTTACGCAATATATATTAGATTTATTCTTTAGGTTCTTCCTTCTTTATATATATCCACCTAACATCGTTCATTCGTTCTTCATACATCATCAATTTTTCGTTCCTCATACATCATCAATTTTTCCAAGCCAGCATTACTCTCTATTCGATATATATCGAATATCAAACGATCTTCAAAGTTGGAGTAAGCCAGTAATATCTATTTTGTAATTTGTGTGTTATTCCTACCTTTTATTTTAACCATTATAATTTTAAACTTTCATTCATTTTGCAGGCTAAGAATTGTATAAAAGACATCGCTTCAAGTAGAGGCAAGTATAAGATAAATGTTCGTGTCATTCGATTGTATAAAGTTCCAAAAAAAGATGATCACACTACATACGGTTCGACAAAGTTAATTTTAATTGATAAAAAGGTTTGTAATATACTTAAATTTTTACGAGTATAATCATTACTATGTTTTTAAAAATGTATATTAACTTTATTTGCAATTGTTTCAGGGTGATAAAATGCATGTAATTATTAAAGAGACCTTCATGGACAACTTTGCATTAATTTGTGAAGGAAATGTTTTTTTTTTTTCATTTTAAATTTCGGAATTGTACTTTATGATGCAATAAAGTTGATGAAACCTATGTAATCAATCATTAAATAGTTATTTTTAATTTTAAATTAATTGAATTACCTAATATTTCATGGCGCAATTATAGTAATTCAATTTTATAGTCGTTTGTATTTAGAATTTTTTATTTTATTATACGAAAATATTAATTTAATTTCATAAACTTGATGTTATATTTCCAATTTTGATTTTTATATTATTTTAAAAAAGAAGATTTGGGCAAAATTGGAGTTGTCAAAAGTTGACCTAACCCGTAAACCCGAACCGAAAATTTGAACAGGTATTCAATAATTCTAGAAGTATATGTTCGTGTATTTGCACGGGTTAATAATTCTATTTAAATTCTTTTTTACATGTTTGCGTATTTAGTTTTTTTCGAATATTATATTCCATCAATTAAGTTTTTAAGTTGTATATCTTTTTTACATATAATTTATCACATGCATTTATAATTGACATTCAATTATTTAGAAAACCTATAAAATATAGATTTTCTAAATAATTAATTTATGATTGATGTATAATATTAAGTAAATATTATGTGTGAAAAGTCAAGAAGCTAAGGTAGAATATATTATAAGATATGTATGATATTAATCCTATAAGAGGGAATTGAATTCTACCAAAAAAAATAGGAGGCAATTGATTGCTTTAAATTCAAAGCATTGAATTAAAAAATACAAATTTACACTAGGATGATCAAAATACAGATCATCAATATTATATTATGTACTTGAATACAGGGATGATCAAAATAAAAGTTAAAACATTCTTTCATCAAATTCAAAATCCATAATTTAACGTGTATAATTTATGTAATCTATTTTCATTAACAAACAATTATAAAAATTCGATTTATGTAATTTTTTTTATTTTAATTATGCAATTTTTTAGTTCCAGTACAACATTTGCCAACAAGTTAAACACAGTTTTTTTATTTTCATAAACAATTAACTATAAAATTAATTTATATAATATAATTTTTTCTAAAATTCTGATTATGTAATTTTTTATTTCCAAAACAACATTTTCCATATACATGAATCCATTCTTAATGATACAGGGATCGTTGTTGGCCTTAATGATCATTGAACAAAGCTATGCCTTCAGAAGCTGTCGTTGGAAGTATGTAAAGAGAAAGGTAAATGGGGTTGCGCATTGGTTAAGTTGTTGGTTCCCTCCGTCTATGTTTTTAGTTACTAGCAATTTCTATTTCCCAACTGAATTTTACTCTGTGTTGTCGAACGATTTGCTTGCTCAGTAATATATGCAGCAGTTTTCATAAAAAAACAGTAGGATTGTATAACTTTTATTTCTAATTTTGTACCCAAAACTTAAAATTTATACACATTTTTTACCTTTATTATAGGAATTGATGAGATTTTTTTACATTTTCTAAATTTTTGAATAATATACAATAATTAATATATTTTGATTTTACTTTTGATGCATCTTAATACTCCTATACATGATTTATTTTTAAACATTAAACAGATTATTAAAATTTTACGATGTCACATTATATACATAAGTTGACATGTCATCCAAATATTTATAGCAATCATTTACATATTGTTTTATATTTTTAACTAATTTTTAAATTTTAAGAATTTGTTTAAATTTATATATTAGTTTTTATATTAATATCTTTCAGTACTAATAAACATGTATTAGATCGATATGTAAAATGATTCATTCCCCATTTAGTTTTAAACAGAGAGAGTATTTGTAGCCATTTTTTAAAATTTACACTATTCATGAATAAGTTTTTATAAACATAATTTTGAACCTAAAAAGACAAATAAATTTAATAAAATCCGCGCATGACGCGAGTAACTACACTAGTTAAAATCTAAGGCTAAAATAACAATTGTTTCCAAAGAGATTTAGTATCGTACATGGGATTTGCTTGGATTACTTATTATATTCGTTTTCTCTTTATAAAAAGGTTATAATAGTTGACATGACCTAACATAATAATTATTATATATATAGGCTTATAATTTGGCTAGGATATAAATATATTTGAATGTATAAAAGAAAACGTCCTCCGTAGGACACGGGACTTTTTAGAGCAAGTGTGAAGACTTTACTTATGAGGAGAGGGTTGGAGAGGTACTCCAAACTCCAAACAGCCAAACATTGTGTTTTGTTATACCATTTGGGAAACAGATTCAAGCCTTCCCTACATAGCTCTAATCCATTCCTTTAAAGGCACCTTTAATAAATCTTACATTTATGTATTTTTGCCTTTGCTTTGAAATCTTGCTTTTATATATTCTAGAGGCTAACAAGATTTATATCATGTGTTTGTTATTTTCTAAATATTTAGACTTTTAATATCATAACATGTAATGTGATTAAGCATATTAATTAATTTTTTTATTAAATATTATAATTGATTGTGTACAAAAAGCAAAAAAATATTAAAAAATATACATATATAAATTATTTGATCATTTAATCAGTGTATACTAATTTAGAATATATGAATTTTTTTTACGTCCTAATTTGACAATCCAAGCATTAATTTCATTATACTTAAACTATTGCCAATTTTAGATTTATTTATTAACTATTTTTTAAGATTTAGATTAATGTGATTCTTGTGCATATAAAATTGTGAATAATCGATAATAATATTGTATGTTTCATTTACTTTCTACAAAATAAATATTGTTTATTATTTTATTTTATTTTGAAATAAGGAAATTTAAATCCCTTAAAAAATAAATAGATAATTGTAAATATTTATTTATTTTTCTTCAAAAAAAACTTTTACATATTTGTTGTAATTTATATTGGTAGAATTATTAAAAGGATAGAGTATTTATTGTAGATAGAGGGAGAAATTTTGTAAAGATCTTTTTGTTTTTCCTTTTGTAAATACATGGTTCAATTTTTTTTTTTAAAAGCTGGTTAGATCTCTATCAAAATTTGTTTTCCAAAAAGAAAAAGTTATAACCCACCCAATGTCCGACTAATTTAGATCTCAACGAATTTTTATAGAAAACATCAATAATTTTTTTATTAATGAAAAATATGCATGCTGCTGACCTTTTTTTTTTATCTATGATCGATTTTTACGTAGAGAAATGAGAATACAATAAATCAAAGCCCCTTATTTTAGAAGAACACAGAAGAATCGAGCTACGTGTACAATTTGTGATCAATAGTCTGTAGATAAATAATAGCAATATCCATATGGTCCATATATTTAATTTCAAACATCCATCTCTGCAGTCAATTTAGTTAGATGGAATCGACTATTTATAACACGGACAATATTTGAGCTTATAAATCCTTATGAGTTGCTACCAAAAAAAAAATCCTTATGAGTTTTTCTGGGACAAAATACAATATGTATATTAGATTACAACCTTGATATAATTTAATTCATTACACAAAATTGTGTTAACATTAATAGCAGGGGCGGAGCTATTTCGGGGCGGGTGGGGGCCATGGCCCCCCAGTCCAAATTTTTTTTTTCATATATATGTTCCTCTTATTCATAGCTTCGATTTGATATATTATATGCTCCATTCTGACATTTGAGTAAAACGTTATGAACGTTTGAAGATTGGACGTATACAAACAACTTCTAACAAATCATTTATTTAGTTATCATGATTTTATCTTTTGCTAAACTTCCCACTTTCATAAGATTGAACACGAAAATTTTGAAATAATAATTTATTGTTGGGATGTCTCGAATTATACAATTCATTATTAAAACGAGGGTTTTAGTTTTGTTTTTTATTTATGATCTGTACTTCTACTTAAGGGGCAAAGAGAAGCGATTTTGCTACTGAGAAAGCGAACGGTCAGAATGGATTTCATAAGTTGAGCAGAGGTCCTCATTATAGTATTCTACTAGCCTCATATCTCGTTAGAACGGTTCGCTTTCTCCTCTGCCAAGAAGAAATCTTCCTTCCACATGGAGATTGACCGCATAATTTTATCTGAAGCATAATTCATAATTATATAAGTTGTTACAAACTCTTGTTTTCTTAAAGTAATTGTATTTTGAAATATTTTAGTCCCTTCTCTATAAAATATGTTCTTTTTTCTCTAAATTTATTTTTTTTCTACATCTTTCTCGAAACGTATATTAACTATATTGGAAAATTTTCTTGGCCCCTACAATGAAAATTTTCTGACTACGCCCCTGATTAATAGAGTACGTTGAAAATGCATGTAAATGGAATACATTTGCTATTATTTTTGGTCCATGGTCAAAGAATGAAGGTGTCCTCCAATCCATATTCCCTTTGTCCCACAATAGATGTTTATAAAGACTTTTTTTCTTATTTCACAATAAATATTCATATAAGAATTTTTTCATTTTTTCTATTTATATCCCTAATAATTATACCATATTAATCTTATACACTTTTTCCAAAAACAACTTTTAGGAATAGAAAGTACTTTTTAATATGCGTAATTTTTGGGGAATTTTTTTTCTTAATATATGTGCAAATTTATCAATGAACATCTATTGTGAAATGAAGGGGGTATAAAATAAGGAATAATCAATGTTTGCATTCTGTGGTTGTCGGCTATCGTTGGTCCAAAGAAATTTTACACGCGGAGGAAATGGAACACAAGACCACCCATTAAATAGATCATTTTGTGTGTGAAAAGCAACCGAGTCTTACACCACTACACCAACTCGTTAGATTCTAAACATTTGTTAGTTGTTGCATAGGCAAATTAAGATACCTACAAACCATGCAAGTTGCTCGCATCTTCGACATAAACAGTCAAACTTCCATAGAATTATCCTAGGTAGAGTTAAATTAATAGTCCATAAATCATAAGAGGTAGTTGCATTGAGTCGCATATGTAACCAGTTTGTCGGTAAGAGTGGACCGAAGTCAAACAAGGACAAAGCGATCAGTCTTCTTCCAAAGAATTGTAAGCCTTGAAGCCAAACAAGAACAAAGCAATCAGTCTTCTTCCAAGAATTGTAAGCCTCGGGCACTGCTTTATCAACAACGGTTTGGGAGTCTCAAGTTTTTTTGCAGGGTGTCTCGGTCTTTTACAGATTTGGCACACCAGTCGATTAGAGTAGTTGTCATTGGAGGAGGAGTCGTAGTTGTTGTTAGGCTAGGATTGATCAATTTTGTTACTTTTTCGGCCTCTTCCATAGCCACGCCCACGCTCGCATTCAGTTGAATAGCAACGAGAGCAACTGCGAGAAGACGTAGCACGATCATTGTTGTTGGGTGGGAGCAACTTTAGCTGATGGAGTGGAAGCGGATGTTGGAGACGGCGGATTGACAGTTGAAGTTGGAGCCTTAGTTTCTCCTTCAAGCTTTTCTTCTTCTTGAGCAAAAGTCTAGTAAGTTGTTATCAGAATCTCGATTTGATTACGATTCTAACTATCCTACAATCCTTAACAAGTGAAACGATCCTAAGTAGGATCTTAAATGATGTATAATACAATCTCGATCCGATCCCGATTTTACATACGATTTTAATGATCCCATTAACAATTATAACAATTCTTACGATCTTATAAAATATTAAGTATAACTATGTATTATTGATAATTTCAAGGTTAAGGACTCATTTACATTAAACTAGTTGATTAGTCCATCCTACATCATTTTTAATAATCAAATTAATAATGTTTATCATTTTCTTACTTCATCTATAACAAAATATACAATCTCTTAGATTATCCTTGCATACTTTTAGTTATAATGTACGATCTTACTATATAGTGATCCGATCCAAAAGACTCTCAACGGGTCCGACTTAGGATCCCGATCCTGATAACCTTTCAGAGACATGGATTCAACATGAATGTTTAAGGAAGTTTTGAAAGAACCATAACTAGCATCCAATCCTTGAAGAATACATGCACGAATATCATCGTCTTGCACAATGTAACCACGTTCAGCGAGAGAATCCACCATGGAGTGTTTCTTTTCGATGTAATCCATCATAGAGAGGGATCCTTTTGAGAAACTTTGAAGTTTCGCCTTTAAATGCATTAGTCGAATGCGAATTTGCGTTTAAAACATGGAACTAAGCATAGTCCATAGATCAAAAGAAGTAGTTGCACTTAGCCACATATGCAACAGTGGATCGAAGCCCACTGTTTTTATGTTTTTTTTATTGAACCTCAATGTTTTTTTTTGTTTTTTTTATGTCAATTTATTTAATTGTCGAGTTTTTTTACCTCTGAATGTATAAAACATATATATCTTTTTTTTGATAAGGAAAGAAATTAGGGCGGTCGCTAGCAAACAAGCGACCTTCCTAGAGCATCCTTCAGGATGAGGTTCCGAAGAACCGAATCAACTGAAAGCGGGAAGGATGAGACTCGGCGAAACGATACATCTATATAATCCGCCACCGTATTACACTCCCGAGCGACATGGCGAATACTCCCACGGACAGCGCCAGTCACCAAGAACGGCCTTGACCAGCTGCAAGTTGTCGCCTTCAATCTGGATGTGGGAAATGCCACACCTGGTGGCCTCAAAAATCCCCTAACGTAAGGCGATGGAATCGGACATAAAAATAGACTGACGACCAATCAGTCCACCGTCGAAATGGATAGGATCTCCGCTGCAATCCCTAAGGATAAACCCGAACGACGCCACCCCATCAACATTAACTGCAACATCAAAATTAAGTTTAGTAAAATTATTTGTGGGTTTTATCCATTTGGCATGGTTCCAATTGTTTTTAATGGTTCGATCATAGTTATGTGGGACGTATTCACTAAACGTTTTACTATTGTGCTAATCCTTTATCTGATTACAAATAAATTCGCAAAGGCTGTTCAGTTGGTCAGATTGATTGGTATTGTTTTGTTCGAAGATTGCCTTGATTCTAAAAAACCAGATGCTCCACCAAGAGAAAAAGAGGACTTCCAAGTCTGAATTAGATGACAAAGTTCTAATTTTGTCCAGGATCTGGTGTGGTTTTGTCTTCTCCGATTTGATTTCATTGATAATCCTATTGATATTAGGGTTAATTTTGTTAAGAATAGTTTTAGTGCAGGCTCTTTCTAGAAAAATGTGGGTAATGTCCTCATTGGGTTTATCGCATGCAACGCAACCCTGGACAACACTAATATGGTTTTCAGCCATACGACATTTCGTGGGAAGCCCGTTCTGAGCAATCTTCCACACGAAATTCTTTATTTTTGGTGGGATATTTAGCTTACATATCCAGTTTAGGTTGGTTTGGGATTCTCCCATGTTCTTGTGGAGCCATTGCGTAGTCGAGTGGGTGGAGTACCAAACATTCTTACTTGGTTGCCAATAGAGCCTATCCGGAATTTTGTTTCACAGAGTAATGGTTTGCGTTACCCGGTGGACATCTTCCGGAGAAAGGACCTGCTTAAGTTTGTCGACATCCCACGAGTTGTCCTCAAGTGGGAATTCTGCCACACGGGCCTCACAAGTGTAACATTCTACACGCCGCCATTTGGGGACAGCCAACCAGAACCAGTCCAGTTATCTTTCCAAAAGCGTATGGTTTTACCGTCCCCAATTTGCCAGATAAGGCCTTTAAGGAATAAGTTTTTCAAACTCATAAGCTTAGACCATTGCCAAGATGTATTTTGTTTTTTCGGGTAGTTAAGAAGTCCGTCGAACTTAAGGTATTTCTCCGTAATTATTCTTACCCATGTGTTATCTGGTTCAGGGAGGATTTTCCAGAGGAGCTTCATTTGAAGAGCTTGGTTCATCTCTTCCGCCTTGACAATCCCCAGGCCACCCCGAGATGGCGGCTGGCAGATTGAGTTCCAGGTAATTAAGGGTTTATGGTTCCCTTCTTTATTCAAGAAGAAACTTTTATTTATTTGGTCGAGTTCTTTTAGCGTGGTTTTAGGTAGGAGGAATGATTGCATGATGAAATTTGGTTGTGTCGAGAGATCCGCCTTTATCAGAGTTTTCTGACTCTCTTGAGATATGGAGTTTGGTTTTCATTTAGAGAGTTGTGATCTAGCTTTGAGGGTTAAGGGTTTAAAGGTGTTGTTAGTAACTCTGTCGTTAATGTTGGGGAACCGAGGTACTTATCCAGCGCAACCGTATTGGTGATCTGGAGAATCTGTCTGAGCTGATTGCAAGTGTTGTGGTTTGTGTTTTTTGTCACTTGGAAGGCGGATTTGTGAAAGTTAACTTTCTAAACCGATATCTGGCAATAGTCATCAATTATGCTCTTGATGTTGATACACGCTTGACTTTTTGCCTTAGCGAAAATGATAATATCGTCGGCAAACGCAAGGAAAGGTATTTTTGTACCATTTCGAGAGATTTGAACTCCGATTTCATTGTTCGGGTTGGTGCTTTTAAGTTGCAGTTGTCTCGCAAGAGCTTAAACGGCTAGGATAAACAGGTACGGAGATAACGAGTCTCTGTGTCTAAGTCCTCTTTGAGGGTAGAATTGGTCTGTAGGACCGTTATTGACTAGCACAGAGAACGACATAGTTTCCACACATTCTCTGATCCAGCCAGAGAATTTGGGATGAAAACCGAATTTGTTGAGGATAAAGGCCAGGTATTCCTAGCTGACCCGATCATATGCTTTTTCCATATCCAGTTTAATAGCAATCCAGCCATCCTTCCCTTTTTTATTTCAGAAGGAGTGGAAAATCTCATGAGCAATGAGTATATTGTCATGGATGCTTCGGTTTTGGACAAACGCCCCTTGCATTGGGTGAATAAGTTTTGGCATGACAACTTTTAGGCGATTTGTTAGGATTTTTGAAATTACTTTTATATATTGTGTTACATAGGCTTAATGGCATGTAATGATTCGTTGAGTTTGGTTTGTCGCATTTGGGGAGGAGGGTAATGAAAGTGTGGTTTAATTGCTTGAGCAATTTCCCTGAATGAAAAAACTCTTAACGGCTTTAATGGCGTCAGGACTAACGATATGCCAATGCTTTTTGTAGAAGCATGTCGGCATGCCATCGGGACCCGGAGATTTATCCTCTCCGATATCAAACACGACATCTTTGATTTCCGCGTTCATCACTGCTTAGTGAGTTCGGTATTATCAAGATCTGTTAGTTCTTGATGGATTGTTTGGGTCATATTTCAGAGCTTTTCATGGTTTATCTCCGAGGATCGGAATTGGTTTTGAAAGTCCCGTTTTATTTCCGATTTGATATTTTCTAGCCATGTGATATGGGTCCAATTAGTTGTTCTTAGTTCTTTTATGTTAGTCGTGTTTCTCCTTCCGTTAGCGATTCTATGGAGATATTTGGTATTCCGATCATTTAGTTTAATGTGGTTGTTTTTGGCCCTCTGTTTCCAGTACGAGTGGTGGAATTGAATAAGGTATGACCTTTTTTTGACCAGTTGTTCTTGTTTTTGGATTAGTTGTAAATTCTTATAAAACATATATATCTAGCACATCAAATTCTTATCTTATTTAAAAAAACAACTATTACATATTCCCTGTGATTATAAGGATTAATATAAATGTCATCGCCTTAAGATAGGGGATTATTGAGGCCACTCGACGTGGCATATCCCATATCCAGATTGAAGGCGATAATTTGTAGTTGATCAATGTCGTTCTTGGTGGCTGGCATTGTCCGTGGGAGATCGAGATGTTGCGTGCGGATATCCATTGCTTGTTGCCCGGTTATGTTGCTGGAGTATCTCCCACGCGATTCGTCCGGGAGTGCAATTCGATGGCAGTATACATTGTTGGTTTTTTCCGTCATGTCTCGTCTACTCATCTTACAGTTGACTTGGGTCTTCGAAACCTCATCCGTTAGGATGATATAGGACGGCCGTTAGCCGTCCTAACTACTTTCGTTATTAAAAAAAGAAAGATTAATATAAAAGTACGTGATGAAAATGAAATGGAATAGTAAACTCCGTGATGAAATCTTCATTGAGCATATCAATCGATCACATTGGGGTTGTAGTTTTCGGGTCTAGGGAAATGTCAAACGTAAATTCAACGCACGTCAACAACAAGAGACAACAACGAGCAACAAAATCACGGCCGTTGGATCCTCTTTGATTCATTTTTGTTCGACCGTACGTTGACAATTTCTGCATTTCTGCGAGACTGCCACAAAGTAGTATCTCTCCAGAACTCTGTTATGATGATTTCTTGCTTGCATATTCTTCAAATAAACATACGTTGAGATATTATTGGAATTTCTTGCGTGGAGATTCATTGTGCGTTTGTATCTTAGTACAGTAGCAGTATATTATTTTGTATTAAATTATATTAAATTTAAAAATAATATATTAAATTAGACATCTAAACAATAATTTAAAATAACATACAGAGTATTAAATTTAAAATAATTTGGTACGTGCTCTAAGATCATGTGCATCCAACAAGATTTACAATCCTCTCTTGTTTTTCTCTTTCCTTCTCTCCTTTTGACACCTCATTTTTTCTATCATCCACATCACTTTTCACTTTTACTTTCCTTCTTCTCTTCCTCTTTCTCTATTTCCCCCCACAACAAAGGGTATCCCCTTTCACTTCCTATCTCCTACTTTCTACCTATTTTATATCATATACATTAATTATATTTACTTAAATAATTTAGATTTAAGATAATAAATTATATTTATTATTACAAATAAATTAATTACATATGTTAATTATATTTACAAATTACCTATGTTAATTAAATTATAATTAAAATATATTTACTAATTACCTATGTTAATTAAATATTATAAATTATATTTACTAATTACTTATGTTAATTAAAGTTCTTTAATCAAATAAATTATATTTACTAAAATAATTTGGATTTAAGATAATTAAAACTAATTACAAATTAAAAAAATAAATTTAATTAACATTAAGACAATTTCAAAAAAAATTATAAATTGCAAAAAAAATACAAAATAAAAATAACGTTGAACATAAATAATAAAGCGTTGTTGCCATAGAAATTTAATCTAAATCTAAATCCGATGTCAAACTTTGAAACTTCTCCCATATGTTATCCACCAAATCGTTCTTTAGAGCCACATGCATTTCTTTATTCCGAAACTCTTCTCTTCTAGCCATGAATCTTCTTAGATTTTGATCATTATCGTCCACGTGTCACAGTAATGTCTCATTATCATTCCGAAACTCATTGTGCATGATGATAATTGGCCTTGGTTGATTACCAAACATTTGTATCATGGCTTGAACTTGATCCAAATTAAATGTATTTGGATTATATTATGCGTTTGAGTTATTTGGATTTTTATTGTGGTTATCCATGGAAGATAGTAGTAGTAGTGAACGAGAGAAAGAAAAGCTAAGATGAGTTTGTGAATGACCCAACAATATTAGACTCTATTTATAGATAATAAAAAATATTAAAATTGATTAATTTATTTTTTTAAAAAAATATCAACATTAATTATTATTTTGTTGGAAATATATTTAATGTTATGTTGAAATAAAATAAATAAAGTTAGTTGAAAGTTGGATACATGTGTCAAATTGTGATTGGATGAATGTTCCTCTTTGGGCACAAGGGCCAATGCACTCATTCCTCTATAGAAGGAGGATTACTCCCATTCCTCTCCCATTCCTCCTTTAAGAGCATGTGCAATGGAGGGAATTCTCAATCCTCTCTCAAATTTCTCTCTCCTCTTCTCCTTTTAACACATCATATTCTCTCTCATCCACATCATTTTTCACCTTTTCTTTCCTCCTTCTCTTCCTCTTTCTCTAATTTCCTCCACAACAAAGAGGATCATCTTTCAAGTCCTCTCCCCTACTTTAACATATATATTTAATACATATTTTAAATCATTCAATAGTTTACAATATTAGTTAATCAAATAAATTAATAATAAATCATATTTACTTAAAAAATTTGATTCAATTAATAAAATAAAAAATAATTTAAGATAATATAAATGAATTACTAATGAAAAAAACTTATTCAACATTATAATAACTTCAAGCAAAACTATAAAGTACGAAAAAAATAAAAATAACATTAATCATAAATAACAAAATTTTTATTCTCATAGAAATGGAGTAGTGAAGAAGTAGTGAAAGGAGAGAGTAATAGATGAGTTGTGAAAGATATAATGATATTGGACTCTATTTATAGACAAAAAAAAATTATAAACATTGATTAATTATTTTTTTAAGAAAAATATCACATTTAATTATAATTTTATTAAAAATGATTAAAGGAAGAAATAAATGAAATTGGTTGAAAGTAGGAAGGACAAGTGTCAAATGCTAAATGGATGAAGGTATAAATTTGGGCACAAGGGCCAAGATTTTGATTTCTCTACAGAAGGAGGATTACTCCCTTTCCTCTCCCATTCCTCTTCCAAGAGAGGATCCCCTTTCAATGTTTACAACCAAGAGGACCTCCTCTTTGAGGAGAGAGAGTGCAAAGAGGAGGTTGATTACTCTTGGTTGCACATGCTCTAAAAGAATTCCATACTAGCTTTATTATTCAGCCATGTGATAATGAAACTATAAGAGCATGTGCAATGGTGAGAATTTTCGATCCTCTCTTATTTTTCTCTCTCCTTCTCTCCTTTTGACACATCATTTTCTCTATCATCCACATCACTTTTCACTTTTTCTTTCCTCCTCCTCTTCCTCTTTCTCTATTTTCTCCCACAACAAAGGGTATCCCCTTTCACTTCCTCTATCATACTTTAGCATATATATTTACTACATATTTTATATCATTCAATATTTTTACAAAGTTAGTTAATCAAATAAGTTAATGATAAATTGTATTTATTTAAATAATTTGGATGATATTGAGTGTTTGTATTATTTTAAAATTTTGAGTTGTTTGGATTATTGTGATGATCCATGCAATGAAGTACTCCCACCGCTTCGCAATGTAAGTCGTTTCTAGCTCTTAAAGGTATTTCATAATGTAAGTCATTCATTCCCTTATTGAATATAAAACTTTTTAAAATAGGTCATTACTCTATTTAATTTACTTAACATTCTAACAACATTCATTAACTCAATCAATTCTAGTGGTTAAAGAGTTAATTGTGCATTTGATAAAAACAATCACTAAATTATCATCTTTTCCATTTTAAGCTTGTCTTAATTCCTATGCAAAATCGAAAAACGACTTACATTGTGAAACGGATGTAGTAGTTATTAGGCCCCTTAACTAATTTGTTCAAGTTAATAAAATCACAAATGACTAATGATAATGTAAATGAATTACTAATGAGAGAAAAAAATAATACTTAACATTAACATAACTTCAAGAAACATTGTAAACTACGAAAGATAAAGTAAAAATAAAATTAAGCATAAATAATTTCAATATTTTCCATATTTTGATATATGGTATTGAGAGAGGTGAGGGAGGGGGGAGAAGAAGATAATTTGTGTGAAAATAAGGGAAATTTGGACTTATTTTGTAGACAAAAAAAAATTATAGACATTGTTTAAATTTTTCTAAAAAAATAATGTCATATTTTATGAAATTTTTAGTTATAAACTTATCAATTATAAATTAAAGTGAAATAAATGATAGTGGTTGAAGGTTGAATTGGACACATGTCAACATGTGAATGGATCTTGAATCCTCTTTGGCACAAGGGCCAATGTATCAAATACTCTACAGAAAGAGGATTTCAAGCAATCCTCTTTGAAAGAGGATCCTCTTTTCCTATTTCACAACAATGAGGAGCTCCTCTATGAGGATAGAGAGTGTAAAGAGGAGCTAGTTTCCTCTCCATTGCACATGCTCTAAACATATGCATTATAACTTATTTGAATGTTTTTCTATTTTTTCATTTAATCTCGATAACCGTTTGTCGCTTGCGATTTAAGTTTTTTCGTTCTATTGCATCTTTACTACGTGCGACAATATATAAGCTGAAACGAGAAGGGTTCGGATCGAATTGTCACTCTCTCTTTTGGAAAATGTGGACTAATAAAACTCATATTAAAGTAGGGATTCACGGTCAATAAAACTCATATGAAAATACTTGTAACCGAAGCTATTCTGAGCATAACATATAGTTAGGGAGTACATATGGCATGGTGATAGGAATGTACGTTGTTTGTGTAAATTTGAAGATACGGGTCGATCGGTTGAGAAAAATAAAACATGAAGTCAAGAAAACTCCAGATCAAGATTACCGACATGAAAATAAGACAAGTCATGTTGAAAATAGAATAGTTAATTTATTTTGAAATATTGATTTTTAATTTTACATATATAAAGATTTAAAAAAAATTGCAATACAAATTGAAGGTACAAACAGAAACAATAGATGCATGGTTTTCTAGGCATTACATTTGTATCTCAAGAGGATGAATATAATTAGATTTGGAAATTAGATGTAGCCCCTCGCACTTGGATTTAATAATACGATAACTTGATAATAATATAAATATTTGAAAATGTAATGTTAAATAAATTAGCTCATTCAAAATTGAAAATAGTCTAGTAGAATTTTTATATTGTCCCGGGTCACCGTAGGTATACAGACTACAGTAAAAAAGATTACAAGTGGAGAAAAGAGGTGAATTATTGGTGGGGCCAGGGTAATGAAAGGTGGGGCCGGGAGATAAAAAAGTTGTACGGCGCGACGGGAACGTTGGCGGGGGAGCACGCCACCTCCGCAAAATCAGCTTCGCTTTATCTCCTTTAAAATAAAGCCAGAGAGTTTTCTCGAGCACCGTGCTGCGCCACCGTGGTCTCCTTTCTCTCCATTTCCCCCCTTTTCTTTTAACAATACTCCACTAAAGTAGATTAGTACTTTTTAATTTGATTTAACAAAACGCTAATTAATCATGATTAATAGTACTACCAGTCACGTGCGCGCAGTTGATTAGGGGCTTAATTGGGATCCATTCATTCATTACTCATATGTAGTTCATTGTATTTGGATTAGACTTGGTTTAATTAAGGAATTTTAATCACCGACCATAAATTCGTGTCTGTCAAAAGGTACGCACAATATGGGCTCCATTTACAACTTAATTATGTTTTAAAGGGTGGATCACTCGATCACGCCCCCCCCCATCGCCGTCCAATGTTTCCTTCTTTCCGCCTTCAATTCATCACATCTTAAACTATCATGTGTGCCAAAGTGAACACGTTTCGAATACAAGGGACCGAAGGTGAGTAGGTTCACATTAATTGGTATCGGAGCTTAGGAGGGTAGATTCGTCATTCATGGACCGAATAAGTATTATTTTGATTTTTTTTTGCTCAATCTTTCATTGATTTTGCAGGTTTATTTTTTATAATTATTTTTTTCAAATTCAAATTAATGCAGTTCTAGTAGATAAGAAATTGTGAATATAGAATAATAAATGATATTGTGTCTTTTTTTAAGAAAAATGATATTATGTCTTCATATGTTTTTATATCATATCATAATAGAGTTTATTTATTTTTCCTAAAAGAAGAGTCTCAAGTAGGAGATAAATAGTCGTTTTGTAAATATTTGTATAATGTCTTTGAAATAAATTTTTAAATACTTATTTTATTTTAATATTTATGAAAATAATCAATACATAAATATGAAGCATTTATTTGACTTGAGAGGAACAACTTTTTTAATCGTAAAGATCTTGCCACATCATAACACATGAATTATACATGTAATTTTCATTTATGAGTACAAATCAACAAGCAATCTATAATTCCTCATTTGTTAGAATGGTTTAGGGCGATAATAGGTCAACTCTTAACGTCCAACATAATTAACAAAATATACAAATTGATGTGTAGTCAAATTGTCTCTAATGATGTATTGAGATATATTCTTGAAGAAGAAGCATCATATCATATGTAGTTAATTTGTCCCCATAAAAAACAAGAATGCATGCATGTGAATGAATTCGACACCATGAGTACGTATCAAGTGTCATAAACTCGTATTCATAATTTGTTTAGTCGATCGACACCGGCCTGCTTTATGATGGCTAGCTTGCAACCATTACATTACATGCACTCTCAGACCGATTAAACAAGGATTATATCAATTCTTCACGGTCGGATCGTCACAAATAAAGTACTAGTATACACATGATTATCAACTATGTATTTGAATTAAATGAAAACTTTTGAAACATCGAAAACACATTTTGCATCACATGTAAATTGATGTACTTGTTTCCAAGGAATCGGGGAACCGAATCGAAAAAAAAATAGGCAGTTTCGGAACCAGAACTGGGGGTTGGCCGTTTCCGGTTCCACGTTTCTTGGAATCGGAGAACCGGCGGCCTTAAAAAAGAAAATATACCGTGTAAATGGAGAACCACGATCGCGACAGTTTTGCAATTGCAATTATTTTTTAAGGTTTGAAACTGGAAAAAACCGAAACCGAGAATCAAACCGAGGAACCGAGAGTCCCGGTTTCAGAATTCCGAGGAATTGAAACCGCCGGTTTCAGAACTGAAGCATCTTCTACGTACATGCATGAATTGGATATAAGTGCATATTATCCGTAGTATTGAAATCAACACATTAACATGTAATGGGTCTTGATTGGTTTTCTATCACACCTCACGCCTATCATCATAAATGTCGTTCATAAACAATGCTTTATTTTTGGGTTTTCCAAGGTGGGCACTACTTATAGAAATTAAAACGGGAATCGATCTCAAGATACTCCCTCCGATTCAAAATAAGTGTCATTTTACACTTTGACACTAGTTTTAAGAAAAGTATTAATTAAACTCAAAATCTTAAATTTTTTTCTCAATTTTATCGCTCACCACTTTTTTGAACCAATGAATGATTACTTTTAGTCAACAAAAACACATTTCAATAACTATTTTCATAACTCTCTCATAATCAATTGTCTAGAAAACTTAAAACGACACTTAAAATGGATAAAAATTAAAGTGTTATAAAGACACTTATTTTGGATCGGAGAGAGTACTACATAAAGTTCTAGATAGTTATGTTTTGTTAAATTATAATTTAAACCAGATGACATGAGAAAATAGTATAGGAAAGCAACGTGTAAATCTAGTAGCCTACACACGATTGAGAATCGGGTTCACTAGCTTCTTAACATTTAATCCCACTAGTGAACCGGATCATGGCTTTGTCGGAGTAATTTCGGTTTAGAGATCGAACAGTTTATTGTTTTAAAAAATAATAAAAAATATTTTAAATACAAAATTCAAGATATATTTCTAAAATTTAATTCTTATCCTATAACCAAGGTAGGATAGAAAACTCGAATATTTAATACGCCATGAGATTTTTGACTAATCCGAGGTTAAGAAATAGGGCGGCAAATGCTCTTTGATCGTCCCTAAACAATACAGTACTTATTTCAGGGTATTTGTTAAGTTGTGCCAAACAAAAAGTTAATGTGAGCAAGTGAGCAATAGATTAAACTTAATCATAATTACCTTTGCATTATAACAAAACGAGAAATTAAGCAACATGATTAGAAATTATGAAAACACACACACACAACGACATATAAACACACGAACACAGATCACACGTTCGCACGAACAAACGATTGTACTAGTCCATGATTATGCTGTACATGATCATCAAATCCTCCGGCAAGTTCAATTATAAGGGTGATTCCTTTCTGATTCAGCATAATTTTGTCTCCAAAATTATAACCGCATGTCCAATTATTACCGCACACTCTTGTTACTTGTTAGGTTTTGATAATTACACCAATATCCAAAGCACCACCAACATTATCTCGTGTACGTAGTACTCCGTAATTAGTAACCCTTTTCACTGTGGTGAGCCACGGAGTTTGGTTCAATTATAGAAGTTTACGTGTGACGCTTGTAAACTTTTGGCAACGACAAGACGACTCAATTTTACCTTTTTCTGTTTTTATCCCTCTATGGTAAACTTTAATCACATCCAATGTAAAAAATGTTGATGCTGGTTCAAAAAAATGTAAACAATACTTATGGGGCCAGTATGAATCAATTCAATAAACATATGATTGTAAATGAATAAATGGGTGTTGATGGAGGGTTGAGTTGTCAAAACTTTACTATCCAAAATTTTAAAGTTGAAACATGTAAATTTGAACACACTAATTTATAATAAACCGAATTTGATTGATCCGAAACTAGTTAGGTTGAAACCCAAAACCCGGTGAATTGATCGATTTAGTATATTTAAAAAATTATTATTTTTTTAATATTATTATATTATTAAAATACATAAAATAATATTTTATTGTTAAAAATCATTATTTAATTAAAACATTAATTTTATAATCTTAAAAAAGTCAAGATAATTGACTTGCTGATCAAACCAACTCATCCGTAAACCTGCAACGACCAAACTCAAATTGACTCGTGATTTATAATGACCCGAATTTAGATTCAGCCATAATAAAAAATAACCGAACTTAATTAAAATCCAACTCAATTGACAGATCTGATGGTGCTCATTAAAATTTATCAGCATAATATGCATGGATAAATATACTATTAAATTAAATAGACCCAGGTGAAAAGCTGTATTGAGCGAAATTTAAAAATAAGTGACTCATTAAATTTTATTAAGTGTAGTATAATACGGAGTATGAAAATTGAGGGGTTCATAGGACAACCAATACTTATTCCTAAATATCACAGGAATTATTATTCTTACATGTCGAGGGTACTAACGTAGTCCATATGTACACATAATAAATGGGAGATGTAAAATAGTTGTACGAACGTACGTACTCAAAATAAAAATAGTGTATGAATTATTCTAGTAACGTTATACAGTTTGAAGCACACTTTTAAGTGGTTGGTACGTGTTTAAAATGCGATCTGTATGGAGTCTAAACATTAGAGGGCAATTACTGTACAGTACAAGATACGTAATACTCTTACAAAATTAAATAAAAAGGTTGGGGATAGGGGGCATATGGCCACGTATGGGCATAGAGAATGAGTGATTGAGAAACAAGGGAGAAGAAGCCGAGGCGCATAGAGCCCAGTGCAACTGTGCAATGTGTCATCGAATTTGTATTATTTACATTGAAATGGTTTTAAAAGGGTAAAAATTAAATGTAAAAGGCTGCAAATTTACGCAAATTACATACGTGGCCCGTTACTTTCTCTGTCTCCCTGCAGCTACCTACTTCCCTTTTGCTCCCCTCCACACTTCCCACTTCCCACACACACTCATTCTCTTGTCACGCGCTTCTTCTTTTACGTAGTGGCGTGGTCGACACTTGCTGAGTACGCGCGTGACGGTGGAGTCTGAGTAGATACTAGATACAGGGAATTGAAGAGGCTGAATTGCTACTAGATAGATACGCTGATACACTGCAGTAATAATAATACGGAGTAATAATTGTATGCAAGCTATTCTTTTTTAGTTTAAAATAATCAATACGGAGCAAATAAGCAGGATGACTCCTTGGAGTTTATCTTAACTTCCGGCTTTAATGGTAAATTTTGCGTCATTTGAAAAGGGTCACAATTTTCAAACGAAAGTCTTCATACTGTCCACAAGGACAACCGCTTTATTAGTATATTATGCTAACTTGAAAACCAATAATAAAATGATCTTCATCTTTGTATATGCGCCGCCGTGGACAACTGACAAAGAAGCATCATGGACAAGAATAACATAATATATTAAAAATTGTACCCTTTCGTGCATTTTAATGGGAGATCTCAACGAATTCAAACACCTAGAGGAAAAACAAGGGGGGTGCGAGCCCAAACCACAACAGGTACAATCAACTCGTTAATTTTAAAAATGCATTTGATATGTGTGATATTCCTACATTTGGGAATAAATTCACATGGCGAAAGTCCAAAAACTTGGATAACACAACACTCGAAAAATTGGACCGAGCGCTCGTTAGTAATCATATTATCCAATGGTACCCATCCATTGCAGCCAAAAACCATGCGTTTTCAACATCAGACCACTGCCCGATTTCCTGCAACCTTCCTACTGGAACACCGTTTAAAGCCCAACTATTCAAATTCGTAATGATGTGGACATCGTGGAAAGATTTCCAAAATATCATTAAACAATTATGGCGTTTCAATGCTGGTGGATCCCATATGTTCAACCATTCAAATTCGAAATGATGTGGACATCGAGGAAAGATTTCCAAAATATCATTAAACAATTCTGACGTTTCAATGCTGGTGGATCCCATATGTTCAACCTCACAAAAAAAATACTACTAAAG
This sequence comes from Fallopia convolvulus, assembly GCA_964016875.1. Taxonomy (NCBI): domain Eukaryota; kingdom Viridiplantae; phylum Streptophyta; class Magnoliopsida; order Caryophyllales; family Polygonaceae; genus Fallopia; species Fallopia convolvulus. The sequence goes on from OZ024736.1 coordinate 40,228,415, forward strand.
TCTAAAGCAAAGAATTGAAATAAACAAACGTTCGGGAATATCTTTGAGCAAATAAAAAAACTCGATGAGCACCTGCTTGGCATACAAAAAGAAATCATTGAACACAACAACACACAACTAATCCAAAAACAAGAAAGATTGTAAAAGAAACGTGCGTACCTTGTCCAGTTCCGCCACTCTTACTGGAAACAAAGAGAAAAAAATACTCATATAAAACTGAATGATAAAAGTACTAAATATTTCCATCGGATTACAAGTGGTAGAAGAAACAAAACTAATATCAAAGCAATCCGTTCCACTGATGGCACACAAATTACGGGCTTAGACAACATAAGAACAAAAATCAGGCGGGACTTCCAAAACCGCTTTCGGGCACTGGAAATTAATCGTGGAAAACTACAACACATGACTCAAACCATTCAAGAGGAAATAACTGAGACAGAAAACTCAGAACTCATTAAACCAGTCTTTAATACGGAGATAAAGAAGGTCATGTTTGATATTGGTGATGACAAATCCCCAGGTCCGAACGGTATGCCGACATATTTCTTTAAGAAATATTGGCATATTGTCGGCCCGGACGCAATTAAGGCTGTTAAAATCTTCTTTTATTCAGGAAAGATTCTAAAACAACTCAACCATACCTTCATAACAATAGTACCCAAATGTGAAAATCCTAACTCGACAAACCATTATAGACCAATAAGTCTATGCAACACCATTTATAAAGTCATCTAAAAAATCCATACAAATCGCCTAAAGAGCATAATGACTAAACTCATTCACCCAATGCAAGGAGCCTTCATCCAAAATAGAAGCATCCATGACAACACTCTCGTTGCACACGAGATTTTCCACTCCTTCCGCTACAAGAAGGGTCGCGAGGGTTGGATAGCCATCAAACTTGACATGGAAAAAGCTTATGATCGTATCAATTGGATTCCACGAGAAATTTGTGGGTTGGATTCGAGAATGCATTGAAATAGTTTCCTTCTCTATATTGGTCAACAACGGGCCAACAAAACAGTTCTACCCCCACGGGATCTTAGGCAAGGTGACCCCTATCACCATACCTATTTATTCTTGTCGCCGAGATCTTGGCAAGACAACTCCAACTAAAGAGCACCAACCTAAAAAACGACATTGGGATCCAACCCTCAAGAAATGGAACAAAAATCCCATTCTTGGCATTCATGGATGACATTATCATCTTTGCTAAAGCAAACTGCCAAGCATGCAAACACATTAAAGAAATTGTCGAAGACTATTGTCAAGTGTCTGGTCAAAAAGTCAACTTTCACGAATCTTCATTCCAAGTTACCAAAAAACACAAATAATAACACGAAGGAACAAATAAAACAAATTCTCCAGATGGCGAATACAGTTGCTTTAGATAAGTACCTGGGATGCCCAATTATCAACGGGAGAGTGACACAAAATACTTTCAAACCCTTGACTCTATCCCATTCTATGTGTCAATCTTGACAACAATGAAATTTATAGTAAGAGGAAAATCCGTCGACGAACCAGATCCCAATTATCTAAATGGAAAGAAAACGCCTTGTCCTAGGAGGGGCGTAAAATCCCAATTAAAACAAACATGTCCGCACAACCAAACTATATTATGCAATCGTTTATGCTTCCCCAAACAACGTTGAAAGAACTAGACCAAATTAATATGAATTTTTTCTGGAACAAGGAAAATAATTACAAACCACTCATAAGCTGGAACTCCATTTGCCGTCCACCCACCCACGGTGGGGTGGGAATTGTAAAGGCGGAAGATATGAACCAAGCACTTCAAATGAAACTACTTTGGAAAATTCTAGCAGAACCAGATAACCTCTAGGTCAGAATAGTAATAGAAAAATACATTAAAAAGGAAAATATTCTGACCTATAAGAAAAAAACACCTCATGGCAGTGGTCAAAACTATTAAGCCTACGTGCCCTGTTCGCGAAGGGGCTCATTTGGCAAGTTGGGATGGAAAAACTATCCCTTTTTGGAAAGATAACTGGATCGGTAATGGCCCCCCTTTACCCAAATCTAGAGGTTGAAAGCCTCATTAACTTGGATGAACCGGTTGAAGTATATCTCCATGAAGACAACTCATGGAATATAGAGAAAATGAGTAAGGTCGTTAATATTGAGGATCTCAAAAAAATTACCAAAATTATTAAATCCATTAACAAAATTTCAGATAGATTGTACTGACAACCAAGTAAAAACGGTTGATATTCTACCCACTTAGCCATGCAGTGGATCCACCAATCCAAAGGTGAACCCAAAATTAACCTAGAATGGATCAATAAACTCAACATCCCTCCCAAAATGAAGAATTTCCTTTGGAAAGTGGCACGAAATGGCCTACCAACCACAACAAGACTTACAACAAACCATATTTCAGTATCTCAAGGTTGTGAAGCGTGTAACAACCAGGTTGAAGACACCAACCACATTTTACCCTCATGCCACCTTGAAAGGGCGACCCTTAAATGTGTAAGTCCCAAACTTTTTTAGCTCGTCGGCCGAGTATCCCCTATCGACAAAAAACCACACCAAGTCCTAGAGGAAATTCTAACAATGGCAATGAAAGAGGAAATGAAACTCCTATCATTCACCTGGTGGAGCCTATGGTTCTCTAGGAACAAGAGAGTTTTTGACAACAACAACAACAAATCATACCTTAATAATGCCGATAACCTATTCGAGTTCACTCGAAACCAGGTCAAAGAATGGAAACTTGCTGGAGCTTCCGAGTCCCCTAGTTCCCGTAACTATGTTGTGAGAGCTGAAACGAGGAGAAAGCTTACCAAGTGGGCAAAACCTAAAAGAGATTACATTAAGTTGAATTTTGATGGTGAAGTGAGTGCAGACGGCGTGGCTACGTTTGGTTTCATCCTGAGGGACTCTGGTGGCTCCCTGATCCATTTTGATGGAGGACTGATTGGTCGACAGTATGTTCTGATATCCGAGACCATCGCCTTGCACCAGGGACTTCTCGAGGCCATTGGTCATGGCATTCCCCAGATCTAGATTGAAGGCGATGATTTGCAGCTGGTCAAGGCCGTTCTTGGTGACTGACGTTGCCCTTGGGAGATTGAGGTGTTGCATTCGGACATCCATTGCTTGCTCACCCGCTTCCAGGATTGTTGTATTTCTCATGTCCATCGTGAGTGTAATTTTGTGGCGGAATTCATCTCTGGATCCTTCATGCGTGTCTCCTCCATCCCACTTGCAGTCGACTCGGGTTTGCTTACCCTCATTCATCAGAATGCTCTAGGACGACCACTTACTTGTTAGTGGCCACCCTAATCTCTTTCCTTATCTAAAAGAAAAAACAAAGCCTAAAGCCTCCCTCTATTTCGTTCTCCGCTCTTCGTACTTGAACTTCAACTAATGCTAGTTCTAAGGCCGTAACTTGGCCTGGTGGCATTATCTTACTGGATGATGCTCCAATCTCAGTGACCAGTCACTCGGACACAATTTTTATTTCTTACTCCGTAGGAGAAATAACCAAAGTTGGAGAGTGGTTGTAAGAATTCTCTTACACTTTTAGTCATGGAAAATAACCCAAACTTTAGGATATGATGCGATCACTTTAAATGTATGAGATTTTTGTGGTTAACTATTGCTGATATTACTTGTAAAAACTCGGGTTACAAGTAAGAACCGATTTTCAGTCAAATTTGGCTCCATATAAAGAGCTAGAAGTTGTTGTAACAAACTCACCGAAATAATGAATTTCATACCTATTTCTCTCTTTCTTGTTCCTCTGTACAAATCACATTTTCTAACATGATATCAAACAAATTCATTTAATATTTTGATTGATTCGATCCTTCTTCTGCAATTTTTTCGATCAATTGATCGTTTCTTCAATGATTTTGATCATAATCTCGCTTTCTTCCAATTCGATTTCTTCTCGATTTCCTACTCGGAATTCGATTTCGTGCTTGATTTTGATACAATGGATCCAAATAATCCTTCATAAATTCATGTCTCTGACAGTCCAGGCATGACTTTGGCTACTAAAGTGTTTGACGGCACATGATTCTTCGCATGGAGGAGCTCGATGGCAATTGCCCTAAAAGCGAAAAACAATTTCGGATTTTTGACCGGAGCTCATTCAGGGAAAGAGTTGATGAGGTGAATCTCTCATCTATTAAATCATGAGAGATTCAGTCCCTTTGTAGGAAGGAGTTGAAGCAATATGTAGGGAAAATAATTTGTAGGAGAGTAAAAAAATAAGATTCTAACTGAGCATACAGGTGACTATAAGGAAGAGTATGGAAGGTTAGATGACTATGTTGATGAGGTGAACAAGTCTAACCCATGGTCTACATGTTTTGTGGTTGTTGACAACCAAGCTCATTCAGGGAAAGAGTTGCTCAAGAATTTGTATGTGTGTTTTCATGCCATGTTGATGAGGTGAACAGGTTTAGTCCTAGGCCCATTATCTACCTTGGGTTGGGCTTAGCAAGTTATTGTTACCTGCCCGTTATCTACCTTTACTTAACTACTAACTACCTTGGGTTAGGCTTAGCGAGTTATTGCTACCCGCCCGTTATCTACCTTACTTAACCTATTGATGTCCAAGTGTCAACTAGCCACCTAGTTGAACTTGAGGGAGCATGTTGAAATACCTATCCCACATTTAAAATCCAAAGAGAAACAAGCCTAGTATGTATACCCTTGGGTTACTCCTATTTACAATTAGTTTTAGAATGGAACCTCATGGGCTTATATGTTGGGACTAATGCGCATGTGCGCTCATACGGACACATCCCCATTCTACCTATCTGTCAGCCCACGAACTTTATCAGTGTAGATACATTCCCTGATTCGTGGTTTATGTTGGCCAACGAGTGAAGATGAATTGAGTCATGATCAGATTGTGGTCAGGACACATGTAGACATTCTCAACTCAAGGACCTCTAAAAAGTGTAATGTTCTTCATAAAAAAATAATTTGATAAGGGCATACATTCTCAACCCATGCCACACGTAGACATTACTTTTACCAAATCAAGCTTTTGCATTAGGAGCTGTCACTAGTTAACAGTCAATTGTAATGGAAGACTCCTTGATAGTAAACTTTTCGATCATGAAGTTCTTTAAAAGAGAAAGGTGAATCTCTAGCATTGGCACCATCAATAACCTATATATTGATTGTTGGCGTTGTGACCCATGACACTCATCTTCACTTGTCCTTTGATGAAGATGAATGGACTTGATGACAATGTGGATTTCAATTCGGACTTGTTACTGACTTTGACTGGTTGCATTTTATTTATTTATTATTTGGTAAAGAATACATGATCCCAAGCAGATACTTGACACAAGACATTTTTCTGGAGATTTGCTTGTAATACAAGATCTTGCATGGGGGCGAGTAGATCAACGACGACCTCCGAGAACTACATGTTACTAAGAAAACACACTTTTCGATTTTAATGAAATTATTAAATATGTCAATTAAAAATTAGTAAAATGTCATAATCAATACTAGTTGTGAATTTAAATAATGCTATACAACATAGATAAGAAAAAGCTTAAACACAATTTACTCAATAAAAGGGATCTAATGCAAAAATAACATAATAAAGGTACGTATATAATTTTGTCCAATAATATAATAAGCCTCTCCGCTTTCCGGAGGAAATTCGTTCTAGGATCTCCAAGTATGATTTGGAATGTCTCTCTTGTTCCTAGTGGTGCATCTGATACTTTATGAATAAAAATACATTCAATCCCGACGACAGCCAAACCCAATTTAGCCCAAACAGTATTAGCTTGTTCATTTGCAAACAAATGGACGATTGTAAAAATGCAAACAATACAAACCCGAAATGCTCCACCATCGGGAGCAAGAACCCCGATAAAAGGAAAAGGGTGAAAGCTAAAGGGGTAAAGCGCCCACAAAATCAATTTAAACTTAACTTTGATGGTGCAATAAATAATGATGGTGTCTTTTTTGTTGGATTCATCCTTCGTGACCACCAGGCACACTAGTTTGCTTGGACGGTGGACTACTTGGCCGTCATTTTGTCCTGATGACTGAAGCTGTTGTGCTTCGAATGGGGATTCTTGAGGCCATCAACGTGGCGTTCCCCACATCAAGATTTAAGGTGACAACTTGCAGTTTGTTAAAGCTGTGCAGGGTGATTGGAGCTGTCCATGGGAGATTGAGCTTGTTCGAACGGATATTCAGTCTGCTAGGCCACTTTCAAACTTGGATTATTTCTCACGTCTTCCGAGAAGCTAATTCTGTTGCGAAACTATATCGTTGGATCTTTTCGACATGTCTCTTTCTTCCCGATTGTCTTCAACACGATCCTTAGGGACCTCATCCGCAAAGATGCTCTAAAATAGTTTACCTCTCTTTAATGAATTCATGAAATTAATAAAGAAAGTAAACTCTAAGATGGGAGGTCCACTTCGGGCCATGACAGGCCTCGTGAGTGTGTGACCACCCTCTCTAAACTCTACTTAACTCGCCCAGAAGTAGCTGTCTTCTAGGGTTTCTGCTACTGAACGTACGTTTCAAACCCAGTTGCAAACTGCACCTCTTCATTTTTTTAATAAAAAAGTCAATTCATATTTTAATTCGATTAAAAAAGTGTATATACTTCAAGTTACATGATGAGTATATGAATATGTATGAGCCCCCACATTCTCAGAATTCAATTTGCATATAATACCCAAGAATTATATATCTTTTGTGTGACTATAGTTTTATCTAGCTTTGTACTGCCATGTGAAGATTGACGCTGACTAATACCAAGAAGACTTGGGCAATTTGGATGGCAAATACCCCCATTTATGTCACTTAGTTCCGGTTTGGATAGCCAAATATAATAAGTTAAATAAATTATACGGAGTATTACATGTATAATTTAATTTAATATCACATGTAATATATTAAGTTGTGTTAAATTATTTTAAATTATAAATTTAATGTTATATATAATACATTAAATTGTATTTATTTAACTATATAAAATATTAATGTAACGTAACTTAATACAAATTCGTTGATCCTATATGAATTAAGAGATAGAGAAACTTCCAATTAATTATATGTGGAGATTTTTGGTTCCAAACCCCCTACGCTATAATACTAATCACGTGATTATCCGAGTGGATCAAAGTTTGTTGCGTGATGAAAATTTTCATCGTAGGGTGGCTAATACTCCGTTTGTTGCGTGATGTCATTTGTTGCGTGATTATTGTTTTTATTGGTGGAACCAGCAGTTCCACCCGGTTTGGAACCGCCGGTTCACCTGTACTGGGGGTGGAGGAACCGGAACCGCCGTTTCACCTGTTCCGGGGGTGGAGGAACCGGAACCGTAGTGAGAATCGGAACCCGGTTCCGGCCGGTTTCCCGCCAGTTCCGTGGAACCGGAATCCATGTCTAAACCGTGCCAAAGCTTAAATTATTTTGTTGTTTCTTACACTTGAGAATTGAACCTGGATTTCAGTTATTTCACCCTCACACCTCTGAATTAACAGAAGAAGAAAATTGCATTTCCACTCTATTTCCTCTCATGAACTAAAAAGCTTAAATTGAAAACAATTCCAAATAAGCATCCTTGTTAAAAACAATTCCAACAAACACACAAATGAAAAACAGTCAAACTACAAGCAAGTCACTGAAAGATTCACATAACCCTATCCTTGTTTTTGAGCTCAAGTTTGCATATAACCTATGCAATTTAGTATTTTACCACACTTGTTTCTTGTGATGCTTACCTGTTGCTCAAAAGATAGGCAAAGCCTCTTCACCTCCTCTTCATAAAATGCTTTGTGAACCAGCTGGCTCTCCCCATAGGATAACCTGGAAAATATGGACTGATAGGGAGGATATTTCTCCATCACACCACGGACCTACAAAAGGAACAATCTTAAAGACCAGTGCATGTTTTACTCTGTTTTGACATGGAAAACATGATTTATTATCAATTTATCTTCATTGTTCAACCACAGAAGTTTCCATCCACTATAATAATATTTTTGTCATAGACTCCTACAAGGCAACAATAATTTTGTTCATTAACATCTTTCTCCTATAGTTGGCAGGTCAGCCTGAAAATTTTTGTCTAGATCAAAACCTTACCATTCTCAATTCTCATGGATAAGGAAACCAACAAGCTACCTACCAAGTGCCAGAAAATTCTTTATCACTGAAATTTTGCTCCAATGAACTAACTGATGTCCGTAATTTAATTGCAATGTACAAAACTCAAAGTGGAGCTAGAGCAGAATGGCTTTTGGTGCGGACTGCAGACAGTCCAGTATAAACGTACAGTATGTAACTAAGGATGGACACTTAGCCTTCAGTCTAGGTAATCCAAGACAATAAGCATCAAGGATATAAAACTTGAGATATATTTTAAAGTACCTGATCCATATCTTCACCTAAAGCAAGCTCCTCATGACCATACGGGTACCTGGAGTACATGCTTAAGGTAAGACAAAAATTGTAATTGGAAGCAAGCAAAATTACAATATAAAATGCAGGGGTGCTTACAAAAGACCGAAATTTGAATACAACTTCTTCCGATCCTCCCTTGTAAGCTCAGTGCCAATGCTGCCGAAAATAAACAGGAATTGTAAGGATATATTACATTCCTTTTGTAGTTCATTCACAGACAAGTCTCAAACATTAAACCATAGATGCCTCAACGGTATCCTTCGCCTGTTTATTGTGATATTGACAGCTATCCGCCTCAAAGGCCAGCAGGTCACATATGATCTCTGAGGTTGCCCCGCCTAGTTTCTGTAGTGCAAAATCAATATGAATAAGAGAGCCAAACCCAAAATTTCAAAACAGCTAAAATTTAACAAGAAGATAGATAGTAAAGTGAAAATTGACCTGACAAAACCTGTAGAAATCTTCAAGGTATGCTTTGTAGAGAGTATTCCTCATAATCTCAATGTTCATATCATCCAAGTCCTGTGAAACAAGGCGAAAAACCTAGAGCATGTCTTGACATTAAATCCTAACCTTTTCCAATAACATATAGAAGAGATCATGCATTCATGGGTCGAACAAGGCGAAAAACCTAGAGCATCATCAGTTCATTACTCACTAGAGTACTATAAGCATTAAGCACAAATAAGTTAGAATCCTGCACTCTTTTTTTTGAAGTTCCGTCCAAACTAACACGCACAGATAAGTAAAAACCACGTGAAAACAAATTGATTGAAGCTCATACACAAAGCAAACAATACAATACAACAATCTTGTCAAAAATTATCATCTGGGGCAAAACCCCTCCTAACCATTTCATCATGAAACTTAAACGCTTCCTGGAGATTTTCCTGGCTAACATAACCATTAATCAGCAACGTATACATTGATCTATCAGGATTAACACCTCTCTCAATCATCTTCTGGTACACCAATCTTGCCATCTGCATTCCACCTTGTCTACAGAACCCATCCATTATAGTATTATAAGATATCTTATCAGGCAGAGTCCCTTGGCCTTCCATTTTACTCAGCAACCTAAAAGCTTTGTCAACATTTTCTTCTCTCATAAATCCATAAATAAGAGTGTTGTAAGTAACGCTATCCGGAACAAGGCCTCTTGCAATCATCTTCTCAAGGAATGAATCTGCCATTGTTGCATCACCTGATCTGCAATAGCCTTTTATAATGGTGTTAGATGTGACAACAGTGGGTTCAATACCTTTTCCAAGCATCTCATCCCAAATCCTTAAGGCCTCAGAGACACGACCCATACTGCAAAATCCATTGATTAAGATACTATAGGTAACATGGTTTGGATAAATGCTCTGATTAATCATGTCCGTCCAAAGTTCATGAGCTTTCTCCATGTTACCTTCCTTGCAGAATCCATCAAGCAGAGTGTTATACGTGACAATGTCTGGCTTGAGATTCTTCTGAAGCATATTCTCAAACAAGGATACTGCTTTGTTCATATTCCCATCTTTGCAATATCCATGAATCAGTGTTGTGTAAGTACAGAAATCAGGAAAAATGCCTCTTTGCACCATCTCATCAAAAAGCTGATCAGCTTCAGAGAGCTTATTTTCCTTGCACAGGCCATTCAATAACGTGTTGTAAGTCACCACATCCATTATACAGCCTTGCTTCACCATTTCATCTCTTATTTTCATAGCATCAGACGTAACCCCACTTTTACAAAACCCATCTATCAGAATGGTATACACAATGCTGTCTGCAACTACTGCTGCTGCCTTCATACGTTCAAAATACTTAACTGCTCAATCAAGATGCTTGTTCCTGGCTAGAACCCTAATAATTAAACTGAAACTAAGCAAATCAGGAGGAACGCCTCTCTGAGACATTTCGTCGAACAGCTTCTCTGCTTCAACAATGTCGTTCCTTTTACAGCAATCCAAAATCAATGAATTGTAGGTTGCAGTATCAGGATTCGGCCCAACTCTCCACATTTTGTGTAGCACTTCCCTCGCTCTTCCATATCTCCTTTCCTTACACAACACACTTATGATAGAATTATAGGTAAATAAGACTGGTTTCAAGCCCTTGCTCTGCATCAAAGCCATGATATCAAAAGCTTTGTCTACATTCTTCTCCCGATCGTAAGCGGCAATCAGTGTATTATAAGTCACAATATCAGGAGAAATCCCTCTCCCTTCCATTGCCGACAAAAACGACATGGCACTATCTATTTTCCCTTCTTTACACAATGCATTGATCATTATGTTCAGGCTATACACATTTATTTGAGTACCACTTCTAACAGCTTCATCGTAGATTTGCCATGCCAAATCAACCCACCCGGCCTTCACTAATCCACCAAGAAGACTATTACAAGCATTAACGGAAACACAGATGCCCTTACTAGCCAACAACCGGTATACCTCTGAGGCCTCCCGAAGCTTCCTAGCCTGCACATAAGTCCTAACGAACAGATCAAAAACTCCCGAATTCGAACCACAACTGCTACAACTACTGATCAGAGAATCCACAATCTCAACCCTAGAAACTCCGCTTTTGCGAATCATTCGGAGGATAAAAGCTTGCGCATCCGATAGCCTTCTACCTCTAAACAGGAAATGAATCATAGCACTCAGAGAGAGCGTCGAGTGCCGAAAATTGTGAGGATTCGCCGAGACGACGTCGACGAAGGTCAGGCCCATAGGCAGGTTTTCACGGCACCGACGGAGAACCTCGACGATATCGAAGGGGCTTAATGGGAAGAAATTGGAGGCGTTTTGGAAGAAACTGTACTGACCTCTCTTTAAACACGTCATGATTCTTTCCACGGCAAATGAATCCGGCTTAATCGGCGATCCCGCCGGCGTTGGCGGGATGACATGGGGTACTTCGGCTGGTGAAACGCAGAGAGATCGGAGGAGCGAGAAACGGGGTTGAAGGTATCCAGATGAAGGCGTTTGCAACAGGGATTTCATTGACTGTGGTCAAGGAAATGGCATTTGAGTTGAGAATCCATTGATTTTTTAGTGGAGCGCGGCAAACTCAACCTAACAACAGAATGGAGGTGTAACTTTAGGGGGTGTTGTTTCTTCTCTTCACAGAATCGCTGCTTCTCCCCGGAAAAATATTTCTCATATGGGATAGGTCTACGAAAATAATTCGATTCTTTCCATTTCATAAAAAAAGATTTTATCCTTTTCAGTTTGTTTATACAGTATTTATTAAAAAAAATTGTATATTTACTTCTTTTTTTTCATTGTAAAAGCCTGTATAGCTATAATGCTAGAGTGCTTATACTTTAATTTACAGTACAGTATATAATATATATGTATAGTGTGCAAATTATTTACTTTTTAAAGTTTTCTTGAAAAGTTGGATCTCACTTAGAAAATTAGTAAGTTCATTTTAAACAGTCAATGTGGATACAACTTGATACAATCGACAATTCAACATAAACAATTGATGTCGGATAGGATACTGAGTGAAGGGATTTATTCCAATAAACTTCCCAAATTGTTTTGAATGTATATGTGATATTTTGTTACTTAAAAGGAGAAGAGATCGTTTGTTTTACTACTATTTTAAGGAAACCTGCATTGTTAAAGATCATTTATTTTGATTTTTTGAATGTATATGTGATATTTTACTATTTAAGGAGAAGATCGTTTGTTTTGAATGTGTAGGTTAAAATCAGGTATCTAATCGCAAAGGAAACCTCTAAGCCTGCATAATTAATTATACGGTATCTACGTGTGTTTCCGTAAAGAGAAGGTACGTTTCATAAAGCTTAGCTGGCAACTTTTGATTGGACATGGCGCTTCACTATACGTGTTCCGCTGAGCTGGCATCTGTAGCCGATTACCGTTTTCATTTCCCCGTCAACGTTAAAGTGTCTCCACGTCACCCCTTTCAGCGTGGCGGGAGAGATTGAGAGAAGAAGGCAGACGAGCCAGATCCAGTTCGCTTGGTATTTCTCTCTTTTTTTACTTTCTTGGTTGATTGAGTAACCCTTGATGTTGATTTTTTTTAGAAACCCCATCTATGACCTAGAAATTGAAGCAAAGTTTTCTGTTTGAATCTGGAAGTTGAATTAACTGGCTCGTGAATTTCTAAACAGGTGTGAATTACTGAAAGAAGTCCAAAAAGATTTGATCTGTGTTCGCGTTTGATCAATTCAGAGTGAAATTGCGGTACCAGCTTCTACAATTTGGTGTAGATAATCAAGTTTGTTTGTTTAAATTTTGGCTCTTGATTTCTTGGTCGCCTCGAAAATGAAGAATTGCGAACGTGTAGCGAATCTCGCGCTGGCAGGTTCGGTTTCCCCCTTATTGTCTTTGTACCGTTGAGTTTGCGACTGCAATAATTTCTGTTGTGCTGTTTTATTTGGCAATTTAATTGTGTGATTCTTGAATAAGGGCGTTAGTCGAGATTGGTGCTGAAATTGCATGTAATTCGATTCACAGCTTTGCATACTGAAGGATTTAATGAGATGCCAAGTTTTCTGAATGATGGTGTAACTAGTTGATCATGCTTATCATAATGCTGGTGGAGTTTGCTGAAATTCCTAGTCTATTTCTGATATTTTTGGATCTTTTGAATATGTTTCATTAAAGTATTGAACACTAAACATGTAAGTTAAACTGGGTTAGCCGTTGAGTTTGTGACTATTTTTCCAACAAACTAAAGGTGATCTTAATCATTCTGTTAAAGAGACATTGAGGGGAATGTTTTAAATGTGTAAGTATTGATGGATAAGCTCCTTCAAAGTTTTGGTTTTTTTTAACTGAGTTTTATCGGTAGATAATAATATCCTTGTGTTAATGGATGAGTTTTCATTGGGTTTTTTTTTCTATGCATAAGATTGTTCGAAGATTTATGTTTCTAGACCGTAGTCTTGCATAGCGTAAAGAATCTGCTTTCTTTGACAAACATACATCCTTATATTCTGTTGCTTCTAGTAATACTCCTGGGATTTTTCTTTCTTGCAGGGTTGAGTTTGGCACCTCTTGTTATCAATGTAAATCCAAATTTCAATGTGATATTGACTGCTTGCCTAACAGTTTATGTGGGGTGTTACCGGTCTGTCAAGCCAACTCCACCTTCTGTAAGATCACTCTCTCAGCTTTCATTAATTTGCGCCACCCTACCCCCTCCCCATCAAAGAGAATATGAAATGGGTCTAATTTTAAGTTTGCTTTTGATGCAGGAGACCATGTCAAACGAACATGCTATGAGGTTTCCCTTGGTTGGAAGCGCAATGCTGTTGTCGCTGTTTTTGCTCTTCAAATTCTTGTCCAAAGACTTGGTCAATGCTGTGCTGACTTGCTATTTCTTTGTCCTTGGGATCCTTGCCCTTTCGTACGTTTCTATTCATATAGACCATTCTACATACTTTTTATCTGTATAGTTGGAATGGCCTTTACTTTATAGCACAACTTTTGATGATATAGTTGTTTGTTTAAATTTTTTTTGTTGGTTGCCAGGGCCACGCTGCTGCCTGCAATTAAACGCTTCCTGCCAAATCACTGGAATGAGAATGTTATTGAATGGCGTTTTCCTTATTTTCAGTGTATGCTACCCCCCTCAGTTCGCATTACTTTATGATACTAAACTTTATCTCAGAAGTATGCTAATGATGGCAAAATCTTTATAAACTGGGATGCATTGGAGGAAAAGGTGATTAATAGTGTGACAGGATGACTTGTTTCTCTATGCATATTGCCTACCTTGTTATATACTCATGCTTAGCCATATGATAGGGGTTTGCGAATGATTACAACCATTGTTAGAATGCATTTTCAGATGCTTAGCATAATACTCAAGGGGTTTTGGGGAATTGTGGTCATTGACCCTATACAAGTTCATTAAACATCTTTGAAGAAAAGCTAGTTGCTATATATCTCAGGCATCTTGTGTAGTCCTACGCATATATTGCGGAAAGCCTTCTCTCTATATTTGTTTGAATCATCTAATTTGATATCCATATAAATCTGGCTTGCTGTTTGTAATTTGTCTTCTTTTTTTTGTTTATTGCAGCATTGGAAATTGAATTCACCAGATCGCAGGTTGTGGCTGCAATTCCTGGGGCCTTCTTTTGTGCTTGGTATGCTTCAAAGAAGCATTGGCTGGCTAACAATATATTAGGCCTCTCCTTTTGCATTCAGGTTTGGGTTTTCTCTGAGTTTCAGTTCATAGCCAGCCAATAAAGTCAGTGCCTTTTTTTGAGCCATGTACATAACTTAGGCGTGTCAATTTTTCCAACAATGTTGCAGGGGATTGAAATGCTTTCTCTTGGGTCTTTCAAGACTGGTGCCATTCTCTTGGTAAGAAGTTGCATACTAATGTATTATGAGTTCTTGTTTTATTCAACTTTTCCTGACAATCAATGTCCAGATGTGGACTTTTAGTTTGTCATAGTATCAATTACTTCGTGTTGCTAATTTTAGAACTAATTTTTCTTGAGTTTGCTTATTATAACTCTAATCTTGAACAAGCTTAAACCTTTTAAGCTTATAAGTGAACATATTAACAGATACTAGCTCATCTTAGCTCCTCATTTCCCCAAGAATTGTAGCTTATATCGATACCTTCTTCTTTCTGCCAGTAATGTTCTGCTAGCACAAAAGTCTAAGCCTTGTGTCTGGAAGTAAATTAGAACGGTTGAGGATGAAATTTTAAGTTCTAATCTATGTTTAAGAGTCTCATTATTACAAATTAAAACCCTACATAGGAAAAAATGAGCTCTATAAAAAAATAATACTAAATAAATACAGTACAATCTAGCAGAATATTTCCAAATAAGGGTTTTTAACCTACACTCTTAGAAAGCGTAAATTTTGATAAAGATTTTCCCCATTTCATCAGAAAAGCTCTGTTTTGGTTCATCATATTCCCCTCTATGGCACATTGCAGGGCGGTCTGTTTTTCTATGATATCTTCTGGGTCTTCTTTACTCCAGTGATGGTTAGTGTAGCAAAATCCTTTGATGCACCGATAAAGGTAATTGTCTCTATTGATAATAATCTGTCTTTTGCCATCAATCTGCCCTCCAGTGAACCATCTAGTCTATTGTAATTCGTCATGTGTGTTTATTTTCATTACCTGCAGCTTTTATTCCCAACAGCAGATCCATCAAGACCATTTTCCATGTTAGGATTGGGTGACATTGTTATCCCTGGTGAGTTAAAAGGATGCAGACTTAACACTTTTAGGCTTTCTTCGTCATGATTTATTGATACGTCTTCTGTCTAGCCCTTCTCTTTGAGATAATATGAGAATGGAATCTAGTTAAACTGGTCTTTTTTTTTAATCTGATGTGGAAGGCGTGTACATTGTGAAGGTATATTCGTAGCATTGGCATTGCGGTTTGATGTGTCCAGGGGAAAAGGTAGTCAGTACTTCAAGAGTGCTTTTTTGGGATACACTGCTGGTTTGGCCTTGACAATTTTTGTCATGAATTGGTTTCAAGCTGCACAAGTAAGTCATCTTATATCACTAGATTATCATTGGAGCATATCTATTGCTTTAAAAAATGGTTTCTCTTAACCTATTCCTCGGGGTTTTTTTTTGCAGCCTGCTCTTCTGTACATTGTGCCTGCTGTCATTGGTTTTTTGGCTGCACATGTGATATGGAACGGCGATGTTAAACCGGTTTGTATTTTGTCCCTCTCTTCGGTTTTGTGAATCCGGAAATCTCAAAAGTCAATTTGGGAGCAACCATACCAAATACTACACTGAACTTTCTTTTGTTGCTTGCTTTGATCTCATGTGGCCTGCTCTCTCTCCATTTGCGCAGTTGTTGGCATTCAACGAGTCAAAGACTGCAGAAGCTGAATCTACAGAAGATGATAGTGCTGATGCGAAGCTGACTAAGAAAGTAGAATAGTGAGAGCAACATGTTGCTGCAAAGCCTATGGAGTGGCTAGGAAGATAGAACCCATCTCGTTTAGTATCCCCCAACCTGACAAGGGTATGCGTTTCTGACTTGTGCGTCGCTGAATGCTCATCTAGGCCTGTAGCAGCTGGAATCTCATATGAACAAGAGCATACCAATTTTACAACTTTATTTTATTTTAATTTTGCTACAACTCTTGCAAGCCCATGATACTAGAACTGTTGGTTTTTTACAAATTTTCGTATCTCTAGACAGGTATCCGGCTAACGAGTTTTCACATGAGGCGTTGCCTTGATTGCGTCTCCATTTATGCTGTTCATTTATCGTCTTTGTTTGCTTGGCTTGGTCTGGTCTTATATTTGGTTCTTGTGTTGGTCGAACCAGCTTTTTGATTCATCCATGGTGTCACCAGGGATTGTAGGTTGTGTTGAGCACCTTCTTAGGTTGATATGGAAACAAGTGCAAGCATGATGGTACAACACTGGTGAATTTGGTAGACTATATAAGGTCATGTTTCTCAATATGGCCTTGAAACTTTTAAACCGCAACTCAAAATTTTATCCATGCTTTAAAAATCCATTTGTCTTAACCAGTACGTAAAGGCAATTTCCAAATCAAATTATCATTCAATTAAAACCCAAAGGAAGTTTCCAATTAAAATGTAGGAGAAAGGCAAGTGTTTTGTCCTATTTGCAATTGATGTGAAGAAGTGTTGGCTGGTCGTCAATTTGGTGTTCTTCCACGTGAAGATTTACCAAAAATTGCAAAAAGGAGGAAAAGTAGGATCAGAAACGTCCAATTGTCAAAAACAGAGACTTGTTATCTTCTTCTTTCTGGACGATGGGCAAAACTGGAAAATGATGTTTTCTTGTTATAAAATAGCGGTGTTGAAATACCTTGATGCCAGTTGTTTGCATACTCAAGGATAGATGCGTCATTCCATGGGAGACCCAGAAACAATTTTTCCCCAATTTTTTTTTTGACACAGGAGACCCAGAAACATTAATTTCATGATTTTCATCTCATATATGGTCACATTACATATGAGAATTGTTGGGATGAGCAGGAATTGAATTGGCATGAAACGCAAGATGGGTCTAAATACTAATAAAACCAATCGACGGATTATCGAAAATTTAATAGTAAGAGAGGATGTGTGTAAAAGCAATTTGGTTGTGGAAGCAAACATGGAAACCCAGAAGATGCCCTTCTCTCTTTCTTCTTTCCTTTCACTTTCTAGTTTTCTGCCCTCCTCCTGTCCCTGGATTTCTTTCTCTCTCCGTCTCTATCTATTCTCTCTCGCCTCCTCTCCCTTGATTCTCTCTCCCTCCCTCCTTGATTTAGGGCTCCAGATGTGAACGACAGTCTTGCATCTTTCGCCAAATCTCAAACGTTTATTTGGTTGCATTATCAATTGCTTATGCCCTTCTGATAATGGATTTCGTTGTTTAAGCTGGTTGAAGGCTCAGAGAGGGAAAGCGGGGGAAGAGGAATCGGACATACACCATGGAAGATATTGGTAATTTTCCAGATCATGTAATTCGATATGATTTAATAAATAATTGTTTTTATTTTAAAACCAATCGGATGGTATTCTGATGTTTATGCGATTGAACAAGGGAATTTTGCCGATTGATTTTGTATGTTAATCGATGTGTTCTAGTTTGATTTGTGACGAGCTTAGGAATTTGCTGTGAAATCAGTCTTTTGCTGTTGATGACTGATGTGTCTCTGTTGTTACATTCAATTGCTTGATTGACTTGCGGGAAATTTGTGTTTTCTGACATTCACAAGGTCTCTGTTGGATATGATTGTTTGGTGAATGCTAGATTCTTACCATGTAGGGTTTGTGACCAGTTCAGGTTGTGGGTGTCATGATTCATGAGTCACGATCCCTAAATTTCATTCTAGAGGCATTCATTCACATCCAACAAGAAACTTCTATAAATCTGTAGTTAATAAATCTTCTGTAATATGTGATCCTAAAAAAAAGGTAAGGGGTCACCATTCAATGACCTTGAAACGACATGGTGAAGTATTATTCATTTTGGTTTGAATTTCTTTCTGGCTATATATATTAAATGGGATTGGTTTTGATTTATATGAACTAGTTTCACTGTGGCATATTGAAATCTATTCAACATAGTGCATGTAGTGCTTTGACTGCTTTCCTGGATGATATGGGAAATTAGTAATATCGATTTGCATTTGCTTGCCTCTTCTTATTTTCTGGCTCTACTTGATTGTATATTTTTTGCTTTTCGATCTCAGAATCAGGAGAAGCACACAGTGAAGAAAAAGCACTTCCTGAGACAAATAAGAAAAGGCGATTTAAAACACCATCCCAGGTTCAGGCTTTGGAAGAATTCTACAATGGTAGTCTTTATGGTTCACCTTATTCCTTCTTTTCAGAACCCCAAAACATGCTTCTACTTTCATCTATAACTACTTGTTCTCTCTTAAAATTGTCCAGAACACAAGTATCCAACAGATTCAATGAAAGCAGAGCTTGCGGAGAAGTTAGATTTAACAGAGAGGCAAATTTCTGGATGGTTTTGTCACAGAAGGCTGAAAGATAGAAGGTTGCTAACTGAGGAAGCCAATGCAACAGGAAGACAGGACTTGTCAAATGGTGTTTTACAGGACCAAGGTAGTGGGCTGAGGCAGGATTCTTGTGGTAGCACAAAGCGTGGGGATTATAAGCTTGCGGATTTAAGAGAAGTTGAGAGTAGGAGATTCTGTGATGAGGATCTTCCACCAGCAGCAGATGCTCATTATGGCACAAGTGAAATGGATGATACATCTTCAGAAAGTGACTCAGATTTACAGGGCGGCTTTCATCCAAGAGGCAGGGGTTTTATGGATGTGGAAACTTCACAATATGGGATGCCAAATGGATCTATCCCCCCAAACAGGGGACGTGCGGGGCCATCAGGATACCTGAAGATTAAGGGTCATGTCGAAAATGTTGCTATTACTGCTGTCAAGCGACAACTAGGAAGATTTTATAGAGAGGATGGACCGCCTCTTGGTGTTGACTTTGACCCACTTCCTCCTGATGCTTTTGAGTCTCCAACCAGAAATCCAGTGCAGGGTACGTATTAGACCTTATTCCTCAGATATTGAGCATAAAATAAATCCAACATAGACAGTTAAGGTTTTGGAGTATTATAAATGTTTCTTTTAAGTTCTTAATAAGAGGACCTGTTTTATAGATAGATTATCTA
Source organism: Fallopia convolvulus (assembly GCA_964016875.1). Lineage (NCBI taxonomy): Eukaryota > Viridiplantae > Streptophyta > Magnoliopsida > Caryophyllales > Polygonaceae > Fallopia > Fallopia convolvulus. The sequence continues at coordinate 40,247,990 of OZ024736.1, forward strand.
TTCTACAGGCCATTTGTGCTTGAATGTTCTGACAGAAACATATCCTGCAGATAGGAGTACCCCAATTCCTCTTGATGTTCGTGGAGCACGGTGTCCACCCCCCACCCTCAAAAGTGTAAGTAAATTGTATATGCCTTTGGCATAGCATTGATATGTTTCTCATGAACCAGTATTATGAACTTGAAATTTAAGCTTTCTTTAAAAAATTGAAGGTGCAAATGAGAAGATGTGTAGAGGGCTACTGGGCTAGTATATTTGATTACTCTGACATACCATTACATAAATCTTTTGCTTTCTTTCTGTCAGTTTCTTTCTTTCGACTGTGTGGAAAAACGTGGTATTGATTTCTTAACTAATCCTTTAGCCTTTAACCTGGTAAAATTCTCATGTGTGAATTTTTATTAACCTTTTTTATCATAAATTCTAAGTTGTAAATAGGGTAGTATTATTTTTAATACGTCTGTTTTAATATCTATATAGATATAGATTTTAGATGTCTTAATTGTGACTTTTATTTTGATAGATAATATCGGTGTTAGATAATCAGCATTGGATATTAAAATAGTATAATTTTTAAAGTGTTAGATAAAATCATTACTCTTATATTATATATATGATCTTGATTTAAATGGAAAATGGTTTTCTAAAAGGTTGATTTGAGTTTTTTTTTTCAATTGGCTAAAGTGGAGAGGTTTAACCAGGAGACTAAATGAGGTAGAACTCAGATTATGAGGACGGCCTAGTCACAGAGTGAGCTCAAGCTAATAATCCTGTCTAAAAGAGAAGTCAGTAAAACACATCATTTCTGCTCCCCAACTTTACAAGCTCTAGAAATTTTAATTGCTATAGTTAAATCTACATTCATCAAATATCTTTGGTTTGACTTTTCCCACCTTCACCATAGCCATCACTAATTTATATTTGGTTTATGAGAATCAGGATCTGTATGTGGATGCTTTGAAATCAAAAACTATGTATGGTACTATTCTGGACACCCTGCCTTACCACCAGCCATTGAAGAAGAAATCAAAGAATGGGGATGCTGTTTTGAGCCAGAAGGCTTCATTTAGCTCAGATGAATATTCTGCTGATGAAACATCAGTTTATGATAGCAATATGCACACCGGTGCCAGATTGAAGCATGCTGTGCAAGGAATGAAGCCAGGCCCTTTTCCTAATTTCCATCCTTCCCCTTCTGGTGGGAAAATAAAGGGCGAAGTTTCAGAGCCTTGGCCTCATAATTACGACGATATGAACATTACAGCTTACCACAAAAGAGCAAGCTTAGAATCTAAACGCTCAATTTTGATGTCTAAGTACAAAGATTCTCTTGATAAAGAGGAGCTGGTCCTACCTAGTCGGATTATAGAGGTTAAATTTCTTCTGTAACTTCTTCTATTGTGAATTTCATTTTTAAATGCATGTGTTTTGATTCATTTGATTCGTGGCATATCAGCCTGAAGAGCATTCTGGAGAGAGAAGAATAAAGAAAGAACGTCAAGATCCACTTCCACCCAAGCGCTTGTTGAATGGTATGAAGGTGAGTGAGCTTTTCTCAGTCATTTTCAAACTGCTTGAAGTTGAGCACTTTTAATATATTCCTTTTCAATATTTCTTTCTTATCTCAAGGCTAGCAAGAGAGGACAAGGCTTTGTTGAGCAAGATCTTCTTGCAAGACCCTCATTGCAAGAACTACCATCACTGACAAAACAGATGAGAGGGTGAGTTTACAACTGTCTGTGGATATTACTGTCTTATGTTTTTGCATATTACTTCCTGTTCTGCTATGTAAATTCTGATTTGCTCACTTAAGTTTTGTATTGTGCTTTAAAATTTTTTTGGAGGGGGTGAGTTTTTTTTTTTTTTTTTGCAATGAAGAGTATTTTAATGAGTTCTGGGATATGTGCATTGAAGTTCTCCTCTCTCTCTCTCTCTTTTGATAAAATGGAAATACTTTTCGATAGCAGAAGAGTATTTATCTCTCCAAAAGTTATTTGTAGAAAAAACTGATCTACAAAAAAGTGTTTGTCAATACTGCCTCCAGACAAACCATAATTTGGTTTTGGTTCGTTATAGATCTAGATAAGAGTTTACATATTAGAAAAAAATGCTTCTCTGCTTTGTTAGCATTATAATCTTTTATTTCTGGCCTTTTAGGTCTGCTATGGATATGCCTTCTAGTTTCAGTGAGGACGAAACTGCATTGACGAGTTCTTCTGTCGATTGAATGGCTCGGGTTCGATGCAATCCTGTCAAGGCAAGACACCATGTCCAAAATGTAGCAAGGAGGTGGTCCAGAAAGATCCCATGGAAGATGACTCATCTTAAACCGGGGTTGTACAGTTGGAAACAGATCATCTCTTCTAGTCTCTCTCTTCTTTTTTTTATAAACACCAGCAGCATGCAAAAGGCATTGATGAGGAAGAGGGATGATTGCCATCAGAAGCTTGCACTTGTTTTGGCTTTCCTCCTTTTTCAGGTTTTTGGGTGCTTAATTCCTTCAGTTAGGTAGTTGGTTTTTGTCCTCTAGGATATTTGGTGTTCTGGTAACTTTGGTTCAATTTTCAGCAGATCAGATCACCTACTGGCTACTTCTCAGGTGATCAATATGTTTATAGTATTATAAAACCACTTGGGTGTGTGTTTTTTGTTTATTTGGCTACCTAACTTAGCCAAGGAAGAACAACTTTTATCTTCTATACCCACCAAAAGGCTTCTCTGGTTCATTTTGCTGACAGCTGGGCTTCTTTCTTGGCTCTTTATAGTATACTTCTTTTTAAGATTTATGAGATCTGCCATGGATTATGACCTTACTGTGTCCATGCATTTTTTTTTCTTGGACCACTTTTCTTTTTCCTCCATCTTTTCGTTGGAAACAATTATTTATTCACTTTAATAATAGTTTTTGTTTAAAACATTTTGATCCCACATGCTGAAAAGGAGGGAATTGGATCCATCATTTTACCAAGCAATGGATAATAAATTATTTGGTTGAATGATGGAGCTCTAGGGCTTTCTGATGTAAGTTTTGAGTGCGCACATTTAACATAATTATATGCATATTTTTTCGACTTGTTAACCCGACTTAAAGGATGCGTATAAAGTGTGGTCCGAGCCCACCAATGATCAAATCTGCATGACCTAAGCCATCACATGGCTCATCCTTTGTCAAATTGTCGATCGTTCCATGTTCCCTCCCTTACCCCCAAAGGCTGAATAATTTTTGTAACGTTATCCCTAGCTTGTAGTTCGTGGGCTATTATTCTATTATCGGTGTTTCTAAGGAAATAGAATAAATATGCTATGTTTAGACTTTATTGTCGTAAGAAAAACATATCCTTATAAAAAAAAAAACTTATTTCCAAACAAATACTAACTAGTACAAACCCCATACCATGTACGGGTAATATAAAAATTAGTTTTATATTTAAAAAAATAAATTATTTGAGATTTATTTAAGTTAAGAAAGAATATTTAGCTTATGTTGTACATAACATTAATACTTATCATACATTACAATTTTAAATTAAACATGTTAATATAACTAGTTATTACATCATATTTCCTATGTCAATTTTTTTAACAAAAGAATCATAAGTTTAATTAGAGTAGAGTAAATAATTTCAACAACTATTTACTATCCTATGTTCTACTTGTATTTAAACCTATTTTAAAATTTTATTTAAACTAAAAAATACACTATTTTTTGGATCAAATTTTAAATATAATTAAATATATCAAACTATTTAATCTAATACAAATTTTTTCAGAGCATTAAATGATTTGAAAAAGGAAAGGTTATTAAAGATTAGTGATTTTTTAAAGTGAGATCTTAATAGAAAAATTATTTTAAAATATAAAAGAAATAGTAGAATACATATCAAATTCAAATAAAAAAAAATTCTCTTAGCATTGTATTATGTGGATTTTAAAATTGTAAAATAAAATATAAATGAGTGAAAGTAGTGGAACAAATGGTGATTTTTGATTAGGACACATGACACAATTTTTTGTGAAGGTATTGATTTTGCTTTAGTATCGTACTAGGTAGATATCTAACAAAGTTTAGTCGGTTGGCATTTGGCACCAGTTTACCTAGTTCGCCAACAAAGATCTAACAAAGTCTTTCAATCAAGGATTATTAATTTACTATTTTAGGGCATAGGTTAAGAGCATCAAAATGATTTTTTTTTGTTGAGTTATATTACTTTAGGTTTAAATAATTTTTTCAATAGGGTTTATTAATTTTCTTTTACGGTTTTAGTTCTTAAAAAGAGCATGATTAACCCGATTAACTTTTTATAATCTACATTGTACTTGGGATATGGCAAAGGGCATATATTAGAAGAACCAGTTAACTTATACTGCACTTGGAATATGGCAAGTGAGATGTAGTTATATTCATTAATGAAATAATTAAAGACAATCTAATTAATTAAAATAAGGAAATAGGTGTTGGAATTAGGGGTGTCCAAACCCGGTTAACCGAAGTTCGGTTATCCATGATTTCAGTTAGCTAAAATCATGAACCGAAATCGAACAGTGAATCCCGGTTAACCGTAGTTCGGTTAACCAATTTTTCGGTCGGTTTTGTCGGTTAACTGATAACCATTTACATAATTTTACCTTAAATAATTAAAATTAAATTAAAAAATTTTGAATAAAAAAAGTGATCAAGCAAGACTTTTATTTTAAATATATAATTATACCATATTATTTTGGTTGTTATAAACAAATATGAAGATTATATACTATATTGTGTGTAATTAAACAATGTGTGTATTAATTTTTAGGCTGAATGACCGAAAACCACCCGTATAATAGGGCATATGTCGCTAAACCACCCGCTATATTGGAAATTGCCGAAACCACCCGAATAATAGCTTCCGTTAGCGAACTACCACCCGTCTCAGAATTCCGTCCAAAAAATCCGTTTAAAGCATAAAATTACAAATTTACCCCTATATTTTATTTTATTATATTCTTATACATTTAATAAAAAATAAAAACTAATTATCAAATATCATAACCCATCTTCTTTCGCTATCTTCTACCTCATCCTTCGTATCAGGACTCCCTTCGTCTTCAAACAACGAAAACACGGTGGCCATCGGAGAATTCCTCGCCGGAGAACACCTCGTAGTCGGAGAAGGAGAATCAATTGGTTGTCTACGCAACGGAGGCAACGATTGCAAGTCAGGGCTCAGCCGGTACCGATCTGATTTCTTGACGAAATTGAGTTTATGGTAAGTCGAAGAGTTAGCAATGGCGGAATCCTTCGATCTGTGATTGGAAGAATCGAAGGTTCCGGGATAGAAGAAGCTCATCGGCAGATCTCTGGAAGATTCGTCATCGTAGTTGCGGGAATTCGAATTGCTCATAAGCTTCTGTGTTTCGTCGAGATGTTTAGCCTTGTGCTGGTAAATGTAAAATGCCAATGCGGAGAGCATGCCAAGCGTCACAATCCCGACGGAGAGCACCATTGCCACCTTCTTCACTGGTTTCGTCGGCTGCGTGGCCGTTGGAAGTACTGTTGATGCATCGGTGAAAGGCGGCGGTGGAGGAGGAATGGGATTCGGGATCTGAGAGGCAGCTCTGTTTGGGATTTTCGAGAAGAAAGGTTGGTCTAGGTTGGTGGCGACGGAGCTGTCGCATGGCGAGGGCGGCAAATTGCAATTGGGCCAATGCCCTAAGAAAAAATTTGGGCCAACAGATTTTTTTTACTTATTTTGTATTAAAAATTAGTAAGGAGGTGCGTGCATACACACTAACGGGTTTTTTGGATGGAATTCTGGGACGGGTGGTAGTTCGCTAACGGAAGCTATTATTCGGGTGGTTTTCGGCAATTTCCAATATAGAGGGTGGTTTAGCGAAATATGCCCTATTATACGGATGGTTTTCGGTCATTCAGCTCACATCAAATTATAATAAGCAACTATTATATCGATGAGAAGTGAAAGAATAGTGTTTAAATTATTAAAATTGGAGGAGTAAAGACTCAAACTAGACTAACACCTTGAAAATCATAGAGTATAACCACTAAATAAATCAAAGATAACTAATATTTGAAAAAAAAAATTATTTTTTTTTGGTTTTTCGGTTAACCGTTATATGAAAAGTCGTGAACCAAAACCAAACCGATAAACGAAAATATTTTTGGTTCGGTTAATTGAACCGAAATTTCAAAAAAAAAGTCGGTTTGGTTAACCTAAACAATAACTGGTTTTTCGGTTCGGTATTTCGTGGACACCCCTAGTTGGAATAGTAGAGTTTGGTTCAAATAAAACAAACTTTTATCCTAAAATGTGAGACACGTGCACTTTTCATAGTTCATAGTGCATTTTTCATATTCTGAAGTGCACTTTTCGTATTTTGCAATGCACTTTTCGTACTTTGTAGTCTACTTGTAAAAAGTTTTCTTAAATCAATTTGGGAGATTGATGTCTTCGTGTAAATTGTTCTTATGTGTATTATGTTGGTGAGATTGATAGAAAAAGAATTTTGGGAGAATTTGTACCAATTTGGTAATGCATTTTCACTTATTTGTAGTGCAATTTTCGTATGTGGTTGTGAGCAGGTAAAATTAATTGTGATAATTATTTTCGCTATTATCCGCCATAAATGTACTTTTATTTATTATGCTTTTCTATCTTTAAGTATTTTATTATAAAATTAAATATGACGGTTATTCGTTATGATGGAGAATTCTATCTTAGTCGAAAGATAGAAATTCCAGTTGGATTGGGGAGCAAGAAATCGCTTGTTGGGCTTGGAGCATTATCGGCCCGCCTTTAGAGATAGAGTTTTCGACCTTCTCTCTCGCTCTCTTTCATTATAAATACATGTCATCGCCATGTATGATGAGCACCTCATATTCGTTGATCTCGCATGCAAGTCTTGTCCTTTACCTCGACGTTCAATCAACAATTGCTCTTCTAACTTCAGCATCAGAGGTGGATTAGGGTTCCCCGCCCCCTGTGTCCATTGTTTTGTAGGTTCTCGGTTGAAGAAATAACTGGAACAAAAGGTGAAGAAAGGAGTATTCAACTGGTGCATCGAAGACGAATTTTTGAACACTAACAGTGGTAATACACTTTTCGTACTTTGTAGTGCACTTTTCGTACAAGATAGGAAAACTACACTACGAATTAGGAAAAGTGCATGTGTGTCAGAACCAAACTCTAGAATAGTATTGTGAAATAGGGGATTTGGAATGCAATGATGAGATCAGCTTAATCTAAAATACACCTATATGAACGACTAGTTCATTCAAAAAACCATATTTTATGATGATTCCACATCAAAGTAAGAAGCTAAACAACTAAGCAAGGAGGGGTTACCAAGGCAAACAAGTTGTTTCCTCATAATTGGATTGCTTACCAATCCTTGCACAACTAATCAATCTTCTAAGTCTAAATGCTAATTGGTTATACGATTCTACAAAAGCTTAATAGGGACTAGAGAGCAAGCTTGTGGAGTTGTGGGTATCTTTAGGTGGGGCTTTGAGCGAAAGGGCACTTAGCTTTTCTCCAAGGTGGGGTCAAAAATTAAGACCGTTTTTCTCTTCTTTATTCTTCTTTTTTGATGTGAATGAAAGGGAAAGAGAGTGTACAAGTTCTTCTTGATAAACATGTGACTAGTGCTATGAGCTCCTAAATCATATATCCATAATTGATTCTTTTTCTTAGAAAATTTTCGACTTAAGTTACTACTATACGATCCGTAATCAATGGATAGAAAACATCATTCTTAATTTAAAAAAAAATAATTTTTTATTTTTGGATATGATAAATAGGAAGATTATTAAGCTATTTTTTATGCTATATATTATAAAAATGTTAAGATATTTATTTTATTTTTAGATAGAATGCATATGCTAGGTTTAGATAATTAAATTTAATATAAAGATAGTGTAATATACGTACAATCTTATATTAATATAGTTAAGTTTATTTTGAACGGTTCCATGTATATAATAAATTGATAAGTTTTTATCTTATTACTTATCTACTAGTTATACCCGTCGTGCCTTGCACGACTACATGAATTTAATACTTAATTTATTTAATGAATATGATTTTAATTTAATATAAAAAAACTTATTTATTAGTAAAAAATAAATAAAATTTTACAATTAATGTCATGTGAAACGGGACCAAAATTATTAAGTTGAGCTCACTATAACTTTGATGGCTTAATGATAATTTATTTATGGATAAATATAAATAAAAATTATTTGAATTACAATCATTTAATATTAAAAATCTTTTACAAAAAATATAAAAAAGGTAAAAATACTCTAAATTCTTGTAAATTTTTTTTATCAAATTCAATTCCTTAAAAAAATTTGAATAAAAATTAAAAGTATACTTAATAAGAAACAATGAAAAAATATAAATAAAGAATGAATTTTCTAATGATAAGAAAATCATTTATATTTACATAAATAATTCAAAAAGAAAATTAAGGAAAAGATAACGTAATTTTTTTTTTATCAAAAGTCAAATTAGGCAAGTAATTATCTATATTGAAAGTTCTATTTTTTATCAAAAATTTTTTTAGATAAATCTTTTAAATAAATAGATTAAAAATAAAGATAAAATATTTTTTTAATTTCAAATAAAATTCGAATTTAATTTTTTCATATAAATAGATAGAAATTTAATTGGAAAAACTAAATTAATATATCTATCTTAATATACAATATCTAATGTTCTATAATTTATTTTAATTTCAGATAAAAATCTTTTCGATCTATGCTAATTCCTAATATATAATAGATAACATCTTTATTTTAGATAGAATCTTTTCTAGATTAATTTATCCTATTTCTATATTATCCTAAAATAATATCAACATATATGAATTTCCAAAATAAAAAAATCCTATGTGGCGAAATCCTAGGTGGCTTAACATGAGAACGACACGTAGGAAAATCCTAGGTGGCGCAATGTGGTGACTTTATTCCTTGCGTCTTTTATATATATATATATACATAGATTTTCATAATTAAATAAATTATCATGTTTTGGACATTAATTTAATTCGTAATACTAACAAAATATTATTGTTTCAAATAAACAAATTTTATAGTTTGTTGATTTTAAATATGTATTCAAAATTTATATTTAAGCATTTACATGATTATTTTTCTCAGATAATATATATATATATATTTGAAAATATTTTATTATTAATATTTTATTTAAAAAAAACCCGTATAAGGTACGAGAATACATACTAGTCATAACTATAACCTAAAGTGGAGGTTAAAAAAATTATTAAACAACACATGTCCCTTTTAGATTGGACCACACCACCTTTTTTGTTAAAAATAATCTTTTATTTTTGGGTATGATAAATTCTTATCCATATTTTTAAAATATAGAATAGAAAATCCCATTATTAAAAAACATTTTAATTTTGTATATGATAGATAGGAAGATATTAGGATATTTTTTAATGCTATCATACAAATTCTAGAATAGTTATTTTATTTTTAGATAGAATCATTTTTAACTAAGATATCTTAATTGAATAGTGATCTTTGTAACCGTATATTACTTATCTTCTTACGCAGATCATAACAAAAATTTATATTTAAACATTTGCATAATTGTTTTTATCGGATAATAAATATATTTGAAAATATTTTATTGTTAATATTTTATTTAAGAAAAACCCGTACAAGGTATGAGAATAAATATTAGTTTATCTATACTAAAGAATATTATATTTTTTTCTAATTTATCAAAATTTGAGTAGTTGAATGCATCTGCTCAAAGAGTAGACAATTTGATGGAATTCTAGATCGAGTGGTTGTTCGTTTTATTCTTCATATTATCTACAAAGTGGAATTTCATGTGGCTTTGATCTCTTCTATGACTCTATCATATGGTATTTTTGAAAAGGTAATGAATATGTTAAAAGAAAATAAAAATTTTAAAAAGAAAGGGAAAAAGAATAAAGATAGGAGGAGAGGAAGAAAATGAGGGGCCTTCAAAGAAGCCAATTCCCAACTGTCTTTGTCCATTGACCACACATTTCATTAGTAAACAACATTTGTGATCTCATGCATTGTTTTTGCTATTCCAACTCTGTTTAAACTCTTAGATTTAGTATTTAGGCTGAGAAAAAAAAAAGTATACTAGATTTAGTTTAATCGCAGGCATGTGGATGAAACTATGTGGCAATTTTTAAGAAGTTTCTACAACTATTACAATAATCAATGTCTTGAATCAACAGCAAAATTTTATTAGCATTTTAACTTTCATGAACATCTCAATCTCAATCGATGTATAAGATCCGTCATTGATAAAACATTGTTCTAATGGAGGTTGAAATAGTCAATTCAACGAAATGAGAAAATTAAATTCCATCTAGTTTCAATTCTACAGGGAAAAAAGAAATCCTTTCAATATATGGGAGAGACAAATTCTGACTGAATGAGAAATAAAACTAATACGATTGGAAATATCGAATTCTATATTAACAAAAAATAAAATAATTACATGTTGAGGTTGTTTAATGTAATTTAATATATTAAATATTGCAGTTTAAACAGATGCATCAAGTTTCATTGATATAAAGTCTCATTGATATAATTAATGACCATGAAGCCAATTTTAATTAGCATAAAGTTTCATTCAAAGTCTGTGGGTCAATAAACGAGTCCAAATTTTATGTACTAGGTAATTTTAGTCTCAACTTACTCCGATATCATATAAAAATCTATGGGCCGATAAACTAGAGATTGTGCATGTAACAAGTCTAATATACAAGTTCAATGAGGTTTTAACCCAATATCATATGACAATGAGTGGAGCCATTCATATGATTATATACTAAGTAATTTTAGTCCTAACTTTCAAATGTGGGAACATATTATCAATAAAACCTGCAACCAACAAGGAGATCATACACGATGATACAAAAGCAAGCATTGACACTCAAGGACACATCACACAACCACTAAAAACACAATCAAGAAGAACAAGCATAACGACCGAAGTCATAGTCCCCCAACACCCCAAACCTTTCCAAACATAAGCCTAACACTGACACCAAGAAGCCCCACCCTCCTATCTAAGGATCCTTGACTCGAATTCAATCCTTTTCACAAGGATATGTCTAGAAGCCCAAATAGCGGCTGCCAACAATCGATTGGTTGTGTTGGAACAAAACCAAGCGGTCCAAGAAGAAGAAGAACACCCACAGACTCTTGCTGAATATATGAGGCCTGCTCAACATGGGCCTATTTCTGGTGTTGTCTATCCTGAGGTACAAGTTCGGTACTTTGAATTGAAGCCCTCCTTGATCAACATGGTCCAACAGAATCAATTTGGAGGTCTTCCATCTGAAAATCCTCATCAGCACCTCACTACTTTTATTAAGCTCATGGAAACTGTTAAAATCCATGATGTCCCAGATGACGCACTCAGGATGAGAGCCTTCTCATTCTCTTTAAGGGATAAGGCCAAGACATGGTTCAAGACTCTTCCTCAAAACTCCATTAGAACATGGGATGAGTTAGCCTCAACCTTCTTGAACAAATACTTCCCACCTAAGAAGACTTCTGAAATGAGGCAGCAAATCAGTAATTTCAGGATGAAAGATGGAGAGTCTTACTTTGAAGCTTGGGAGAGATTCAAGGAGCTTCTTGTATTGTGCCCCCATCATGGGCAATCTAAGGTGGCGCTTCTTGATACTTTCTACAATGCAATTGATGGTGCAACTCGTCTGCTAATTGACGCCTCATCTGGAGGTGGCCTGTCTAATCTGCAAACAGACGACGCATGGGATTTGATTGAAAGAACTGCATTGCACTCCCACAACTATTCTGATGTTCGTTCCACTTCTAGTGCCAAGAAAGCCTCTGGGATGTATGAAGTTGATTCCAATACTCAATTGAGGGCTCAGATTGATTTTCTTACTCAGAAGGTAAAGCAGTTGGAAACAGCTGCAGTAGCAGGAAAGCCCATTGGTCCTACACCATCAAGCTCAATGGTAAATTGTCAATTTTGTGGAGCACGTGATCACACGATATCAGCCTGTCATTTGTATGCTTCTGAACGTGAGCCACAAGTAGGAGAAGTCAACTACATGAATAATTACAATCGGGATGTAAGGAATGACCCATACTCTAACACTTACAACCCCGGTTGGAAGAATCACCCAAACCTCTCCTATGGAAATAAACAACCACATGGGTTTCAACTAAAGGCTCCTCAACCACAAATTGCTCCTCATGTGTCACAACCTCAACAATCAACTATGGAGCTTCTACTTGAGCAACTTGTGGCGGGTCAAAAAGCAAGTCAGTCCTTTCAGCAAGAGGTGATATCAGAGCTGCAAGAGATGAAAAAGCGGCAGAAGTTGTTTGAGCAACAGTTAGCTCAACAAGCCTTGAATGCTTCAAGACCGAGTGGTCAATTTCCTGGTCAACCTGAAGCTAACCCAAAAGGCCAAGTGAATGCTATATCTCTAAGAAGTGGAAGAGCACTTGAGACTCCACCAATGACTCAGAAGGTGAAGGGGAATGAGTTACAAGAGAAAGAGGTTCCTAAAAAGCATAAAGAAGATGAGAAGGAGCCTCCATATGTTCCTCCACCACCATACAAGCCACCTCTACCATTCCCTCAAAGAAGAGTTGAAGCCCAATTGGATCCACAATTTAGAAGATTTGTGGACATGTTGAAGAAGCTCTACATCAACATTCCTTTCACGGACGCCTTGAAGCAAATGCCCTCTTATGTGAAATTCTTGAAAGAGATCCTATCCAACAAGAGGAAGATTGATGAATGCCTATCCGTGTCTTTAAGCAAGGAGTGTAGTGCTCTTATCCAAAACAAGTTTCCTCCAAAACTTGAAGATCCAGGTAACTTTTCTGTCCCTATTGTCTTTGGTAATACTACTTATGATGCTTTATATGATCTTGGAGCTAGTGTTAGTATTATTCCCTTATCCATTTGTAAAGAATTGGGTTTGGGAAAGCCTAGACCTATAGGGATGACACTTTATATGGCGGATAGATCATCGGTTCGCCCCATAGGAATCATTGAGGATGTGCCTATTCGTATAGGTAAGTTTTTTATTCCTGTGGATTTTATTGTTCTTGACATTGATGTTGATATGTCTGTCCCAGTCATCTTGGGAAGACCCTTTTTAGCTACTGCATGTACCTTGATTGATGTTAAACAGGGGGTCCTCTCCTTCACAATAGGTGATGAGAAAGTTGAATTTAGTTTTTCAAAAGCTACTAAACAACCTTCTTGTGAGAATGATGATTGCAGGATAGATGTCATAGACAGGGAAGTTCATGGATCTTTGATGTCTGTGGTCTCTAAGGACCCATTGGAGCTTAGTGTACCCGCTATTGAGGACCAGGTGGAGAAAAGAGAGCTACTTGCTGATGTTGCTCAACATTCTCAACAAGTTGTGGTAGCTAAAAGCCTCATAGTTGGTGATGGTGCTAAGGAGATGAAGGGTAGAGTTCCAAAGAAAAAAGAAGAAGGACCGAACAAAAATTGAGGTCAAGATTGGAGACAGAGTGATGCTTTTTCATGAAAGATCCAACATGTTTCCAGGCAGCAAAGGAACAAGATGGTCTGGGTCATACTTAGTGACTCGAGTTTTACATGGAGGTGGAGCTGAGCTTTGGCATAAAAACTCGGGAAAATTCAAAGTACAAAGGCATAGGCTGAAGCTGGTAGTTGATCCAAATCCGGTTAGGGTGCGTACCAAAGACCCTCCTGACCCGAGTGCTTAAAAGAAGTTGGAAGGTCAAGCTAATGACCTTAAACAAGCGCTGCTTGGGAGGCAACCCAAGGTTAGTGTTTTCTTCTCTTTTTCTTTTATTTTCTACATTGGGGACAATGTAGATTTTAAGTTTGGGGGAGGGAAACATGTTTCATGTTAGTTAGATTGCATATAGTTTCATGCTAGGTTGCATTTTAATGTTTAAATTTTTTGTATTTGTCTTTGCATATATAAAAAAAAATTCTGAAAAATGTCAAAAAAAAAGTTTATGCATTTTAGGTGTTATTGAATCCCTTTAAATGGAAAACCCCTTGTCCTTAATTATTCCTTATATAACTCTAAATCACATGACATGCTTAAATTGTTGAAACCTCAATATATAAGCATGATTGTAGATTTGTATGTTTTACATGTAATTGAATGAGCACATGTTATCTTTTGAGATTTGAGATTATGTTGAAGTTCTAGACATATTTAACCTTGTGAGATTATATTTTTAGCCTTTCTAGGACTAATTGTCCTCTCTACTATTTCTTGAGTGTCTCACTATGACTTGCTAACTCTAGAACTTGCGTTAAATATCTACTTTGAGGCTGCTTACATGAGTCTTGCATACGACATTAAAGTGATAGAGGCATTATTTTTCATTAGCCTATATTTTCCCTATCCACCCAACATATTAATCATTCTTTTTGAAGCCCCTGTTAGCCTTAAAAGCCTATCTTTTTTAGCTCCACAAAATTAAATCCTGAGCCTAATGAGTCTGACCCTTCTGGAGAATAGGAATTTTTGCTTGATTTATTTTGTGAAGTTTGAGTGAGTTGGGAAATTGAAAAGAAGAATGAGAATGGTGGATGAGTTGAAAAAAAATGAAGTAAAGGGAATGAAAGTTGAAAATAAAGAATGTTTTAGCTTGAGAAATAAAAAGTGTGAATATGAAGAAAAGTGTCAAAATCCATGAAAAGAAAATGGGTTGAAAGAAGTTGTAAAAGAAGTGTGGAAGAAGAAATAAATAAGTGAAGTATGAATGAAATGTTCGGAAAGAAAGTGAGCAAAAGAGTTGGTTTGTTGGTGTTGATGAAGCTTAATTTCTATTTTCCAGTTTTAGCACCACATAGCCAAATATATTCCATACCCTATTCTTCCCACCTTGGCCCCATTACAACCCATTAAAAGACCTCTTGATTTTTGTTGTATGCAATGTCCATAACGGTGGAGATTTAGAACACTGATGCAAGCATATGGTAGTTCAGTAGTCTTAGTTGAGAATTGAGCGAAACACTATACCCTAAACACAAGAGTGAGAGAGACAAACACAATCCCCTAGTGAGGTCTAGAATGGATGCATTCTCTTGATCTTTTTGGATTTTCTAAAGCATGTGCAATGATTTCAATTTGTTGAACTACAAGTTTATTGATTAATGCTTAACTTCATCTGAGGTGGATACTTGAATTGCATTGTTTTTGTGGGTTGTTCAGTTTATTTCTTGCATGAGGACAAGCAAGGTTCAAGTTTGGGGGAGTTTGATAACTTGCATTTTAGAGCATATTAGGACATGCATTTAGGACTTTAGTTTATATGTTTTCATGCATTAGTCCTGTGTTTTCTAGTACTTTTAGTTGAGTTTCTGTTATAGATGTCTACACGCGTATTTGTATGCTTTTCAGGTACTTTGGAGAGTTTGAGCCTCATTGGAACGCGTTTGGATATTTGGCAAAATCAAGACTTCAGTCTAGGAGGCAACGGGACTGGAAAAGACGATTCAAGAGCCTAAAGGAAGGAAGCACACGATCAAAGTCCAAGGTCGTGCACCCATGAAGCACGGTCGTGCAGGCGGTGTCGATAATTCTTCGGATCGTGCGCTTATGGTGCACGATCGTGCGCCTCGGTTCAGAGAACGGCAACAACCGTGCGTTCCAAACGCACGGTCGTGCGGTGCCATGGCAAGGGTCGTGCGGCACCGAAGGCTCGGGTCGTGCGTCTCTCCAAATCATGTCAACGGTCGTGCGCGACGAAGGAGTCCCCCGTGCGCTTGGGTCGTGCGCCTCGGTGCACGACGCGCGCCGTCTCTCGTGCGCCCTTGTTTGCTCGGATTGTTTGGGTCGCCTCTCTTATTCTATCCTTAGTATAAATACTTTCCTTTGTTTTGAGATTGGGGGTTCGACTTTTTAACCTAGTTTTAATCCTTGAGAGACAAGTTTATAGAGATTGTGGAGATTTGAAGACTTTGTTTTGATCTTGAGTTTGGATTTGCTGGATATTAATCAAGTTTGCTTGTTTCTTCGATCCGGTATGTTTAATCTCGTTATTGAATTGATTTCTTTTATATCCATGTCTATCTAAATCCCAAATTCTAAGATTGGGGTGAACCCATGATGTCTAGGTAGACTTATTTATTGCACCATCCGTTGTTTGAAGCTTTGTTTGATTCAATCCTAGATGCTTTATGCCCTAGTCATTTATATGAATGGGAAATTGCCAAAGTTTGAGACTGAAAGGTGAAAACTTTGTTAAGTAGTCAGACAGGGAATTGAGACTGAAAGGTACTTTTTCCTGTTGAAACCCTAGGATTTGAACCTGAGTTTTCTTTATTATGAAAGTATTTTGAATTCTCTTGTGGAATAACAATTGTCATAGAAATCTTAAGGTTGGTTTGAGTTAGCAAGTCGAGAAAGCGGATGTTTATTCAATTTGATCTTAAATTCTAAGTGTTTAATGGTCTAGATTTTAATTTGCAAGTTACGAAAGTGGATGTTTAATTGAGTCTAGATACGTCTGTTAACATTTGAAAGAATTTAGCGGATACATTAGACAATTGCCTTCAAACAAAGTCATAATTAAGGTTGTGCAATCATCTTTTATAGTCTACCGACGCATTATTGTGGTGATCCTTGATCTTAGAAGCTTTGCTCTCATTGATTTGCTCAATTTAGTTGTTTGTTTGTTTTAATTAGTTTCATAGCTAAAATCCCCATTCAACCTTTTCTTATTTTACGGCTTAGTCTACTGATTTGATTACAATTAATACTACATAGTCCCAGAGTTCGACACCTTGGTATTACAACCGATCCCGTACACTTGCGGGGTAGGATTGGGCCTATCAAGTTTTTGGAATGTGCTCTCTTCAATTAGCCAGCTCAGATCAATCAACTTGTGTACTGTTCTCTACAAGACCATCATCAAGCTTATAACTAATAGAATACAACCATTTTTCATCGGGTTGATCGGGGCTACACATGGGAGTTTTCTTCCAAGCCAATTGATAACAGACAATATTATTATTGTGCTAGAGATCGTTCGCACATTCCATAAAAAGAAAGAAAGGAAAGATATGTTGGATGTTACTTAAGTTGAACTTAGAAAAGACTTATGATCAGTTAAGTTGAGACTTTATTGGGGAGACAATTACTTATGGCCGACTTCCTATCCAACGGGTCAACTAGAACATTGCTTATAGCTCTTCTATGTGTATACAGGTTCTTTGGAATGGAGGATGTTCGAGCAGTTCATTGCTTCTAGAGGGATCATACAGGGAGGTCCCATTTTACCCTATTTTTTCATTCTTTGTATTGAGAGGTTAAGCTATTTAATTGGATAATTCATGTCTAGAGATGTGTGGAAGCCATCAAGTTGACTTGTTATAGTCTATGCCTTTCACGTCTCTATTTTTTCAACAACATTATTCTTATGGTTGAGGCTTCAATGGAATAAATTAAGGTTGTGTAGGAGTGTATTGATTGTTTTTGTTCCAATTCAGGTCAAGAGGTTAACACTAAAAAATCAAAGCGTTTTTGTCTCATCTTATGTGGATGACACTAGCGTTTTAGGCTTGTAGGATGTAAGTGGGACGAAGACAACCAAAAACTTAGGCAATTACTTCAGTATGCCTATTCTTCACAGGAGGATAAACAAGGATACTTTCTCCAACCTTGTCGAGAAGTTCCAATCCAAGCTCTCTGGTTGGAAGACCATCTTGTTGAGTTTTGCGAGTCGTGTGCCTTTCACAAAAAGAGTTTTATTGTACTTACATGTTTTATCCCATGTTTATCGTCCTTTCCAAGAAGTACTTGCAAAAGATGATAAAAGTAATAGACCTTCTATTTGGGGGAATCATGATGGCAACCTCAAGATCCACAAGGTGGTTTAGAGCGTGGTTACTAAACGTGGTGATTTGGGGTTGGAACTATGAAGAAATTTAATCTTTACTTTGTCAATAAGTTGGGATGGAGATTTTTTATGGGGATGGGAAGTGTTGGGACGTTGTTGGGACCTCTGGTTCTAAACAACGGATCAACGATTCAATTCTCTTAAGTTTTGATAATGACAAACACCATAGGGAACTAATGTGGTTTGTTCAAGTATTTCTAAGGAACACAGGTACAGCCAAGAACTACGAATGACCAAAAGCCATTGCAGGCCACAATGAAGAGTTTCCATCAAGGGAACTCTGAAGAGGAAAGTTCCCATGAAGTGGGAACTCCCAGAAACAAACAAGAAAACACAAGCTTACAACGATGAAGAGTTTCCATCAAGGGAACTTTGAAGAAGTCAGTTCCCATGACATGGGAACTCACATGTGAGGACAACGACCGTTCAGCGCAGATCGCGGGATTCTGTCTCAGACAGCCCGAGGGAACAGTCTGAGGATCAGACTGTCACGCTCCGTCCAACGGTCCGATTGATCCAAGAAGTTGACCTAGTTCAAACCAAAGTCACATGTGAAGAAAGTATAACTTGGGCATCAAGCAAAGGGCATTTTGGACACAAACGAAAGATGCGACTGCCCAAGACAAATGGACTATAAAGCCAAATGAATAGTACTCGGTCTGAGTACTTCTCCCAGAACTTACAAACACCCACATCAGAGAAAAGAAAGAAAAGGAAGAGAAGTCCCCGCCGGCGAGTGTGTGATCTCGACGACGGTGAAGCTGAAGTTCCCAGGAGCAAGGGAACTGAGAAGTCAGCGTAAGGTTTGAGTTACTTGTGTTTTGCTGTTGTGAGCTTAGGAACTCAGTTGAGAGGATTTACTAGTGTTGCTAGAGTTAGGAAGAACTTGTAGGAACAGAGAAGTGTAAATCCGGCTGTGTAACTAAGGAACAAAGCAATCAATATAAGTAAGTCATTCAAAATCCTCCAAGCGGAGGTAGAGGTTTACCCATACAACTAGTTGGTTGTAGTGGGGTTCCTCTATAAAGGAACTGTGCCTTTTACTGTTTTTACTACTTGCGATTATTTACTTCCGCTGCCTTGGGAACAGCTTAATTGCCAGTTCCCAAGCTCACTGCTAACCGATTACGATCCAACAATTGGTATCAGAGCTTGCGCTCTAGATTTGTGTTAGCATCGCAGGTGTCAAAATGGCTCAGGAACTTACTCAGGTGGGGAACAATACCAGTAAGCCGCCAAGGCTTATCACAAGAAGATTTGAAAGCTGGCAACGCGACATGAAGGATCGGATGCGTGGCCAAGACTACCAAGCCTGGTGTGTCATCGAAAGGGGGAACTTCGAAATCGATCCAGCTATTGTCAACGACCTCTCAAAGTGGGGTCCCAACGAGTACAAGTGCATGGAGGCAAACTACAAAGCAAAACAGTATCTAAAGAGGTCCATGTGTGTACAAGACTGTGACAGGGTTGCAAACCTTGACACAACCAAGGAAATGTGGGAAGCCATCCAACAAATGCACGTTGGGAACTCAGATCTCAGAGAAGATCTTCAGATGAATGCAAAAAGGGAGTTCTACAACTTCCAAATGGAGATGGGAGAGTCCGTCGACAGCTACCAATCCCGGTTTGAAGGACTTTGCACTAAGATGGAAGGATTGGGGATCACAAAAGAAGAAATCACCCACAAAATGAAGGTCCAACAGCTCTTCAATGGATTGACTGGAGAATGGGCAAACGAGAGAACGATGTTCAAGGAAAACCCAGAAAATCGAACGCTTATGCTCCATCAAGTATTTGGAAAGCTAGTGGGACATGAGAAGAGGAAGATCGATGATAAGGAACAAACTCGAGCTCATCGAGGGATCGCACTCAAGATCGAAAAGATGCTCAAATCAACCCAAGAACAACATGAAGACTCCGAAGAAGAAGAGGATGAAGAGCTAGTTCTTGTAACAAGGGCTCTTCGAAATTTCTACAAAGGAAAGTCTCAACGGAACAGTGGGAACTGGGGAAAGGGACAGAGTTCCCAAAGAAAGCCCACAGAGAAGGATCTCTCAGAAGTGACTTGCTACAAATGCAATAGGAAAGGACATTTTGCGAAGGAATGTCCACAAGGAACTGATGGCAGAAAGCAAGGAAAGAAGGCCTACATCGCTACCTGGAGCGATGATGAAGACGAAGATCCTGAATCATGGGCACTCCCAGACATGTGTGGCATGGCCATAGGAGAAACCACTGGGGAACAACCCAGTGAGGTAACCACTGAAACTGTTCTTGATTCCTTGAGTAATTATGAAAAACCTTAGTTGTTGAAAATTCTTTCAAGTCTTGTTAAAGATAACATAAAACTGCAAAACAAGTTGGAAAAACAGGAACACATAAATTCTCAATTAGTTGGTCTTGAGCCCTGTCCCAACTGCATATCCCTTCTAGAAAAACTCAAGTCCCATGTGTCTCACATCGTAGATCTAGAAAGAGAAATCAAAACTCTAGAGAAAGATGAGAATACCCTCCTGCAAAACCTGAGTAAGACTCCCGAACATCTTGAAGCCTCTAGTTCCCAAATTAAGTTTGTCCCAGCCAGACATGGCATAGGATACAAAGGTGAGTGCTCCAAGAACGGAAAGTCACCCCTGAGCGAACATGAGATCCATGAGTGTAGGGCCTTAAAACTCCAGTGCGAGAAACAGAAAAATGCTCATCTCGAGGAGAAAATCAGGGTCCTAGAGAGTGGAAACAATGGTGAGAAAGACTACTATACTGGGAACTCTAGACATAGAATCTATGTCAAAATTGCTAAGGGAAATGGGTCTCGAGTGTACAACAAAGAAACCATGGATAGGAACCGTATCCAGAGACCACACCCAAAATACTACCTGGGAGAATACTACAAGACATGTTGGCACTGTGGTGCTCATGGGCACTACAAGGATGCATGTCCCAAGAAGAGAGCCCAAACCCCTAGAAGCCATGAGTTCCCAAACAGACAAAAACGTCATGCTCATCACCAAAGGAACTCCAACTCTCAAAATTCCAAAGACATCAACATTTCTGACTATATCTTGAATGAAAATGTTTTCCCTTGCAAGGGACCTGGCAAGAGTCATCTTGCCTGGGTCTCAAAACACTAACTTTTCCTTGTAGGTGGCAGTGAGAGGGAACAGTACATGGTTCATAGATAGTGGATGCTCGAACCATATGACAGGGAACAAGGATATCCCCATCTCACTCCACACTCATGCCGAAGGAGGCCACGTCTCATTTGGCAACAAGAACAAGGGAGAAGTTATTGGAAAAGGAGAAGTGTTGCTCAATAGATCTATTAAAGTTAGCAACGTAAATCTGGTAAAGGATCTGGGATACAATCTGCTGAGTGTCTCCCAGATGTGTGATCAAGGGAACAACATCGTCACTTTCGACTCAGATGAATGTCTCGTCATCAACAAGAAGACCAACAAAGTAATTTTGAGAGGAAGAAGATACAACAATGTGTATGTGGTGGACACCAACTTTGAACCACCAATGAAGCTGTGCCTTGCGAGTTCCCAAGATGACACGGAACTCTGGCACCGAAGACTGGGACATGCTGGTGTAAATCAAATCCTGAAGCTTTATCTACAGGATCTGGTCATTGGTCTTCCACGGATCAATCTCGAAGGAGTCAAAATGTGTGAAGCATGTGTTCGAGGGAAACAGACCAGGACCTCCTTCAAACCCAAGAAGGTGGTAAGCACAACCAGGTCCTTGGAGTTAATTCACATGGATCTCTGTGGTCCCATGAGAACAGCTAGCTACGGTGGAAAAAGGTACATGTATGTTTTAATTGATGATTTTTCAAGATTCACCTGGGTTATTTTCTTGAAGGCAAAATCACAAGCGTTTGAAGAATTTGAGCCCTTCATCAAAAGAACAGAAGTAAGCTTGGGGCTGAAACTGAAAGCAATCAGATCTGATCACGGAACTGAGTTTCAAAACTCGGAGTTCCTAAACTTCTGTGAACAAAATGGGATCTCTCACAACTTTTCAGCTCCTCGCACTCCTCAGCAAAATGGAGTGGTCGAGAGAAAGAACAGAACTCTGGAGGATATGGCTAGAACCATGATGATCGAAAGTGGAGTTCCTGAGTACTTCTGGACTGAAGCAATCTCCACAGCTACATACAACCTGAATCGAGCCATGACAAGGCCCCTGATTAACAAGACTTCCTATGAGCTCATCAAAGGGAGAAAACCAAACATCTCACACTTGAGAGCATTTGGTTGTACATGCTTTGTTCACAACAACGGCAAAGACAATCTTGGAAAATTCGACCCCAGAAGCGACGAAGGGATCTTCCTGGGATACTCATCACAAAGCAAGGCTTACAGGGTCTACAATAAAAGAACCAAGAAGATAGAGGAAAGCATTCATGTCGTCTTCAATGAAAAGTCTATAAAGATGGGAACCGAGACCCAAGGGAAGGGAACTTTGTTCAAGTTAGTCAGACATAAAGACGAGGATGATGACGAGGATGAGCCAAGGAAAAGGGATGAAGACTATCCAAGTGCAAGCAATATCCCACAACCAGGGAACAACGACGAAGGTCCAACCCTCACTGATCAAACCTCCCTCGAGGCTCCTTCCTCAGAAGAACCACAAGACACCTCCAACTCTCTCGAGGTCCCCTCTTCAGGGAACAACTCTGCTGTCCCCCAAGACAATACCCTGCCAGAATCAAGTATTCAAGGGGAACAAAGAGGAAACCTGCCAGAAATCTCTGAAGAAACATCAAATGAAGAAGCTGGAGATGAGAGTTCCCATGACAAAGAAACACCAACTGAGGATAATACACATGCAAAGGAACTCACTCATACAAGAACCTTTCAACAAAGAAAGGACCACCCTCTTGAGAACATCATCTCCCCTCTTGATAAAGGTGTTCAAACTCGTTCCTCTCTCAATAATTTTTGTGCTTTTAATGCGTTTGTTTCAATGGTGGAACCCAAAAATATCAAAGAAGCATTAAAGGACCCAGATTGGATTCAAGCCATGCAAGAGGAACTCCACCAATTCGAGAGGAATAAAGTTTGGAAGCTAGTCCTTAGACCCAAAAACAAGAACATCATAGGAACTCGATGGGTCTTTAGGAACAAGCTCGATGATACTGAAGCTGTAGCAAGGAACAAGGCTAGGTTAGTAGCACAAGGATACAGGCAAGAGGAAGGGATTGACTATGATGAGACCTTCGCACCAGTTGCCAGGATCGAGGCAATCAGACTCCTCATCGCCTATGTCGCTCACAAGGGATTCAAACTTTATCAAATGGATGTGAAAACAGCCTTCCTAAATGGACATCTCAAAGAAGAAGTGTATGTGGCCCAACCTCCAAGATTCGAAGATGAGAAAATGCCCAACCATGTCTATTTCTTGGAAAGGGCCCTTTACGGACTCAAACAAGCTCCCCGAGCTTGGTATGACAGGTTTGCTCAATTCCTCTTGTCCCATGGGTACATTCGTGGTTCCATAGACAAGACTTTGTTTTTAAAGAAAGAATCTAAAGACATTTTGATTGTGCAAGTATATGTTGATGACATTGTGTTTGGAGCAACTAACGAAACTCTTGTAGAGAAGTTTAAGGACCTCATGAGCAGTGAGTTTGAAATGAGTCTCATTGGGGAACTCACGTTCTTTCTGGGACTTCAAATATCCCAAACCAAGGATGGAACAAAGATTCATCAACAGAAATACATCAAGGAAATGCTTGTGAAGTATGGAATGGAACATTCAAAGCCCATTGATACTCCCATCTCACCAAATTCAAGGCTCAATGCAGATGAAACAGGTATCAGTGTGGACCAAAGGAACTATCGAGGTATGATCGGGTCCCTTCTCTACTTAACAGCTAGTAGACCTGATATTATGTTCTCCGTATGTCTTTGTGCTCGTTTTCAAGCTAACCCTAAGGAATCACACCTGAAAGAGGTGAAGAGAATTTTCAAGTATCTCAAAGGGAACGATAACTTGTTCCTTTGGTATCCAAGGAACAGTTCCCTTGAGCTCATTGCATACACAGATGCTGACTTTGCAGGGCACTTGGTTGACAGAAAGAGCACTTCAGGAATGGCCCAGTTCCTAGGGTCATGCTTAGTCTCGTGGGGATCTAAAAAGCAAAACTCAGTGGCACTCTCCACAGCTGAACCTGAATATGTGGTTGCCGCATCATGCTGTTCCCAGGTTCTATGGCTTAAGTCACAACTCCAGGATTACAGTATGTCTTTTGGCCCAGTTCCCATACTTTGTGATAACACTAGTGCCATAAACATTTCCAAAAATCATGTGCATCACTCTAGAACTAAGCATATTGATATAAGGCATCACTTTCTACGTGACAATGTTGAAAGTGGGAACATCTCGATGGAACACTGTAGAACTGAAGAGCAAATTGCGGACATTCTTACCAAAGCTTTAGACAGACGTCCCTACCAGCGTTTTCGAATGCTTCTAGGGATGATAACTCTAAACTAAACAAGTCCCTGTTTGTCTCTCTCTCAATGCCTGACTAGTTTATATAAGATTGCATGATAGGGAACTTGGATTTATTGCTTTCACTATGCCATGATTACTAGTCTAGAGAAAAATGTGTACAAAGGAACTCTATTTCTTTTGGCCCAAAATGATCAACCAGAGTTCCCTTTATCCCTCATTACAAGCCACCATGACGGTTGATCATATGACCCACCCTAAGCTAGGGACCAGACAAATGCTCCTCATGAGCCAAAATATTTCCTTTATCGAGTTGCAAATTGTCTGGTTCCCTTTGAGTTCCCTAAACCCACAAAAAGACGAGTGTGAAGTTCCCTTAACCACTTCACTCTCCCTGACCTTGAAAAGATCATGGGAACTGCTGCATCTACAAAGGGAACGCTGACTAATCTTCAAAGAAAAACCGTCACTTGGGAAGCGGACTTTTGTGTCAGAAGCTCTGAAGCGTTAAAGGCCAAGTATTCAAAATTTGAAAAGGACTTCCCAAGAGATTGTGACGCGTGTCCAGAAGCGTGCTTGAGAAGTTGAAACGGCGCCCCACGCTCATTGGGCAACGGTTATCGAGGTTATTCCACTTCCCTTTCTACCTTTCACCTCCTCTCTCCTTTAAAACCCCTCTTTGCCATTTTTAGGCCCTTTATTCCATCTTACATCTCTGTCATTCGTCTTCCCCAAATCTCTTTCACTCTCTTTTCAAGAAACCTCCAAAGCCTCCCAATTTCTTACAAAAATGGCCCCTCAACACACATTCGCCCAAATCAAAGCGTGGGTACTTGCCAATCCTCGCATCCTTTTCATCTCTCAACTAAAAGAGATCGAGCAAGAACAAGACCCAACGATGAAGGATGTTCTTATCCAAGGGCTATACAATCAAGTAAGCCCCTTCTTGCCCCCTCCTCCTCCTCAGGCCGACGAAACCGTCTCCTAGACCTCCTCCTCCTCCGAATCTCTTCCTCTCCCACCTCCAAACACCAACACCTCCTCCGGAGTTGTCATCGTTGAC
The DNA here is from genome assembly GCA_964016875.1 of Fallopia convolvulus. Lineage (NCBI taxonomy): Eukaryota > Viridiplantae > Streptophyta > Magnoliopsida > Caryophyllales > Polygonaceae > Fallopia > Fallopia convolvulus. The sequence goes on from OZ024736.1 coordinate 40,273,441, forward strand.
AACTTCGGAGACGCTCGCCCCTCAATCAATGAAAAACCCCATAAATCCAAACATCGCCATTCATCCAAACGTCGCCACTCATCAAAAGATCCCTCAAAATCCAAAAAATCCAAACACTCCCACGACCCCTCCAAATCCAAAAAGCGTAAACACTCTGAGGCCTCTGAATTCTCGGAGCCCAGAAAGAAGGCTTTCTTCAAGTTTGAGGACTACCTGAACTGCTCCAAGGAGAGTTCTTGTGCTCCCAAACCTCCTTACCCTTTCCCTTCCGACGATGGGACCTCTGAACCCCAGAGTCTACTTCCCTCTTCCTCCTCCATCCCTCCTCTTCAAATCAAGGGACCTTCCAAACCTCCTCCCACAAGACGACCAACTCCCCCTCCACCACCTCCCTCAGTTCCCGCCACGATGGGAACTCCACCTCCCCAACCTTCTTCACTTCCTCCACCTCCCTCAGTTCCCACCACGATGGGAACTTCACCTCCTCAACCTTCTTCACTTCATCACGTTCCCATAATTACGGGATCTCCAACTCCACCTTCACCTCACAAATCTCCTTCCTCCTCACCAAAACACATTTCCACCACTCCCATCTCTGCTTCGGGGATCTCTCCTCCCCAGGTCACCAGATCCCTTCCTCCTCCTTCCACTCAACTAACCACCCCTCTCCCTTCTTCTCCTCTCCCCTCTTCCACCACATCTCCCACTACCACCAAACTCCCCTCTCCCTCACCATCCAAAAGTACCGTCGCTCTCACCTCAGACGACGACGATCTTCCTCTCTCTGTGGTCATCGACAAAATGACCAAGGATCCTCCTCCAATCATCATGGGAACTCTGGAGGAGGAAGCCCAGCTCAAGGCCATCGAGGAAGAACTCAACAGGGGTCCCTCTGAGCACACAGTCTCCCAAGGGACAAAGTCCCCAGAAAAAGTGGCTCCTGAAGAGCCCACGGAGAGAAGGGACCTCGCACCAGCTGGAGGTGCTGAGGCAACAACAAGTCATCCTGGAGATGACGCGGAGGGCTCAAGTTCGAGCTCCTCCGAGGAAGAAGGGACCTCCCAAGATGAGGTCGAAGAAGAAGAAGAAGCTCCAGCTACAAAGGAGCCAGCACGGATCCCTACACCTGGACACCAAATGGTGGTGTCCACGAGTTCCCAACCACCAAGGGACCGCGTGCTTATGATTGAAGCGGCTGCACCCCCTCAGCAGAAAGGACCTCGCACGGTCTCTAGGGGGAACACATCTAAAAGCACTTCAAGGAAGGGGAAGGGGACCACCAAGCATCATGTCGATGAGCGCCGGAAGCTTCTTCCTCACCTCATTGTTTCAGAAGAAGTGCTGACTGAAAATGGTCTGGAGGAACTGTGGGACCTGATCAAGGCCCAGGGCTGGGAGAGACTCTGCCAAGAAATTGTGAGCGTAGATCCCTCACAAGTGCGTCGATTCTACAACAACTTCACTATCACCAACGACGGCACTCAGGGAACTCTCTCCCACGAAGGCGACGAGTTCATTTTTACAACGTCTACAATCCGCCTTCAATTCCAGGTCCCTGGTCAAGGGCTCAGCGAGGTGCCCAGCAAGCTCTGGGGCGACTTCAACAGCACCGAGGTGTGCAACACAATTTTTGAGGGTCGGGTTCCCTTTAAGATTCTCTCGACGCATCATCTGTCCTTGGTCGCCAAGCTCGCTCACCAATTCATCATCAACGTGGTGATCCCACGCCAAGAGAAGCGCTTGGTCGTCAACATCCCAGATGCCATTATCCTCTACCACTTCCTCCTCAAGAAGCCCATAAATCTTCCCCGAATAATCCTTGGGCACATGGAGAAGTGCATGGCCTCCAAGTCCCACTCCCTTCCCTACTCCGGGCTGATAAAGAAGCTCCTACAAAAAGAGGGTCTTTACGACGCCTCTAAAGATGAAATCGAGCTTGGAAGGAAACTGGACATTACAGTTGCCCAGAAAATGAGGCACTCGGAGCCTGTAGAGGAGACGGATCCACTAGAGTCTGGTCCACAAGAGGGGAACTCTCCAGTGTTGCTCCGCATTGCCAACACCCTCGACCAGATTGCTAGGGACCAAGCAGCGTTGGCCAGAGGACAAGAAAAGCTTACACAAGTCCTTACGCGCCTTTGTGACGCCCTGTTCCCTCAGAACCCATGATCTTTCCCTTCTTGTTCCCTTAATCCAAAAAATGACCACAAATTGTACTTGGGTTCCCATTGTACATATTATCTTAAGTAATGAAATGGTCTTTATTTTGATTGCGTGTTCCCTTCTTTCCTAATATTGCTTTGCTTGTTTTCGATGATGTCAAAAGGGGGAAAGACAAAAAATGCGAGATGAGTTAAAAGTTTAAGTTATCACAGACCACGCATAAGCTAAGGGGGAACAACTGCATAAAAAGCTTAATAGGAACTATGTGTCTCACCAGAAGTGGCTCCCTAAATCTAAGTGTCTCACTAACAGTGACTTCCCAAAATCATACTTAGGAACTCATCAACATATCATTCATTGAAATACTTGCATTTTTGTGATGGGTTTGTCATCATCAAAAAGGGGGAAATTGTTGGGACGTTGTTGGGACCTCTGGTTCTAAACAATGGATCAACGATTCAATTCTCTTAAGTTTTGATAATGACAAACAGCATAGGGAACTAATGTGGTTTGTTCAAGTATTTCTAAGGAACACAGGTACAGCCAAGAACTACGAATGACCAAAAGCCATTGCAGGCCACAATGAAGAGTTTCCATCAAGGGAACTCTGAAGAGGAAAGTTCCCATGAAGTGGGAACTCCCAGAAACAAACAAGAAAACACAAGCTTACAACGATGAAGAGTTTCCATCAAGGGAACTTTGAAGAAGTCAGTTCCCATGACATGGGAACTCACATGTGAGGACAACGACCGTTCAGCGCAGATCGCGGGATTCTGTCTCAGACAGCCCGAGGGAACAGTCTGAGGATCAGACTGTCACGCTCCATCCAACGGTCCGATTGATCCAAGAAGTTGACCTAGTTCAAACCAAAGTCACATGTGAAGAAAGTACAACTTGGGCATCAAGCAAAGGGCATTTTGGACACAAACGAAAGATGCGACTGCCCAAGACAAATGGACTATAAAGCCAAATGAATAGTACTCGGTCTGAGTACTTCTCCTAGAACTTACAAACACCCACATCAGAGAAAAGAAAGAAAAGGAAGAGAAGTCCCCGCCGGCGAGTGTGTGAACTCGACGACGGTGAAGCTGAAGTTCCCAGGAGCAAGGGAACTGAGAAGTCAGCGTAAGGTTTGAGTTACTTGTGTTTTGCTGTTGTGAGCTTAGGAACTCAGTTGAGAGGATTTACTAGTGTTGCTAGAGTTAGGAAGAACTTGTAGGAACAAAGAAGTGTAAATCCGGCTGTGTAACTAAGGAACAAAGCAATCAATATAAGTAAGTCATTCAAAATCCTCCAAGCGGAGGTAGAGGTTTACCCATACAACTAGTTGGTTGTAGTGGGGTTCCTCTATAAAGGAACTGTGCCTTTTACTGTTTTTACTACTTGCGATTATTTACTTCCGCTGCCTTGGGAACAGCTTAATTGCCAGTTCCCAAGCTCACTGCTAACCAACCTTGTCGAGAAGTTCCAATCCAAGCTCTCTGGTTGGAAGACCATCTTGTTGAGTTTTGCGAGTCGTGTGCCTTTCACAAAAAGAGTTTTATTGTACTTACATGTTTTATCCCATGTTTATCGTCCTTTCCAAGAAGTACTTGCAAAAGATGATAAAAGTAATAGACCTTCTATTTGGGGGAATCATGATGGCAACCTCAAGATCCACAAGGTGGTTTAGAGCGTGGTTACTAAACGTGGTGATTTGGGGTTGGAACTATGAAGAAATTTAATCTTTACTTTGTCAATAAGTTGGGATGGAGATTTTTTATGGGGATGGGAAGCTTTGGACCTCCATTGTAAGAAAATACATCAATAAGGAATTGGGTACTTCTCCAATGGTGTCTCATGTATGTGCACAAGAATATTTGAGATTGTGGTTGTTGATTCTAAGTGGTTGCTTGAGAATGTGTTAACTATAAAGTTCTAAAGTGATGTTTGGGTTATCGATCGACCTTTTTATAAAATTGTAACACCTCGAATTTAATATCATTTATAATGCATTGAGGTACAAATCTTGTCAACAAGAGCTTTTTCTTTTCAAAGGTCGAGTGAGAACAAATAATTTTAAAGTTAAGCGTACAAAGGCGAGACTAGTACTAAGATAGGTGGCCTCCTAGGAAGACCTTGAGTTGTCATGAGATAGCGCTTATAAGGCCTTGCAAATGGTACCAGAGCCGAATTTGGATTACGAGTTGGCTTGGTCCAAAGAGCGGTCACTTGACCCAAAGGGTGCTCCTTGGGCCTTGATGAGAACGTTAAGTGCTTAAGTGGGGGAGATTGTAACACTCTAGCGGTTTATAAGGGACTGAGGTGATATCCATGTCAATAAGAGCTCTTCCTTTTTCAGGGTTCAAGTATGGACAAAAAACTCTTGAAGTTAAGCATGCAAGGAAGAGAGTAGTACAAAGATGGGTGACCTATTAGGAAGTTCTCGGGTTGACATGGGATAGCGCTTCTAAGGCCTTCGATCTTATAAAAGGTATCAGAGCCGACTCTAGGTTAAGAGTTGACTTGGCCCAGAGTGCGGTCACTCGACCTAGAGGAAGGTCCTTGGGCATTAATGATGACATCAAGTATTTACGTGGAGGAGATTGTAACACCTCAGATTTGAGATCCTATATTGAAGTGCAAACCAAGTCAACAAGAACTCTTCCTTTTTAGAGCTCGAATGATGATAAATAAATTTGAAGTTAAGCACGTAAGGGTGAGAGTAGTACCAGGATGGGTGAACTCATGGGAAGTCGTTGGGTTGACATGTGATAGCACTTCTAAGACCTCATGCCTTATAGAACTTGCTATTAATGAGATTGATTATACTCGTTTATAGGATTGTGTTCATAACTATTGGATTTTTTTACACGGGGTGAAACTAAGATATTCTCGCTTCTCACTTGCAGTTTGATGTCCATATTATGTTAGTTGTTGTGGGTGTTGTTCAGAATGACACGAAGGATGACTTGATTTGTTGGAGTCATTTGTTGAATGGAGAATAGAGTTTTGCCTTTGGCTACAATTTTGCGTAGGGAAATTCAAGAGTGCAATGCATTGAGGATCTTTTTGACATAGTTTGGAAGCTCAAAGTTCTCAAGAGAATCAGATACTTTGTTTGGCTCTACCTTCGAGGTGGAATTATGACAAACAAGGAGAGAAGGCGTCGACATTAGTCGACCTTTGCGACTTGGTGTATGTTACAATTTGGAGGAAGAGATGATTGGATATTTGTTTCGTGATTGTCCTCAAGTAAGCTCGACTTGGCTTTGTTTTTCATTATTGAGCACAACACTTCATTTTTTTTAGGTTTCCTTCTCGGTCTAGCTGAGGAGTAGTCTCATGCTAAAGCACTCGACCAATGATAATATGGAATTGGGTTCGAGTTTTTCTATGACATTGCGGTGAACATGGAAATGGAGAAATGTTATGAGTTTCTAGAATGAATCTATTAACATTGACGGACACGCCTTTATCTTGGATTGTTGCATGGAGTACTTGGAGGCTTTAAAGAAACTGGTTAGTAATCTTATCCCTTTTTGTAAGAATTTAGGTGAGGTTTCTTGGAAACGTCTTTGCATGGGTGGATCAAGCTCAATACTTATGGTGCGTTTAGAAGTGGTGAAATTGAGTCATCCGCTGGAACTTTAAGGGGTCGCCATGGATAATGGAAGGGTGGGTTTGTCCATAATTTAGGTTCGTGTTTGATCCCGATGGTGGAGCTTTAGGGTATCCTGCAAGGTCTCAAATTTGCTTGGGCTGAAGGCTACCATTTCGTTTCGTTCAAGTGGATTCCAAGTTGTTTGTTGATCTTATTGGTAAGAGTTTGAGATCCGTCATATCGAAGTTGAAGTTGAAGATGTGGGTTTGTCCATAATTGAAGTTGAAGAGTAATAATCTTCCTCCACATAACTTAATTGGTATTTAGCTGTCAAGGCTTTTTAATGATGTATTAACATGTTTAGATCTATCATATTTATCGTGAGACAAACCAGATTAAAGATTGTCTTAGCATATTTTGCTTTCAAATTTCCTTTAGATTTTCATGTATATGGTCTGTTATCATTTACCTTCTTATTTTCACGCATTAATCATAGAGATTTATCAAAATTTTACTCCACTCTTAGCATATAAATATAGTCATACTCCATTCTAAAAATTGCACTAAAAAAAAGTAAAAAAATACACTTGGTAAAATTTAGTTCTCACTCTCCATTCCTCTCTTTTTTTATTTAAAATTCCATAACTCTTTTCATTATATTGGTGTCTTTATATTTCACAAAATCCGTGCTATTATTTACTCTTTTTATAAAGTGTGTGATTTTGTGTGATTTTTCTATAAAATTTGAGGAGAAAAGGAAAAGAAAACTCTCCTTCCCGCAAAGACGACGACGACGAACAAGAAGACGACCTTTTTCTCGGCTTTTTTACTTGTGTAAATCGCAATCTGACTTCTGGTCCTTAGCTTTCTCTCTCCGTTTCTCATGAGATCAACCTCTTTCTCTCTCTCTGTACAGTCTGCAACTGATTTCAGATCAACTGGTCCGAGATTACTTTCTCCGCTCTTTCCTATTTGTTGATTTATCTTTCTTCTTCTCCAGTTTCGAGCTCAGTGATTTTCTTCGATTTATCCACAAAGCGTTACGATTCTGTTCTTTCCGTGTGAATCCTGAAAGCTGCGAGTCTTTATCGCAATTCGCATTTCTAGCTCGCTTCTATTCTACTCCTTTGGCTTCAAGAGGACTTCGCACTCTCGCCGTAGAATCAAACTCAAGGGGATTTTGAATATGTATGGATGTTGACGCTGCATTTGATTTGCTTTGAGTAATTCGAGTGGTAAATGATGCGAAATTCGGTCGTCTAATGAGGCATTTTGAGATTCAACCATTCTAGCAGTGTGATTATCGGAGATGTGGCCTGGAGGTTTCATTGTTCCAATGTCGAAATCCGAAATTTTAGGACGGGAACTGATGCGTCATGTGCGGGAGGGTTTGATTTCGGGACTAATGAGTTGAAATTCTCTGCTTGAGAATCTGATTTCTCGTTTCGGGAGTAAGTTTCGGTTGGTTTTTTGCCAGTGAAGATGGATAGGATGACTACGGATCTTACTCGGAATGGCCCGGTGGAAAGAGACATTGAACAAGTAATAAATGCAATTTTCTTGTTATGTCATACTTCGTATAGTATTTGTTTTGATGTATGCTTATTTATACTTATACTCGATTGATTTATACTATTTTTAGCAAAGAGATCATTAATTCGATGTAGCTCTATGGACCTTCGTTCTTGATCGATTGGCTTTTTAGTAGTGGATTTGTTGAATTATCTAAAGACAGTAGAGATGAATACTGAATATCAATTTGTCGTGTATTAAGAAATTTCTGTATTTTCCAGGCCTGTTGGAAATTATATGGCGTGTTCTATAGGCTATATTTGGACCTGATTTTGCTATATCTTGTTCATATTTGCTGATTCTGATATGCTGATATTTGTTCATTGTCGTACGTTGGTGTGGATAAATTTCTGTATTATCTGGTATTGTTAGGTCTCTTGTTTGAGTTATTTTTTAATAGTTGGGAGGGAACTTAATGATACATTGATATACTGGAAATTGGATTACGCTTTTGCTTTATCAGTAGATACCATTAAACTCATTTTCTTCATTGGTTGCCCAACAGGCAATCACTGCTCTTAAGAAAGGTGCATACTTGCTCAAATATGGAAGAAGAGGAAAACCAAAATTTTGTCCATTCCGACTGTCAAATGTGAGTCCAGTTATCCCATATTACACTTCACTTTGAAGATACAGTTATACTCTCTGTGGTTGTTGATGTTCAAATCATTATAATTCCAGCTTGATATTTCATATCATTTTCTTTACATGGCATTATCAATACTTTGAGTTGAGGTGATATCTTAGGAGTATCATCTCTTGGTGAATGCATATCATTTTCAATCAAATAATTGTATCCTGCTAGTTACTTCTTCATCTTCTAAATTGTGACTTGTAATTGTGAAACAATAGGGTGTATTTATTCAACCAGTATCTGTAGCGTGATACTATAGGTTGCATTTATTCACTCATTTTTGTAATTGTGACTACCTTGACACATCCATTTTCAATGTTTTGAACTTGTAAAGCATATTTGGTGGGTGTGTTTCTCTGATGTTGAATATCGCTCCATGATACTGCTAATCTTCTGTAATGTAAATTCTTTTCCGATTTGGGTTGGCTGTGCTTTTCAGGATGAGTCTGTTTTGATATGGTTCTCTGGAAAAGAGGAGAAGCACCTTAAACTAAGTCATGTATCCAGAATTATATCCGGGCAGCGTACTGTAAGTGCTTATTTGTTTTTAAGGAGGCATATTCATATACTTCTCTTTTGATTTTTTTCGTAACACCTCTTGATTCTAATGATTTCATTTTCTTTTCTGATAAAGCCAATCTTCCAAAGGTATCCCCGACCGGAGAAGGAATACCAGTCATTTTCATTGATCTATAATGACAGGTCACTGGATTTGGTAAGATATTTTCCCTCTTTTTTTATGCTTATCTTTCAGTCTACAGCTCAGTATATTTGTACTTTGTAGTAGGCTTGCCCTTCCAGCTATCAATGCCATATAAGAATGCCATCTTAAACCATGCCATCAGTACCTATGTGGGCTGATGATGTACTTTTATCATGTCTTAGATATGCAAGGATAAAGATGAAGCTGAGGTGTGGTTTAGTGGTCTCAAAGCATTGATTTCAAGGTTTCATCAGCGCAAATGGAAATCAGAATCGAGGAGTGATGGGATCTTATCTGAAGCAAATAGCCCTCGTGCATACACACGAAGAAGCTCACCGTTGCATTCTCCATTTGATAGTGCAGATAGCTCTGTAAAGGTATCCCTTCTCTTTCACAACTCATTCCGTATCATAGTTCTATTAGCAGTATGTGTCAAGCAAAGAGTCATATTTGGATAATGACGTAAATAAAATTTCTTCTTTTTGATTCAGGATGGTAGTGATAACGTCCATCTTCATAGTCCATATGGGAGTCCACCGAAGAACGGCATGGACAAGGCAATTTCAGATGATGTATTTTATTCTGTTCCTCCTAAGGGTTTTTTCCCTCCAGATTCTGCTAGTGGACCTATCCATTCTTTTGTATCTGGTGGCTCAGATAGTGTATATGGTCACATGAAAGGTATGGCAATGGACACTTTTAGAATGAGTATGTCAAGTGCTGTTAGCTCATCAAGTCATGGTTCTGGCCACGATGATGGAGATGCTTTAGGTGATGTTTTTATGTGGGGAGAAGGCACTGGAGATGCTGTTATTGGCGGTGGTTCCCACAAGGTCGGGAGTTCACTTGGTGTCAAGATGGATTCTCTATTTCCTAAACCATTAGAGTCCACTGTTGTTCTTGATGTACAGAATATAGCTTGTGGAGGCCGACATGCTGCTCTAGTTACCAAACAAGGTGAGATCTTTTCTTGGGGGGAAGAATCAGGCGGCAGGCTTGGACATGGAGTGGATTCTGATGTATCCCATCCAAAACTCATTGATTCCCTGAGCAATACTAATATTGAGCTTGTAGCATGTGGTGAATATCATACTTGTGCAGTGACATTATCAGGGGATTTGTATACTTGGGGTGATGGAACTTTTAACTTTGGCCTATTGGGCCATGGGAATAATGTGAGTCATTGGGTTCCCAAAAGAGTAAATGGACCACTAGAAGGGATACACGTGTCATACATCTCCTGTGGGCCCTGGCACACAGCCGTTGTCACGTCAGCAGGCCAATTGTTTACCTTTGGTGATGGTACATTTGGTGTTTTGGGCCATGGAGACCGTGAAAGTATTTCAATGCCCAGGGAAGTGGAGTCTCTAAAGGGGCTTCGTACTGTTCGAGCTGCTTGTGGTGCGTGGCACACAGCTGCAGTTGTTGAAGTTATGGTTGGAAATTCAAGTTCCAGCAACTGCTCTTCAGGGAAGCTTTTTACATGGGGTGATGGAGATAAAGGTCGACTTGGGCACGGTGATAAAGAACCGAAGCTTGTTCCTACATGTGTAGCTGCTCTTGTTGAACCCAATTTTTGCCAGGTGGCTTGCGGGCATAGCCTAACAGTTGCTCTTACAACCTCCGGTCATGTTTATGCAATGGGAAGTCCTGTGTATGGTCAGCTGGGAAATCCTCAAGCTGATGGGAAACTCCCATGTCGTGTGGAAGGAAAGCTGAGCAAGAGTTTTGTGGAGGAGATTGCTTGTGGTGCTTATCATGTCGCTGTTTTGACTTCAAGAACTGAAGTATATACTTGGGGAAAAGGAGCTAATGGACGTTTAGGGCATGGAGATATAGAAGATAGAAACACCCCAACATTGGTAGAAGCTTTAAAAGACAAGCAAGTAAAGAGTATTGCTTGTGGGACAAATTTTACTGCTGCAATCTGCCTGCATAAGTGGGTCTCAGGTGTTGACCAGTCAATGTGTTCTGGCTGCCGCCTCCCATTTAATTTCAAAAGAAAACGTCACAATTGTTATAATTGTGGACTTGTTTTTTGTCATTCATGTAGCAGTAAGAAGTCATTGAAAGCCTCTATGGCACCAAATCCAAACAAACCATATCGTGTCTGTGATAATTGCTTTGCAAAGCTGAGGAAAGCCATGGATACAGAAATTTCTTCTCAATCTTCTTCCAGCAGAAGAGGAGTCATGAACATGGGGCCCAATGAGCTGAATGAGAAAAACGACAGGTTGGAGCCTGGGTCACGCTCTCAGCTTGCGAGACTTTATTCGATGGAGTCCATAAAGGAAAATAAGAAAAATAAGAAAATGGAATTCAACAGCAGCCGTGTGTCACCTGTACCAAATGGAGGTTCGCAACGTGGAGTTCTGAATATATCCAAGTCTTCCAATCCTGTATTTGGATCATCGAAGAAATTCTTCTCAGCTTCAGTTCCTGGATCAAGAATAGTTTCACGAGCAACATCTCCCATATCGAGACGGTCCAGTCCACCTCGTGCAACGACACCCACTCCAACTCTCTCAGGACTAATGTCTCCTAAGATCCCCGTGGATGATGCCAAAATCACAAATGATGGTCTTAGCCAAGAGGTCATTAGATTGAGAACTCAGGTATGTAATTTTCTTGTACTTAGGTCTACTTCTTTCTTGTTGGAAAATATGCTGCATAAGATTGGTTATGTTACTATTTATTACTTTCCATTCCTTGAAAACCTATCAAGACTTGATTTTTGTTTCCTTTTCGTGATTATTGGAAGGTGTTCTAGTTATATAAGTATATAACGCCCTTAACCTATTAGTGTAGCTAGGGCCGGGTATCAGTCCAAAACTGGACTGGGGTACCGAAATTTGAAAAAAGTCGAGAGGACTGGACCTTCATTTCTCGTCAGTCCGGTTTTCGGAAACATTTTTTTTAAATAATTTTTTTTATACAAAATTGAATTTTATCAAATATTTAATATAAGAAATTGGGTTTCATCACAATCTAAAAAAATGGGTTCATGTAACACAAAATGGGTTTTATTGAATATAAAAAAAATTATATCGCTCTGGACCTGAAACTGGGTCAATGTTGTTGTGCTCTGGACCTGAAACTGACCATAAACCGAGTCCAGACCAAATTTAGCCCAGCCCTAAGTGTAGCCGTGTAGGTGACTGCTGTACAATTGCATGGGTTTTTTCTTTTGTAGCCTTGATGACATATTGTGTAACATTATACTTTAAGCATGTTCAGATATTGTTACAATTCTTCTAGTAAGTGAATAAGCACTAGCATATGTACAGTAGAAGATTGCTTCATTCTTTATCACAGTCTCACAAATTGAGCATTGTACCGAGCCCAAAAAGAATTTTGCTTGAGAACATAGATGTAAGGTTTGTCTGTCTTGTTGATACGAAATTTGTTTTTCAGGTGGAAAATCTCACAAGGAAAGCCCAAGTTCAAGAAACTGAACTGGAAAGAACTAAGAAACAATTAAAGGAGGCAATAGCTATAGCAGGGGAAGAGACAGCAAAGTGCAAAGCTGCAAAGGAGGTGATAAAATCACTTACTGCTCAGGTAACTTGCAACTCTGACTGCCTTCTTACTATATTAACTTTTGAATTTCTTACCAAAGTAGTTGCTCATCGTATTTCTTCTTTCTGCTCTTGTACAGTTGAAAGAGATGGCAGAGAGACTGCCTGTTGGAGCAGTGCGCACTGCCAGAACGCCATCCTTCTCTTCCCTGGCCATCAACACAATTCCTCCTGATGTTTCGAGCGCCTCAGTAGACCAGCTAAATGTTCAGCTGGCCAGCATACATCCAGACTCAGCTGTTTGCAGCAGCCACTTACTTACAAATGGCACAAATACTCCAAGTACTCACAGTTTTGGTCATCAGAACAGATCAAATACTTCTGAAACAACAATCAAAAGCGGTAGCAGAACGAAAGAAGGTGAGTCTCACCAAGAGCAGGAATGGGTTGAGCAAGATGAACCCGGCGTGTACATTACTTTTGTCTCTTTGCCTGGAGGCGTCAAAGACCTAAAACGAGTTCGTTTCAGGTATATATATACTCGAATATTATTGTCTCCTATCCTATTTTGTATCTTATATAAGCCAAAATGATGCTTGTTATTAAAAGGGTAGCGTCTGGTTTTCTGTGATTGCAGTAGGAAGAGGTTTAGTGAGAAACAAGCAGAACAGTGGTGGGCAGAAAACCGGGCAAGAGTATATGAACAATACAAGGTGGTGGAAAAATCCAGTGTTGGTGTTGAAAGCCAGGATCAAGTTCATTGATGTCATTGAAAACCAACATCAGCTCGATAATGTTGAGATTAGAGTCCCTAGTAAAATTTACTTGCTTGCATTTGGTATGTCCATTTGTGCTTGGCCCGGCGAGCTGATTTTTTTTTTTTTTAATTTTTACTAATCACCAAATTTCATTCTTGTGATATTAGGACTTCATATAATTTCTTTTTTCCCGGGTTTTCCATTAATGTCGTTTGTTTGCGTGGGGGTGTCGATGGTTCCACGTTTGAAAGTGAAGAATGTGTAAATTCTTAGCAGACTGCTTGGCTTATTTGTTGAAAGCAGCTGCCTTGTAAATTCGTATATTAAGGCAAATAGGTTTTGATTGGTGGTGAGTGACTGATTAGCTTCTCTTCGTGAATAAAGATCTATTGTATCGCAATACTGGCTGGCAACAAAAATCGTAGACAATTTCCGATTCTGTTGAGTTTTTCAGCTATGCACAATAGCATTAGTGAACCGTAACATACTGTAAAACTAAATATTATATCGGTGCAGGTAAATAGGTAATAATCAAGGATTTTAAAAAAAGAAATCTATTGATTTCTTGGCTTTTGATTTTTTTGGAAATTTTTTAGCAGTTGGTTCACAAGGCATTTGCATCTTTATTTAAACCCATACTTTGAATTTCAGCTTCTTGTAGTACAAATGAAGTTGAAGATCGATGTAATTGCATTCACAAGACGTAAAAAAGGGAAGACATAAGGCAAAATCTGCTTGACTTGGAACTATGTACATGAGACAAGCGCATTAACCGTTCCGAGCCAAGGCTGCAAGGCCGCCAACCACAATTCCAACTGCAGTTGCAGCAATGCCCATTCCGATGACTCCATCTGAATTTCATCTCCGATGTTAAGACATCAAGTTTTGGTTGAAAAAGTAACGACAGATGAAAGCAAGAAATGTTGGAAATTATGTGTTAGCACCTTTAGTGATTTTGTCCTCAATGTTCTTCTCAAGTGTCAAGGCTTGCCTCCAATCAGGTGCTATCTGCAATGTCCATTCACAAATCTTGAACAAGTAATTTACTGTTCTCTATATTGAAGAAATCTAAAACTCACAAATGTGCTGTCTCATCACTAATCAGATTGTAAAGAACATGACATGTTCAAAAGGAAAAGCTAAAGAGAATCATAGATCAGACCTGCAAGCATCTATTCACAAGATGCCTGCTCTTCGTAAAGTTTTCACTTCGATAATATCCAACAGCAAGTAGATAAAGCCGTTCTCGCATTTGTAGTGGACTGTTAGTACTAGATAAAGATGCTGTCAAAAATGAATTTCATTAACCACATGTATACGAGAAATGTTCAAACAGGCATGCCATGAACAGCTATAATTTTGATTTTAAATTACTTTCAAGCATAGCAATCCCACGCTGAACATCCTCGGGTTGACGGGAATGAACAAGCGCCCATGATAGACGCATTATACATTCAGCCTTGACTTCGTCAGATGAGCCTTTGTTCGCCTCAGCAACCTCTCGCTCACAGCCCTGTCAGATCAATTAAGGCATGATTGAAGTATGCAAAATTATTGTATATGATTAAAAATGCAATAGACCATGGTAGAAATTCAGACAAGCAATCGTATGGTTTCAAAATGATACCTGCATTGAAACCTTAGCAATAATTTCTTTTTTCAAAGAAAGAAAAATTAAATTTCCAATTGCAGGGATAAAATTTGTCTAATCATCTAACTGATGGAAAGAAGATCAAGACAATCAAATGCATGACATGCCCCAAATCCGTTGATCAAATGTAGAGATTTGAAATCAAATAAGAAAAAGAGTAGCTTGGAAGGAAGATTACGGCGATGATTTCACGATCGCACCAAGGAATTTCATCGCCGCCTGTGAAAAAATTTCCGACGGATTCGATCAGATCTCTGATTTTCGCCTCCATCGGAGAAAGAATCGCGGAGGACTCTTTCTGAAACTGAAATATGCCGGGTAATTATTTTGATGATCTGTGTAAATATACGCGTTGAGATTTTCAAAAAAAGAAAAGTGGAGCTGCCGCGTGATGATGGGCCTAAACATGGGCTTTTTGAATAAACTATTTCGCTGTTCTCTGGCCCAATAATAAAACATTTGGCCCAATAAGATGTACTACATAGCCGTAGTACATGCCAGCCTAAAACCCTGGAAACCTAAGAAGAACGCTTAATCGGAGCACTTTCTGTGGTAGACCGTGAAAAGCTCCGGCACAGATTCCGGTTGTTTATCGCCGCTGTCGTCGTAATCCCTCGCTTTTCTGACTTTCGTCTGTAGAATTGCGATTTATTTTAGTTTACTTATTCGTAGCTTTTTGGATGTGCCAGTAATTCGAAGCTATGGCCACCGCAAACTTCAGAGCTGCTAACATGGAAGCATCACAGTGTGCCGCCATTTCTGCTCGAGGAGTTTCTCCGAATTCGTACGTGGCTCCGAAGATGCTATCTTTGCTACCGATGACGAGCGTCGGAGCCAAAAGCGCTTTTCCGAAAAGCATTACTTGCGCGGCTTCTTCTAAGAACGCTGAGAGTTCAAGCGGCTCTGATGATGAGGGCGAAGGGCTTACTTACAAGGGTGCTGGAGTTGATATCGATGCTGGAGCCGAGCTTGTGAAGAGAATTGCAAAGATGGCTCCTGGAATTGGTGGCTTCGGAGGATTATTCCCTTTCGGTATCACTGAATTTGCATAAACTTTGCTTCTTATCTTGCTATTGTGTCTTCCTATTAGCATACTTTGTATTAGTTCGTTCAGCTGTTCAATCTAATTGTTGCAGGGGATTATTATCTTGTTGCTGGTACTGATGGTGTGGGCACTAAACTCATGCTTGCTTTTGAGACTGGAATTCACCACACTATTGGCATTGACTTGGTAAACCTTTTTTTGCTCTGATTCTCTTCTGCCATGAAAACCTGTGGTTTCATTTTGCCATGAATGTTGGCAACATAAACAGCTTTTAATTTCTTCAGGTTGCAATGAGTGTTAATGACATAATCACTACTGGAGCAAAACCTCTATTCTTCCTTGATTATTATGCCACAAGTCGCCTGGACGTCGATCTTGCTGAAAAGGTGAGGTTCATTAAGCACATTTGCTTTGTAAGTGATTCTATTCAGAATCATCTTTCCTATATCATAAATGTATTATTTGTCTACTCAGGTTATTAAAGGCATCGTGGATGGTTGCCAGCAGTCTGATTGTCCACTTCTGGGTGGAGAGGTAAAATCGTTATTGTTCAGTCATTTGATTTTTATTCTGTGATATTTGTTGGTTTAATGGTGAACGATACCTTCACCATGAACAATATACCTTATGGTGCTTGTTATGTCAATTTCTTTGAAAAGTTATTCTATAGAGTATAGACAGCATCTGATGCCTGCCTTAAAGATCACCATAAACACATATTTTTAGGATTATTGATTTTATCCTCACAATTGGCTTCTTTGTTAAGATTCAGTCTTTCTACTTTCTAGTCTTGAAATGCTGTGTATGCATCATTATAAGGCTACCTTTGGATGTATTCTAGTCTAATCCTGCTATTCTGCTTTGTTCAATTAGTTACATATTTAAAAAAAATAAAAATTAGGTTCTCATTTAAGGCTACCTTTGGATGTATTCTAGTCTAATCCTGCTATTCTGCTTTGTTCAATTAGTTACATATTTAAAAAAAAAAAAAAATTACATATATTAATTTAAATTAATAAGTACTATAAATGGGTACTTGTGGGAATGGAATATAAAGATTATAGTAGAGTAAGTTCAGTATATGACATGATAAGAGAATAAAAAATCTCAAATTAAGTTAGAGAACCCCAATCTGGGTTTTGTATTCCTCGTGCTCTAATTTCCATCCCTCGTTATTGTGTTAAATTGTGAAACTGATAGAATTGATGCCTTTCAGACTGCAGAGATGCCTGGATATTACCAAAAGAAAATGTATGATCTCAGTGGTTTTGCCGTTGGAGCTGTGAAGAAGGATTCATTAATTAATGGAAAAAATATCAAGGCTGGGGATGTCCTCATCGGCCTTCCTTCTAGCGGAGTTCATTCCAATGGTTTTTCTCTTGTCCGAAGGTAGTGTTTTTTTCCCACTATATTTTGTGGCTTTTCATCCCTTTTTTGGATGGCTTGGTGCTAATTTTGGTGCATGTGATTGTTCTGTGATATATTTGATAGAGTTTTAGCAGAGAGTGGCCTCAAATTGAGCAACAAACTTCCTGGTGAAGAGATTTCATTAGGTGAAGCCTTGATAGTCCCCACAGTTATATATGTCAAGCAGGTACCTTTCGTATTCTTCTTTAATTAACATGCTTATGTGTATTGGATATTTCATATGAACTTCTATAAAAGTTGTTTACTGATTGGCTTTGAAGGTACTAGATATCATCAGCAAGGGAGGCATCAAAGGAATCGCTCATATAACAGGCGGGGGATTTACAGACAACATCCCTAGAGTGTTTCCCAAGGGGCTCGGGGCTGCTATAGATCTTGGTTCATGGCCAGTACTTCCTGTCTTCAAATGGATCCAAGAAGTAAGGACACATGAAATTCTGTTGTGAAAGTTCTGAATCTATACTATATTTAAATTCAGTAATTCGGGGTTCTATTACTCTGAATTGTTTTCTTAGAAGTTTGTTCTTGAGCAATTTCTTGATAAACTGTTGTAATTTGCAGGCTGGAAGAATCGAAGATGCTGAAATGCGACGGACTTTTAACATGGGCATTGGGATGGTGTTGGTTGCAAGCCCAGAGGCAGCTGAAAGGATTCTCAATGATAAGAGCACCTCAAATCCAGTGTATAGAATAGGTGAAGTCATTAGCGGTGATGGAGTAATCTATCGCCAATAACAGCCACGCTGTGCAAAAGTTATTTTAAACTTCTGAATGTTTCTTGCCAAAGATGACTATGAGATTTATGTTGAATGTGTCATGCCGTATGTTTTTGCTGTGGGAGTTTGTCATTTTGAAAACCCAAAGAGATATATTTCCAAGCCACATGGATTACATAGCTTAATGCATTATATGTTAAATTTAAAAAATAATTGTTGGATGTATTGTGCTTTTTTTTTTTTACCAAATCCAAAATATGATAGACATGGCTGCTTCAAGCTTTAAGAGTTCAACCCGTTCAATCTCATCTCGCTGCCCTGCCTAGTGCCAATGTTGTCTTTGCCGCGGCCCCATCTCTTGTCGATGTCACACCACCTCCATCCCCAATTGTTCATTGTAGATCACGGCTACCACCACACAGTTGTAGGATTTCATGTCCGGTTCAACACTTCACATAATTTTTTTTTGCTTTGGTTATAAGCTGTAATCATTTGCTCTCTTTGTTTCGAAAAATGGTTTGAGCTTTTTCAAACTTATCACTTTGCCCTTTATGTAATTCATTGATGACACTGATAGCTTTCATATAGGTATAGTTTAGGATGCATATTTATGTTTATTTTGCATGGTTTTAGTTTAATTTAGCTTAGTTTTTAGGTTTTTAGATTTTCTAGGAAATTCGATTTTTGCGCTTGTTTTGTTCGGTTTTGCAGATCTTTAGGTAAACAAGCATGGACGAGATGGATCTTAGTGGACTATGGAGGTGTTTGAGGAAGCTTAGAGTGATACAATTGAAGATTGGAAGAATCAAGACCCAAGAGCTTGTGTGAAAAGAAAGCTTAAACCCGAACTATGCCTTGAAGGTTTTGTTTTGACACCTCTATCTTGCAATGCTTGGTTTGGGAGCTATAGTGGTCGGATGAAGCTGAATTTGGTATCACTGGAAAGCTAACTCGAAAATCTATAATTCATATTTTTACTCCGAGTCCAAATTCCAACTCGAAAGGGGTGAAAACAGCCTCTGAAGTGTCGCCTGAAATGCTGAACCGAGAGTGTTGCGGGCTAGGAAGGCATGTGTCGCGGCCGCGCCACCCAAGAAGGAGATCGCGCCTCACATTCTACCACGGGAGAGTTGGGCCGCGATTTTTGGGCTTCGGGTTGGACTTTATTAGGTCTTTTCCGACTAGTTTAATGTAATTTCGGGATATTTTTATCTTTTGATATCTTAGGGTATTTAAACCTTGTTTTTAGTTTTCTCTATGAAGAATGGTCATAACTTTTGTCAAACTTTGGAGGCTAGGGTTTTCTCTTTGAGGAGATCAACTTTGAAACTCTTGTAAGTTTGTTTTTTTTAATTTCAATTATGCATTGCTAATTTCCCTTGTGTTTGACTAGTTATTGAAGTCATGATTTGCATATAGATGTGAGGTTTGATTGATTCTCAACAAACTTGAATAGAAATTATTCTCTGTGCTTAATTGAATCTAAACTAGGGTTTTGTTAGATTGATCACCTAATTGAATTTCTAGTTATAACTGAATCTGATTAATTACCGGTCGGAGTTAATTTGATCAAGAGTATAATTTAATGAATTTAGTACCGGTTGGACTAGTTGGTTGAAGAAGGGAATAAATTCACAAGTCACTTAGATGTCTGGTTGCTGTAAGTGTTTGTTTCTATTGATAACTTTAAGCGTTATGCTGTTGTTTAATTGAATATAGAAGATCTTCTAGGTTGTTAAATAATTAGGGTTGTTAGACTGGTAGTTTTATCAACTAAATTTGAAGTTTGGGTCTTAATTCTTAGTAGGGTCATTATCCACAATAGATTATTCAAGTGAGAAGAGAATCAAGAGAATCAATGATCGACAAAGCAATATCATGATGGATTTAACTAGTTGAACATGCTTCTCTCATATATTTACAATCAACTTTGCATTCATATTTTACTTTTACTCTTGCATATTAGTTTATAATTTCATTCATAAAACCCCCCTATTTGGTTACTTGGCATTTAAGTAATAACACATTTACACGAGTCTTTGTGGGATCGACCCTTACTTACCGCTTTACTGAGTTGGTTAAGTTAAGGTTTCTTTAATAGGTATAACGACCACTGAAAATACTTCATCAGACGCATACCTAGATTACCCAATTTTAGTATCATTTCCAAATCTCTTTGTTATCCTATTATAAATTCTTCAAAATGGTCCTTCCTTGAGACCAATTTGAAGATGTATAATTCTCTCACTTCGAGCTCAAATTTCAGGTTTCTTATTGGTCTCAAAGCATCATCCTACCACGAGTTGAAATTAATACAATAACTTAATTTTAATCAAACTCTTCAAGAGCATGTTGAGAAAGTAAGAAATTAACCAACCAAGCTTGCTAAGTGGAAGCTTAGGAAAATATTAGTCAATTTGAGGAGATAAAGCAAACAAGCACCGGTGTCGATACTGATAAATCAAAATACACTAGTTTCATCCTTTAATGCAATTCTTCTTGGGTATTCTTCAACTCCCACGATGAATTGACCATCATTGTGCTTAGATCCACCACATTTATCTAGATTTGGTCAATTTGCCATTAGTCGCCAACAAGCACAAATAATCAAGCCAGGGGGGCGATGATTAGCTTCTTGACTTTGCAAAAGTTGATTTTAACTTGATCGATCAATGATTTGTGAATGAATTTATCATTGTAAGAAATTTTTTTAACTGATATGAAAGACACTTTGTCCCATTGCATTTGAAAGTTACACGAGTTCTCACCTCAACTAGCTCCACAAAATAATCTTATTCTAGACCTAATACCTATCACCATAAGAACATGTGTAGCGGTTGGCCACTTTTTTGGTTATCAAATTACTTTATTGTTTTTTTCTCTCTTTATTTAATTTTCTCCTCAAAATTACTCTCTCTCTCTCTTACATGTGTCAAATGTTCGTATATGCCCAAATGAAATCTTGGTCATTGGTATGACCAAATTCTCAATCTCTTTCCTCCTTTTTAACTCTCTCTCTCTCTCTCTCTCTCTCTCTCTCTCCTCATTTAATATTTTTTTTTATTTTGATGATCAAATATTGATCAACCAATGATCATGCTCTAAGAATGCCCCTATGTTACCTACTCCTAAAGCTTCAAAGCTTTACAAAATAGACAAACCTTATACTTCAAAAATTGATCCCTATCTGCCTCCCTTTAGAAGTACTCTTATGAAGAAATGCAAAAAAGAAAAAATAAGGTCTATGCATGTTTTGTGATGTGGAATCAGTGTTCTAAAAAACGCTAGGAGGGAGCTAGGCGGTGGGCTGGGGTCTAGCGCCTAGACGGCTAGGCGGAGGCCTAGGCGGAATCTGGGCGGATTAGGCGGAATGGTATGATTTTTGTATATAAGATTATTATTTGTGATTGTTAAGAATATATAAATAAAAAATAATCCTATTATAATGTCTCTGAATAAATTCAAGCCTAGAGCCTTTTTATGGTCCGCCCAAGCTACCAAGAAGGCCGCCTAGCCCACCTAGAAGGCCGCCCAGCCCGCCTAACCCGCCCAACCCGCCTAGCTTGCACAACTTGCCTAGCCCGCCCAGCCCGCCTAGGCGCCCGCCTAGTCCGCCTAGGCGCCCGCCCAACCCGCCTAGGCGCCCGCCCAGCCCGCCTAGCCGCCCAGCCCACCGCCTAGGGCAAAATCGGGACGGTGGACCACCGCCCAGCGCCTAGGCGTCGCCGGCCGCCCAGGCCGTTTTTTAGAACAGTGTGTGGAATACACATATGACTATCACCTTAAGCATAAAATAGACAAAGATGTGCAAAGGAGTATTGAGATGAAATCACCGCTAAATATTATAAGCAAATAAATTAGTGATTTTATTATAATAAGAATGCAGTTCACATTTAAGGGCTTAAAGAATGTGATATGATGATTTAGCAATCCAAGTTGTAAAATGGTCATGATGAAACCCGAAATAACGGTTACGCTACGAGACAAGAAACAAGATTATTATATTTGAGTGCAAACACTTGCTCCTTTATTTATGATTTTTCCGTGGTAGCGAGGTTACAAACCTACGAGGTTGATGTACAACTTTGAGAATCACACCTAGACCTCCTACAAGGTTCCGAGATCGCACCTAAATGTTGCGAGGTCGATTCTAGGGCGAGGTAGATTTGAGGGTATGATGTAGAGAGTTTTGTGAGTTTCTGTAGTGAGGTTTTAGGCGTGAACGAGGTCCCTACGTGACTTTGGGGTCTTTCTGTGGGTTTCTCCTATCTGTAGCGAGGTCTTTTGACGATGTTCCTATCACGTCGATCTTTAATAAGCAAGAGAGTTCTTGAGTTCAAGTGGTTTTTCGACCCCTTCTTCCTACGAGGTTCTTCTCTATTTATAGAGAATTGGGGGGCCGAGTTTAGGCCAATGTTCGATGTGGGATGCCCGAAATAGAGGTTATGAAGTCCTCGAGGTTGGGAGGGCGCTTTGCGAGGTGTGAGGCTCTGTACTTAGGTGTTCTTCTTGTTCTGCGCGGATGAAGATTCTTGGGCCTTTTCGCCATACCTTGCTTAGTGGGCCGTCCAGGTGAGACAGGCTCAAAAAGCCTTTCGGGAGTGGGGGAGGCTCAAATCTGCTCTTTATAAGGGCGTATCTCACACGCCTCCCCCTCATCTTCTCTTTCCAACATTTTCGCTCCTTCTCTCTCTTTATCTCTTCGGTTTCTTCTGAGCGGTCTCTCCAGACGGTTTCCGACGAGCTTTTTGCCGTTCGCCAGTTGCGCCACCGCCTCTCGTTTGCTGACCTTAAACAAGTAAGTTCTTGATCTTCTTCCTCCTGTCTTTTGGTATTTTTTGCCTTTGATTCTTCCTTTGTTCGCTTTTTGCCCCGTGTTTTGTAAGGGCGACGGTGTGTCGCCCGGTGTTTCGTGCTGGTGTCACGGTGGCGAAGCGGCGGTGGCAGGGTTGTATGTGTTTTTTGGCGTTTGCCCTTGTCATTTTTCTTTGTTCTTTCCTTGTTTCGTTTTGCATCTGGGTGGGTGTTGGTGATTCTTGGGTGCTTCTTTGTTGGCGGCGCGGCGGTGTTGAGGGTGGTTCTTGCTCTGTAGTGCCCTCGTTTCCTCTTAGTTTTTTCTTCTCCTCCCCCTTTTTTTCGTTCTGCTTTTCTTTTTTGTGTTACGCTTCGGGGGGCGGTGTTGTGGCGGTGAGACGGTGGTGAGGGGCGGTCGCCGCCGTGAGGGTACCGCTGGGTTTTTGGTTTTATTGCTTTTCTCTCTTCTCTTTTTTTTGGGGTGGCGGTTAAACTTCCTCTTCTCCGCCCACCACTTTTCGAATTTCGAAAACCCTCGGGAGCCCAAACGTCATGATGTCTGATTGACGGGACGTTTGGGCTTCCACCGTTGGTTGGCCTTCTTTCTCTTTCCTTTCTTTTGGCGCTTCAAATTCTTCTTTGCCGTCCTATCCTGTCAGAGTAGCTTGTAGGATGCCACGTGGCCTTTTCCTCTACGACCCCGCGTTGCTTTGTCCCCCGAGGTTGCGACCTCGTGCCCATTTTCTCCCGAGGTTATGATCTCGTGCTTTTTCCTTTTCGAGGTTATGACCTCGTGCTCTTTTCTTTTCGAGGTTATGATCTTTGTGCTTTGATCTCGGGCTCGACCTCGTCCTTCCTTCTTTCCCGGGGTCATGATCTCTTTCTTCGATCTCGGGCTTGACCTCGTTCTTCCTTCTTTCACGGGTTCATGATCTCGTGTTTTTCTCTTTGGTTGCCTTGCCTTTAGTGTCTTACTGACCTTTTCTTTTCCAGGTGCTAGCTTTTCGCGGCCTGGACGTTGTCTTTTCATGCCTAGGAGAGCCTCTGCGAGCCCACCGCCCGGCTTTGTCTTTAATTTTCAAGAGAATTTCTATCAGGAGGTCTCCGAATCTGTAGGAAGTGTAGAGTCTAGTGACTCTCAGAACCCAAGTTCCCCTTCGTTGGTCTTCAGCGAGCCCTCATCCAGCGACTCCGCTGTTTCGATCAATTCGTAATTCCCCCGTCTGCGCATATATTCTGGTGTTGAAATGGCTTCCTCTTCTTCTCCTGATGTGATCGCCGTCGAGGTCGAGGCGAGGTTGGACGCGACAATTGCCTCATCCTCGGCTACGTATGTGCCATCGAGCTTCCCCGAGGCCTATATTACCGACGCCGTGTCCGGCACTCCTGTCGTCCTCAAAGAACGGATTCCCATGAGCCCGAGCACTCCCGAGGCCTATCTGTCCGAGGGGGTGGCCACCGATCTGAAGCTGGACGACCTCGCGGACATAGCTAAAGACTTCCCCTGGCCCGAGGGAGTCGAGCTGGCACTGCCAGAGGAGGAGGGGCGACCCCTGGCGTCTTACGAGGGGTGTGCGGTCGTGCACCTCGTCAGTCTCCAAGCGGGCTTTAGGCTGCCCTTGGCCCAGCACATCGTTGATTTCTTGTGGGCCATGGGCGTCTGCCCCGCCCAGTTGTTCCCGAATGCCTGGCGGTTGTTGTGTGCCTACACAATTCGAAGTCGTGAGCTTCTGGACGAGCCGAACCTCAACGATTTGTCGGCGTTAGTCTTGGCGAGGAGAGAACCTCGATGTTCCCTGGTTAACCTCAGCACGCCGAATGTCAAAATCATCACGACCCAGTCGAACGTCGGGACGTGGAAACCTAAATGGTTTTTGGTCCGAGACCTCAGCGGGAGATACCTTAATTTCCCTGTGGCACCGGGTAACTACGAGAGATGCGTGTATCCGTACAAGGTCGCTGAGTTCGAGGCACTCAAGGCTCGGTACGCCACAGCGTACCAGGCGCCATACGAGCGTTACCTTTCTCAGGACCGGCTTGAGCGGGCCGGGCTGAGCCTCAGTTTCCCTCCTCGCGAGGGTGGAGAGGGTATTTTATTATTATTATTTCTCTGATTGTTTTCTTTTTCCTCGTAAGGTTACGAGGTTATAAACTTCGTTACATTTGTTTCTGACCTCGTCTTAACATGCTTTTTCTTTTTTACCCCTTCTTTCTTGACAGTGGATTTTCTTCACGCTCTTACCGCGAAGTCGAAGGGGAAACAGCCTTTGACCTCTAGTTCCAAAACCCCTGCTCCCCGGGTTCTCAAGGGGATTTCAATTAAAGAGCCGAGCTCGCAGGCGAGGACAGGCACAACGCAGCCGGGACCTGTTCCGCCAACGGCCGCGACAGGGGGAGCCCTGCCCAAGGGGAACGTCGCGAGGGCGTCGCAGTGGGACGTCGCGGGGCTGCCCCAAGGGGAAAAAAGGCCCGAGGTGGTTCCGTCGAAAGGGGCCACCGCGAAGGTGCCCTCCCATCCACCTCGAGCGTCTGACGACAAGGCCGGGCGGAAAAGGAAGGAAGCGGGGTCTTCCCCAGTGGAGAAGAAGAAGAAATCCCGGTCGGGCGACCATCAACGAAGCTCGCGGGATCTGGAACTCATCCTTGCCTTTGACTTCGAGGGGCGAAGTCATGGGGACGCCGGCCCCCATCCTGCCAGGTTTCACTGCCCTAGACCTATCAGAGGGGCCCCGTTGGATTGGGCCCGGGGGGATTACAAGGAGGAGGTCGCATGGGCCAACAACCTCACCGAGGCGGCGCTTAACGACGAGGCCTCTCGGTACTCGGCCATGGTAAGCTTTTCCGTTTTTGTGTGTTTAATTCATGTCTCTTTCTTGTTTCTTTTCTCACCCTCCTGTGAATTTGCAACACACCTTTTTTGATAATTACAACCGGAGTCGTATCGCCCTCGCCCACTCGAGGATGGATAAGATGGAAGCTGCGCTTCGAAGCCGCAGCGAGGTATGTGAGCGACAGGCCAAAGAGCTGGCCGAGGTCGCGGAAAGGTCCAAGGCCGCGGAGGCCGCGGCCCAGAAGCGGGTCGAGGCCGTGGAGGCCGCGGCGAGGGAGGAGGTAAAGGCGGCGAAGGACGAGGTAAAAAGGGCGAAGGAAGAGGCCTCTGTTATGCGGGGCGAGGTTGAGGGGCTTCGGGGCAAGCTCTCCGCTGAACATGAATTCTTCAAGGCGAAGGAAGCGGAGTTTTTGAAGGCCGAGGAGGAAATCCGGCGCCTCGAGGGGCGTATTGTTGAGCTCAACGAGGAGGTTGTTAACGCGGGTCCTAGGTATGTGGACTCGGAGGAGTACAAGGCGGAACTGGTGGACAGCGTGAGGAAAATGTTCCACCAGGCGGTCCGCATGGGCGTCAAACAGGCGGTGGCCAAGTATGGGCACCTCGACCCCCAGATTGTCTTTTTCAACCCCAACTATAATGAAACCATGGGGGAGCTGGGGTCGGAGGATCCTGAGGGGGAATGCGAGTTCTTCCTCAACGAGGACGGGACCGTGTCCAGCAAAGCGCCCCCCGAGGTGGAGCTTATTGGAGAGAAATCGGAGTTGACCTCCACGGGACCTCAGCCCGTGACCGAAGCGCCCGCGCCTCTTGCCTCCGCCGCCCCTGCTGAAGCCTCCGCTGCCCCTGCTGAAACCTCAAAGGGCGGAACCATTGATCTTACCGGTCCTGAGGCTGAAGACTTAAAGAAATGAAGACCTCTTCTTTTTTGGTGGCCCCACGGGGTCTTTAATTAAAACATCTCTTTCTTTTTTCTTTTTTTTTGTTTGGGTGACCCTACGGGGTCTGTAATCAAAACATCCTCTTCTTTATGTCTTGTGTTATTTTCTTTTCCTATGCTTGTTCGTTTGTTTGTTTGATTTCCTTGCGTACCGTCCAACCCCATGGTTCGAGTGTCACATCTTTTGTGGGGCTTGGACCACACCGGGCGTTGTAGTCCTGCGACGAGGTCGTGAGCCTCTGTTCGGACCTCGTTGTTCTAGAAGTTCGTTCCAACCTAAAAATAGCCGTCCGCGAATCCTGGCGTCTTAGGGGGTCCACGAACCTCGTTCGTATCCCAAACGGGAAGCGAGGGGTGGAACTTTTCAACGAGATTCTCCAACCCCAAGCGTGAAGCGAGGGGTGGAATTTTTTTCAAACGAGATTCTCCAACCCCAAGCGGGAAGCGAGGGGTGGACCTTTTCAACGAGATTCTCCAACTCCAAGCGGGAAGCGGGGGGTGGAACTTCTTCCAACGAGATTCTCCAACCCCAAGCGGGAAGCGAGGGGTGGAACTTTTCAACGAGATTCTCTAACCCCAAGCGTGGAGCGAGGGGTGGAACTTCTTGCAACGAGATTCTCCAACCCCAAGCGGGAAGCGAGGGGTGGAACTTCTTCCAACGAGATTCTCCAACCCCAAGCGGGAAGCGAGGGGTGGAATTTTTTTTTTCAAAAGAGATTCTCCAACCCCAAGCGGGAAGCGAGGGGTGGACCTTTTCAACGAGATTCTCCAACCCCAAGCGGGAAGCGAGGGGTGAATTTTTTTTTTTCAAACGAGATTCTCCAACCCCAAGCGTGAAGCAAGGGGTGGAAATTTTTTTTCAAACGAGATTCTCCAACCCCAAGCGGGAAGCGAGGGGTGTACCTTTTAAACGAGATTTTCCAACCATAAGCGGGAAGCGAGGGGTGGAACTTCTTCCAAACGAGATTCTCCAACCCCAAGCGGGAAGCGAGGGGTGGAATTTTTTTTTTTCAAACGAGACTCTCCAACCCCAAGCGGGAAGCGAGGGGTGGAATTTTCTTCAAACGAGATTCTCCAACCCCAAGCGGGAAGCGAGGGGTGGAATTTTTTTTCAAACGAGATTCTCCAACCCCAAGCGGGAAGCGAGGGGTGGACCTTTTCAACGAGATTCTCCAACCCCAAGCGGGAAGCGAGGGGTGGAACTTCTTCCAAACGAGATTCTCCAACCCCAAGCGGGAAGCGAGGGGTGGAATTTTTTTTTTTCAAACGAGACTCTCCAACCCCAAGCGGGAAGCGAGGGGTGGAATTTTCTTCAAACGAGATTCTCCAACCCCAAGCGGGAAGCGAGGGGTGGAATTTTTTTCAAACGAGATTCTCCAACCCCAAGCGGGAAGCGAGGGGTGGACCTTTTCAACGAGATTCTCCAACCCCAAGCGGGAAGCGAGGGGTGGAACTTCTTCCAAACGAGATTCTCCAACCCTAAGCGGGAAGCGAGGGGTGGAACTTTTCAGGGAGGGAGCGTTTTTAGAAAAGCCTGCAATCCTTTATTTACCAATTGTGAGGAACAACGGGGTTTCAAGTTTCTACATGTAATATTTTTTGAGTCGCGCGACGTTCCACGTTTTGCTCAGTGTGCGCCCCTCGTCGTCCCTGAGTTTGAAAGCCCCGGGCGGGACTTCTTCTCCGAGGATGTAGGGTCCTTCCCAGTTAGGGTCCAATTTTCCCCCTTCGGTGCGTCTTAGCACGAGGTTTCCCGTGGCCAAGATGCGAGGTCGGACCTTCTTGTCGTGATACACGGCGACACGTCGCTTGTATTCTCTAGAGCGCAGGTCCGCTACCTCGCGGATTTCATCTCGGAACTGCAGTTCGACCTTGAGGTTGGCCTCGTTTTCTTTTTCTTCGAAGTTGTACACCCTTGTTGATGGAATTAGGGTTTCTACGGGAACGAGGGCTTCCGCCCTGTAGGTAAGAGCGAAGGGGGTCTCGCCCGTTGCGCGGCGCGAGGTCGTGCGATACGTCCAGAGGACGAGTGGGAGTAATTCGGCCCAGCGGCCCTGTGCCATGCCCAGGCGCTTTTTGAGGTCTGTCAAGATGCGGGCATTAACGTTTTCTACCTGGCCATTGGACTGGGGATGAGCCATGGAGGAAAATTTGAGGTTGATGCCCAGCTCAGAGCAGAAAGTCCGAGTTTCTTCGCAATCGAATTGGGGGCCATGGTCGGTCATGATTGTCATGGGGACACCGAAACGGCAGACGAGGTTCTTCCATAGGAATTCGCAGACCTTTGCCCCGGTGATTTTTGCCATTGCCTGTGCTTCGATCCACTTCGTGAAGTAGTCCACGATGACCAAAATGTATTGCACTTGGCCAGCAGCTTTAGGAAAAGGGCCTAAAATGTCCATTCCCCACATTGCGAATGGGCATGGCGCGTGAATGCTGCGGAGGGGAGCCGTCGGGGTGTGCTGGACGTTCCCGTGTTTTTGGCATCCGACGCATTTTTGGACGTAAGCTCTTGCGTCTTGTCGGAGAGTGGGCCAGAAGTACCCCAAATGGACGATTTTGTGTGCCAAAGACCTCCACCCCGGGTGTCCTCCACAAACTCCCTCGTGGGCCTCATAGAGGACGTGGTCCGTGGTCTCGGGCGGTATGCACAGCAGGTTGGGTTCAGCGTAGCCCCGGCGATAAAGCTGGTCGCCGACGACGCAGTAGCGGGCAGCTTGCATTTTTAGTTTTCTGGCCAGCGCGGGGTCCTCTGGGAGGATGCCACTTTGTATGTACCTCGTTACCGGGAACCTCCAGTCCTCGGTCCTTATGGACATGACCTCGCTATCGACGCTTCGTGAGAGCTTTCTCTCCACCATTACGCGGTTCCCCCACATCCAAGGGAAGCGCGGAGCCTAACCTGGCGAGGGCATCCGCCTTTGTGTTTGAGGTCTGCGGGATTGACTCCACCGCGAAGGTCTCTAGGCATGAAACCAAGGCCTTTACTTTTGCTCGGTAGGCGGGCAGAAAACCTGTCCTGGTGTCGTATTGGCCGTTGAGTTGTCGTGCCACCAATTCGGAATCTGTGTAGACCCTGATTTTGCGGGCTCCGTTAAGTAGCGCCATCTCGATCCCGGCGATCATGGCCTCATACTCAGCGTCATTGTTGGTGGCGTCAAAGGCGAAGTTGAGAGCATACTCCGTCTCGATTGAGGGGCCAACGAGGAACACCCCGGCCCAGCCACCGGCGTCACATCGTGAGCTATCAATGAACACTTTCCATTCGTCCGAGCTTGTGTCTGTCTCGGGGAAGGTGACCTCCACCATAAAGTCGGCGAGGGCTTATCCCTTCATCGCGGTTGTCGGAAGATAATTGATGTCGAACTCGGAGAGCTCGACGGCCCACTTGGTCATACGTTCGGAGAGAGCGGGCTGATGCAGAATTTGACGAAGTGGGAGGTCCGAGAGAACCTGGATGGGATGTGCGTGGAAGTATGGGCGTAGGCGCCTTGCGGCGGTCACTACAGCCAGCGCCATCTTCTCTGCCGGGGAGTATCTCTGCTCCGTAGGCTGGAGCACGCGACTCACAAAGTATACCGGGTGCATGGCCTCTCTTGTGAGCACCGCGCTGACGGTCTCGGGACTCACCGCCACATATAGTTGCAAGTCTTTGCCCGCATGTGGAGGTGACAAGGTGGGGAGCTTGGTGAGGAAGATCTTTAACTCGGAGAAGGTTGTCTCGAGTCTCTCGTCCCAGACGAACTTGTCATTATTTTTGAGGGCGACAAAGAATGGGAGGGACTTGTCTGCCAGGCGGGAGCAAAACCGCCCCAAGTAATTTATAGCGCCGTTGAGTCTTTGTACCTCGGTACGAGATCGGGGAGACCTCATTGCGAGGATAGATTCGATTTTGGCGGGGTTGACGTCGATCCCGCGTTCGCTGATCATGAATCCCAAAAACTTCCCCGATGATACGCCGAAAACGCACTTCTCGGTGTTCAGGCTGAGCTGGTGGTGTCCGAGGGTGGTGAAAACCTCAGCGAGGTCAGCCTGGTGCTCGTCGGGGCCCTTGCTCCGCACCACGATGTCGTCAACGTAGGCGGATACGTTCCTGTCCAGGTGGTCTTTGAAAACCCGATCGACGAGGCGTTGGAATGTGGCCCCGGCGTTCTTGAGGCCAAATGGCATGACCTTATAACAGTATGTCCCCCGTTGGGTGATAAAGGATGTCTCCTCCTCGTCACGAGGATTCATCGAGATCTGGTTGTACCCCGAGTAGGCGTCGAGGAAACTCAAGACCTCGTGCCCAGCAGTCGAATCTACAAGTGCATCGATCGAGGGCAGAGGGTAGCTGTCTTTGGGGCATGCCTTGTTGAGGTCCTTGAAGTCTACACACATCCGCCACTTGCCGCTGGCCTTTTTGACCAACACGACATTGGACAGCCATTTCGGATACTGGACTTCGCGTATGAAATCTGCGGCCAGCAGCTTGACCACCTCTTCATTTGCGGCGGTTGCCCTTTCTTCGTTCATTTTTCTTCGACGCTACACCACAGGACGAATGGCGACGTCGATGTTCAGGGAGTGCTGGGCCAGGGTCCGAGGCACACCTCGGAGATCTTTTGCAGTCCAAGCGAACACGTCGCGGGACCCAACAAGCAGGGCCTCCAGTGACGCTGCTGCATCCCCAGTGAGGCAACCCCCGAGGTAGATCTTTTCTGATTTGTTTTCGAAGGGGGTAATCACCCTTCTTTTTGTCTCGGGAGTGGGTATTGTGAAATCCCGGACCTCGAGGTCTGCTTCACCCGAAGTCTCTACCATGAACACAGAGCATTTTTGCTTAGCCGAGGTCATGTAGCAGACGCGACCCTCTTCTTGGTTGCCCTTCACTTCTCCGACACCTACGCTGGTGGGGAACTTTCTTTTTCAGGTGGTAGATGGATACCACCGCCTGGAATTTCATCAAGGAGACTCTCCCGATGATTGCATTGTAGGCCGAGGGCAGGTGCACCATTGTAAACTCTATTACCTCGGTTCTCGTTGTCGAGCCAGTACCGAGGGTCATCCACGGGTCTATGAGACCAGCGACATCGACCTCGTTTCCCGAGAAGGAGGTGAGCTTCCCAGCGTAGGGTCTCAAGGATGTCGCGGATATTCCCTAGTTGCTCGAAAGCGCCAAAATACATGATGTCCACGGAGGAACCCGTGTCCACCAGTATTCGCTTCACTATCTTCGAGCCCAATTGAGCGTGTATCACCAGGGGGTCGTAGTGGGGCATATGGAGTCCTTCGGCATCTTCTGTCGTGAAGGCCATACCCACGTGGGACCGTGAGGTTTGTGTCACGCTGTATACCGAGGGCTCATGGTGACTTGACCTCGCGTATCTTTTTCTTTCCGCCTGGCTCGAACCCGCCAGCAAGAGTCCACCCGAGATAGTGTTGATGTACACATCGGGCATCGCGGCTTGTCCGGAGCGCGACTGCCTCGCCGGAGCTTGTTGCTCTGTGTTGCTTGGTCGGGACCGGGTTGGTTCCTGCTGCACGAGGTTGGCCCCCGACGCGGGGTTGGCGTGCTTTTTCTCGTTTGGGTTGTAGGCGGGGCCACCTTTGCCTCTGTAACCTCGTGGCTTCCCGCCGAAGCAGCTCCAACCTCCACCGCCACGTTTGTCGTAGCGGTTGTTGTTTCTATTGTCGTTGTTGCCTCTGTTATTGTTGTTGCTTTTGTTGTTGTTGTTGCTTTTGTAATCGGCACGCCGGTCGTGAGTTTGCGTCATGTACGCGTCCCTCGCGGCCGGCGCAGCCACTTTAGCTTTTCCCTTAGCCTCGGTCACGATTTCCTTGTCGGTCCTCGGTCGCGAGCTCTGGCTGGCAGCGGCGTAGACCTGTGCCGTGATCCGAGCACACAGGCTCTCATATGTGGTCGGATTTTTGAGAAAAATGCGACATTTGAAATCCCCCTGGCGAAGGTTGCCCAAGAGGATGTCGCGTACCGAGGCCTCGTCGATTTGCGCGATCTCAGCGACCGCGGTGGTGAACCTTGTAAAAAAGGTACCCATCTTCTCGTTCTCTCCCTGCTCAATGCCACGGAGATCGCGCATGTTCTTCTTGCGCTTTCTTGAGCCGTTGAAGTGCCCGACGAAGGATTCGCATAGCTGGGAAAACGAGGCTATCGACTCGACCTTAAGGCTGGTGAACCACGTCATTGCCGCCTTGTCCAGAGTGGTCGGAAGGATTCGACAGAAAATGGCATCATTGTAGGAGTTGACGTTCATCTGGACGGCGTAGTGTTTTATGTGGTCTTCGGGGTCGGCCGTGCCGTCGTAAAGTCCCATTTGCGGCCAATGGAAACCTTTGGGCATGTGTGCCTCTTGGATCTCGGGCACGAAGGGATTCTTGTATCCACTCTCGACGGATGGGCGAGCAGACTTCGACTTTGACCTTGCCAGAGGGCGTGGCGCGATTGCCGCTGTTTCGGACAAATCCATGTCACGCCTTTCTGCACGTCGCGAACGGGATCGCGAGATCTGCATCGGATCTCGGGAGGGTCTCTCCGTGGTGGATCCGTTCGTGGGCGCCTCCTGTCCCGGCATATAGCCCGGGACATACGCGGGCACGTATTCAGAGTGAGGTTGCCCCTGGGAGGGGATCGGGACATATGGGGGAGCTTGGCCCTGTTGGTACTGCCCGTACCCCGGGTAGGGATACTCGTTAAAAGGAGCGCCACCCTGTTCATACCCCTGGAACGGGTATGGGTTTTGTGGGACGTTGTACGTCCAGCCTGGCAGGACCACAAAAGGGTATCCTGACGGACCTGTCGTTGCCCATGGAGGGGTCTCAGCCATATTGTCGGGATGTTGGGGGAAGAAATTGTTTGGGCAAGCCATTTTGAGGGGGTTTTAAGGAATCAAGGTTTGCACTTAAGATGGGAAGCTGCTTAGGATGAAGAGGTTCCCACAGACGGCGCCAGTGATGAACCCCGAAATAACGGCTACGCTACGAGACAAGAAACAATAGGGCTGGGACTTTGGACCCGAAAAACCGAAGAACCGAACCGAACCGCATGGTTCGGTTCGGTTCGGTTCGGTTCGTAAAAATAAAGAGGCTAAAAAAATCGGTTCGGTTCTTGCACAAATTTCGGGTTCGGTTTTCGGTTTTTAAAAAAATAAATAAATAAAAACCGAAATTTTTATAAAACCCGTATTTTTTAGTTTTTAGAATACCCCATTCTCGCACAGGCCCTTGCAGTTCGCAGCCCTAGAAATTCGCACTAGAAGTTCACACCTCCCCGTCGCCTCCCCGTCGTTCCCGAGCCCTAGCAGAGCCCTCGTCGGCCGCCTGCCTTCGGTCGCCGGTCTCCCCTCTTCGGCTCTTCCCGACTTCCTGTCCTCACGCCTCAGAGCCCTCGTCGGCCGCCAACTCCTTGCGAATCCTCACGCCGCCAGCCGTCGTCCAACTCCTCACGCCGCCAGCCGTCGTCGGAAGTCCTCATGCCTCCGCTGCCTCCTCCAGGTACACACCTCTCTTACGATTTACAGTTTGAATTTCTCGGATCAAAGCACCACTAGATAGAATACTCTTTTTAAAAATCAATCTGAGATCCGAATCACCACTGCTATTACACACCTCTCGGATCTCAGGTACACACCTCCACACCACCACTGCTATTTCATGGCGGGATCAATCGCAAGACTCCGACATACTCTCCAATCGACTATTCGCGGTGCTCGTGGCTCCGCTTATCATCTCCGACATTGTAATTTTCTCCTCTCTCTGTTAAATTAGACATATTTAGGGTTTTAGTTTCATGAATTTATTGTCTATGGATTGTTCGTCACTTATCTCTTACCTAGGCGTTTGCTAATTTGTTTCTTCGCCTTCACTGAATTAGGGTTTCATACTTCTGTTTCGCTAGTTGTACGCCGTTTTTATGTTTGCACTGTCTCCTTAATCTGATTATGTGGTTGTTTGAGAAATATTTTATTTCATTTCGATTTTGGCTGTTGAATTTGGAAACATGGGTGGTTATACATACATGTGGATATATTCCTACTGAAATTTTCCATTCTTTCTCATTCATTATAATTGTATCTTGCTACTGTTTACACTTTGAATTGAATTTTTATAGGTTTGCTATTGTGGACATTGATTCTCATGCCTTACATTGTAGCACACAATCTGATTTTGTCTCATGTTGCTGCTGTTCAAAGATACAGGGAGAAGTATCAAGTGAGAAGAACTCTAACTAATTAGCTCTCTACAATAGTTGGTTTAGA
The DNA here is from genome assembly GCA_964016875.1 of Fallopia convolvulus. Lineage (NCBI taxonomy): Eukaryota > Viridiplantae > Streptophyta > Magnoliopsida > Caryophyllales > Polygonaceae > Fallopia > Fallopia convolvulus. The sequence continues at coordinate 40,308,028 of OZ024736.1, forward strand.
CATCACCAGACTTGACTCATATATAATTCACACATCTTGTTATTTGTAGGAAAAACAGAAGGGCAAAATAGGAATCCTCTTGGATTTTGTGTGGTTTGAGCCTCTAACTAAAAAAGCAAGGCAGACAAACAAGCAGCGCAAAGAGCTCATGACTTTCAAATTCGATGGTGAACATTCAAATGGTTGATTCTTTGAACTTAATTTTGTAGTTTCTAACAGTTGTATTTCATAATAGGTTTATACATCCAATAGGTTTATACATCAAATGGTTGATTGTAATAGGAACCGAACCAAATTTAGGAACAGAATAAACCCAAAAAAGGAGTGTGACTAAGTTCGGTTAACCGAATTAACCGAAGTTAGGAACCGAATAACGTTCGGGTACGGTTATTACGGTTTCTCACTAAAATTCATAGGAACCGAACCGAACTAAAAAAAAAATTTTACCCTGCGGGTAGGCTAAAAAAAACCCAAGAACCGAAGTATCCCAGCCCTAAGAAACAAGATTATTATATTTGAGTGCAAACACTTGCTCCTTTATTTATGATTATTCCGTGGTAGCAAGGTTACAAACCTACGAGGTTGATGTACAACTTTGAGAATCACACCTAGACCTCCTACAAGGTTCCGAGATCGCACCTAAATGTTGCGAGGTCGATTCTAGGGCGAGGTAGATTTGAGGGTATGATGTAGAGAGTTTTGTGAGTTTCTGTAGTGAGGTTTTAGGCGTGAACGAGGTCCCTGCGTGACTTTGGGGTCTTTCTGTGGGTTTCTCCTATCTGTAGCGAGGTTTTTTGACGATGTTCCTATCACGTCGATCTTTAACAAGCAAGAGAGTTCTTGAGTTCAAGTGGTTTTTCGACCCCTTCTTCCTACGAGGTTCTTCTCTATTTATAGAGAATTGGGGGGGCGAGTTTAGGCCAATGTTCGATGTGGGATGCCCGAAATAAGGGTTTTTGATTGGTCCACGAGTGAGGTCACTTGTGATTGGTTTGGGAGTGAGGTTGCTGGTGATTGGTTCGGGAGTGAGGTCGCTTGTGATTGGTTCGAGCGGGCGAGTGTATTAGTAGAGTCGGTGACGAGGTCGAGACCTCGTCCCGGAATGTTGAGAGACCTCGCATCCGTCGGGAGTTTTATTTTTAAATAATCGGGCATGGACGTGGGTCCCTAAATTGCCTATGGGGGTCCCTCTGGACCCACTTTTTGCTTTTACTGTTTTGGACATCATCAGGTCATAGTTGGCATTTTGAACAAAATAATGATGCCTAATTCACAAATTGCTTTATGGTAAACATGAAACATGTGAGGCTTAAGATAACTAGACTGAACAAACAACAAAACAATATGTTACCCTATTCTGAATAAAAATTTTAAGAGGAAAATGCCAAGTATTGTGAATTTGAGAGAAAACTTTATAGAGAAATTTGCAAATAAAACCTTTAAATAGGTCATATTACCGTAAATCACCGTTATAGAAGGAACTAATAAAAGGATCATATTAAATCCTTTCCGTTAGTGAAAACCACCCATCGTCACTTTTCGTCCAAAGTATTTTTTAATTCTATGCAATTGCCCTTTTGCCTTTCATATCTGAACATATTTACACAGTGTTAAGCATGTTCGAATTGAATCAGTTTTTATTTATTTCAGAGTGGTTCTCCTTACACAAATTACCTTATATATTTGTAGCCTTCTTTGCAAATTGGGGATGAACATTCGAAATCATGGTTCATTAGGCCAACAAAATTGGCAATAGTTTCTAGCTTGAATTGGTCAACATCGAGTTGATGAAACTGACCTAAAAATAAACGGAATCAAAGGGAGGGAAATTGACCTTGATTTCTCTAAAGGAAGAACCATTAGATTTGGATCCCCATCAAGTCGGTGATGGAATCGATTCGGAGGTTGTTGATGATGGACTTATCAAAGTAGACCAAGTAAACAAATTGGATATAGCAAGGCTTATTGAGCTCTACACTGAAGGTTCTATTGTCATCAAGAATGAAGGATTATACTAAAAACAACAATAGATAAATGAGGGCCCTTGGATTAGAAGGAAAACGGACTAAGCTTAGGGGTGTAATGGTAATTTCGGCTTTTAAAGCTATTTATGAAAATTTTCGCTTTTTCCCCGCTTATTTTTTGCCATTGAACTCGAAAAATATGACATTATACAAAATGTTCACATATTTGATATACGTATTCATAATATATTAAGACAAGGTTCACATATAATTATTTTAAAAAAGTTCAGACATGTGCATGTAGTTTTATCGTTGGTTCACATATAGACTATGTGTGTCAAGTCACCAAAAAATAGGAGTTGTAAAACTAGCTGTAAAGTAGATGGAGGAATTTCAGAAAAATATATAAACATTATTTGATAATATTTAACTAGTTTATTGTAATAAGTAATAATTTTATAATTCACACTATTGTTATTCTTATTTAGGAAACAATTAATTTTTTAATTAAAAAATACTAAAAACTCTTCCAAAAGCTTTAAAAACTAGCTTTATCGAAAACTAGTTTTACAACTAGTTACTAATATTTATGTATCAATTAAACGACGTTCGTACGAAATTGCACAACTAGTTGGAAAACTCCAACTAGCTTTTGGTACCCAACAAACATAGCTATAATCTACATGTCAGTAACTTATCAGCAAAGTTTACCCGAACGCACCCTTCATATATTAATATGCAAGGTTTATGTATTAGTAATTCATGTTCAAGCTTTTGAGGTTCATGTATAAGTCGCATATGTTCATATATTAGTACGACAAGTTCAAATTTAGTGGTCTCATGTTCATACTTAATCATATAATTTTACAAGCGTTAAAACACTTCAAGAAAAAAAAAATTATTTTTGCGGACGAATCTGTCAGTCAAAATTCGTGTGCGGTTTTCATGGTAAGAAATATTTTCATGTGAATCAAATTCTTAGTCTAAAATGAAAATTTTGCACTAAAAATTTTGGTAATTATTTTAAAATAAATAAATATCATAAAAATATTTACATGTCACACATATCCACAATATTCATAGTATAAATTTAGCTATTCAACTAGTTGTCCCCGTCGTGCCCTGCACGACTATGACTCGATATGTTTTTAGATATACTATAAAAATATATTAATAGATAAAAATATAATATAAATAATAATTGTGAATTGGTGATTTATATAAATTGTAAAAAAAGCATAATTCTAAATTAAAGATTTTGATAGCAAAAATGAAAATAATGGGACATTTAATATGGATTAGCAAATAAAATTGACTTGATATGTACGTATATTATAAAAAAAACATTACCGAAAAATTATAATTGAAAATTACAATTGTAATTGGCTAGATTTGTATGTAAATTATCAAAAAAATCAAAATTATAAATTCATAGATATATCATAATTGAAATTTAAAGATTTGGCAACAAAAAGATTTGATCCTATCTAAATATCATAATGGGAAAAAATATTGATTAACAAAAAAAATTGACTTGATTTGTACATAGATTGTAAAACTGTAACACATTTTTTCTATATATTTATTATGATTCATTTTTTTAACATCGTAACTGATATTGGAAAAGTCAAAATAATAATAAGGTTGTCGAAAATATGTTAAGATTATCTCTAGACATATCTATTCTAATTCTTTTTTTTAGAAAATATGTTAATTGTTAAATTTTATATGAATTATTTTTAAAATTAAATGGGATAAAATTACTTAATTTTTAAATTTGAATTCATAAGTGCTTTTGTTTATGTGATCATTTAGATTAAAAGATATTTTATTATTGTTGAAAAATGCAGTAGTTGAAAGATCATTTTACTTTTTTTCGAGAAGCCATATTGAACTTTTGACAATGTAAAATTTTATATTGTATTTAATACTTCGTACAACTTATAAAGTTCAAGTACAAACTTAACACCATAAAAAAATTATAAGAAATTGCTCAAGATTTTTAAAAGTGGAAGTAAATATAATTTTTTCAATCGTATTAATTATTGAAGGAATGTACTTTAGTATATCCATAATATTCAGATTTGGTAATCAAAATATAACCAATTAGAATAATATTTTATTCAACCCAATATTATTTTCCTTATTTAGAATACGATTATTTATAATTATAGTTAAATATGACAGGTAAATGACGTGGCGAAATATAATATGACATGTAAAAAATGTTATGACATGGCTTAAGGAAAATTTGACATGTGTTAAAATCCAAGGTGGCATATTCTTAGAACGCCATGTGGAAAAAGATGAGGTGGCGCAACGTGGTGGCTCCAAACGTTATTGCTTTTATATATATAGTAGATTCCAAATTTTTTATTAGGTATCTAATCTTTTGATATTACAGTATATTACTAGGGGACTAACCCGTCCGTTGGACGGGATCAGGTTTTTTGAACCTTTAAAACTTAATTATAGTATTTATAACTTGGATTTTTAATTGCTTCAAATTTAACTAAATATTTGAAAATTTTTATGAGCAAATATTTAAAGACAATATTGTTTATATAAAATTTAAAATAACATTTTTTATTATAGAATTTAGAATTAATTTGAATTTGAATAAATTAATTTTTTTGTTACGAAATTAAATTTTTATAATATTAATTTTATTCATTCGAATGTGTAACTTACTATTTAGCGTATGATATTTTTTTATAACCAGTAACTTATAATTAATTAATTTAGAATCACATTTATTACTTTTGTAACAATCTTAAACAAAGGAAATTATAATTTTTTAAATTTCTTTTTAAGACAAATTTTTAACTAATATAGTGCATAATTTTTTTATTTAACTTTTATTTGACTTTAAGATGAATGGAAAAACAATGCACATATATATATAAGTTGAAGGTGAAAAAACTTAATAGATGAATAATCTTATGTTCTTTTATAAATTGTGTTCTATATAAAATAATTAAAAAAAATCTTATATTTGAACTTTGTAATAAATAAATTATTTTCTTAAATTATCAACTTAAGTATTTGTGAGTGAAAGAAAACACAAACTATATCCAATTACTCAGTAGTCATCTGATTACATATATTTAAACATAATTTTAATAATTTTAAAACCTAATATATATATATATATATAAAAATATATTGGCAAAATTGAAGAGAAAATCCATTCTCAATTAATATTAAAACACCGTAAGTTATATACATGTTCTTGCAACAGAACATATATATTGCCATGCAACTTGAGGATTATTTTTAAAATGTCAATAATTAAGTAATTATACACAAATTGCGTCTATAAAGGAAAAAAGGGACGTTCTCCTAATACAAAATAAAGATGAAAACAAATGTGATAAAAACAAAACGAAAAACTTACATGAGATAGGAGAATAGAAGCATTATAGTTTGGAGTTCATCTAATTATCCTCATTGTACCAAAAAAAAAGTGTTAGGGGAAAAATTAATATTTATTATAGGAGATATGGGGGGAAATGGAATGAGTGCTTGGCTAATGAAACCAATTAAAATGAAAATTTAGATGTTATTCTTTGACCATGGTTTAAAAACAGGATCATAATTTAATTGTATAATCCTTTTTTTGGAAAAAAAAATATAATAGAAGACATTTTTGGAAAAAATGTCTCTCATCTCTATATGATATTTAACTTCCATTAGAAAAAATATAATAAAAGATGGAGAAATCATAAAAAATAATTGATGGCTTACCTGAGAGCGAATCATAGAAGTATCAAACTTGATGATGTCTATAATATATATATATAGGGGAGCGCTCCGGTACAATACATATTATGGTGTAAGCGTGTGGTTGAATGTAGGGCGTTGGATTAGGATAAATCAGTGGGTAGTAATTAAGCAACATTATAGGCTAAATGGGGGTGATGTGGAGAATCAAATCTCGGTTGATTTGAAAAAGGCAACACCCAAAATTTTAGGAGAGTGACATAAAAATCGGTACAATTATAAAAAACAAAATCCAAGCAAATCTTTTTTCCCACAATTAAATACATTGTAACCGATTTTTGGAGTTATTTTTAAAATTCAAACACGAATTTCAAATTAAATACACGCTTTTTTACAAATATAAAACCTCTGCAAAATCATTGAATATCTATTAGTCGACATTTGAAAAACTCAATATGATGGTTTGAATAATTATACAATTGTATAATATTTATAGCCGATGTTTGAATAACTCAGTTGATTGTTTGAAAAACTCAATATGATTTTTAAATCATTATAGAATCATTAATCGTATAATATTTATAGTCGATGTTTGAATAACTCAATTTGATTGTTTGAATAATTATAGAATCATAAAATATTTATAATCGAGGTTTGAATCAATATAATTTTTTGAATAATTGTAGGATTGAACATGTTTTAACGTTTGCATTATCTAGGTTGAATAATTATTCGTCTTACCATGAATAACTAAATAAAGGTAATTGAAAAACAACATTGTTCATCCTAAATTACTAAACTTATTCAATGGTTTTCACTAGCATTATTAGAATGTATTGACATAAATAATGTGTACTATTGAATAACAAGTACAATGCTTCTGAAAAATAATCTTTAATATTATGAAAAATATGTGATTCTTTGTATTTTATGCTATTAATAATCATTACACTGCTTTTGAAATAACAATTACAATGCTTATGAATTACAATTTTTTTTGGACCGAGGTCAAATACATCAACATTATCATCATTTGGAACATGTCCCCTGATGCGAAGTCTTTTAAATAGGACCTTGGTGCGCTTTGACTTTTCTCCAATGTCCAATTGTTGATCATTACAACCTGTTTCATTTGAAAACTCGGTTAAACACAAATGATATCAGTGTTGCAAAAGCATACCATCTAAAGTGAAAAAGTATATTATGAGACTTGAAAAACAATTGCAAAACTGTCATACACATATCATCAGTGTTGCAAAACCATACCATCTAAAGTGAAAAAGTATATTGTGATACTTGAACAACAATTGCAAAACTATCATACACATATCAGTGTTGCAAAACCATACTATCCAAATTGAAAAACACTTGTTTCATATGCTTATCCAGTTAATCCTTACTATTCAAAAGCCATAATATTTATTGTGAATAATATTGATCATTATCTCCTGTCGGCCATACGAAAAACAAAATTCGTATATACGAAAAACAAAATACGTATATATGAATAACAAAGAATGAATATATGAAAAACATGTCACACATGTATGAAAAACATTTAATCGTGGAAAACCAAATTAAATCTACGAAATCTACTATACTGAATTGCTAGAATGAAAATCAACATCACAAAAATACGAAAATAACCAAAATACAGATTCGAATTGAATTCAACACGACACATAGTCGAATTAAAAAACTACCTTTCTCTATCAATCGATCCTCTTCTTTGATCATAATGCACCACAACAACCGATTCGCAAATTAAAACAAGACTAAAAAACAAGAACACAAGAGATGCAACCATTCAATCTACATTCATCAAACTAAAAACCTAATTTTACATTCATGCAATATGAACTAAAAATTGAAAAAACATGGTCGGAAACGACAATAACACCGATTTCTATCGAAATAGCAAATCAAAACTGAATCTTCACTTACCAATTTGTGAAAAATAGCCAAGGTTTGTAGATGATTTCGCCATTGTTCTTCGTCTGCTCCCAAAATCTCACCGAGAAAGAGAGAAAAATAAATTGTATTAGGATTTAGGAGAGATAAGACACTTTTTGAGGAAAGAATAACCCTATTGTCTAAAATCAAGGGATTTTACCTAAAATAAAAAATATTAATTGATTTTAATTTTTATTGGACGGATTCACTAAATCACCTTCATCAAAGCTATTTGCACCCCTTTTTTATTTAATCCTCACCATCCATTTATTCTAATCTGACAGATGTCAATTAACCACATGCTTGCACTCTAATAGGGGTTTTCACTAGAGCATTATATATATATATATATATTATATTCATGATCCCTTTGTGAATCAAACGTACAACAAAGAGTATACATATAATTGTCATCCAAAGAGAAGTTAAAATTAGAAATTCTACAAAGAAATAAACTAACCAAGTGATGATTAGTTCAACGAAACAATGCAAGTTTTGAAATGAAGAAGGTACCTAGGAAGGAGAAAAGATTTTAGAGCTCATTTCCATTCTAATTATCTCTAGAGAATTTTGTGCGTAATTGTTATAATATTTATGCTTCGGTTTTTTACCCTTTCTTTAGTAACAACCTTTGGTCTTCATTTTTTCTCCCAATTTGCCTTCTCTTGTAACCGTCATGAATTGAATAGGTAAAATATTATGGACATTAATTGATAGAAATAATATTGGTGTAATAATATGAATTAGTGGTATCAACCGCAAAAGATGTAGCGGTCGGTGGGCACTGGGCATGAATTTCTATAAATGTGTTTTTAATCGATATGTTTTATGGATAGATTTTCACATTTTAATGCCTGTGTATTTCATATATACCTAATATACGTATGGCATTAGTAAAATATATATATATCTTTTTTTTTATAAAACACACAAAGTTTAATATTATAAACTTTGAAAATACATTTTCTTATTAATATGATGGATCAATTCGTTATCCATTTAACAACTTTATATGATGGATCAATTCATTTAATTTCTTTTATTCCCGTCAAAAAATATCTTATTAATATTTACATGTATGTTTCCAATGATATTATAAAAAATCTTATTATTTAAATGAACCTTTAATGGAGGATATAATGCATTTTGGCATGACATGGATAGATATAGAATATATATTACGTTTAAAATTGTATCAATGAGGTTTATTTTTATCTTTTCCTTAATTATAGAGCTCATCATAAATGGATAAATGTTATTTTTTTTATTTTTATTTTAGTTTCATTGGATACTTATCCTGAATGTGTTAAAGTAGACTAAATGTCAATTGCAAGAGGGGTTACACCAAAGGTCAATTGCAAGAGGGATTAAATGATTTAAGTTTAAAATGTATTTTTTTTCTTTTTTTACTCTCATTATTTTATTAGATGCATTGGTCATTAATTGACCAAATTTTTCTATTTTATAATGTATATAGATTGTTTTTCAATTAGTGATAATTGATCGAATTAACACAATTCCAATTTTTTCTTCCTCGTAACAATTTATGTTAGAGCATACCCATAATTGCTTGAGTCGATGTAAAGGGGATCGAAATTCGATCTTAATGGGGCTCAACAGTTAACTTGTGTAATGTTGGTGTGCCATGTGGTATATAATCAATGATCATGATTTTTTCTTGGACATTGGTTATAAATAAATTAAAATTTTGTTTTTAACTAGTCTAATTATTAAAAAAATAATTATACCAAAATTCATAATTTTTTTTATCTATGTATAGAGACTAATTTTGTATATATTTGAGGGTAAGTAAATACACACATATATATATTTATATTTACATTATCAATTGTTTTAGCTTTAATAAATTACACCAAAACTCGTGATTTTGTTTATTTATCCATAAACACTGATTTTGTATATTTTTATTCATTGATAAATAGAAATATGATTTTTTATGTCTATCCATGGTTTTGCATCCGCCCGTAGTTTTGGTTACTCATGGTTTTTATTTAGCCATTGTTTTATATCTACCCGGTTTTGGTCTACCCGTGGTTTTTTGGGATGGTTTCAGATTGAATAAACCCTAGTTTATTTGCTATTTATACGGGTATTACACATTCTCGCAATTCACACATATCTTTCAAGTCTCTTTCAAGAAGTTCTTTCTCCAAAATGAATCCGAATGATCCAAATCGTCCGCCACCACACTACTCCTATATTTATCCAAATGCTCCAACACAAAACTCCTTTGTTCATCCAATGAATTCTCAACCACAATATTCATATGTTGATCTTGCATACCATCATTCCCCAACATGCTCTTGACAATCCATGTGTTAATGTGGTGCAAGCATCCCAAAACTTTGGCAGCATCTATTGTATGCATTGAGGTGGAAGAATTGCTCGGCTACATGGGCATGACAGTGTCACCGTGGAGATTATGACGGTCCGACGATTATTCTCGAGGTCATTGCATAATATGATATGAGGATTTGGCATGCATTCTTTGGTACACCAGATACGTGCAACGATATTAACGTTCTTCATCGATCTCCCTGTTTTTGATGATGTTTTCCAAGGTGTAGCTCCACCCGTAAACTTTACGGTCAATGGGCATGAGTATCGCATGGGATATTATCTCACTGAAGGGATATATTCGGATTGGGTGAGATTTGTTAATTAAGTCAATTTATCTCACTCGAAGCCCAAAGGTGAAATTGTTTGCCCGACTACAAGAGGGATATCGCAAAAAATATTGAACGAGCATTTGGAGCATTATGAGCGAGGTTCGCAATAGTGAGAAGCCCAACGCAGTGTCCAACCTGAGTTTCTTCCCAAATACCTGTATAATTTTGCATAACATTGTTGTAGAAGATGAAAGAATCGAGTTCGAGACAATTGGATATGCCGTTCCTATCGATTTTGGACAAGACAGAGTGGATCAAATGTTCTCAAGAGAAACACCATCTGAAATGAGTGCCTAAATAAGAAACTACACTAAACTTCAGAACCGTGTTATAAACTGTCGACTTAAGGAGGACTTGGTGGAGCATGTTTGGCGTACGAAGGGGCATGAATATGATGATGTGTGATATGTCTTTCGTTTTTCGGTAATTTATTTCATGTATTTTGGTATGAATGTCTTTATGTATTTCATTAAGTCTTTGTTAATGTAGTACCCGACCGCTATTTTTGTTAAATGAATAAATTTTATTTCTGAATATTTAATTATTTTACTGAATAAAATAATCTCATAAATTTCTAAAAAAGAAAGGAGATTATAATATTCTCATAAAATCCTCATTCGAGTTGATGAATTTATTAAAGACGAAACTTAATAAATTCATAGTTAACGGAAAATCTTTCGTAAAACCTGATCATTTTGACGCGCGTATCAAACCGACCCTCGGTCCGTTTTGCAAACGCATCGGACTAATCATTAAGTGGATATATGGAGATTTTGGAAGAGATCCAAACAATCTCTACAAAATCCACTAACTTGAATAAAATACTAGTTTATTACTTGTTAGTAGACCTGTCAAAACATGACCCAACCCGACAACCCGACCCGAACCGTCCGATTTTTTCTGGGTAGACCGGAAATTTAAACCCGAAACCCAAAATAAACCGAACCCGCTAAACCCGAAATTTTTTGGGTTAGGGTCGGGTTCAACCCGCTGGGTCATATTTTATTACGAGGATATCATAATGTGTCATATATTGTAACTATTATTATTGCATATTTCATTGCTCTAATTCCTGACAACGTACAATAGCGGGAAATGAAAACTTATTCCCGCTAAAACACCCTAGAACTTATATTTTAATATATTTTAAATATTGATTTAGGAAAATTATTCTAAATTATATTTTAAAATATCAATTATTATAATTTTTTATTTTTATATTATTATTTAAACTTATTTTAATAATAACTGAAAAATAAAAATTATGTTATTGACCCACTGGTCAACCCGAACCCGCCCGATAACTTGCCATGACCTGACCCGACTTAACCTGTAACCCAATTGACCCGAACCAGTTTGAACCCGAACCCGAAATGATCAAACCCAAACCCGACCGAACCGACCCAATCGATAGGTCTACTTGTTAGTCAATTTCCATCATTAGAAGAATATTACCAAATATTCTTAAATCTCTACACCACCAGTATCATCATTATCTATTTAAATGATGAAGTGACTTGGGAGAGAGTCAAAAGAAGCTCTCACACACTCCTCTCTTCTAGCTTTCTCTCCCACCTTAAAGCTTCCTTTTTGTCTTCCACCACATCACCACCGTCGGCCACCTCCTGGACTGCCGCCCAACCAGCGAGCCGCCGCCCCTCTCTTCCCCCTTGTGGTGTGATCTTACTCCAAAAATCCCACAAATTCAAGGGTAAAAATCCCAAGCCTTTTTACTTTATTTTGAGACATTTTTTTATAGCATTTTGATAATAGTTAAGGGCTGTTTTTTTTTTCCAAAAAAATCCAAAATATAAATGTTATAGAAATGGCATATTTTTCCCTCGATTCATACATGCATGCATGTCTTGCTAGAGAGATTTGTGTCTTCTACAAATCATGTAAGAATATACTAAAATCCTACATCTTCTAAGGGTGATTTCCACCTTTTCTTTTCTGATTTTTATTTTTATTAAAATGATCCAAGAAGCCCCTTTTCTTGTTGAAAATCTATGAGTTATACTAGTAAATTCCATGGTGACTACTTAAGACCTTTTGATCTTGCTTAAAACCTTCATGCATGTCAATTTTAATACTTTAAATGAACTTTTATGAAATTTGTAACTTTTATGATTTAATAAACTTAAGCTAGAGAGCTTTTCAAATGGAAAGTATTTTTACATGTCTTACTTATGGAGTTTTTATGAAGAAAACCCACATGCATGTCTCTTTTGAGTAAGAGATGGATTTTTTATGATGTTTATGAATAACTTAGTCTTATGAGTTTTTAATATGCTTTGATGATCTTATAAACTCTTACATGCCACTTTAAATGATTTTTTTACCAAGTAAATCACATTGCATGTAGACTTTATAATGTCTTTCTTTAAAACCATGATCAACTAGTATATAGTTATTTATGTCTTACTTGGTTGCTAAAAAGGGATATTTGGAAGTAGATCTTAATGCATGTAACTTTCAAGAAATTTTAACACTTAAATGATTTTTTTTATATAGCCGAATATATATAATTGCTAGATATTTAAATAAATTCTATAAACTTTGCATGAAGAAATTATGGAGTTTTTAGAATAAATATTTTTTATAAGGAAAGAGATTAGGGTGACCACTAATAGGCTAGTGGTCGCCCTAAAGCATCCTGACGGATGAGGGTAAGTAAACCCAAGTCAGTTGCAAGCGGAATAGAGGAAACACGTCTGAAGGATCCATCGATGAAGTCCGCCACAGAATTGCACTCACGGAAGACATGAAAAATATTCCAATCCTGGAAACGGGCAAGCAAGCAGTGGATGTTCGAACGCAACAGCTCAATCTCCCACGGGCAACGTCAGTCACCAAGAACGACCTTGACCAGCTGCAAATTATCGCCTTCAATCTGGATTCGGGGAATGCCACGTCTGATGGCCTCTAGAAGTCCCTGGCGCAAGGCGATGGTCTCGAAGATCATGAACAGACTGTCGACCAATTAGTCCTCCGTCCAAATGGATGGGGGAGCCATTAGAGTCCTTGAAGATGAACCCGAACGAAGCCACGCCATCTGCACATACTGAACCATCAAAATTCAACTTAATATAATCCCTCTTGGGTTTTTCCCACTTAGCAAGCTTTCTCCCAGTTCCAACTCTCGTACTATAAGTGTGAGAGCTGGGGGAATCAGAAGCACTTGCAATTTTCCATTCTTTAATCTGGTTTCGAGTAAACTCGGTAAGGTTATCGACATTATTCAAGTTTGTTCTCTTATTGTTGTCAAAGACTTTCTTATTTCTAGAGAACCATAGGCTCCACCAGGTACTAGTGAGGAGTTCCATTTCCTCCTTTGTTGTCATTGTCCTAATTTCCTCCAGGACTTGATGTGGTTTTTTGTCGTCCGGGGATACTTGGTCAACAATCCAATGTAGTTTGTTGGGCTTACGGAATTAAGGGTCTCCCTAGTAAGGGGGCAAAAGAGTAAGATGTGGTTTATGTCTTCAACCAGGTTGTTACACGCTTCACAACCTTGTGGTATCGAAATATGGTTGGCTGCAAGCCTTGTTTTGGTTGGTAGGCTGTTTCGTGCCACTTTTCATATGAAATTATTCATTTTAGGGGGGATGGTGAGCTTGTTAATCCATTCTAGGTTAATTTTGGTTTCACCTTTGGATTGGTGGAGCCACTGCATGGTAGAGTGGGTAGAGTACCAACCATTTTGCTTAGTTGCCAGTATAATCTATTTGGGAATTTATTAATGGGATTTATAATTTTGGAAATTTTTTCAAGGTCATCATGACTAACGACCTCACTCAATTTTTCAAAATTCTATAAGTTGTCCTCATGAAGGTATGCATCAACCATTACCTCCCTATTGATGAGGGTTTCGACCTCAAATTTTGGGTTAAGAGGACCATTGTCGGTCCAGTTATCTTTCCAAATTTACTAAGATGGTGTTTTACCACACCCTTAAATGAAAAGTAATATAATTTTTAGCATAAGTTTGATAAAGTCTTTCAAAATATGCATGTGAGATTAAAAAGTATTTCTAGAAGTGCACATACATGATCATCCTAGAATTTCCTTTGAATAAATTATGTCACCGACCTATTTGATCACCGGATTCTTGGTCTCTCAATTGCACCAAGCATGTTTAGTCAATCGAATTCTTATCTACTAAAAAACTAGAGAAAAATGATAATAATTTATATTGATGATATTTATTCGTATTTGGCAACACTTTTCACTTTATATCATTAACACTTCATAAATATGTCATTCTGATCGATCAATAGTTTATCATCCAAAAATTTATAATGTAATATCATTCTACTTTGACAATTTAAAATAGCATTATCAATATCATTATTAACAAAATATAATCGCGCACAGATTTCCGTCCCTAACACTCTCTAGGGAGAACGTCTGTCGACTGGCCAGTTTAGTCGCCTTCATGCCGGTTTGTGCAGTTTCCGCTCAATTTTCGGTGGTTTCCGAATTCGATTGGATGGTGCCACCCATCCTCTTCTCCCCTCTCTTGAATTTCCTTCTCTTTTGGTGATTTTCAGTAGTTCTTTCTTCATCATTTGGGTGCTTTCACATGAACCCTACGATCATTTTCTCAACCAACGCGATGATTCGAGTAGTTCTTCCTACTCTTGATGATCGACAACAGTTTGTAGATGGACGACAATGGCATTCTGGTGGCCAATTTTCTCTCGGCAAACTTCATTGCCCTCCTTAACTCTCTATCATAATTTTCTCCTTTTCTTCCTTTTGGGTACGAATTCATGATTTGGCCTTGGGATTAAGAAGTGCTACTGCAACTATTTTGTCAAGAGACCATAAAATTGCTATTGTTGATATTCGAAAGGGGCAATCTCCTTCTGATTTTTGGTTGTTTGCAAGTTTTTTGGTGCATCGGGAATGGGCTTTGATTGAAGATTTGGATCAGGGACAACTTTGTCAACATCTTTTTCCATATTGTTCTAATGGTACCTCCCATTTTACTATTCATGGTAATCGGGTCAGTCGTCCGGCTTGTCTGAACACTAATTTTTTCTCCACTAATGATATCTTATTTTTTACTAAGGCAATCTTGCATGAATGCTCAACAACAACTGATTTTCTCAGTATCTATGAAGAAGCATCTGGTCGGAAGATTTATATGGCAATTCCAATCGTTTGTTTTAGTCCTAAGAGCATCAGCATCGGCGGTTTCACTGCTGGTTTCAGTCGAGTTTCACGTAAAAAAAGGGAAAATTGGTGAACTTGCCTATTGGGTTTCAAGTGGCAAAATTCATCCATTTGAGTTTCATGAACAATCCATAAACCCAATAGCCAATGGGAGTATGACACTTGTCACTCCTTTTGGCTAATTAAATATATATTAGTATATGTTAGCAGTTGGTTATTTTTAACAATTTTAAATTAATAATAATAAAAATAAATTATACCATAAATAATAATTTTTTTATCTATCCATAAATACCAATTTTGTATATATTTGATTCACTTTAAAATTAAATTATTTTTTTGGGTTGATTATGGGTAAACAAACACATATTAATCACTTTTTAAAATAACTCATGATTTTGACAAATTGAAAATTTTATTTTAGTTTTTTTCTGGAATTTAAAACATATTTTTATAAACCCAAAACTCAAAAATATAATAAAATTAGCCAAATTGTAATTTGTTTAATTAGTTAAAGAAATATTTAAAATTATTAAATAAAGGGTATAGTTGTAATTGTGTATAGATAAATAAATAATTGTTGGGAAATGAGAAGAGTAGAAAAGTAGATTTCATTGATATTTAGGTGAGTTTAATGAAATGGAAGTAGGAGAGTATAAGATGATGTGGAAGAGAGAGAAATAGAGAAAATAAGTATTTTTTTGGATTTTATGGATTTCGTCGGGTTCACCAATACACATGGTCTAAGGTATCAATTTGGTGGGATATTATGTTATTTCATGTGGATACAAGAAGTTTGGGTGTACCAATTAGGATCTCTTATGGATTCAATTTCTCGGTTGTCTGGCGGCTAGTTGATAAAATCGGTATATTCTTCTTTATTTATGGTTATAAACATATTACTAGACATGAATCTCTTGTATCTCTTACTTTATCAGAGCAAATATTAATTTAATAATAATATTATCTTCTTTCTCAAAAAATATAATGGCGCACACTTCATGGTATAACTAAGGATTTTTTAGAAACAAACAAAGACAATAACATGCATCTTTCATCGTAATCTCAGGTGCATGAGTATGACAATCAGTTGAGGTTGTTTAAATTGTTCGAAATTATCTACCTAAATAATTTTGGCTGGTCATGACTCATGAAATAGGGCGATATTTTCTCAACTCTCTCCCATGTATTAGTTCATCTCTTCCTTTTGATTTGCGGGAAAATGGGGAGGCGCAGAGCGGAAAATGGAAATTATCGTTTCGACCCACCAAAAAAATGTTGTTTTTAATTTTTGCACAATTAGAACACATTTTTGGAGATTTTTTATTCGTTAGAATTTAACGAAAAAAAAAACATGCTGAAAAGAGAAAAGAGACGGAGAGGAAGAACAACAAACTCACACCTTCCCCACCTCCCTCTGACCTCTCCATCCCTTCCTTCAGCTCACCTTCCTCCTTTTTCCTCGTTTTTAGTACTCGTACTTGCTATGCTGTAACGCTTTTGAACGGGGAAGAAGAAGAAATCTTTTGCAAATCTAAGTGATTTCAGTTCTCCAATCTTTCTATTCTTCATTGAGCATATATCAATTTTTCTAACAAAACCCTAATTCTTCCATATCAATGGATCTTGTCGGTAGACTCGTCACCAGGAAGTTCAGAGGGTCCGGGATTTTTAAAGGGGTCATAGAATCGTACGACACATCTACTGGTTTCTTCAAGATCACGTACGAGGACGGCGATTCCGAAGATTTGGACTTGGTGGAGACAAACTCTCTAGTCCTATCTGCCCCTGAGAAGGAGAAGGTGATGAAGAAACCGGGTCGGAAACCAAAGAAAAGGCGTCGGATTTGGGATGATCCAGGTAAGGGTTTTGGTAATTCGGTAGATAATAATCATTTACAGAGCACTGAAGACAGTGCTGCTGAAATTGGGCTAAATCGGAATTTGTACGATGGCGTGATTGCTAATGTTGATGCTCAGCAAAATTCGTGTTTTAGGGCTTCCATTGACTTGAATTTGAGTGCGGTCAGTGACATCGATGAGGGACTTGGGACTGGTGAGAAGGATGGAGAAGTGGAGAAGAAAGAGCGTGCGTTTGATTTAAACCTGGTGTTTGATGAGGAAAATGTAGAGTTAGAGACTGAACAGGCCGATCAGTTGGTTGATGTTCCAATTGAAATGGTGGAATTTAAAAATTCTAATTCAGTAGGTGTTGTTGAAAAAGTAGATGTAGAAAGTGTCTGTTTCAATGCAGGTTTGGATGATACTGTTTCTGCTCAGTTTGTAGCTGGAGAATATTGTCTAGGGTCTGTTGGGGGAGGCAAAGATGAAAAGGTATCTGTGCAAGGAAGTACATCTGATCTTACGGACGCTGCTAATGTAAATAGCAATACCTCCAACTTTCATTTGAAGGAGGGCTATCAGGAGCTAGGTACTCCGGTTTTGTGTGAAGATGAAACTCATGGCCGTAGAAAGAGAAGAAAGCTCATCAATACATTGCATTCTCCTGAAGAAGGTTCTTTGAGGAGAAGTGCTCGACGAGCCAAAGCTGTTGCCTTTGCTCAAAATAATGAAAGTAGTAATGAAGTTACACATGGAACAAATGATATTTCCTCTTCAGGGATAAGTGTAATATCTGAGGAGAAGCCTGTTCTTCCTGATATTGAAGGAGTTGAGGAGTCTGAGGTGCTTCCACCCCCGGTGGCATTGCCACCATCTTCAAAATATCTGAATCTGGAAGGAATTCCTGTTTTAGATCTTTTTTCAGTTTATTCTTGTTTGAGGTCGTTTAGTGTTCTATTGTATTTGAGCCCATTTAAGCTGGAGGATTTTGTTGCTTCCCTGAAGTCCAGCGTAGCCAGTACATTACTGGACTCTGTTCATGTTGCTATTCTGCAAACACTGAGAAAGCATTTGAAATTACTGTCTGATGATGGTTCAGAACCTGCATCTATCTGTTTGAGGTATATACTATTTCCAGTAAGAAATCTATAGGTTCAACTTCTTAATCTGTTCAGTCTTCTGGTATCTTCTTATGGTAACTTTCTGCTGTGTTTGTGCAGGAATTTGAACTGGGATCTGTTGGATGTAATTACTTGGCCTATTTTCCTGGCTGAATATCTTTTGATTTATGGTTCTGGACCAAAGCCATGTCTCAATATTGGTAGCTTGAAGCTAGTTAATGGTGACTACTACAAACAACCAGCAGGAGTGAAGATAGCAATTCTGCAATGCTTGTGTGATGATGTCATGGAAGTAGCATGTATTCAAGCAGAGCTTAATAGAAGGATTTCAGCATCTGATTTTGGTGTGGATTTTGATAAGAAATTCAACAATGCCACTTTCAGAAAAACAAGGGTTTCTTCAGTTTCTCCTGAAAATCCTCTTTTGGATGTGGGTATTATGGCTGATACTACAGACTGGAATAGTGACGAGTGTTGCCTTTGTAAGATGGAAGGAAACTTGATTTGCTGTGATGGCTGTCCTGCTGCCTACCATTCTAGGTGTGTAGGAGTTGCTAGCAATCTTTTGCCGGAGGGGGACTGGTACTGTCCAGAGTGTCTGAACAATGAACGTGATTCAGAGATCAAACCGCAAAAACTCATTCGAGGGGCGGAGCTACTTGGTGCTGATCCATATGGCCGGATTTATTATCATTGCTGTGGTTACCTTTTGGTGTAAGTTCATTCTTTGGGCATGTTTTTATTCGATGAACATATCCTATAAACATGTTATTGTTGCAAATCTATATATTGTTTCATTCTCCCGAGGTTTCTTTTATTCAGTTTGATCCTATTTGTGAAGTGAAGAAAAAGTTTATTCAGAGTAGATTGTTGTAATGGTTGCCTGAGAGATTAGAATCTTGATTCTGAATGGACATTTCATACAGGATTGGATTTTGATGTGACATCATTGTACTAAAGTGCATGTATTGGCTGCTAATTTATTTGTTTCCTAAAGCTGTATGCCTCTTGACGAAACTTTACTCTGCATTCTTGACTTGTATGGGATGGATGTTGTTGAACCTACAAATGTCCCTTTTCTCTTTATATTATAGTTTTTCTCTAAATTATCGTCATGTTTATAACTCTTACACGCTTTTCTATAGCACTCCCTTTATGGAATAGTAGAGTATTCTTAATAAAGTTTTCTTCAAAAAATTAGTGGCGAGCTTTGATGACTTCTAAATTTGCAGGTCTGAATCTCATGATGCTGATTCCTCATTTAGTTATTATCACAAAGATGATTATAGCACTGTTATCAATACTCTAGAATCATCTGGCTTTTCTTGTGGTTCCATAACAAGAGCAATATCCAAGTGCTTGATGGCTCATGCTGAACTAGATCAGCAGAAAGATTGCTTAGGTTCTCCATCTGTGCTCATTCAGGCTCTTTGCAAACCTACAGAGCTTTCCATGTTGTCAAATGGTGAGGACGGTAATGAAGCAAAATCAGAGAGATTAGGTAATCCAGTTGCAAGCTCTGAAGGACCAGCAGAAGTTTTGCAAGGTTGTGAGCCTGTCCAATGTTGCAATGGAACTTTGGATAAAGCATCTTCAGTTTCAGAGAATGCTGATTTATCAAGTGTGCATGCAGTTGTGGATAAGACAGGCTCAGGAGCTATAAAGCGTAAGAGAGGGCGCCCTCCAGGTGTTCATCGCAAGTCTTCTGCAACAAAGGCACAAGTCATTGAGGCACCTCCGGTGCAAGATGATCCTCTTTATGTGAATAACTATAGTTTTGCTCAGACAGCTTCATCAATAGCTGAAGAAATCACACATAAACCTTCGGATAAGATCAATGAGACCTTGATAATAAAGTCTGAAGAGGAGATCATGTCATCACAGCTGAAGACTATCTCCAAGAAATCTGTGAAGTTTTGTTGGCCAAGTTTTCAGAATATACATGTAGAGATGCAGAAAGAAAAATGTGGGTGGTGCTATTCTTGTAAATCTCCTGATGAAGATAGGGATTGCTTGTTTAATGTGTATACAACTAGTTCTACTTCTGAAGGCTTGAAAGTAGAACTTGATATCTTCCAATCGAAGCATAACAAGAAGGGCCATCTTGGTGATCTTATTTGTTACATTCTCGCCATGGAACACCGCTTGCGGGGACTACTTTTAGGTCCCTTTCTACGTTCAGATGACTCCCAGTATTTTCTTAAAAATTTTCTTAAGGCACCTGATTTTGCTTTGGTGAAACATCGTTTGCTATGGGTATGTACCTTTTCTTTCTTATTATTCATGTAATCTAATTAATTCTTCGTGAAAGCTCTAGATTCTAGGTTGCTTTTTGTTACTTAATTGATCCTTTACATAATTTTGGCATGTACTAAAATACCAAAACCAGCTTTGCTGCATTTCTAGGTTAATTTTACTTCTAAGAATCTTGAATCTTAATCCTCATAATAATTGATTGTTCCGCTCTTTGGTTATGTTAA
Organism: Fallopia convolvulus; assembly: GCA_964016875.1. NCBI lineage: Eukaryota > Viridiplantae > Streptophyta > Magnoliopsida > Caryophyllales > Polygonaceae > Fallopia > Fallopia convolvulus. The sequence continues at coordinate 40,328,981 of OZ024736.1, forward strand.
TTTTGAACTCTTTCTAGAGTTCATTTAATGTATAAATGCAAGGAAGATTTAAAAAAAAAAAAATCCTCGGATGATACTACCTGTAGGAAACTAAAATTGAAAGAAATTGAATGCATGAGAAACTTGTCTGGTCAATCTTGCTCAAATGAAATGATACCTTGGTTTTCTTGAATTTGGATATTTAAAGTTCATAGCTTTCAGCCTGTTTGATTTTTATTTGACCACCTTTTATGCTATGAATAATTGGCTCTAATACTTGCGGATATGAACATTCTAGGATTAACTTTTACTTCTTAGTGAGGGTAATCCCTTAATTATAGGTAATTTTTTAGCACATATGACAGTCAATTAACTTTTTGGTTGATTTTGTTATGTGATAATAAAATTGATTGCAAGTAAACTTGTCATTTGTTTGAACAAAAGTCAGGTAGGATTTCAGCATAAAGTGGTGAATGTTAATGCTAAAACTGTCATGTTGGCCGTATTCATCCTCTTCATTCTTCTCAATGCGCATTACTTTTATTTTGTTGAAACAGCTGGAGTCCAAATTGCGTCCTTCAGCTCTTTCAGCAGATTGGGTGAAACATGTGGATTCAGCTCTCACAATGGGATCTGCTTCCCATATTGTGATCAGGACACGCATTTCATCGAAGTCTAGAGTTGGAAGGAAAAGAAATATGTTTGGTGGCTGTGATCCCACTCCTGTAAATGGTAATGGTGGCCTAGTTATGTTTTGGTGGAGAGGTGGGCAGGTGTCACGCAAACTCTTTAATTGGAAGGTTTTGCCACGATCTCTAGCATTGAAAGCTGCTCGTAAAGGTATCAAGCTTCTGTTTCATTAATTTCCTTCCATCTTAAATTACCAACCTTGATTCAAATGAGATGCTGTAATATACTATTTAAGCACTATCTTGTTGGAGTTGAATGGTTAGGAAGAAATGTTTTTTTTTGTTAACCTTGTGGAGAGGATTTTGGTCTGATTTGGTCATAATCCTATGACACGTGTTTTCGTTGACTGCACAAATATTTCTCTTTTAGATGTGTTAAAAGGTCTAAAAAGAAGCTAAGCCCTTAGACACACAGTTCAACAGTTCGAGAAGGCCTGTGTAGTCTCTTAATTGGTTGAAGTCTTGGTTTGGTTTTAATTCTTGAATGCCCTATTATTTTGTTGACTTTCAGATTTTGTTGCTTTGACAGAAATAGGAATTGTTATTTGATAAAGGTGTCACATGTGAAACCAGTTAATACTTTGCTAAAATTTTGGAATAGCGTACATGGACTAATTATTTGAAATGGAGGTTAGTCTAACTGACGTAGATTAAGCATTGAAACCTGAAATGATACAGGAGGTTGTATGAAGATACCTGGGTTACTATATCCTGACAGTTCAGAGCATGTGAAGCGTAGCAAACAGATTGCATGGCGTGCTGCAGTTGAAATGTCTACAAGTGTTGCACAGCTTGCTTTGCAGGTATCATTACTTTAATGGAGAATTCAAACTTTAAAATATTGGATGTGAAAGTTGCCTTTTGGAATTTCAATACCAGTATAGGTTACTTCCTAGTTTCCACCGCATTATGATATTTCTCCACAAGCTGTTGTTCATTTTTTTCAGGTTATCTACTTATCTATCTTTACTCCTATGCTTGATTGTCTATTATCTAATTTGCTTGGATTTTACATCTTTTTTGTGTTTCGATTATGTCATTCATTGAATGTGTCGCTAGATTATTGTGTTGCAGGACTTACTGAATTACTATTGAAGTCCAAATGGGGCATTTAATTATGGTCTATGGCACATATTGCCTATATTCTGGGAATTTTTGTCCCAAAGGACACATTAAAATCTACTTTCTGAATAATTAAGTTTCTATTCATGTTGTTAAATCAGCTGATGATTGTTTTACTTTTCAGGTTAGGGAGCTTGACTTGAAAACTCGGTGGGATGAGATTGAAAACACATATATTCTTTCCACATTGGACAAGGAATCACAGAAGTCCATCAAGCTGTTTAAAAAAGTGGTTGTTCGTAGGAAGATTGTGGAAGGTACAACGGTTAAGTATCTCTTAGATTTTGGCAAGAGACGGCTCATCCCAGATGTTGTGCAGAGACATGGATCCAAAGTAGATGACCCTACAAGTGACAGAAAGAAATACTGGCTGGAAGAATCATTTCTTCCACTATACCTTTTACGAAATTTCGAGGAAAAAATAATTGTTCGTAAAGCTGGGAAGGTGTCTTCCAGCAAAGTTCATCATGGTGATAAAGCACTGAAAAAACCAATTAAGAGGAAAGGTTTCGAATACCTTTTCTCAAGAGCTGAAAAATCCGATTATTACCAATGTGGACACTGTAAGAAAGATGTGCCCATCAGGTATGTTGAATTCTTCTTGGGTTAATTGCCAATCATCACTTCTTGCTTACATTTATGCCCTTCAGAGGGGTATCTGCTATATTTTGTATATTACATGTTTTTTGGGAAAATCAGTCAGTTGCTGCGAGTCTCTAATTTCTATTCCTTGGTTAATGGTGTCTAAGCATTAAGGCTTGAATATAATGGTTACATGCCATATAATGTAATTGAACCCTTTGTAGTTTGTACAGTGTTGGTTTTGTTATGTTGAAACATCTGCATTGTGTTTTGCAGCAAGTCTTACTAATATTTTTGTCTGTATGCAGGGAGGCCGTCAGCTGCAAGTTATGTAAGGGTAAGTCCCTAAGCTTTCTACCCCCCAAACACACAGGTTTATGGCCATTAGGCAGTTTATTGTTTTCAGATAATTAAAGAGGTGCTCTTTAGTTCTTACTTCTTACTCCCTTTACAAAGAGGTGCTCTTTAGTTCTCAGTTCTTACTCCCTTTACAATGATGCCTCTGTTGTAGTGCTGAGTGCCGAAGCTTCCTTCTCCAGTTCAATCTGCCAAAATTCCACAAAATTTGTCTAGATGATTAATAATATGTGATTTTTTGGCTTACCATGACCATATCTGATTTTTAATTGTATCTATTCCAGGGTATTTTCATAAAAGGCATGTGAGGAAACCTTCGGTTGCAGTTGTGAAGAAATGTACCTATACATGCTACAAGTGCGAGTCCGGGAAAAAGCATATACAAGTTATCAAAAAGAAAGCAAAAGCCAAGCTGCGAAAGATTAGGCCTAAGAATAGTACGGAATCTGTGACTCTCCCTAACAAGGTGAAGTCAAAAAGAGGAAGAAAACCCAAAGCCGAAAACAGGCAGATGCTTCTAAGAAGCAATAAAAGAGTCCAAGTTCCTGATCACCCTCCACATGCATCATCGACAAAAGCCACTGCTTATTCTGGTGTAACGCTACGCCGTTCAGCAAGAAAAGCTAAATCTGCTCCTGAACAGTTTAATGATGTTGCTAATGGTGGTAAGCCAGAAAAAGAGAGTAGCTCTCAAAACGGGAATGAACCTTCTTTGAAGAAGAAGAGGACAAGACCTCTTTCAAGTATTTGGAAAAATGGCCTTCATTTGTCTAGAAAACCGAATGATGAACGAGCAGCAGAGTTTAAGATAAAGAAATTCTTTATTCCTTCAAAAAATTCAGACGAAATTGCTGAACAACCCAAATGCAGGCTTTGTGGTGAGGAAGGATATACAGCTGGTTCTAAGTACATTGCTTGTGAAACATGTGGAGGTCAGTAAAATTGTCCAGGCTTGATAAATCCATGGATTTTGTTTCTTGATGCCTTGATTTCACATAGAAATTATCTTGTGTGCAGATTGGTACCATGGCGATGCATTTGACCTTGACACAGAAATCATCAAGAGTCTTATTGGATTTAGATGCCATGTATGCCTCAAGAAAAGCTCTCCAATTTGCCCTTATCTTGAAGACACAAGATCTTGTGAGTCTCTTTCTGTTCAGGCGGCAAATAATGCTGAAACAGAGATTGCTCCGGGATTATTAGTAGTTTTAGATCCAAATGAAACCAATTTGGTCTAGAGGATTAAGGAAGTTGAAGAGGAATTGTGCAGAGGATTAAGCAAAGGAAGTTGGTGTAGGTTGTTTTTGTTGCCCATTATTGTTTGATGCTTTTTTTTTTGTAATTAGGCTGCTAATCCATAGAGGCTTGTATTGATTTCATAGCAGAAACGAGATTGTTTCTACATTCAATTGATGATTTAGATACAGTCTATAACTACACATTTGCAGGCAGTGGCATGTCTTTGTAATGATTAGCGCTCAATGTGCTACATGCCACAAATATGATTTTCTTGTTCTCTCACTCTATTTGTTGAACCAACCACTTTAAAATCAGTAGAATTATGCGAGAAGAAACGTATAAATATGATTTTAGGTTTAAATCTTGTCGAACGTTAAATATATGTGGATCTAGACTCCAAAATTATTGCAAATGGCTTCTATTGAATGCTCTAATGGTTGTTGCTATGAAAAACGCAGGTGAAGAAGAGAAACTGAAATATAGGAGGGAGGGATTAATTTGCAAAATACATAAATTCTGTGTTTTATTATTATTTTTAGTTGGTTGTGCATAGTAGTTATGTTTTTTTATTACTATTAATTTTAAAAATCCGAGCTTATAAGTTTGCATTTTCAATTTACTAATGCTAGAGGCTAGAGCCATAAAGTTTTTTCGGGACAGTTGAATTTGCATTTTCAACTTTCTGGAATTCTGTCTATTTTTAAAAACCAAATTAGCAATTTCTTATATTTGATTTATCTATTTGTTTATAATATAAAAATAAAATATTTTATAAATCTGAAAAAGTGAAGAGATTACTGGGGCCTACTGGTGGAGATATGTATGAGTCTACGAGATAAGTGAAGTGGAGAATCTAGCCGCGTCTCGCTCTCACTCGCGCGCTCACTGCTTCGAACATGGTGGTGGCTCCATCAATTACCCCTTCTCCGGCGTCCCTTTCTCTCTCTTCCATAGCTTCATCTTCGTCTTCGAAGCCCCCGGCACTTCTCTTCCATGGCTCGAAGCCTGCTAGGGCTCGGACGTGCTCAATTCGCCATTCAATTCGTGCTACTGCTACTCTCGACTCCGGCGGCAATGGCGCTCTTGTTGTAGAGGCCGATAAACCTAAGGGCGATTCTTATGGTCGCCAGTTCTTCCCATTAGCAGCCGTCGTTGGACAGGTTCTCTTTCTCTCCTTCCATCTTTGCTGGAGCTGTACCTCACGTTTTATAAATGTCAACTTTAGCGAATTATGATGATTTATTTTCAGTTCAACTGAATTATGTAATTTACATGTATAATTTGACAAAATCCGTGGCTTAATGATGGCACTGTATACGGAAAGCTCCTGAACTTGCGATATCCGGTGTACTATGGAATTCAATTCCCTGTGTTGAAGTGGAACTTAATAATCAAGATATCAATGGTCTTTCTTGTCTGTTCGGTTTCTTTTCACTAGTAGAGATTATCTAAAAGCTTCTATGCTCTGACAGGATGCTATTAAAACTGCACTCTTACTTGGGGCCATTGATCGTGAAATTGGAGGGATCGCTATATCTGGGAAGCGAGGAACAGCTAAGACAGTGATGGCACGTGGCTTGCACGACATTCTCCCGCCCATTGAAGTAGTTGAGGGATCAATTTCCAATGCTGATCCACGATGTCCAGAAGAGTATGATTGGTTATGGTTTTTGCTGATCAATTTCCATATTAAATTGACACACAAAAAATGCGGATTACATGCTTGCATATGCACTAGTAAAGAAAGCATTTGTTTAAATTGTGCAGTGAATATCTTGACCTACGATAATCAACATCATCATAATATCTATTGCTTTGCACAAATATGTTTTGTCTTATATTGAATGTGTTTTTTTTATCCAATATTGATTGTTTTTTAAGTTGTCTTAGTAAGTATCTCTTCGTTGATATGTGATAGGAATCCTAGTCTGTTCAACATGTTCATCTGTGTCAAACATCTTTAGCAGTTTTGTTTGATTATCTATTTTTACGGTGATTGATCATGGCTTCTGAAGGTGGGAAGATGGATTAGCAGATCAAGCTGATTATGACTCCTCTGGTAATGTCAGGAGCAAGATAGTGAAATCACCTTTTGTTCAGGTAGCTTTTAAATTGCTCATATGTTGTACTTGTTATCAGTTATCACAGTCTTTCTTGATTATTTAGTTGCCTATATCAATATGTTGCAGATTCCTCTTGGTGTTACAGAGGATAGACTTATTGGTTCCGTTGATGTTGAAGAATCTATAAAAACAGGGACTACAGTTTTTCAGCCAGGACTTCTTGCTGAAGCTCACAGGGGTGTATTATATGTAGATGAGATTAATCTTCTGGATGAGGGTATTAGTAATCTTCTTCTCAATGTTCTGACTGAGGGTGTTAATGCCGTTGAAAGGGAAGGGATTAGTTTTCGGCACCCGTGCAAGCCCCTTCTAATTGCCACCTATAATCCTGAAGAGGGTGCAGTTCGTGAGCATTTACTGGACCGTATTGCAATTAACCTAAGGTATTCTTCTAACTCTTAGGTAGAGGCTCGAGAGTATGTGATTCTCTCATCCATTTCATTATACTCTGTAGTTGTTTATCCATTGGGGTGCATATTATTTTTTGACTCTTCTTCTAGTATCACCATGGAGCTTTATGTTAGTTTCAAAGCTAAACTATTGCTCCTCTTTGTGTCCAAAGAGTCTGATGGTGTTCTTTGCTGATAAAAGGATATTTCTTGCAGTGCAGATATTCCAATGAGTTTTGAAGACCGTGTTGCAGCTGTTGGCATTGCGACACAGTTTCAGCAAGATAGCAGCGGGGTTATTAAAATGGTTGAGGGAGAAATGGAAGATGCAAAGACACAAGTAAGTGGTCATTTGCTATGTTTAATGCGTAATTTTACTTCGATTGGTAAGAATAATTGACGTACTCTATCCATGTCAGATCATTTTGGCTAGGGAGTATCTGAAGGATGTCACTATCAGCAGTGAACAAATAAAATATTTGGTCATCGAAGCAATGCGTGGTGGTTGCCAGGTTTATAATTTTTATAATTATAGTTCTCCTTTATGTGTGTTTGTTGTGGTGCTACACCTAATGCATCTGAATCTAATTTTAAAGCGATAGTTTCATTTTTGTAGGATTGTCTGTAATAATTTACCTTTTCTAACTCCTGGGAGCTGTTTGGAATACATATTATAGCTTCCTCTTTTATTTCTTAAACATTACAAATTGTATAACACATGCTTCTAGATCATATCCCGTCATTTGTTTGGTTGTGAGCCAAGATAATGGGTAACCAAATGTCTATTGCAGGGTCACAGAGCTGAACTATATGCTGCTCGTGTTGCCAAGTGCTTAGCTGCTATAGAAGCACGTGAGAAAGTCAATGTGGATGATCTAAAGAAAGCTGTTAGTATTGGAAACCTCAGCTTGCTATCTTGAGAATTAAGTATCATAAGGCTTGTAGAAAATGGATTTACTTGTTTGTGCATTAGACTTCTTATGTTTCTTCTCCTACAGGTTGAACTAGTAATTCTTCCTCGCTCTATCCTCAATGAGTCTCCTCCAGATCAACAGAACCAACAACCTCCACCCCCACCACCTCCCCAACAAAATCAAGATTCAAAGGAGGAACAAAATGAAGACAATGACGAGCAAGAGGTTTTATAGCAAATTTACTGCTGACATCACACTTTGATTTGAGGGTTTAGTACAAAGTTTGCTTATTGTGGGGACAATTTTGATACAGGAGGAGAATGAAGAAGAAAATGAACAGCAGCAAGATCAGCTACCAGATGAATTTATTTTTGATGCAGAAGGAGGCCTTGTGGATGAAAAACTTCTTTTCTTTGCTCAGCAAGCTCAGAGAAAAAAGGGGAAGGCTGGAAGAGCAAAGAATGTCATATTTTCAGAAGACAGAGGCCGTTATATTAAGCCAATGCTTCCAAAGGTTCGCTTCTGTGCTTATCTATTTACTACCTTTCACACGAAGAAGGGAAAATTGTGTATTTTCATCCATTATCCCTTAAACTGATGGGTTTAATTGAAAATAATAAGTAGTGTTCTAAAAATTGCATAAGGAGATCACTTAATATGGATTGCTTTTTATAAATTCGGACAGAATACCTTTTCATGATTGATTGCAAATCAATTCTGCCATCTTATTTTCTTAGCTCAACTCTTCATGATGAGGCAGGGTCCTGTTAGGCGATTAGCTGTTGATGCCACTCTTCGAGCAGCTGCACCATACCAAAAGCTGAGGAGGGAGATGGATGTGGATAAGACTAGAAAAGTTTTTGTAGAGAAGATGGATATGAGAGCCAAACGAATGGCACGTAAAGCAGGAGCTCTGGTATGGATCTGGACTCTTTGGCCTTAATCTGTATTACTTTCTTCTCGTATTTTCTCTTGCTTTCTATCTGTTTGTAGATTGTAAGTGACACTTAAGTGTGAGAATACATGTTATTCCATTCTTGATCTCGTTACCATTGTCACATCAAACCCATGGCTTATTGATCCTTGTAACTTTCTTTTATAACTGGATATATACGCAAACATAGTCTTTCCATTTTTCTTTACTTCCCTGCCCATATCACAACCCTTGTGGATTATTCTGATAATATTTTCAGTAATGGTTTAGAATTTACTAAGATTTGGAATAATTTTGGTCTGGCAGGTTATCTTTGTGGTTGATGCTAGTGGGAGTATGGCATTAAATCGCATGCAGAATGCAAAAGGTGCTGCTCTGAAGTTGCTGGCTGAAAGCTACACAAGTAGAGATCAGGTGACTTGTTTTCACACTTCACTTTTTCAAGTGAATGTTTCTTCTCATTGAAATTCGTCCCTGCAAAAAGCATATTAAAAGTTCTTAATGTCCTCTCAACAAAATTTAGCTTAGCTACTACATAGCATATACTACCTCCCTTTATTAATATTTGTCCTTTTAGAGTTTAATTTTGTTCATAAATATTTGTATATTATGAGTTTTTGCCTCTGATTCTATGGCCAACTTTCTGCAGGTTGCAATCATTCCTTTCCGTGGGGACTTTGCAGAGGTTCTTCTTCCTCCTTCCAGGTCAATTTCAATGGCTAGGAAACGTCTAGAGAGACTTCCGTGCGGTGGAGGCTCTCCTCTAGCTCATGGCCTTACCACGGTCTGCTACATATTCCATTCTCTTTGCAAACTACTGCTTCTGTTTAATTCCTTGACCTTGATTGACTTTGAGACGCTGTCTTGCATTTACATATATGGTCAGGCTGTCAGGGTAGGAATGAATGCAGAGAAAAGTGGAGACGTAGGACGAGTGATGATAGTTGCAATCACTGATGGTAGGGCTAACATATCACTCAAAAGATCTAATGACCCAGAAGCTGCTGCTGATACCCCCAGGCCTTCTTCTCAGGAGTTGAAGGTACAATTTCAATCAGTGTTTCAGGATCCTTGTTTGATCCAAAGGTTATAGGATCTCATCTGTCTTGGCTTATGACTGATGCAAAAAGAAATTCTGTCTTGCTTTAGCCTTTAGTGTATATATAGATTTTAATGCAAAATTTTGATTTTTGATAAATTTGGTATAGTTAAATTTTAATACAAAAAGAAATTAAAAGTCATAAATTGACTCATCAGCGAAGTAAATTCTGTCTTGCTTTAGGGTGCGTTCGGTACTAACTTTTTAGGAGCTTAATTCCGCTAGATGGAGCTTAATTTCTCCAAAATCTGCACCTTTGGGGTGGGAGGGTGTAGAAAAGAGGAGCTTAGTGTATATGTAGATGGATGAATTATGCTTCCAGTTCTAACCTATGTTCTGAATTCTTTTCTCAATTATGATCAGGATGAGATTCTGGAAGTCGCTGGGAAAATATTCAAAGCAGGAATGTCACTGCTAGTGATTGACACAGAAAACAAGTTTGTATCAACTGGATTTGCCAAGGAAATAGCTAGAGTAGCCCAGGGTATGTATTGTGTTTGGGTCTGTAGCTATATCACACTTGGGTCTGGTTCTGAATTTGCATGTTATAACTTTTTATTTATTTTTGATGTGATGCAGGGAAATACTATTACTTGCCCAATGCCTCAGATGCAGTGATCTCAGCCACAACCAAGGATGCTCTGTCTGCCTTGAAGAATTCATAGGCTGTCTCTAACTGTACTCTCAGAGCTTCTTTGTAATTTTCTTAATAGAGGAAAATAATCAGAAACTAACTGCTCGGATTTAAAAGTTATTTTTTGTAAAGCTATTTGAAGCATATGATTGCCTAGATGTGTTACATTCAACATTTCGCCAAACAAGTACAAAATTGCTCTTAAACAAAAGATGAAAAGCTTATCTGGATGCTTTCTTCTTTCTCCGGTGAGCAAAGCATAGTATTAAAATATGAAGTTACCTGATCATGGCTTCGGGATAATTAATTACATAAATTAAGAGGCGAGTCCATTGGGCCGTGTACATGGAAGAAATGTTTCGAATAGTTTCAAGGCCCAAAATGCGAAGTCAGAGCCCATTTGACTTTATACTTCGCCAACAAAAAATTCACTCTATCGGTCACAGCAACTCTCCCACTCCCTCGCGCGGTGGCCTCCAATTTCAAAATTCAGGTTTCATTCGAGGACAGTGCTTCTGGATTTTGTCTTCGTCGCACGCTCTTACCTGAATTTCTTCCTCAATTCAGCTGGTCAGAAAGTCGAATTTCTCCCCAATTTGTTTTTTCTTCATCTGTTTGTTTCTTGTGGAAGCTCTTCACTGACGCTTTGTGTATGAATTAGGGTTTTTTTGGCTCCTCCTGATTTCAGATGGAGGTTCTGTACAAGAAGCTCTACGACAAGTACCATAATTTGAAGGTTTGATTTTTTCTTACCGGAATCCTTCTTTCGCATCCATGATCAAATTCGGTGTGGTGTTCATTTTTATTCGAACGTATACTTTTCGGATCTGACGATTAACACTGTAGCAGTAGGAATTTAAAATGGCGGAGCTCCCGATAGGCTCTAATGTGGTATTATCCTTGAGGAAAAAAGGATACACAGTAAGATTATTCAGCTTATCAGCTATTTTTGTGCTTGCAGGGCAAACGGATTTCTCAGTTGGATCAGTCCAACAAAGACCTAGAAAAGAATTTCCAGGACTATCTCACAGGTACTCTCATTCAGTCATTCGTTTCTCTGCTTTTTTCTTTTTACTGATTTTAGTGTTCGGCTTATAGTCTTTTGCTGTGTGTATAAAGAAATGGCTACATTTTTCCTGTTATCTAGTCTTTTTTTTCCCCTTGTTTGATTGTAGCTGCTGATGCCTTTATCAATCAATTGAATGGTGAAAATCAGAAGTTACGAGCTGAAATTGATGGTTTACGAAATGAAGTCATTTCATCGAGGACCTTGAGGTACTTCATTGTTTGGGTTTAATCCTTTGACTTTGTCATTTGCGGCGCAAAAACAGTATACGTTATGGCTTGATTTGATTTCAGCTCTGAGAAGGATCAGAAGTATGAAGATATCCAGAAACTTCTATCCGAAGAGAAACAGAAAAGTAAGGAAAGTGATACTGTGAATTGTTCCTCCTTACATGCTATCACTTTTGTAAATATTGCTGTTTTCCTTTCCCTTCTATATTGGCAATATCTAAACTTAATTATTTGTATCAAATACTAAATGGGGAAGGAAATCTTTTCGGATGCAAAGATATTAATAAACATTTATGATTTTATAGGTGTCTTATAATGTATTCAAGATTTAAAGTGCATTATATTATCTAATGCACAATAAGAGTTGATGTTACATTCTGGCATGCATATTAAGGTCCTGCAAAATAATATTTTGTGCAACTTCTGTTTTCATGTTACCTCTTTATCTACATCTTTTTATGTTACTACTCTATCTTCTTTGAAACTTTGAATATACGTCCTACTTATATATTAGGAAATATGTCAACTGTCATTAATGTAGAAATGTAGAAACCACTTTGCTGTGTTTTCTTTTGTTTCACTTGTGAAATTGGAGGAGCAAATTTGACACTCTTCTTTTTAATTAATATCTGATGATGCTTTCTTGACTGTTGCTGTGGTTGCTTTCCTCTTCCTTTTGTAGGATGATATTGAAAAGCATTTTTTTTCCCTTTTTTGTCCAAAAAAAATTATTAATGGCTTGCAGTACATCTGTTTTGGGTTATAGAGGTATAAGGAATAAGGATGAAAAAACACTGATTAGAAAATAGATGTTTCTAACTTATCATTGTTTATTATATTATTATTTTAAACTTTAACCTCATCAAGTGCAGATGAAAAACTCACCAAGGAAATTGATCATCTGCTTAAGTTGCAACAAGAAAGGCAAAATCAGAACCAGGAAACAGATACACCTCAAGATTCACTTGCTAGAAAGCGTAGGAGGCGATCTGGAGTAGCTAGTGATACTGTGTCAACTGAATTAGTTCATTCCAATGTAAATCTTTCCAAAGTATCAGAACCATCAGTGTCTATTTCTAAAGAAAACATCGATAATGTAGATCATCAAGAGGTACTTCTGTTAACTTATATAGCTAGTTGAGTCACTGGCTTTATGTCCCAATTCATCTTATATGGAAAACTATAATTGTCTTGATCAATCAATTGCAGCCCCAGCGTTGCAGGAGTTCCAATGATTCAGGTACCTTTCTAGAAACTTTTTGCCATTATATTGGAAATGTTATTTATGAAATCAATTATTTCTATCGTCTATGTTAGCAGGCTCTAGCAACTATCTTTTCCAAGTCCTTGTCGAGTGTTTTACTGGCATGAAAGTCTCCGTTGTAAGGCAGTCTGATGGTGTGGGTATATGTGCGCTTCATCAATCTAGTGGTATTCTCTACTTTAAACTTTCCATTTTATGAGAAAGCACGTTGAATTATCCTAGATTTGATTTTTGTTGAAATAGCTTTCAGCACTTCAACTGTGAGCCAATCTTGTTTTGACCAAATTGCAGGATACTCATTCGAGTTGACTTGGGTGAAGAATGCTGGCACAGATGAGACTCAATTACTGTATCAGGTGTTATCACTGGGGACTTTTGAGAGGATTGCACCTGAATGGATGAGGGAGGCCATAGTCTTCAGTCTGAGCATGTGCCCCATGTTCTTTAAAAGGGTGTCTCGTATCATGAAACACCCATAGTATAGAAATACTCAGTATATCATATTATCATCTGTAAAGTTGCATGATCTATTCAAAGATTTTATGGTAGTATTAGTGTCATATTTAGTGTCAAAACCATGCATTTTGAAGGTTGTAGCTTGTAGCCTTCAAGTTGCTGATTCAGTCATACAAGCTGGATTTGTAAAACATGACAATTGATGTATTTTAGTGGCAGGGTCGTGTGTAAACTCATCTTGACACTTGGCAGATTTAGGATCGTTTCGTTTCCTGTAATTTGTGTGCTGAATTTCAAGACTTTCTACACTCTCTTCGTATCATCGGCATAGCGTATGATCAGTTTATGCTACATGTTTTTACTGCAGATTTATAATCATTTCGTTTCCTGTAATATCTACTAATTGTGGGCTGGCATAGAGGCAAGATAAAGAATTCAACAATATCCTCATATATTACATCCAAAATTTTAACTTGCTATCATAGTTACACGGAACACGTCTAAATTTCCTTAAAATAAAAAAATACAAAATCTCGGAAGACTGTTTCTACATATGAGCATTTCCTATAACGTTATCTGTGCATGCTACATATCTACACAAGCGTTGAGAAAGCTGAAAACAAAATACACACCTGAAGGTGAAAACATTCAAGAAATCACTCTCCAACCCAAAAAGGAAAGAAAGAAAAAGCAACAAACAAAAATGGGTTTGGATATTGTCCACAGTATGTCTGTATGTGATTTTGTAGGTGTCCTTACGTGTAATTCTGGAAGGCGAAAGGGTGAGCAAGAGGAGGGGTGTATGTGTGCTATTTTAAAAGTACCTTCTTGACCTCGAAGGTTCAAATTGTCGACTGCGGGAGCTTCCAGGAGTCGCCCATGCATCGCTCCAACTTCTCCCACTACTAGAACTCCTTTGGTAACCATATGATTGCTCTGAACGCATCCTTGAAGCACCAATTCCACTCAAGTTTTTCAACGCATTTCTCACCTCCTCTTCGTACTGAAACCGCTGTCAACAGGTTAAAAACACCCATTCATTTCCAAGATATAATTGAAGATTCGAGTTGTTTTGAAAAAGAGAAGAGCATGTTGCACTTTTCTGGAAATTTAGAAATCAACAGAAGAATTGCAGATTTGCAGGTGATAAAACATGGAGAAATAAAAAAAAAATGCAGCTTTATCAATCAAACCTTAGTAGCATCTGAAAGCGTAGAATATGCCTCTCCAATCATTTTGAAAAGCCTATCAGCCTCTCTCTGAACCTCCTCAGACATTTCCTTCCAAAGCCCGTCATCTACAGTCTCACCTCTAGTCAAAAGTTGGCATGCCTATATCGACAGACAAAATTATAATATAAAATAAAAAAAAGCTTAGTATGCATTCTTAATCTGGTGGATGGAGGACAATTTGAACATTTGGTAAACAATTTTGACCTTGTCAGGGTGATGCCTAAGGGCAGCCTTACGATAAGCCTTCTTGAGATCTGCTGAAGTGGCCGACGGTTCAACTCCCCTGAAGCAGTCAAATTTCACTTTAGCAATTTCTACTTGCTATTAACATCATGTTCTTCTCATGTTATTTCATATACTTACAAGATAAGGTAGAAGTCCAAAGGAGGTTCCTTGATAGCCAGTTCCTCCACAAGAGCAAGCCGCATATGAGCCTGTCTTAGATCAGCTTGAGGGTTTACTGGCCCATCTGTTGCTTCAGGTTGATTGGCTTTTTCCTCTGCCTGCTTTGTCAAAAGAGATATGACCCTTTGAAGATCACTAGCTGCCTCATCATAATCTCTGATCATTTCAAATAATGTTGCTCTTCTAGAAATTGCCTGGTAAATACATGATAAATATGATTATCAGAATAGAAGGAAGTAATACTGTAATTGGATATGATGAATGAAATTGAAAAATCTGAACTGGAGCTAAAGAAATGAGAGGAAAAAAAGGTTCCAACCTTCGAATAATTTCTATCAAGGGCTATGGCCAGATTGCAATCTGCAATAGCATCAGGAACCTGACCCAATGATTGGTAGGCTGCAGCACGATTCCCAAAACATACAGCTGCAAAGGGACGTGACTGGGCATTACATGCCAAAGCAACAGTATAATGTTCAATGGCTTCAGCGTGCTTTCCAGCTTGATATGCTGCATTTCCTGCAGACTGCAATGGCAATGCTACAATTAAACTCATGAACAGAGCCGGGCACCCCTTGAGCAACAAAGAATTAAGCGGTTATCAAACCTCTTAATGGGGTTGAAAAAGGAAAGCAACAAAAGTGGAAAAGCCCAAATATACATTTCTAGGACAAGTGCAGGCTGACAAATTTCTTAAATTCTCAGAATTACATATTTTTCAGAGAATTATTGATGTTGGGCCTAGTATCAGTGTTAATTCCTGTGCGGACATATCACTGACCACTAATCATGCTACATATTTTGCCCTAGTGATAAACAAACAGAACCACACTAAAGAAAAAACACACTAAAAGACATGGTTTCTGATTCAGGATTCATTAAAAATTTCAAGTATGGTTAGGTGAATAGGTTTTGATAGGAGCACAGATGATACTATCATTGACATTGTATTTATTTTCACCAAAGCAGATACACTGATTTGATTAGAGGACAGAAAAGAACATTCAAATAGCACCCAAACATTTTTCAACCAGGTAAAACCTAGGAAAGGAACAAGTCAAGCCTACCTTACGCTTTACCAGCTCCCGAGTAGGGGCAAGTAGAGGTATCAGTGATTCAACAACTTGGGGCCCATATCTACAAATTACAATTCAAGTATTTGAGAAGTACAGTGAACAACGTAAGAATGTAAGGAAGTAAATAAATAAGTGTCCATTACCTGTCAGTAACTGATTTCAGATCTGTTTGCTTCTCCAGGAATTCTAGACCTTCTTCAAGCTTTCCCAAATAGAAGTATGAATTGAAGATGAAGGAATAACGCCATATCCGAAAAGAATAATTGGTTAACAATTCGGAAGGATCCAGATTTGACGACTCCTTGTAGACACCCAACAAAGGGAAGTTCTTTTCAGCTGTCCGCAGAGTCTGCTCGCAAAGCTGAATCACCTCCTGGTACATTTGCATCTGGATAATGATTCATGATAAACAAATTGAAGAATGATCACAACAGGATATTTGAAAGGACAGAATCAAATATCTCAGGGAAATATTTTTAATTATTCTTCCTAAAGTAAACTACAAACCAAGAAAAGAGCTTCTGCTTTCATTTGCAGCAATTTCTCTGAATAAGGGCTTATAGTCAAGGCCTCGTCAATAGCTTGCAAGGACAATTCAGCATCTTTCAATGTTTTATGTCGTAAAAGCTCAGCAGAGTGATCTATGCACTGGGACACTTTCTGAAATAAAGTAATGCATGAGGATGAAATTAGCAACTATTGCCGCAAGTGTACACAATATGATATCATGGAAACTGAATTAAAACCCAGCTTCCATCTGGTACAGAGTATCCTAACTATAAATTCTAAAAACTGCCATAAAGCACGAACAATGCAATGCAATACTAATTCAACGAAACTGAGATGTTAGATTTCTCATCCATATTTTGCCCGAAAACTAGGTATAGTCGACGTAGAATGAGAGAAAGAACATGCATGATAAGTCACTGTAACTCTACTTGGCAAGGTTAGATAAATAACTGATGTCTGTGGTTTAGGGGAAAAAAAAACAATTTGTAGTACATCCAGCAATCCAAAATGTACGATTTCCTCTTTACCCATCAAAATATCAAATCTATAACTTTGTCCATCCTCAATCATGTTGGTCTGTGGAGAAAAAACATTAAGTTGCTTAAGCTCTTACATTCTACAGCCAACTATTTTTAGAAGCCTATTGATGGATAATCATACAGAAAAAACACTCTATATACCCCATCCACCCCACTACCCTAATTCATATAAACGGAAAAAAAAAACACGAAAGGAAGCTAGAAAGTAGAAGAATAATAAATGAAATGGAAAGAGCATCGATTATAATAGATATGTACCTGAGCCTTTTGGAAACTTTCAGAAGCCTCTACAATAAGTTTCCTGTCAGCACAATCTTCAATTCCGGACTGCAAAAACTTCATGAGAAGTGGTGATGCCTCTGCAACTTCTCCCAGAGCAATGTAGCAGCTTGAACATAAGAAGAGAAAGGAGATAAGGAAATATACAACAACAAATTCAGGCTAAAACAAAATAAAAAATGATCTAGGTTAATGGGAAATCACCATCACCACTAATTGTAAACATAAACACAACCACAGGTAGAATGCAAGTTCAAGCGGCATTTGCTAAGAGACGAGAGTTAAAACTTACTTTGCCTTTCTAACTAGAACTCTAAAGAAGTTAGGATCAATTTCATCTGCGGCCCTACAGTCTGTCAATGCATCTCTAAATCGCTCAAGGGACATGCGAACTGCAGCACGATTACTGTAGCACAGCATCAAAGCTCTAAGTTCGTCTCTAGATGCCTCACTTTTTGAAATAGAGTTCACTCCTTGCGAATAACAATCCTCTGCTTTATCAAGATTCCCACTAGAGTAGGCTTGGTTTCCCCTACAGCCATAAAAATTATGAAGTGAAATTGATCAGATAACACCCATGTAAGAGAACACTAATTATGAATCTGGTTTACTCTGAAGCAATAGTCATTAGAAAACACATAAACCGATAGTTTTGATAATGGAGGATAATATAAAGAAAAATGTGGCCATCCACCTCAATCTCCACTTTTCACAAGCCTCCTTAGCTGCAAAAGCTGTGGCTGATGGAGAGGCTATCTCCTGCTTGACATTTCTTCTTTTATCCACCTCTAAGCTAGGCCTTTCTTTACAATGATGACTATAAATATCTTCAATTTGTTGGACACCAGTGTCAAGTACCGCAGGACCTCTTGAACATGAAGATAAGTGAATTGTTGACGATGCATTTGACAATAAGGTGTTCTGCAAGTAGTTGAATGGATCCTGACCAACTTTTGTCCGATTTTTCTTTTTCTGACTACGAATTGCAGGTGCTACTTGACCTTCAATAGAGGAAGAGGCTGAGAATTTAAAGGGAACCCCTCCTTTTAATTCAGAACTGGAAGCAGAGAAAAACTGAGTCCTGTTGTCTCCACTTCTCTGGGCCTGGCCATTACATCTGGAACTAAATTCGTTTTCTCCGCTCATTATTGAGAAGTCGTTTGCAGACTTGAAACGTTCAGTTTTAATTGCAGAAACAGGTTCTTCAGATGAGGCCTCCACACCTACACCTTCATTAACACAACAGGCAGAAACCTGCTCTCTTCTCTCGACAAATTTTATATTTTTACCTTCATTAATACCCAAGAGTTTTGTTGCAGAAATCAGATCTTCATCTGATACATCTCCATAAGCTGGTTGAGTCTGCTGACAATCATTTGCTACGTGGTTTTCGTCAAGATGAACAGATTCTTCAGATGGTGTAGAAGCCTCTCTTGAAGATTGATTACCACGCACAAGTTCTTGATAAGATGAAACCTCCATAGGAGAGTAAGACTCAGAAGGTTCTTGTTTATGTAAGAAGCTGCTTTCTTTTGAAAACAAATTATTCGCAGCCCAGGGTTGAGCCCGTGTAGTTTCGTCTGGTTTAACCTTCATTTTCCTTGTTGGACTGTCTTTGACTGGTTCCCTTCTTGCACCAAATTCCACTTTCTGATGGAAGCCAAAAAATGAAGTCCCTTTTGGACTTGGTGTGTTGAGCTCAGGTGTCCCTAAGCTATCTTGTTTGCTGGTATATATAAACTGATGTTTCGTTTGAGTTCCATCATTTGCCCTATATCGCGGAAATTGTTCTTCTACACCAATGAAACCTTCACCGTGAATTTTCATATCTTCAGGAGTGAACTTTTCATCCATTTGCACAGGCAGTACGCCTGTCTGAGAAGAGGATTTGCCTAAACCAGAATGATCATAAGACCCGTTTAATTCATTGCTGATTTTCAACTGTGCTAGCTCATCCAAGATCATACTATTACCTGAGCGAAACATAACCTTTTCATTCGCATTATCTTTATCAGCATTTACATCAAGATTTTTGATCTTATTTGTGATGGTATCTGCCATGCCAGAAACAACAAAATCACTTTCCTTCTGTCTATTTCCAAACTCAAAATTATAATTTCTACTGGTACCAAAAGCAAGGCCATTACCATTGGCCACATCAGCATCTTTAATATTAAGTTTCTTCAAGTCTCTAGTCAGCAATATATTATATCCATCATCAATATCACCTCCTCCAAACCCAATGTTAGTTTGAGAATCTCCATTTA
Organism: Fallopia convolvulus; assembly: GCA_964016875.1. Lineage (NCBI taxonomy): Eukaryota > Viridiplantae > Streptophyta > Magnoliopsida > Caryophyllales > Polygonaceae > Fallopia > Fallopia convolvulus. Next base: position 40,348,369 of record OZ024736.1, read on the forward strand.
AGTTAAAATGCTTACCATCGGAAGATAAAGATGTATCATGATGCGTTGAATCTTGAATGTTCAGCCTTTTGATCTCATCATGAAGCTCACGTGATGCGATTTCATCCACCTGAGGACTATTCTGCGCATTAGTAAACCTTCCATTTCCCCTCTCATTAATACTCTTCCCACAGCCATTGGCACCCATGGAAGCGTTCTCATCCCGAAGTCTCAGTTTTTTGATCTCATCAACAATTGAACTCTCAGTCTCACCTCCCTGATTTGGATTCAAACCCGAACTCATCCTATTCACTCCGAGCATAGAAGATCCATCATCAGCCATTCTGAATCCAGGTTCACATGATGATGAGACGCCTGAATCCAAGTCAGCGGTCGAAACTCTTCCGCAATCGCCGGAAACAGGTTGGAATCGATTTAAGGCGGCATCAAATTTACGGGATGCAGCGCCGCCCATTGTCCGATTATGCTGCGATTTCCTAGGTCTCGCAATCCGTGGCCTTGAAAGACCCTGGATCGTGCCGAATGCGCCCGTATCCGGCGCCGGTTTCGACATTGAAGGCGCGGAGAACTGAAAATTGGGGCTGATATCGTTCGACGGATTATTCATGGCGCGAAACGAAGACAGTCGATCGTTTTAAACAACCCTAGAAGAATTCAAAGGGCTCGAAACCTGACCTTCATTGGCAAGACTCATCGTCTGTGCTCCTAGAACCTGAGATTGGACTCCGGCGGTGTCTAATAACGCCGGCGGCATCTCAGGAACCGAATCATCAAATCCGATGGCAGCAGTTAGAAATTATCGGCGTAGAGATTTTCAGGGGCTTTGCTCAGGATTTTCTTGTGGAGGAAGGCGAGGTCTCTCTCTCGCGGTTTCACTAGCTTACAGGTGGAGGTCCCTGATTCTCCCTCTCTCTTCACTTGCTGTGTTTACATTTACAAGGACGGAGGAGTGTTAACGTTCTTTTCTTTTTTTCTTTTTTCTTTTTTCTTTTTTCTTTTTGACTTTGATGTACACATTCCAGATTTTTTTATATAATTTATATACTTAAAACACCGTTTATTTTCATAATCGGAAAAATCTCAAACAAATAACAAATGACATATTTGGGTTAATACCACGTAATTCATATACTGCTGAGCCTTTTCCGTGCTAAATGACATTTTTGAATGTGTAGACAAATCACATGCTAAATGGGACCTGATCATTCATGTTAGTCTGCCACTATATATTTAGCAATTTCACAAGGGCTAAGTAGGTGCCAACATATATATATCTACTTCAGATTATAGTACCATAGGAAGTGGGTCCCGCTCCTGTTTATGGACCAGAAGGCTCATTATGTTGGGCCTAGACATAGACCGATACGATACATCCACAAACCGGTCCTTTTTTATGTTGGGCTCGTTTTGACGCATTTTGCATGCATTGTCTATCACCTAGAAAACCTTCAAGAATTGACTGAAAACAATCAAGCATGGACATAAGCAGTACACACTTTGTTGTAAAATCACAATCTTACACTGAATAAATATAGATCATGTATCCACGTAGGGAACATCGAAATGTCAATTGGGAAAAATTGTATACACATGTCGTAATGCTATTTGTGCTATAAAAATTAGCCCAATCTAATATAAAATCATGCGTCCGTCCCTGATCACAGCAACCTGAAATTTGGCGGTTCACCATTGTAAGCTGCAAATTCTGTCATCTTCAAAGGCCTCCTTTGTCAAATGGTCTTGTTGTAGCTACACTAACTACCTATTAAATGGTTCCACGAAATCTAAATAACCAACAAAAATCAAATTATGTAGCCTAGCTGGTAATACTACTCTCATCTGTTGGCCCTTGACAATGTGTAGGATGCGACAATACGTTTGTGTGCAATGCTTTGCAATTATTCATTTGAAAAGACATTAGAACAAAGCCAATTCTCCCGACTTTCAAATTGAATTGCATAGAAGCCATTATAAGCATACTCTATGATTAGTCAAGTATTCAAAATCAATTCTTAAACTAGGTTTTAAATTTTATAAACTTTCTTTGGAAATGTTTCTTGTACAAGCAAATTGTTTTGTTGAGAATATGTTTCCACGTCTAAAAGTTGAAACTAAAATTATCTATGTATAATTATATGAGTTATTCCGTTTAGTGTTAATGTGTCATATAACAGTGTCCCGAATAAAAAAACTACCAAAAATGGCAGAATTTGATTATTTTGAAGCATCAAAATTTAATTTAAAAGAACCAATATGCCCAATCAAAACATCATTTAGTTGATGTTTTCGTTTTGACTTCTTCTTGCTATCAAACTCAATAGCACTAAGCCATTGCAAATGTTCAGAGAAAACAAGTTCAAAATGTAGAGCATTAGAGTTTAAACGAACATTATTAAACATAATTGCATTTCTATGACCTCAAATGTACCACCAAAGAAAACAAATGATATCGCTATTATTTATATTTATAGTATAAATTAAATTTCCAGTAAAATTTCTCAAGTTTGAAATTTCAAAAGAGCATTGCAGTTTTAATTCTAGATTTGAAATCATTTTTTTTTGTGAAAGTACGATTAAAAAAAGGTGATTTAAATTTTCATTATCCAAATCACATATAGAGCAACAATGAGGTACACAATTGAAGTAGTGATTCAACCAATCAGTTGTTGGAAGACAGTCTACACAAGCTTTCCAAAGAAAGTTTTTATTTTCGGTGGAAGCTTAGTTTTCCAAATTCAAGTGAAACCATAAGAATTTGGGCAAGTGGCCGAAGATTCGAGAAGAGAAGATGCCGAGTTAACGGAAAAAGATCCATCCATGGACGAGTTCCAGCAAAGCTCATCGTCATAATCAGTTAAAGGGATTCGTATTAGAGGATAAGATGAATAATACTGGAAGGCAGAACACTAGAGTGAGTAGGTTTGAGTTGAATGTACCTTAATGGAAAACTTTCAGCCCACTCGCCTCAGATTCAAATCATCTCAATTTCAAAGTGCCAAACGGATACGAAATCATCAAGCTGTGCAGCCTTCCTCCAATAGGAGACTTCGTTCAAGAAATTTCAGAAAACAATCATCCATACCCAATCAGTCAAAGAGTAGTTGGTATATTCACTTTCTTTTGATTGAAATCATGCATGCTGCTAGTGTTTAAACAAAGATATTTGGAAGTTGTCAAATACCCTGTGTATTCGTACCTACCCAATCAGTCAATCACTTAGAAGATGCTAATTACTGTATTTGACAAACCTAGGCCACTTCAAGAGCCCAATACAACGGCATTACCAATTTCAATGACCAATTTCGTTGATGTTTCCTGCAAACAAGCAAACCAAAGTGTCTTTCCTCCATACACACAAGACCAACTACAAGAAGATACTATCATTAACTTGGATTAACTTCAAAACAAGGTTTCAAACTCCTCAAATACAACGGCATCATCACCAGAAAAAAGAAGAAGAGAGGAATAACTTAAGAGCAAGTCAACTCTTTTAAGCTTCTGCTTTCAGGTTAGCAACATCACAATATCATTGCAGATTCCTCTACATTAGAGACAAAAAAAATAGCCATTACCTATTCATATTCGGAGAGCTTATATGCCAGGTAAGCTTTAACAATGTGCTGATATTTGCTAGGACTGTCAAACCACGTGGGCGTGTTCAAGATTTCACGTTGTAGCAATGCCATACTGTCCTCCGGTGCCACCTTCTTCTTTTTCTGGGTCAAAGACTTCCAAAACCTTCCCCACACATACATTGCTCTCTTCAGCCGAACACTCTTGCTCCCACTGACAAGAAACCTAAAGTAATCCTTTGCTAACCGAGTGATCTCTGGACCGTGGAGGATGTAAAGATACTGCAATTTAAAAAAATGAAGAACAGAGTTAAAATCAAAACTCATTTTTTTATTCAAAAATAAAAAAAGGACATAACTGAAAGTAACCAACTTTTGCAAAAATTGTGAAACAGTGAGAATGATTAAGGGTGTGTTTCACTTTTAGGTAGAAAGGGTTTTTGGGTGAAAAGTGATTTTTAGTTTCTCGAAAAACGTAAAAAGTAGAGAGAGTTGCACTGATTCCAAGAGTATTAAAAGTGATTTTTAGGTAAAAAGAGCTTTTGTATGTAAAGTGAAACAAGGCCTAAACATAATGACCTACTAGAGCAAAAACTCAGAAACATCAAAGTTTTTAAAACAGAAAAAGAAAACAATTGAGTATTTATCAGCTGACTAGATTTTGATCACATAGCTAGTTATATGCCATCCACTAATCTTCATCCTCATCATGATCAATATTGGTAGTTTATAAAGGTTTCCTTGTTGCAAGATAGCATAATTTTTTATGTACTAATCCAGCAGCAAGTCAGATATATTTAGAAAGGTAGAGCAGATACCAATGAGATGAGGCCAATGGTAGCTAGAGTCAGTTGCAACAGCTCATCCAACTGCTCAGCAGGCGTCTCTTCTTCTGACCCACCAGAATCATCCCTGCCACCACCACGCCCACGCCCACGTCCGCCACCTCCATCAGATGGTGGATCCTCACCACTGCTCTCTTGCCTTTCAATCTGCAGGCGCAGTATCTCTTCTAATGACAGTTTTTTGCCAGAATCTCCAATAGAGTTCTCCTGAGGAGGATCGTTATTAGATTTTAAGACATTAAACAGAATCTTTCCTAACCCCGCTACTTCAGTGTTGAGTAAAATAAATCAGCACATCCTAGGTGATGCCTAAAATCAAATAATTATAATTGTAAACAATACAAAAGAAAATATGAGTGTTACTTACTGGATTGCTAAATTCTGACTTGCCACTATCTCCAAATACACAAATTGGGGGGCATCGTTGATATTTAGGCTTACTAATTGTAAGTTTCAGACAAGTTCCTGGGAAAGTCCGAAAATGGGCAGTTGTAATGCACGGTACAGATGACACCCCGCTAATATGACTTATTTTCGTCACACCTATTTGGGGCCTGAAAGAAGCAACTTGAAGGGAGATCATGATGTGCGAATGTCCACTAGCTCAAATTCAATTTCTAGCCAAGAACATAACTGCAAGAAAGATACTGTAGTATTACATCCAACTTGCCACATTTCCGAAAAATTCAGCCATCAAAGTGCAAGGTGCAAAAAAAAGTAGTGTGTATCAATTAGACAACGCTGGTGTCTTGGACAAGGTTAAAACCTAGTAAGATAAAGGCAAAGTTTAAAATTGTTTTGATATGCGTGATTTTTCCATGTCATTGGGCTTTTTCATAGCTTGAACCAATGTAAAAACAAAGCGGCGGAGGCAGGGCGGCCGCCCCCACCGGCGGCCGGGAGTTCTCAGCCAGTCGCCAGCGGCACAAAAACAATGAAACTTTGGATCTTTCTCAATTGAGAAATAAGAGCCATAGTTGACATAAAAACAAAATTCAATTGAGAAAGACTTGTTCAAACCGATCAATTTTGGAGACGAATTTGTAGACTTAGCCGAGGCAGAGAAGATATGGCGGCGCCGCGGCGGTGAAGGATTCTATCTCCGAGTCCGTCGTTCAGTCCTGATTCTCAGATGGACGAACTTTCCTAAAACAAATAAACAAATCAGTTGAATGAACTTGGGCCTGTTTACAGATAGGCCCGCTGGACAAATAAAAAGAAAAACGATAGACTAGTAATCGGCCCGCTAGACAAAAAATACAGTTAAATGAACTTGGACCTGTTTATAGATGTATGAATAAACTTGGGCATGTATATTTTTAGTGTATATTATAAATGATTAATTAGTTTAAAATTTCTATTATGAAGAGTGATGATTGTATAATTTAAATATATTTATATATATATAGAAATTTAGACCAAATTATATATTAAAATAGAAAAATAAATTTGCTAGTAACATTAGTAAGGTAAAAATATATATTTTATCTATAAACTCACTTATTTTTTTAAAAAATTTTTATTAAAAAATGGGGCGTTTCAGTTTGGATGTCATGTAAGATAATTTCGGTATAATTTGGTGCACGAGAAGAAAATGCTTCTAATCCAAGAATTCAAAGACTCGACCTCCTGCCTCTTCTCCCTCGTGCAACTCTTCTCCGAAACAAAGCATGTAATCCAAAAATTCACTCCGACCTCCAAATTGAAGAGCACAATGTTAGTTTTAGTTAGTGTTGTTAGTTGAAGGTTAGATTCGGCTCTTGTAGACCCCGAAGGATAATCAAGACGATTGAGTAGACCCCGAAGGGTAATCTCGTGAGTAGACCCGAAGGTAATCTCGTTGCGTGTAGACCACAAGGGTAATCACCGCCGAATGTTGTTAGTTTATGTTAGCACGATTTAAAACTTTAAAACCATAAACAACATGACTTGTCTAGATAAGGCAACGAGTCGAATGATTAGATCAATCTTTCCTTCAACGTTTATTGCCCCTATTAATATGCCTAGGGTATAACCACAATAACGTTGCGAGATAAAACGTTGCTATACAATGAACATGTGGCAAACATGTCTCATCATTGCATATATACGCACTTCGTTCTTCAATAAGTGTCTTGTGGATGATGTAAAATAATCAAACACAACTCTCGTGATTTTATTAGAACTCACGACCCTCTTCAAGAGAATGAATTCTCGAACCTATGCCAATGGGGCGTCAAGCCTCTATTTATAGGCAAAGGGGTTGGGCGGTTATTGGAGAGAGAAGTGGGAAGTTATTTAGTTGAGAAAATTAAGGAGAAAAACAAGGAGAAGAAATAGGAAAGTTGTTGTAACCACCTTGGTAACTTCCCTCAACAAACTTTCAAATTTCAAACTTCGTCCTTATCCAAAACTCAAGGAAAAGCCCAAAATGGCCCATGGTGCGTGCGGCCCATTACAAGGGGAAGCTAGCTCCGAGCTAGCTTGGCACACCCACACGCTCGAGACATGAAATGTCCGTCTCGTCCCCACGAGGCTCGGTGAAGCTTTCGCGAAGCCAAAAGCTCAACACCCTAGCTCAAATTCAGCTTAAACCAAAAACAGCTCCTAACTTGAGCTAGCTTAAAACCGAGGTTCCAAGCTTTGGTTAGCTCTCAAATTTTGCCACATAGTCCTTGAGCTTCATTTCTCAACCTAGGAATCATCACATTGCAAATTCATTGGACAAATCAAGCCACATTTGCAAATCAACCAAAACAGCACCATCAACGCGCCTAGCCTTACCGAGGTTGTCGCGCGCTTGCACCCTCGCAGCGGCGCGCCAACGCTAGTGCTTCGGCACCAAGCGCGCGCGCGCTGGTGCGTCTCGGTGTGCCGCGCCGACGCACGGTGCTTGGCTAACACGAGGTTCTCGCCTCGTCCTTGGCTAGCCCTAGGCCGTGAACCTTGACTTGGGTTCAATCGATCAAGGCGCGCCACTAGCGTCCTTGCCTCGATGCCGCCATGATTCCAACCTCTCTTACAACCCTTAGAACCACCATTGAGCCGATCACTAGGCTGTGTCTCCCGCACGCCCCAAGCCTATGCGATACCCTTGGTGATTTCCACACTTATCCATTCATGACTCACACCAAACGGATTGATGACTTTCACAAATCACCAACACACAAGTCGTCTCACTGCCCTTTATGGCTTTATCTCACACAAATCATCAATTGCTCATAAAATCCATGGAGAATAAAAAACAAGAAGGTATACATAGATTTATAAGGTTTGATTTTGATTTTCATGGTACCTAAGATTTGAGGCTTTGATTTCAAACAATAGAAACATTTATGGAAAAACAATTTACTCTTTACCTCTTTTCTTCCATATTACTCGCTTCTGAGTCGAAATCACAAGGTCAGGATCTCAACTTACTTCTTTCATTAGATAGAGTCTTTTATTTTCAACATTTCGCTTTTGAGTATTAGAAGTAGTTTATTGAGCTTTGATGAGTGTTTATGGTGGAAATTGACGGGTGTTTGAATTTGGTTGTGTTTAGGTTCGAAATTTCTAGAGTAGTAGTAGTGATATTATTCAGTTACATGTTCGAGAATATTGGACTGAGGGCACTAGATGGAAATGGCACCTACTGGATAATATTTTTTCGGCCAGCGTTCTCCTTAAGCTGGCTTCTTGGCCGTTCTTGACAGCGTGGAGGCGGTTGACACTTTGACAAGAAGAATTCTCCGTCAGGGTAATACACTGTTCGTGGGGCGTACGAATTGGTGGGCCCGACTCGGTCTATGATGGGAGATGATCGTATTGTGTACAACCATATTTGGGCTCTCAAAGCCACCGAACGTGCTCATCTTTTCTCTCGGATGGCTATTAAAGGCGTTCTTCTGACAAATCAGGAGCGAGTCCGGCGTCACTTCGCCGGAGATGCTACTTGTTCAATATGTTCTACCGAGGAGAAGTCACTGATCCACCTTTTATGCGATTGTGATATCACAAAGCGTTTCTGGGACGATCTTCACCCTTCTCTTGCCAGGGAAGTTTTTATCGAGTCTAATTATGCCTTTTCAGATTCGTTATAATCTTTCCTGTTCTCAAAAACATTCAAGTGGTGGTGCTTGAAATTATATTTTTGCTACTGTCATTTGGTGGATTTGGAAGTGGTGTAATCGGTGCATTTTTAAAAATATACCTTTTTCAAGTAATTGCATGGGGTGGTTTTAGAACAAGCGGGAGAAAGTGCGGGTGTGAGTGCACTGGATCGACCTGATTCGACAATATCTGGAAGAGAGGAACATTTCATTATGTGGACTCGACCAACTGAGTCATGGGTGAAGCTTAATTCTGATGGATCGATACGTGTTGATGGAACGGATTCCGCGGGTGGTGTTATATGTGACAGCGATGGACAATGGCAAGTAGGCTTTGTACATTATATTGGTATTTGTAAGGTTCCTATGGATGAGTTATGGGGTGCGCTTCAAGGTCTTAGCTTAGCTTGGGATCGGGGGTATATGAGGGTTTGTTTAAAATTAGACTCACAACTGGTGTGTTTTCTTCTAACCAAACTTGTGGATCGTTACCACCCTTTATTCAGCTCGGTAGCTCAATGTCAAGGCTTCATTAGGAGGAACTGGTTTGTCTAGATCCGACATATTTATAGAGAAGTGAATTGTGTTGCTGATTATCTTGCTTCATTAGCTTTCTCTTTTAGCTTAGGTTTTCATGTATTGTTTGACCCATCGGAGGGTGTTATTTCTTTCCTTAACGATGATGTAAGGGGTTGGGCAATTCCCCATTTGCTGATTACTTAGCTCTCTTTTATTATTAATAAAATGCCTCCTTGAAGGGTCAGAGAGTGTTGTCTCTCCTTCCACCAAAAACTTCCACCAAAAAAAGAAAGAGAGAGTTTGACGCATTGAGTAGAGCTACTGCTGCTAAAGAAGTGGGATTTGGAACGATAACATGATTTCGACTTTTGACCAAAGTAGAGAGTTGTAGAAAACAGCAAGAAGTATGTGTTGAGAATATAATCTGTATCCCACATCTGAAATATAAAGAGAAACTGCCTAACATATATACCCTTGGGTTACTCCTCCTATTGTCAATTGGTTTAGGATGGAACCCTATGGGCTTGTGTGATAGGCTCGTCCGCGCATGTGTGCGCTCAACCCTCAACCCAACACGTCTCTGATGTTTCCTCATGGTATCAAAGCGGTTCGATCCTTCGTGCCACCGCATTTGTCCTCGTTCCCGGCCGCCCTTGTGTCGCTGCATCAGTCACATTTATCCTCGTTCCCAGCTGCCCTTGTGCCGCCACATCAGTCACATTTTTCCTCGTTCCCAAGCGCCCTTGAGCCGCCGCATCAATCGTCCTCGTGCAGTATCCTCATGGTATCAGAGCGGTTCGGTCCTTCGTGCCACCGCATTTGTCCGCGTTCTCGGCCGCCCTTGTGCCGCCGCATCAGTCACATTTATCCTCGTTCCCTGCCGCCACATCAATCACATTTGTCCTCGTTCCCGGCCTCCCTTGAGTCGCCACATCAATCGTCCTTGTGCCCGTACATCTGCTTTGTCACCCCTGGTCCTGAGCTCATTATCGATCTTTTATATCCAAGTGTCAATTGGCTGACCTAGTTACACTTGAGGGGGCATGCTGAGAATATAATTTGTATCCCACATCTGAAATATAAACAGAAACTGCCTAGCATATATATATGCAGAATACATATACAGACACCTGTACTTGTGCAAAATAGTCATTTAGACACCTGAACTTTGGTTTTGTTCTATTGAACACTTGAATTTAGCATTTTCTGTTCTATTGGACACCTGGACGTTGAAACTTTTTTCCGTGTATTGCACTCGCGCTGACTTGTGTAAATATTTTTGCCACAAGGGCACCATGTGTATACCATGTCATTATTTTAATAAAATAAAAAAGAAAAACAAAATGAAAATGACATGTCATTATTTTAACAAAATAAAAAAACAAAATTAAAACAAATTCTTTCCCATATCTCTTTTCTCCTTCCTTTCATTCATTTTTTTTTATCTTTCGCAGATCTCTTTTCTCCTTCCGAAATCTCTTTTCCCAGATCTGATTTACCCGACCAAACCCTACCACCGCAATCCTCGCCTTTAACACCGATTCCCGGCCGTCGACGACGTCCTCTACCGCAACAACCACCGTCCTCTTCGTCGCCCTCCTTCTCCACCACCGCTCCATCTTCGCATTCCTCTTCTTCTTCGCCAAATCCGCACACTCCGACGCCCAATTCACCGCCGCTCGCTCCCTCACCAAGCTCACTCACCCCGTCGTCCTCCTCATCTACTCCCAACGGATTTCGATTCGGGTACCAATTCAAGGCCCCAACCCCCAACATCCACCGCCTGCATTGCCCGCGTTTCCAAGGGATTCGTCTTTGTAATCGGAGACAAGAGTCTAAACCTAGAATCAACAGATCCGATTGATCTCGAAACCACAAACGCAAAACCAAAGCAAGAACTAGCGAAAAGAACTCAGAGACTTGGTGACCCGGTTCGAGCACTAACACTCTACATCCGGGGGATTTCAGAGGAGGAGACCCGGCTCGAATATGCACTAAGATCAATTCCCATGGCGTTCAAGTACAAGTAAAGACACACGCAAGCAAAGCACAAGACCAGAACAAAGAAGACAAGAAGATCGGAGAACAGAAAACGAGAACACAGAGAAGGATCTAGAAACGAAAGGGATTCGGCCCCCTTTCCCAGCTGCAAGCTTGAACAAGTCGACTTCAAGCTTCAAGGACCATCGGAGATTAGCTACACCAACGGAGTTTCTTCTTCTTCCTCTCTTCCTCTCTTCTTTCTCTCTTCTCTCTCTCTTTCTCTGGAAGACTAGGGTTTGCGCCGCTGTGGAATGAGCTCATCCAAGGAGCAACGAGGCTTTTATAGCTAGGTCACGCGGATGGAAGGATCTCGAGCCTCAGAGCTCGCTTTAGACTTTTGGGCTTTTGCCCACGAGAAGGCCCATTATGTTAGGCCCAGTTGTACCGGGTGAATGAACCCGATCGAGCTACCTCCAACTGGTTCACCCGGGGTGGATTGCTTCGACCGGTTTACCTAGTAATCTTGGTCCAATCAATCACCTGAACCCGGTTCCCAGCTCCTGGCCCTATGCTCTACCATTACATGTGTTTATTACAAAGTACAATAAACAATGTATCTAATGAGGATTATTACACTTATTACAAATGCCCTCTTAATCCACATAAGATACTTGACCATGGGTTCGACACTTTAAATGCATATTCTTCATTGCCGAGCAGCCTCTTCATCATTGATCCAGGTTTTCCACATCTCAGCCTACATCACTGATGTGGAGAGCATTCCTGCAAAACACAAACTTATTAGTAGGAACAACTTTAGTCCCAAAGTCTGCAGGATTGATATCTCCAGCAATTTTTACCACATTAATCTGCTGTTGTTCTACTTCATCTCTGATGAAATGAAACCTTACATCTATGTGCTTTGTCCTCTCATGGTAGACAGGGTCCTTACACAAGTGTAAAGCACTCTGACTATCCGTAGAGAGGGTAGGCACATAGACCTTACCAGTGATCTCTTTCAGAATTCCTTTAAGCCATGAAGCTTCCTTAGAAGCCTCTACTGCAGCAATATATTCAGCTTCTGTTGAAGATAGAGCCACAATTGATTGTTGTTGTGCCTTCCATGAAATGCAGTTCCCAGCCCAAGTAAAGAAATAAGAAGTAGTTGATTTCCTATTATCTTTATTGCTGGCATAGTCAGAGTCAACATAGCCTGCCAACTCAGTACTTGGCTTGTGCTTAGTATATTTTAGGCCAATTTTTCTTGACCCAGATATGTACTTCAAACAGTATTTCATAGCTGCCCAATGAGTTTCACCAGGATTGGACATATATCTTCTAAGAACACTTATTGCAAAAGACAGGTCAGGCCTTGTACATAACATAGCATACATCAGGGAACCAACAACAACATCATAGGGTATGTTCTTCATCCTATCAATCTCAGCAGAAGTAGTAGGGCATCCCTTTTTAGACAATTCTAAGTGCCCTCCTAAAGGTATGGGAGCAGGTTTGGCATTCAACATAGAGAATCTTTCTAGAACCTTATGCAAGTAGTCAACCTGAGACAACCACATAACCTTTTTCTTTCTATCTCTTATGATTTTTACCCCTAAGATTCTTTGTGCTGGACCAAGATCTTTCATATCAAAATGTTTTTCTAAATCATGTTTGACACCAGTAATCTCAATCATAGAGGGAATCATTAAGAGAATATCATCAACATATAACAACACATACACAAGATTTTTAGTCTTAGTATGTTTGTAATACAGGCAAGTATCATATTTGCTTCTTATAAAGCTCAGAGATATCATGCAAGAGTTGAACTTTTTATTCCACTGCCTAGGAGATTGTTTCAGACCATAAATTGATTTTTTCAGGAGACAGGCATGGTTAGGTTTTTCTTTATCTACAAAGCCTTTAGGTTGTCTCATGTATATGGTTTCATTTAAATCTCCATGCAAGAAGGCAGTTTTTACATCCATTTGTTCAACTTCCCAATTATACACAGTAGCCATAGCAAGAAGTAGACGCATAGTTTTATACTTGACCACAGGTGCAAAGATATCATTATAATCAATGCCTTCTTTCTGAGTGAAGCCCTTAGCCACAAGTCTAGCTTTATACCTAGGTGGGTCTAAATCAGTAGCACCCTCCTTAATTTTGTAAATCCATTTACAATCAACTAGCTTAGCCTTATCAGGTTTAGGCACTAAGGTCCAAGTTTTATTCACAGTCATGCTCTGGATTTCTTCATGCATAGCTCTAAGCCAATCATTAGAATTTTTACTTTTCATGGCTTCTTCATAAGTTTTAGGATTGACATAAGTCACTACTTCAGCAACTAGCAGAGCAAACTCAACAATATTAGAAGTGAATTTCTTATTTGGAATCTTAACTCTAGGAACTCTATCTCTGACCAACTGATAATTATACAAGTTATGCTCAGGTTCATTTTGCACAGGATTATTATCAATGTCATTATCAATGTCATTTTCATGCATAGCAGGCACAGGTTCAATATCATTTTGCATTGAATTATCAGAATCATGCTCAAGCTCATGCATTGTAGAGTTTTCAGAGTTAGGATTTTCACTTACTACCCCACCTAATTGGTGGGTTTGCTGATTGTTTAAACTGGTGCCCTCTTGAATTGTGTTGCTTGTAGTGTCATCAAGTGGATGGCCTTGAGCATCTTCCCCAGTTTTTCCTGCTGAGGAGCTTGTTTGTCCTGATAAGGCATGGCCTATATCAAACTCTTCTAGCTCTTCTGCCCCACCTTGATTGTTATGTGGATGAAAGAAGTACCCTCTTGGGGTTTCTATGTCACTTTCCTGTGTATTTCTCCCTGCATTCTCAAAGGCAGAAGTCAGTTTTTCTTTAAAATAGAATTCCTCTTCATTGAAGGTCACATCTCTGGATACAATTACCTTGTAGCCTCCAGGTTGGATCACAAGTAACTTGTATCCTTTAGTACCTTCTGGGTATCCCAACATGACTGCCTTTTGAGCCCTTGGTTGTAGCTTACCTTCAGATGAGTGAAAGTAAGCTGTACAACCAAAGGGTTTAAGGTATGTCAGGTTTGGTTTCCTATTAGTCCACATCTCCTGTGGTGTCTTAAATTTTACCACAGAAGAGGGGGATCTATTTATGAGGTAGGCTGCAGTTATTATTGCTTCTCCCCAAATAGAGGGTTTCATTCCTGCACTAATTATCATGCACCTAGCCTTTTCTAGAAGAGTTCAATTCATTCTTTCTGCTGTTCCATTCTGTTGTGGAGTATATGGAACAGTGAGATGCCTTTTAATACCATTTTTTGTACAAAACTCATCAAAGTCATGGTTACAGAACTCTAAGCCATTGTCAGTTTTTAAGCATTTTAATTTTAATCATGTTTGTCTTTTAGTCAAGATTAACCAATTTTTAAATGTTTCAAAAGCTTCATTCTTTTGCTTGAGTAAGTAAACCCATACCTTTCTAGAGAAATGATCAACAAGGGAAATAAAATACCTTCTTCCCCCAATGGTTTCTACCTGTGCAGGGCCCCAGAGGTCACAGTGGACATACTCCAGGGGTTGAGATGCTTGGTATGAAGATTTAGCAAAAGGATGCTTAGTTTTCTTACCAAAAATGCAATTCTCACAGAAATCAATATCAGTGACATTCTCATGAATCAAACCATTTTTATGCAAGTGCATCAAACCATTATTCCCAATGTGACCTAGCCTATCATGCCACCTTTTTGATATTTGACCACTGTTCTTGTCTAAGCCTTTAGTAGTGACATTAATTTCAGGTGAACTTCCTATAACATGATATAGACCACCCTTTTTAATGCTCTTAATAAGGACAAAATTATCTCTAGTGACTTCCCTAATTCCCTGGTGAGTCACTATTCTACAGTTTAGGTCATCAAACATGGATTCAAACAACAGGTTTCTCCTAAGATTTGGAACCCATCTTACATTCTGAATAGTTCTTATCTTTCCATCATACATAACCAGAGGCACATTCCCTATTCCTTTAATGGTGAGAGTAGTGTGGTCACCTAGCATGACCTCACCACCATTATGTTCAATTAAGGAACTAAAGACATGTTTGAAAGGTGTAGCATGCATGGTACATCCAGAATCAAGAATCCAATCTTTTGACACAGAGGGATAAGTAACAACAAGCAATTCATGAGAATATATGGGACACTGTTCAAACACAGACACAGATTCTTTATCTTTCTTTTTATTCTTTTCATCCTTTTTCTTTTTAGTACAATCCCTCGAGTAGTGACCTACCACATCACAGTAGTAGCATTTAACTTTAGACATATCTTTTTCCTGTCTATCCCCACTATTCTTATCACCCTTTTTCTGGAATTTCTTACCCTTTCCCTTGGTGAACATCACCTCATTCTTTGACTCAGTCTTTTGTTCAGTTTTAGAACCATTTTTCATTTTAAAGACTTTCAGGGAGTCATTTTTCTGGGTTAGATATTCCACTATCTTTTCTACTGTCAAATCATCCCTAGCAAATTGAACTACATCCTTTAGAACATCAAACTGACTAGGAATAGAGTTTAACAGTATACCAACTTTGTAACTTTCCTTAACTTTTTCATCACACCTCTCAAGATCTAAGGATAGCCTAAGAAACTTGTCAAGATTCTCAGTTAAGGTAAGAGAGGTGTCCATCCTAAAATTAAAGAACTTACACATGCAAGAGATAAGACTGGGCATGGATTTGGTCAGATATATAGCATCTAAAGCTTCCCACAGTGGTTTAGGTTCAGTATGACTAACCACTTGTCTTGCTACCTCATCAGCAAGACGCAACATTATTTATGCGTGTGCCTGATCCTTGATTTCCTGCCTTCTTGCAACAGAGAACTCAACAGGCCAGTTTGCTGTCACGACCACATAACACTTTTCTTTGGTTAAAATGGCTCTCATCTTTAGTTTCCACATGGAGTAGTCCATGTGCCCATCGTAAGACTTGACTCTGTAACTTTCAGACATTCTTTTAGGTACCTGAGTTCACAGGTAAACTATGTCAGATAACAGAGAAAGAAAATTTTTCAAAAGATGCAGAATAAGCAAGAAACAATCCTAAACAAACAAGACTTTCTACTGTAGGAACCGACAGTGGGATTGAATCGATACAAATCGACACCCTTCTATCCAGATTCCCCTGCCTTAACCAATACTGGTCAGTGCAGTGACAAAGACATCAATCAAACAGCGGAAGCAGTCAAAAACAAGAGGAATATCAAAGCAAGGCTCTGATACCACTTGTTACGGGGGAGACGGGCCCAATTGCCAAGCCTAGCATACAAGCCCATGGGGTTCCATCCCAAAACCAATTGGTGATAGGAGGAGTGGCCCATTAACTTATATACTAGCTTGTTTTCACTCCCAACTTCCCATGTGGGATTCACAATTGAACCCCAACAATCTCCCCCTCACTTGTGAATCCCTCACAAGCCCGAACGACGGACCCTCCCGGTCCCTAAGCCGAACCATCGTCTCTGATACCACTTTGTAATCGGAGACAAGAGTCTAAACCTAAAATCAACAGATCCGATTGATCTCGAAACCACAAACGCAAAACCAAAGCAAGAACTAGCGAAAAGAACTCAGAGACTTGGTGACCCGGTTCGAGCACTAACACTCTACATCTGGGGGATCTCAGAGGAGGAGACCCGACTCGAATATGCACTAAGATCAATTCCCATGGCGTTCAAGTACAAGTAAAGACACACGCAAGCAAAGCACAAGACCAGAACAAAGAAGACAAGAAGATCGGAGAACATAAAACGAGAACACAGAGAAGGATCTAGAAACGAAAGGGATTCGACCCCCTTTCCCAGCTGCAAGCTTGAACAAGTCGACTTCAAGCTTCAAGGACCATCGGAGATTAGCTACACCAACGGAGTTTCTTCTTCTTCTTCCTCTCTTCCTCTCTTCTTTCTCTCTTCTCTCTCTCTTTCTCTGGAAGACTAGGGTTTGCGCCGCTGTGGAATGAGCTCATCCGAGGAGCAACGAGGCTTTTATAGCTAGGTCACGCGGATGGAAGGATCTCGAGCCTCAGAGCTCGCTTTAGACTTTTGGGCTTTTGCCCACGAGAAGGCCCATTATGTTAGGCCCAGTTGTACCAGGTGAATGAACCCGATCGAGCTACCTCCAACTGGTTCACCCGGGGTGGATTGCTTCGACCGGTTCACCTAGTAATCTTGGTCCAATCAATCACCTGAACCCGGTTCCCAGCTCCTGGCCCTATGCTCTACCATTACATGTGTTTATTACAAAGTACAATGAACAATGTATCTAATGAGGATTATTACACTTATTACAGTCTTCTTAGCCAACTCTGCAATAGGGCTCCTCGGGTCGTTGCTCTAATCAGAGTGGCTGTCCTGGCTTGCAATCGAAGTCATCTTCATCTCCATGTCCCTCACACACACCGACATAACTCCCAAGAATGAAAAAGAAAAGCCACAAAAGAAAGAAAAAGAAGAATATAAGAAAAAAAAAGGAAAATAAAAATCCTTTGAAAATCTGCCAAGAAAAAAACAAAAGGAAAATGAACATAGGAAAAATAAAGAGGAAAATCAAAATGAAAATAAAATAAAAAATGAAAAATTCTCAATGGAGTCCCTCCACTCGCTCAAAAGGGTGTTAAATGTACGCATTATGCCACATCAACGTTCAGGTGTCCAATAAAACAGAAAAGGCTAAATTTAAATGTTCAATAGAACAAAACCAAAGGTCAGGTGTCTAAATGACTATTTTGCACAAGTACATGTATCTGTATATGTATTCTGCCCAATTGATTTTAGGATGAAACTTCATAAGCTTATGTGCTAGACACATTCGTACATGTGCGCAACCCTCAACCTAACACGTTCCTGATGTTTCCTCAAATCAACAAAGAAAATTGCCCAAAACACCGCCATTCTCCAAAATTCAAAGCATATGGTTCACTGCATCTCATCCCACTTCAATTTTCAATCTTTCGTTTCAATCGAAGAAATTTGCACGTTTGAATAATACGAGCCCAATTTATAATCAAGGAATTAATGCAATCAATAAAAACCTCCATTCACTTAATCGAACTCAGAAACGAGACTTGTAATTAGTGAATAGGTAGTAATCAATCACCTTATGAATTAGCAATTTAACACTACATCATGAACCAAAATAAATCGATTGTGTTTTATTTGTATGGTCTTAATTTTTATTTCCCTTTTCTTTTAAAATCAATCTGAACGGATGTTAGAAGAAATTGTAAGAAAGGATATGAGACAAACTAGGATAGAAACTTGAGTGTACACTCGAAATAAATTTTTTTAGACATCATCCAAAAAAGGTGGGTTCGGTTCCGGTTCCTCGGAATTCTGGAATCGGGAACTCCCGGTTCCTCTGTTAGTTCCCGTTTCCAGTTCGATTCTGGTTTTTTCTGGTTCCGAGGCGGTTCCGGTTCCGGTTCAGTTCCAAACCTTAAAACAAATTGAAATTGAAAAACCGCAATCGCGGTTTTGGAGCCGCGATAGCTGTTCCTCATTTTCACGGTATATTTCCTTTTTTTAAGGGATGGAACCGGCTGTTCCAGTTCCGGTTCCAGAACCGCCGATTCTCCGGTTCCAAGAAACTTAGAACCAGGATCGAAACCGACCAACTCCCGATTCCACCTGTTCCGAAACTGCCGATTTTTTCCGGTTCAATTTTCCGGTTCCTTAGAACCGAACCCACCTCTACGGCAGTACCATTCAATATTTTCCTTAAATTTTCTAAAGTCAAGCTTAAATTCGTTATAGCAGCCATTGGTCATTGGCATCGTCTGTATATATCTTAATTTCACGTTGAATATATGCCAATGCGCCAGCAACGTGTCCATCAATCAAGTTAACTCCAAAATTCTTTAATTTTCTTCGTAACCTCTGTCAACAATAAGATAAAAAAGGATTTAGTTTCATAGTCTGGCCAATTAATGGACGTAAACAAAGCTATATATTAATTAAGATGTACGTTCAAAACCGTGTTCTTATATACAGTATTAATGAATGAAAATGTAACGCTAACATCTTACCACTAAAATTTTGTCTTTCTAACTCACGTTGCACATTTATTGATCAACTAACGTTCTACGTACGTACATGCGAACTTGTTGAATGGGCCATGTATATGTAGCTAGCTAGTTCCAACTTGTGGAATGGGGCAAACTAGTTATTATGAGTTTGGCGGATGTCAATTCAAAGTTTGTTTACTATCGGAAAATACGGGGCACACACTTTGGTACCAATGCAATTGTCTTGGAAACTTAGTCTAGTTCTCGCTGGCTTAGCTTGTGGAAAACCTTGGAAAATTAGTCTAGTTCTTGATAGCTTAGCTTGTGGAAAATGGACGCGGTGCAATGCATTTGACCAATTCAATTCTTATAAACCAGAATCGGCGTTCAACTTCAGTTATTGTCTTTGCCTCTATATATGCCTATATAAATCAAGATACTCAGCCGTGCATTTCTAACATATATCAACAATTACCAAATTAAAACTAAAAAAACATTAAATCTTAATTTGCCAATGGCATTGGTTTGTAGGTCTTCGATGGCTTCAAGCTTGATGATGCTCCTCGCATATCTTGTGCTCTCTCCGAAGCCTACAGGTATAATATACAAAAGATATTTCTTTGTACGTACTTATAAAAAATTAAATATGTCACATGTCACATGATATTTTTTATTGCAGATGCACAAAATATTGGGGTTTGTTACGGGAGGAATGGGAATTTTTTTCCAGCGTAGGCTCTTTTTAACTTTAATTTCCCAAAATAGGCTCATTTAAAAAATATTGTCGGAAATAGGCTGGTTTGCTGGGTTCGTATTAAAGTCGCTATGTATGATAGCGATTTTATAAGTATAAGTAGCTCCTACGCACAGCAACTTTGCCTTTTTGAATTTATAATATAATATATACTTATGTCTTGATTACTCCACATTGACAAATGGTTTTAAGATGAATCGGAGACATATGATGGATTAATTACTACGTACTTACGTACAGGTGTCCACATCAGTGAAATCATCGCTATTGAGCACCTCATACCCACCATCCAACGGCGACTTCGGATCCAACGGCGCTTACTTTAATCCGATCGTCAACTTCCTCCAATCCAACGGCTCTCCTCTGCTCGCCAACATCTACCCTTACTTCAGCCTCATCGGCGACCGGGCCGATATTCCCCTCGACTACGCCCTCTTTACCAAGTCCGGAAACCAATTCACCGACTCCGGCAATGGCCTCGCTTACCAGAACCTCTTCGACGCCCTCGTCGACGCCTTCTACGCCGCCATGGAGAAGGCCGGCGGAAGCAGCGTAGGGATCGTGGTCTCCGAGAGCGGGTGGCCGTCTCAGGGCACCGACGTGGCGACCTCCGATAATGCCGGCACGTACTACAAGAACTTGATAGGACACGTGGCGAATGGGACCCCCAAGAAGCAGGGGCAGGCGCTGGAGACTTACCTGTTTGCCATGTTTGACGAGGATAAGAAGCAGGGCGATGAGGTGGAGAGGCATTTTGGTGTTTTTACTCCGGATCAACAGAACAAGTACGGGATTAGCTTCAGCGGTTGATTAATACGCCCGCCTTCATGGTAGAGTCTAGCTAGAGAGCACTGCAAGTAATGATATGAATAATTGACGGACCATCCGACCATGCGTGGTTAATTAGTGGTTTGAAAAGGTCATGATCGATACGAACAAGTTTAGGTTATACGATATAATTACATTATACATATATACTTGGATATAGATTGGATTTCTGCTGTAAGCGAAAAATAAACGTGTAAGATTTTCCATTTTATAATAAATTAAATACTTATGATATGTAATACGGAGTACGTAATTATTTATACCAGCTTAAGATCGTATTTATGTTAGTTTTTTAGGTGACAAGGTGAAGGAACTATAATAAGTAACTCTCTTTTGTATTAATTCTACAATCAATGGCCCCAAGTATTCTTTGCAAATATATCTTTATTTATAAATATAAATATTTATTTTAAATATTTAATATATTCGGGTATTCGGGCGGGTTATCCGAGATATTCGGTCAAAAATATTGTCCGTGTCCCGTCCATGAATTCGGGCGGGCCGGACTTATTTACCCTTTCGGGTTTGAAATCTTGTCCAAGTCCGCCCATTTTTCCGGGCGGGCGGTACGGGTTGGGCGGGTTAGCCCGGCTTTGTTCATTTCTAATTACAAGGCATACATTAGACTGCCCTTAAATTATAAGGCCAACCCAAATTATCACTGTGGATGATCTTGAAAAAATGAAAAGCTAAAGGTTGAAGACGAAACAAAAGTCTTAACCTTTCTAACGAAACTTCTTCAGAGCACAAATTTTGGCACAAGGAAGGAATGACAAGACTAAGATGAGGAATGCTGACATGCCTTCTAGTTCAGAAGTCGGCGGTCGAATTAGCCGCCCTAACATAATGGAAAAAAACCATCTCAGGAAAACCCAATCGACACCAAATTACGAATATCTTGGATACAGGGGCGGAGCTATGTTGGGGCGGGTGGGGGCCATGGCCCCCCAATCCAAAATTTTGTCTATATATATGTTCCTCTTGTCCATAGCTTCGATTTGATATATTATAAGCTCAATTCTGACATTTGAGCAAAAAGTTATGAACGTTTGAAGATTGGACGTATACAAACCACTTTTAACAAGTCATTTACTTAGTTAGAATATTCTTATTATTTGTTAAACATCCTACTTTCATAATGTGATTGAACACGAAAACTTTGAAATATTAAGTTATTGTTGGGATATCTAGAACTGTACAATTATTTATTAGCACGATGGTTTTAGTTTGGGTTTTATTTTTTTAGCTACAAGCTTTTAATATTTATAGATTCAATTAAATTTTATTTTAAAACATTTTTGTTTTCTTAATCTAAATGTAGTCTGAAACATAATTTATAATTATATAAGTTGTCATTACAAACTCTTGTTTATTAATGTAATTATATTTTAAAATATTTTAGTCCCTCCCCTATAAAATATGTTCTCTTCATTATCTAAATTTGTATTTTTTTATTTCTACATCTTTTTCGAAATGTACATTAGTTATGTTGGAAAAAAAAATTTGGCCCCTACAATGATAAATTTCTGGATACGTCCCTGCTTGAATAATTGAATAAATTTCCCATATCACTTTCCAAATGTTTTTTAAAGAATTTATAAAAATTAAATTATCTCCTCCAATGATTAATTTAAAAATAGGTAAAATTTCTACAAATTCTTAGAAGATGAATTACGTACAAAATACATCGTGGAAATACAGGAAATTAAAAGGCCCCCAGACTTAGAGCAACTTAGAAGATGAATTACCTACAATGATAAATTTCTACTCTTCTTCGACATAGAGCAACTTTGAAATGGAGTCTGGGGGCCTTTCAATTTCCTTGATTTGATTTGATTTTTAGTCTGGGGGCCTTTCAAATTATCTCCTCCAATGATAAATTTCTTAGAAGATGAATTACGTACAACACATCGTGGCGAAGCAGAACCACCGGGCTGCGTTCCTACCCAGTATTCCACTTTTCAAATTTCTGAAGCGGAAATTAAGAAATTTGAGACTATTCAGAGTTAAATGTCAAGTATAATATCCTTGGATTTTATTTTTTTGTCAAGTATATACATCTTTGAAGAATATGGTATAGGGATACCGTATTTGTATGTTTAAACAGCCGTATATTATCCATTCACGTAACGATATATAAAAGAATATTTTTAAGAAATCTAAGTATTCTTAGACATGTATTATTCCACTTTAAATATAATAGTATTATACAGCAAACAAACTTACAATTTAGTTGTTTAGCAATATTTATATATGCGATTTTGTAGATAGTCCAAGTCTTTCGGTTTAATTCTAGTCAAGCTGAAATTCCTTGTAGCAGCCAGTAATTATTGGCATCATTTGTATATATTTATGAGATTCAAATTGAATATTATATTGTATAAATATGCACCAGTTCGTTGTTCTAGTAGCAGCTAATGCAATGGGTCCGTCAACCAAGTAACCCCGAAACCCATCTCTTTGTAAGCTAGCGAGACTCTTTCAACAATATGACAAAAAATGATTTTGTTACATAGTGATCCCTGTTGGCTAATTGACACAAACAAAATTATATATACATATGCATGTTTAAACCTGTATTTTTTTTTAATGTATGAATGATCGGTAATTCATTCATCAGCAAGAAAAGAGAAGTTTACACAGGACCTATGAAAAAAAATTACACGATGCGTAGCCATCAACTAATATTAAATTTGTTTCGACCAAAAAAAAACTAGTATTAATTTTGATTGGCATTTTTCCATCTAACTTGCAAGCATTATTTTATATGGTTGATTACAAGCATTGCACATTTATGGGATTCGGTGGTAGTAAGTTGATAAAATTTTCAAGTTTTTGCAATGCTAATGTAGTAGATTATTGCACAAAAACAAGGGATCCATGTTTGAAATTGTATGCTCTTTTTCCTCTTATAGTTAATAGCCATAACAACCACTCGTACAGATTGCGTACAGCCCGTTTTGTGTGTGACCAGTGTTTTTGTTAAATGAATAAAAAAATGAATAAGCTAGTTAATTTATATGTACCGATGACCGATCGATAATTACATGAATTTCACTTCTGAACACATGCAATAATCTCGTTACCGCTTCACCTTGTATTTCTCTAAAGTATCGAATCTTAAAATGGGCTAAATCTCCTCCTTTTTCTTTTCCACCCTTTGATCAATTTTCAAATTAATCAATTGATCAATTAATGTAACATTCTACATAGATACATCATACATATATAACTTGTTGAATGGGGCATGTGTCTTAAATTGTAGCCACTTCCAACTTGTAAAATGGGGCTAATAACTAGTTTGGAATTTTGGAGATAGCAATGAGTTAGGCGGTTGTCAATTCAAATATAATAAATTATGGGACACACAGTTGATTTTTATTCTACCACATATAATTAATTTGGCAGCAATGCAATTCCGCTGGAAAAAATGTTAGTCATGTACGTCCTAGATTAGCTTGTGGAAAATGGACGAAGCACAAATTGTTGTACATTGCATTCAATTTAATTGACCCATTCTCATGACTAATCAACGGTCAACATGAGTTATTACCTTTGCCTCGATGCCTATATAAAGAGGTTCAACTGAGTATTGATAATCACCAAGCAAAGTATTTAGTCTAATTAGCTCCTTTACATATATAGACTGTAGTTGATCAAGCTTTGTCAATGGCATTGTCTTCCATGGCTTCAGCCTTGCTCCTCCTCGCAACCGTCGTTCTTTCTCTTATTTCAGCAGGTATCTAATTAAATACGGCCAAGTCCCCTAGCACGTACTTATAAATCATCTAGCACTTGACATGACACTTTAATCAGTCATATTAGCTTATAGTATTTTGTAAAGTAATTATACACTTCATGTCACATGTCCACACGGGCCCTAGGCGTCATATAATTTAACTAACCAATCCAAACTATAACTAATGCATGTAAATTAATGTGAGCAGATGCACAGAACATAGGGGTTTGCTACGGGAGGAACGGGAACAATCTCCCATCGGCGCAAGGCACGGTGAACCTCTACAAGGCCAACGGCATATCGAAAATGCGACTCTACTCCCCTGACCCAGACGCCCTCCAGGCTGTCAGAGGATCCGGGATAACCTTAATCTTGGACGTGCCCACCTATACGAACGACCTCCAATCATTGGGCACCAGCGCCTCAGCCGCCACCCAGTGGGTCCAGAACAATGTGGTCCCCTACGCCTCCGCCATCAAGTACATCGCCGTTGGCAACGAAGTCATGCCTGGCGACTCCAACGCTCAATACATACTACCCGCTATGCAAAATGTCCAAAATGCCCTCAGAGCCGCTAACCTAGCTGGCCAAATCAAGGTACAATTTATTAGCATGCATTCGAGTGAGAACATTAACTTACTTAGTATATATATTGTCAATTAATTTTAAGATGAAACCTCGTTAGACTAATACAATTAATATACTTGTAATTCAACATATCTATATTGGTTTGCTTGCATATATAGCTTTCTTACTCCATTTTCATACTCCATGCCTATATGAACTATGATTCGCCTAATTTATGTTGAAAAATAGACAGAAGAAAATAAATGTCCTAGTAAGATAAGACGTTGAAAAGTCGATGAAATTTTGTTTTGGTTTACAACGTACAGGTATCCACAGCGGTCAAGTCATCGCTATTGACCAACACATTCCCACCATCCAACAGTAACTTCGGATCCAACAGCGCATATTTCACTCCGATCGTCAACTTCCTGAGATCCAACGGCTCTCCTCTGCTGGCCAACATCTACCCTTACTTCAGCCTCATCGGCAACCGCGGCAGCATCAGCCTCCAGTACGCCCTCTTCACCAGATCCGGCAACGAGTTCACCGACTCCGGCAACGGCCTCAACTACCAGAACCTCTTCGACGCCCTCGTCGACTCCTTCTACGCCGCCATGGAGAAGGCCGGCGGCAGCGGCGTCGGGATCGTGGTCTCCGAGAGCGGCTGGCCGTCTCAGGGAACCGACGTGGCCACGGCCGGTAACGCCGGCACCTACTACAAGAACTTGATTGGACACGTGGCGGGTGGGACCCCCAAGAAGAGGCAGGCGCTGGAGACTTATCTGTTTGCCATGTATGATGAGAATCAGAAGTCGGGCGATGCGGTGGAGCAGCACTTTGGACTTTTCACTCCCAGCCAGCAGAACAAGTACGGAATTGGCAGCTTCCGCGGTTAATCAAGTGCTGATCGATCCATCAAATTTTACTCTCTTAATTATACAGTATACGTAGTAGTCAAATAAATAATTGATTGATCACGGTTAAATTAATACTTGTATGAATAAGACATGATCCATCGATTGAATAAGGGATTAAGAAACAAGTTGTTATATATTGTGTGCTTTATGTCCTTGCATATAATACCATCTCCAACAGCCTCCAACAGTTTCTCTATCATGTTCTCCATTATGGAGTAAACGAGAGAAATACTTCACTCATTCCCTAAATTTAGAGAACTAGTTATCTCCGTCGCGCCATACACAACTATGACTCGTTATTTTCTAGATATACTATAAAAAGATATTAATAAATAAAAATATAACATAAAATTTATTGTGAGTAATTTATAACCCGTAATATGTAGTAAGAAGATATTTCACATATAAAATCAAATAATTGTTATTATAAAAATTATGAATTCAATCAAATAAAAATACTCTTTTATAATTTCCAATTCATTCATTAATCGAAAAGTTGGAAAGTATATATATTGATATGGCCTGATATAGTGGTTGTACATAAATTGCCTAAAATTCTTCTTGATTTTAAGATAAATTGTCTTATGTAATCATTGTAATTTTTCATTTGAATTATTTATAATTTATTAATTATAGTTAAATATGACATGTTAATGATAGGGCCGAATATAATATGACGTGGTATATAACGTGTAAAAAATATAATGACATGGCATAAGGAAAATGTGACATGTGACAAAATTAAATGTGGCGTATTCTCAAGACGACATGCGGAAAAAACTGAGGTGGTGCAACGTGGAGGCTCCAAACCTTATTGCTTTTATATATATAGTAGATTCTCTATAAATTTAGAGGGTTCTCCATATTACTTTTTTAATATTTTTTTATTTTTTATTGTAAACAAATGCTTTTCTATCATTTGTTTTAGGTGGAGTTGGAGTTTTTTGTATTGATGTAAATGAATATATAAAATTTGTATGATTTATTATGTTGAGATTCTAGAATTTTTTACTTTTCTTACAAGTCAAATGACAAATAATTTATTAATTATTAGGTAAAGATTCTAGATATTTTATTTTTATATTAGCCAAAAAATAATTTATTAGGTTAAGATTTTAAAATATTTGTAATTCCTTGTACATAAAATAAATATTTTATCATATATTAGGTTAATATTAAAAAATATTATAACTTTTTTATAATTAAAATAAAAAATAACTTATCTATTAATAGGATAAGATTTTAAAACATTTTTATATTTGTATTAGTAAAAAATATTAATTAATTAATTAATTAATGTTATAAAAGATTTCATATTATGTAAAATAGAAATAATAAATACAACATTTTTCAAAATAGGGAAGCTGTTGGAGTTGGAGCGAATTTTTTTTAAGAATATGATATTTGATCTTTATTTTGAAAAAGCTGTTAAAAATGGCCTAAGTCGTCCCAATTTTATATTCCAAATCAGTGGGGGTCCTCTACTCCCAGTTATACTAGAAATATTGTGTCTCAAATCAAATCATGCCACGTGTTCTACTTCTAATCATTTCTATAAATTAAAAATAAAACAATACTCCGTAAAACATACAATAATTTACTTTTATTATTTTTGATCCCTTTCACCCGTCTAAACCTCGGCGATTCCAATTGAACTTCCGATTTCGACCAAAAAAAATTGAACTTCCGATCTTTCATGATCTGGTACTCCACTCATATTTAAGTATGGATTTTTTTTATCAAAATTTCCAGCTTAATTCCAATAAACTTTCTATGGGCAATTCACTTTTTTTTTTTGTAATTGAGTGGCAGATTGTGAATTGTGGGCAATTCACTTTTTTTTTTTTTTTGTAATTGATCGAGTGGCAGATTGTGAGTTGAATCATGTACGTACACAACACAGAACATGATAATCACTCTCAATTACTTGCTTTGTATATTATTTTTTATTCAAGTGTTTATTTAGATTAACCAATAAAATTACGGCAAAGCTCTATAAAAATTTAAGTTACAATTTAAGAAGAGATCGAAAAGAAATGAAAAGTGAGAACTGAGAGGAGTAAGGAGTAAGAAGTAAAGAAAGAAAAGGGATTAATAAAATGGAAGGACTGTACTCCGTAATTTGTTCTTCTCTTAATTTTTTTATTAATAAAAATGCTTTAAAAAAAGACACGTGGCATGATTTGATTTGAGGCACAACATTTATAGTATAATTGGGAGTAGAGGATCCTGACTGATTCCCAACACACCTTCTTAAGTGTCTATTGGCTTAAATAGGGGCCTAGCCCAACCCCCTAGGACCAAATATGCGTACTGATACCATGTGAAAATCCGTAATCATACAAGAGCTCATACACACGTAAGCCCGATACACAAGTCTAGTACTTATGGTAAATATGGGCTCATGTTTTCTGATTTCTATTGGTGCAGGTCAGAAGGCTTAAGGAGTTTGGGGTCACAAATGGTGAACTGGCTTGCTATCGAGATGCACTCTTGAAAGATAGTGAGCATTTGGCAGCTATGATTAATATTGTTCCATCTGTGGATAATTTGGACTTCATTATGGAATTGAAAGTGATGCACTAGGCCATCAAGTTGTGGATCAACAACAGAGACATGGGAGTTTAGATGATGTTGCAAGCATTGTTACACATGAAGAAGTATGTTTCATTTTTGTTTTTTACCTCTAAACATAAAGTTCCCTTATGAATTATTTTTTCATGGGAGAGAGAAGATATAGCTGCATCATTCTCTCATGTTGTAGACATGGACAAGCTCCAATTTTATATGCTAGAAAAACCATTGAGCAAAGGGGAAAAAGGAATTTGGATGCATTTAGTTTCACTTGATCTATAAATTTATAGAATTTCTAGTGAGAAATGTAGTAAATTAGAAAACATGAACTATTTTGTGTGATAAGGTATTAAGTATGTGGAAACTTTCGATCAATACCGTCGTTCTCTCAAAATCCAGTAGAAGATGAGAAGTTTCTACATAAATATTTTTTAATCTTTTTTTAAATTTTTTTTAACCCAAAGTTAACGTTAATGGGCTGAACTTAACAGCATGGGTATGGGGCGAATTAATTATAAATGTGAGGGTTATCTCACAAAATTTAAAATTTTTATGGGTATCATGCGAAGTTGACTTAAGTTGGAGGGTACCATGTGAAATTTCCGTAAAATTTATTCATATCATCTTTATTACTATAATAATAATATAAGATGATAAAGTTTAGTTGTTTGCATTATGATTTACGTTAAAAAAGCTAAGGTTTAACATATGTATGCTTATAATATGATAAGTCGCTCGGAGCCTTGGACTCTTCATGACAAAATAAATAAATAAATTTAGTGTTAAAAACCGAAAATCACCCATAACATAGGAATATTTACTAAAAATCACCCTTTTTGTCATATTATCGTAAACCACCCACATAAAGTGCTTCGTTAGCCAAACGTTGTCGACCGTTCAAACTCTTGTTAAAATCGTTGAAAAACTACCCGCAAGATACTATTGTACCTTCCAGTGATTTGGATGACAGGATGTAGCCGGTTTTCCTGTTCCTTCATATCAATACACAAGATCGAAGGTAAACCCACCTTTGTTGTTGATACCCCATACCAATTGAAGAAGTTGTGGAGATCGAGGCGATTTTCGAATTTGCACTGGTGAGATCAAAGCACGAAGAAGTAGGATTGGAGAAGCTTGTCAACTGTAAGTATCATATCATAATTAACTATTCTTGTAATTTGGAAATTAGGGTTTTGAATTCAATGTACAAAATCAAGGAAAATATTTTACCCATGTAGGATGATAATGTCTATGTGATAAATGCGAAGGTTGTGGAGTACAAATTTGAACTGAATGTGTGTTTAAATTTGAACTCTTGTAGGATGATAATGTCTAGATCTAGTTCCACAACCTACAATTCGAAACCTAGGACATGTTTTTGTGGATATGTATAAAGTGTATCAACTGCACATAATATTTAGAATCAGAGGAGGCCATTCTATGATTGTCGATAATATGCAACACCAATAAAATGCAAGTTCTTCGCTTGGATAATGACTAATACAATGAATGAGCAAATGATGTCATCAACAAGTTATTGAAAGAGAAAGAGAAGCTGGAAGAGGACAACATAAAAAATACATAATTCGATAATTCTGCATCAGACTGAGTTGGAGAAGATGACAAAGAAAATTACGGTTAGGAACATAGAGATTGGTAGACTTAATTAAGATGGAGAAATAAGTGTACAAACTAGACTCAGAAACCCTGCTTGTACAATTAAAGGCTCAAAAAGTTCATTGTAATATTTAGTTGTATCTTAGTTACTATTGTGTTGAATGTTGTTATCATGAAGTTGTAATTTTGAGTTGTATCTTAGTTGCTATAATGCAATCAAAAACTAATTTGTCATGCTCTTAGTTTAGTATAATTTAAGTTGTGTAAAGACCCTAATGCATATATTTAACCATGCACTTTGGCGTGAACTTGGCTGGCATAAATAGGAAATGAAACTACAATAACGGGGAGATTGAGCAACGTAGTTTGTCATGCAACGTGTCCACAATCACTTAGTTGAGTACACTTTAAGTGGTGTAAAAGACTCCAATTGCTAATGCTGATATTTTTAACAAAAGACGCTATAATGTCTTGATTGCCATAAAAGTAAATGGCATGGAAACCAGCATACAAAAGCGGCTATAATGCCTTAACTGTCATTACACATGCAACATCATTTAAGCAATCCAACTTATCAAAGTATTTAATATAAACCCTTAAACAACAACATAAAATGACCCAACTTGCCAATATTGTAATATCCCCGACCAAAATACATACGTCATTCTGCATTCATATAAGATTAGTAGCATATGGATAGCATAGTGGCATGATAAAGTGAGTTTGTAAAGGTAATATTTATTTTCTAATTAAATTTATTATATTTTAAAAAAGTTTTTAGCTAAAATTTTATTATTAATTATTTCAGGGCAAAGTTTGTAGTAAAAGAGATTTGAGGGTGAAAACCGTAATTTTTGAAAAGTTTAGTGGACTTCTAATGATTTACCGACTTCCCCTTTCACATATATATAAATTTGATTCTTGCTAGAAGTACGTACAAAACAAAGAAAAATTACAGAGAGAGAGGAGTTTGAGAATTGAAGAAACGAGTTGGTATTTTTAGTTGTTTTTGCTGGATTTGGTAAGTTTTTAATAGTAAATGGTTTGTCTAGATTTTTCTATTTTTTTCAAGATCTAGATCTACAGTTGTTTTGATTTGAAAATCAATCGATTTATAGTTCTCAGAGGATATTTTTGATATCGGATTTATATTCGGTAAAAGATTTCAGAGTGATTTTAGGGTTTTTCTTTGTAATGATATTAGGGAGCCCTTTGATCAAGTTTTTCAGAAAGGTTTGAACTAGAAAAATATTCTTTTTTATATATAGTTTATCGTTGTCAAGTTTTAAAGGATTTGGAATTATGCAAAAGAAATTATAATGCATTCTGGCATTTCATTGCATTTGGGGATAAAGTTTGTAAGAGTAAATAGCCTAATTTGTATTGGGTTATATATAGGAGTACAAGTCATAAGTCATGGTCAAGGATAAGGGGAAGAGATATAGTATCTGTCTTGAACAGGTGAGTATAGACTGGAGATTCAACCCTATGTGCTATATGTGAAATATGAATATATGGATATATGTGCTATATGTGGTATATGGATATATGTGATATATGTGCTATATGCGCTATATGGGTATATGTTCTATATGAGTTATATGGATAGATGTAATTACTCTGAAATTTCCAAAGTTGTTTACACAGAAAGTATGTTAGCAGATGGTATATGATATATGATATATATGACTACATGATGCACTTGATTGCATAGCATATTGCAATGAGATAAAAAGGACATGTGACTGTCTTGCCCTGAATTTGTACATAAAAGAGACCTACGGGTCATATATGAGGCCTAAGACGCCTTAGAGATGGTATATGAACAAATGAGGCCTAAGATGCCTAAAAGTCGGTAATGGAAAAAAGAAAAGTTGGTATATGGAAAAATGTCGGTAATGGAAATCCGGGGCAGATTCAGGCTTGAACAGTTCACAGAATAATGAATCGGATACATCGGCATTTGCATTTGCATAGTAAATTCCTATATGACATATGTATAATATGTAGTTATATGTACATGAACTAAATGTTTGACTCTGTGTGAAATAATTGATGATGATTTATATTTACTGAGTATGCGACTCACGTAAATCGCAAAACAATTTTTCAGGTTCAGCTAGTTCTTACTGATGTGTGTCTCTTTTAGAGGTCACATTCATACAGGTCGGTCGGCTGAAGCTTTGTGCAACCTTCTCCTCCTCATCTTGCATCATAGACATATGAGTAGTAATAGAAGTTAGAGTAATAGATGTTTTAGTATGAGAAGTAACTACGCAGATGTGTGTGTGCAACCTTTTATGGTTGTTAATGTCTGTTATGTGCTTACGTGAATGATTGCTTATATGTGAATTATCTCTTTATATAAGAGATAAGTTTTATGAAGTATACGTCATAGGATATAAGGGTGTCACAAACACCATACAAGTTTGGAAATTCATCTCAACAACAAAGCCATAAGTTAAGGACCAACATACTTTCTTGTGCCATGCTTCTTGGGTGAACGCCTTGTGTCTAAAGGTGTTTTTATTGCAGGACTCTTGTGTCTACTCACCCTATCTTCACGGCTTGATATGGACTGAGATGCTTGTAGGTTAGGAGTGCTTTGACTGACTTGAAACTTTGATCCTTGAGATACTATTATTGGTTCAAAAACCTGCATAAAATTGATAAATTGGAAAGTAAACATTGATGAATCATGTACTTAATTTAATATGTTTGGGTAGTTTTTAATGATTGGAAACAAGTTATAATGGTTACTTGAGATGAAATAAAGTGTGGAGATGATGAAACCACATATGTTTTGTTGAGTTTTTCCAACAAAAGATCCCATCTTCACATTTTGGTTCTAACAACAACAAAGAAAGACACATTAGTTGGCTTTTATGATCAAATAGACTAAACCCGTATTAAATTAACCATATCAAAGTTGCCTTGGAAATTTGGCATTTGTGGTTGTGTAGAACTACCACCAACAACACTTGCAAGAAGAGATACCTAGGGAAAAAACACAACCACCATGTTAGTAAACAAATAACACAACAACCATATTAGTAAACAAATAATCACAACTTTACCTTTTTTATGTACTTCCTTTTCCTCTTTTAAGAACCAAAAATGACAATATTGAGGTTTTTTTGCCTACCACCAAGGTTTGGATCCTTTGGAGGGTCGAGTCCTTTTGGTGAGCTTTCTTATAAAATTAAATAGGGTGGTTATGCAAAATGATGAAAGATTTTATCTTTAATAAAAGATATAATTTTGCTTGGAGATGGGAGCAAGATATCGCTTGCTTGGACTTTAAGGCTGATGATGTCCAAAACAGTAAAAGCAAGAGGTGGGCCCGGGGTACCGAGAGCAAGTGGGCCCGGAGGGACCCCCAAAGGCAATTTAGGGACCCACACCCATACCCTTCGTTTATTTAAAACAAAACTCACGCCTTCGCGAGGTCTCTCAACTATCCGGGACGAGGTCTCGACCTCGTCACCGACTCTACTAATGCACCCGCCCACTCGAACCAATCACAAACGACCTCACTCCCGAACCAATCACCAGCGACCTCACTCCCGAACCAATCACAAACGACCTCATTCTCGGACCAATCAAAAAACCCTTATTCCGGGCATCCCACATCGAACCTTGGCCTAAACTCGGCCCCCCAATTCTCTATAAATAGAGAAGAACCTCATAGGAAGAAGGGGTCGAAAAACCACTTGAACTCAAGAACTCTCTTGCTTGTTAAAGATCGACGTGATAGGAACATCGTCAAAAGACCTCGCTACAGACAGGAGAAGTCCACAAAAATACCCCAGGTCGTACAGGGACCTCGCCTACACCAAAAACCTCGCTACAAAACCTCACAAAACTCTCTACACCACGTACCCAAATCTACCTCGCCCTAGAATCGACCTCGCAACACTTAGGTTTGATCTCGGAACCTCGTAGGAGGTCTAGGTGTGATTCTCAAAGTTGTTCGCCAACCTCGTAGGTTTGTAACCTCGCTACCACGGAAAAAATCATAAATAAAGGAGCAAGTGTTTGCACTCAAATATAATAATCTTGTTTCTTGTCTCGTAGCGTAGCCGTTATTTCGGGTTTCATCAAAGGCAGTTGGCCAGCCCTAGGGATATCGCTTGCTTGGACTTTAAGGCAGTCGGCTAGCTTTTCTTCTTCCATTATAAATACACGTTTTCTCCGTGTAGAGAGACCATATGAACACACATATTGAGAGCTTGAACAGGATAATATTAGCTTAGCTTGACTGATCAAGGAGATTCATATTCGTTGAATTCTCTAGCTTTCTTGGCGCTCAATCGATAACTACTCTTTTGACTTAGCCATCAGAGGTGGATTAGGGAGTCCCCGCACCCTGTGTCCATTGTTTTCCAGGTTAAAAGTTAAGAGACGGTTGGAACGAAAGAGGAAGGAGGGGCATTCAAATAGTGCATTGAAGGCGGAATTTTTGTACACTAACATAGAGCTTAATAGACATGATACTTACTATTAGCACATATTTATAGTGTATTATATTACCCTACTTGTATCACAAGGCACACTCTTGTATATATGTTATGATAATGAGAAGGAGAACCCCAAGGGGGATTTACCCATATTCTTTCATCTTAGACCCAAATTGGATCGTTGCCATGCACGATGAATATCGAGCTCTTATTAGTAATGGAACCTGGGTGTTAGTGCCTCGACCTGCTAAGGCTGATGTGGTCCGTTGTATGTGGTTATTCCAGCATAAGTTTCGTTCTGATGGCTCTTTGGAACGGTATAAAGCCTAACTGGTTGCTAATGGCCGGTCTTAGGAGGTAGGGATTGTTTATGATGAAACTTTTACTCTGGTTGTTAAACCGGCTACTATTCGGACAGTTTTGCATCTTGTTGTTTCGCGCTTTTAGGCCATCCATCAACTTGATGTTAAAAATGCCTTTTTACATGGGACTTTACGGGAAATTTATGTACATGTTTCAGCCTCCTGGCTTTGTTGATTCTAGAAAGCTTGGACATGTCTACCTTCTGAAGAAGTCTCTTTATGGCCTTAAGCAGGCCCCACGAGCTTGGTACCAGCGTTTTGCTACCTTTTTGTATGGCATCAGGTTTGTCAGTAGTCGCTCTGATTCATCACTATTTATATTTCGCAAAGGAAATGCCACTTCTTATCTTCTATTATATGTTGATGACATTATTCTCACTACTTACTCTGATTTACTACGGTCACACATCATTTCTCTGCTTGGAAAGGAATTTTCTATGTCTGATTTGGGCCCTTTATCATATTTTCTTGGTATTTCTGCAAACCGCACTACGATTGGTCTTTTCCTATCTCAAGAGATATATGCTAGAGAGATTGTTGATCGTGCTCGCATGTCATCATGTAATCCAGTTGTGACTCCTATTGACACGGGCACTAAACTGACTGTAGATGTTGGCCCCCTGTCGCTAATCCTACACTGTAATGCAGTCTTGCTGGTGCGTTACAGTATTTTACCTTTACTAGACCGAACATATCCTATACAGTTCAACATGTGTGTTTATTTATGCATGACTCCCGGGAGACTCACTTGACAACACTTAAGCGGATCATCAGATATATTCATATATGGCACTCCCTCTCTTGGTATGACCATTTCTACTTCTCCTACATCGGCTTTGGTTGCTAATAAAGATGTTGATTGGGTTGGTTGTCCTACAACTCGAAGGTCTACTTCAAGTTACTGTTTTTTTCTCAATGACACACTTGTTTCCTAGTCAGTCAAGGGACAATCAGTCATTTCTCGGTCTAGAGCTGAGGCTGAATATCGTGGGGTCGCCTGTAATGCCCAAGCCTTTAGAAACGTTATCTCATGCCAACCCGAGGACTTCCCAGGAGGTCACTCATCCTGATACTACTCTCGCTCTTGCACGCTTAACTTCTGAGTTCTTAGTCCTCACTCGAACCCAGAAAAGGAAGAGCTCTTGTTGACATGGGGAGCACCTCAATCCCTTATAAATTATCGGGGTGTTACAATCTCCCCATCTTAAACACTTGATGTCCTTGTCAAGGCCCAAGGACCACCCTCCCGGTCGAGTGACCGCCCACCGGGCCAAGTCAACTCGTAATCCAAAACCTGTCTCTGATACCATTTGTAAGGCCCAAGCCTTTAGAAGCGCTGTCCCATGCCAACCCGAGAACTTCCCAGGAGGTTACCCATCCTGGTACTACTCTTGTCGTTGCACACTTAACTTCTGAGTTCTTTGTCCTCACTCGAACCCAGAAAAGGAAGAGCTCTTGTTGACATGGGAGCACCTCAATCCCTTATAAATTATCGGGGTGCTACATCGCCAATGTTGTTGCAGAGTGCACTTGGCTGCGTAATCTCCTGCTTGAGCAACATGTTCCGCTCTCTCGTGCTTCTATTGTGTATATTGATAATGTATCGACCACGTATCTTGCATCAAATCCGTTTCAGCATCATCGTACCAAGCACATTGAGCTTGACATACATTTTGTCCGAGATCAGGTTGCTTTGGGTCATATTCGGGTTCTTCATGCACCTTCTCGTTATCAATATGCATATATTTTTACTAAAGGGTTGCCTAGATAATTATTTCTAGATTGTAGAGACAGTCTCACAGTTAGGGTGCCCCCAATTTCGACTGTGAGGGAGTATTACCATATATTTGTATTGTATTATATTACCCTACATGTATCACAAGGCACACTCTTATATATATGTTAAGATAATGAGAAGGAAAACCTCAAGGGAGATTTACCCATATTCTTTCATCTTAGACCCGAATTGGACCGCTGCCATGCACGATGAATATCAAGCTCATATTAGTAATGGAACCTGGGTGTTAGTGCCTCGACCTGCTAAGGCTGATGTGGTCTGTTGTATGTGGTTATTCCGGCATAAGTTTCGTTCTGATGGCTCTTTGGAACGGTATAAAGCCTGACTGGTTGCTAATGGCCGGTCTTAGGAGGTTGGGATTGTTTGTGATGAAACTTTTACTCTGGTTGTTAAACCGGCTACTATTTGGATAGTTTTGCATCTTGTTGTTTCGCGCACTTGGGCTATCCATCAACTTGATGTTAAAAATTCCTTTTTACATGGGACTTTACGGGAAACTGTGTACATATTTCAGCCTCCTGGTTTTATTGATTCTAGAAAGCCTGGACATGTTTGCCTTCTGAAAAAGTCTCTTTATGGCCTTAAGCTGGCCCCACGAGCTTGGTACCAACGTTTTGCTACCTTTCTGTATGGCATCGGGTTTGTCAGTAGTCGCTCTATTTCATCACTATATATAATTCGCAAAGGAGATGCCACATCTTATCTTCTATTATATGTTGATGACATTATTCTCACTACTTCCTCTAATTTACTACGGTCACACATCATTTCTCTGCTTGAAAAAGAATTTGCTATGTCTGATTTGGGCCCTTTATCATATTTTCTTGGTGTTTCTACAAACCGCACTACGACTGGTCTTTTCCTATCTCAAGAGAAATATGCTAGAGAGATTGTTGATCGTGCTCGCGTGTCATCATGTAATCTAGTTGTGACTCTTGTTGACACGGGCACTAAACTGACTATAGATGTTGGCCCCCTATCGTTGATCTTACACTGTACCGCAGTCTTGCTGGTGCGTTACAATATTTTACCTTTACTAGATCGAACATATCCTATGCAATATAACAGGTGTGTTTATTTATGCATGACTCCCGGGAGAGTCACTTGTCAGCACTTAAGCGGATTATCAAATATATTCATATATGGCACTCCCTCTCTTGGTACGACCACTCCTGTTTCTCCTACACCGGCTTTGGTTGCTTATACAGATGTTGATTGTGCTGGTTGTCCTACGACTCGGAGGTCTACTTCAGGTTACTGTGTTTTTCTCAATGACACACTTGTTTCATGGTCAGTGAAGCGACAATCAGTCATTTCTTGGTCTAGTGCTGAGGCTGAATATCGTGGGGTCGCCAATGTTGTTGCAGAGTGCACTTGGCTGCGTAATCTCCTGCTTGAGCAACATGTTCCGCTCACTCGTGCTTCTATTGTATATACTAATAATGTATCGGCCACGTATGTTGCATCAAATCCGGTTCAGCATCATCGTACCAAGCACATTGAGCTTGGCATACATTTTGTCCGAGATCAGGTTGCTTTGGGTCATATTCGGGTTTTTCATGTACCTTCGTGTTATCAATATGCAGATATTTTTACTAAAGGGTTACCTAGATAATTGTTTCTAGATTTTAGAGACAGTCTCAGAGTTACGGTGCCTCCAGTTTCGACTGCGGGGGAGTATTAACATATATTTATATTGTATTATATTACCCTACTTGTATCACAAGGCAGAGTTTTATATATATGTTATGATAATGAGAAGGAGAACCCCAAGAGAGATTTACCCATATTCTTTCACTTATATTGTTTATGACCAGATGCACAAAATATTGGGTTTTTTTTATGGGAGGAACGAGAACAATCTTTCATCTCGATCGGCACAAGACATAGTGCTTAGACCTCTACAAGACGAACCAAGTCTCAAAGACGACACCCTACTGTCCTGACCAAGACGCTCTCCAGGGATCCTGAATAGTACAATACATATCCTAGATGTATGGTAACGGAATATCAAAAACTGACTCATATGTTCAAGATTTCCAACAGTTGCAACTTAGCATACAAGCAAGATCCTAAACTTCTTTCTAATTAAGCAGTCCACTGCTTGTTCTCCTCCTTTGGCTGGGCCTTCCGATAAAAAAAAATTATGATCCAAGTATTATTCTCATATATACCCAAGTTCAGTAATTGCTGGTGCAGAACATTCTTTTGGTCTGGCTCTTAAGTTTGTCATTTTCCCTATTTCAGTGAGATGAATCTCACTTACTTTGTTGTGGGCCTTTTGTCTTTGTATAAAGGGTTGCATTCAGGTGCGAAAACAGGTTCATCAGATTCAAAGGCCCAAATCAATCTTTCATTGAATGATAAAAAGTTTCTTAATAAACAGCAGCACCTCCTAGCTGTTTTGATGTGGAATTTATAAGAGAAAACCAAGCCATATAAACCAAAAACATTCAAAAATATGCTATAAGCAGAGACTTAAGAAGGAGCACCCTAAAATTACTCATGTAACTAAATAGAGAAACTAAACATAGATTAACCAACTTGGCGGCTTGGATCTTTCACAATTGCTATCCTTAAACAAACCGAATAGCAACTTTAACATTGGACTCTTTCACTATTGCTATATCTCCTTCAAGTGAGGATGACACAGGTGTTCTAACAACAATTAAGCTTCCAACAAGGCATAGCCAGTACTCTAAGTAACACCATAGAGCAATACTACTACTACTTAATTATACGCTAAGCATAGAAACATGAACAAGTTAGCTAAGCATGGGAAACGGTGTCGTTTTCAGGAACTGGGTCTAATTTTCGGAGCATCCCGATTTCCCAGCTAACAGAGTGTTGTACTCTTGTCTAAGGCAGTTGTACTCGGCAGTGAGGTCTTTGAATGCTTCAATCTTCTCTTGAGAAATGTCTTCTTCCTTGTGATCGCTGGTTTCAAGCTTATGCTTTATCTCCTCAATTTGCTTCTTCAGTTCTTCGATCCTCTGAATTTTCTCATCATGCTGTTTCGCCAGATTTTCCAGCTCCGACGACGATGGCTTTCCATTTCCTAAATTTTATTCACCCTTTTTAATCAGTATAGCAATTTATTGACAACATCAAACAGAACTCTATTGCTTAGTTATTTATCCAGTACCTGCATATAGATTGGATGAGGATTCACTGTCCATGGCTTCTTTCTTTGATTCTGTTGATCGAGCAAATCAAACGCACCAGTAATTATTACATCTTGCTTAGAAGGACCAATATGTTACACTTTTTTTTCTTCTTCTGATTATGAAATGCAAATTAATGTAACCTGATGAGCCTGTGTAGAATTTAGATATATGCTGGTGTCTTCTCTGCATGTGAAACCTGATGAGCCTTTTTTAAAAAGCTGTTATTTATTATTAGCCTGACATTTCATTCACCCTTGATGAATTATATGGACCGTATATTTTTTACATTTGGAAAACTCTTTTTGGGTGGAAGATAACAGGGTTTAATAAGATTGCATTAGAAGTAAAAAAACTGCAGTGTTCAAATAGAAACCATGGCCAGACAGAGCTCTTTATCAATAAAATAAATGCAGAGAATAAAAAGCAAAAAACAACACATATTTCACCT
This sequence comes from Fallopia convolvulus, assembly GCA_964016875.1. NCBI lineage: Eukaryota > Viridiplantae > Streptophyta > Magnoliopsida > Caryophyllales > Polygonaceae > Fallopia > Fallopia convolvulus. Next base: position 40,388,650 of record OZ024736.1, read on the forward strand.
GAGGTTAAATTGGAATCAGTCAGTACTTTGCAACTTAAAGATGAAAGAAATCAAACATTCAAAAACTAACCTTTAAAATATACTGCGAGGTAACTCAGACCACTGTAATTAACCTTCTCTGTGATTTTTAGATACAAACCCAGTATTTTTTTGTGAGTGTATTTTTTTAACTGCAACCATGAATGTAAAATGGCTCTATATATAACACAAAAGCTTAGTTCTTTGCTCCTTGATTGACATAGGCCAATATGAATCTGAAACACCAAAAACCATTGATTTACTGTTTTTTTTTACTCTTTTCATGTCTTGTGCATCCAACCTTTTTTATGATTCATGGATAAATCAAATTCATCTTTAATTTCCTTTGATGGAAACTGATGAGTCACATGATGGGTTAAGTAATTTGTTGGATTTACCATTCATGTTGCATATATATGAAAATGGGTCTCTCTTTGTCTTCACTCCACCTGGTTTTTAGCACCCAAAACCAACTAAAACAAACGAGTCCTCCCCCATAAGAAAGAAAATAAAGCTTTCAGATGTAAAGCAGAAAGTGATACCCATCCCCTCCATACCTCTCTGACATTCATAAGAAAATACACCCTTTGTGCTGTGTTTGTTTCTATATATCTCCTCTCTTTTTTAACTTTTTTCAAGCTGAAGTCTTTTTCTTTGTCAATATACCTTATGTACCTTTTTCATAATCTTGTAATTTAAAGTGTTGTTTGACATGATATGCTTATAATATACTTACTTAACACTAAATAAAATTTTATTTGACCAATGTGCTGGTTGATGTATTTATAAAGATGATATTCTTACTAAGAATTTTCTTTAAAAAAGTCACATAAGGAAGAAAATTTGTAAGGTCATCACATCACAACTCCTTGGAATGACATTGCCTTTGATTTCAACTTTATTAGAGCTTTTTTTCTTTGTATAGACTATAGATATAGACGTCCGTGAAATTATGGGGTAATTGGCTAGTTACACCATTTGGTTGAATGATCAATATCATAGGCCATGCTCCTATCTCCAAAAATCACTACTTTTGTAGAACTGACCTTGTGACATATCAAACCATATAGAGTCGTGCATAGACATAAGGCACTGTTTGGTTAACCTCTTTGATTGGGTGGTCTTCTCTTTCAATCCCAGTGTGTCTTATTATGCAACAGAATTGGGCATGCCCACCTTTGTCTGAACTTGGAATCTTGGATGGTGAAAATTAATTCCGGTTTTTGGGCCAATCAAGTGAAACCCAGAAAATTATGCTAAACAAACAGAGCCTTATGTCTTGTCATGTGAAACACTATGCAAGTTTGTATGGAGAATGGGTTGGGTGCCCGTGGCTATTTGTTGCTTCAATTCAAATGCTGAAATGCCTACTGGCTCCTACTATAAAGACAAAAACACTATGGAAGAGGGCGCAAATTAAATGCTATGAAAGTATGAAACAACATTATTCTAGCTAGTGTGAAATCATAACATAAATATGTTCCTTTACACATATACATATAACTAAGTACATTCGTACGCAGTACACACGGGTCAAATATTTAATAATTATTTTCATAATTATGGTTGTTTTAATATTAATTTAATTATGATTGTTTTAGCGTTATATCTAATTATGATTAGGAGGTGGGATCTCTCTCCCCTAATCCACATCCGATTACTAAGTCAAAAGAACAACTTTTCACTTCACGCCGAGATAAAAGCTAAGACTTACTAAGTCAAAAGAACAATTTTAGTGGAAGAAAGAGAGTAGGGGGTCGAAAATCCTCCCCAAGGGTCGGCCACTATTTGCCTTGTCACACAAGCAAACAGTATCTTGTTCCTCAATCCACGCGGAAATACTATCTTTCGATTTAAGTAGAATCTTCCACTACAACGATTTGATTAGCATAATAAAGAAGATAAAACTTACCAACATAAATATCATATTTAAATCAAAAGATAGCATAATAAATAAAAACATCTTTTTAATTGATCCCACCAGATTAATCCGGACTTCAAACTTGCCAAGACGCTAAGGATATGCGAGTGTCACCACGTAAGAGATTGGACCCAACATGGCTCGAATGACCATGCTCGAAGTCGGGGCTAACGAAATTAGAATTTTGCTCTCGGACTAGATCTAGAGTGGGCTTCGAGATGTGTAGTTGCGCTCGAATGTGATCGCGGCTCTTTGGGTCGTGGTCGCAAGTATGATTTGTGAGCGGGGTTGCTCGTCCTGGTTCATGCGATTGCCTGCACCCTTGTAAACTTCAATTACTTTCGGATTCATCAACACACATTGATGAGTCCCATAGTTGGCCAAACCCATCGGATTCATCAACACACAGTGAAGAGACGACATGGTTGTATTCTGTTGTGGAAGAAGAAAATGAATGTGAAGATGGCTTGAGATCAGAATTTGATTTGTACTTGGTTGATAGGTTTGAGCACACAAAAACACAAATTTTTTAGAGTGGTGGACCACAATTCACCAAAGGTATTCCATTCTTACACACATGGTTCGAGATGTCCTAGCCATTTCCATATCGACTATTGCTTCTGAAAGACGTACCATTTCAGATTACAAAAGTAGATTGAAATTTGAAACATGAAGTAAGCATTTTTATTTGTTTATTTGAAAATGTCTAGTAGTTAATTTTGAATCATTTAATAAGTTAATAACTTAATATGTTTTGATATGTCTTATAAAATAGTGCAAGCACTTGTTCACACTCAAGATTAGTTACGGGCAAGTGAAAGAAATGAAAATATACTTAGTTATGATGAGGACAAGAATGATTTGTTGTTGAATATATATTTATTTGGCTTTTGGTTATGATTTGATTTCGTCATTTTGGTGACTATTGTATACTTATATATTTTTTTTAATTTTTTGTTGCAGAGAGGTTGTCATGCGTCAAGAACTCGAGATTTAGGCATTATGTCTTAAGTGTATCACTTTGGAATCGGATTGAAGGCGGATTTGAGTGTTTGATTTCAATTTTGGAGTATTGTACTATGTTGATTGTTTGATTTGACTTTATGTGTGTGTTTTGTACTTTTGTTGTAGAGACTTGCATTTGTGTGTGTTTTGACTTTCAATATTCAAAGCTGAAGCTTAAGACCTATTACAAAGGCTTACCATTGCAAAGGAGACCAAGTCAACCGATGTGGAAATTGAACTCGACTTGATGGAAGTTATTCAAGAGGTTAGACAAGAGGATCCAACTCTTACAGTAAATTGGGAGATGGTTTCCAAAATCAAGAATCTTTTGAGGGCGGACTTCAAAATGCAGATTGGTTATCTAGAATAAGCAAAGATTGTATTCTTCTTTTGAACACCTTTCAGAAGGGCTAAAGACGATTTTAGAAGTTGATGTTTGGATGAGTAGCATATATAATTTTATATTTTAAATAAAATGGATATAATGCTCTTTCACTACAAAAAAAAAAAAAGGAAATACGAAAAAAGAAAACGTAGGAGCAGTTTAGCGTTTACGGTGACGGACGGGGCCTATGAAAATCTCTTTAAAAATACCATTTCCGAGTGGGTAGCCTTCATCTGACTTTTCATAAAGCCATGGGGACCACTTTTCTCCTTCAATGCGTTGAATCAGTATGGGCCCTACCCCTCGTTTAACAAGCAAGAGTAGTACTACTACACTAATCATCATGTTTCTCAATTATTTTTCAATCAAATGTCCTATCACCAAAAAAAGTAATTGTAAGTTGCATAATAACACGTCCATAAGAAACCTTTTAAATGTAACAATATTATTCAACGGGCTTAAAATCCCACATTTCATGGAATATACATATACATTATACCCTCAAATCCCTAAACCCTAGAGATAATAGTGAAAATGGTTTTTTAACAATCAATTATCACATGCTCATTTTGGGTATCAGAGAAATTTTGATTACTAATTACCTAGAAGCTTCACACCAGTTCATTAGTGATTACTAATTACCTAGAAGCTTCACACCAGTTCATTAGAAACAAAGTAATTATTAATTAATTGAAAAATAAACAGACAGAAAATGGTGAGAAAAGGAGGAGGAGGGCTACAAAATGTGAGAGGGAAAGAAGTAGAAAAATGAGAAGTGTGAGAGGGTCCACCTAATTTACCCCACATGCAATATATGTCAGTAGCCCATGTGACTATGTGAGTGACATGGCCCATTCCCCATGTCCACCCAAAAACCAACCCACAAAATGACACAAAAGAGGCCCCTAAAGCTGCCCTTTTTCACATCAAAAGAACCCATCTTTTCTTTTATACCCTCCAAATTACACATTAAAATAAGCAAAAGTTGCCTTCTTCCCTCCTCCCTTTCTCTTCTATCCATGTTACTTCACTTTTTTCTTCAAATACAATATCTCTCTTTCAAAATGGTAAATGCATTCAGAAAACTACTCCAACTCTCCAAGGCAGGGCTTATAATAATGGAGTTCAGCAGCTTTCACCCTTCATTTAAACCCCACCTTCCTCACTCCCCATCATCAGATAGCACACAATCAATACAGCAGTTAAATATATACATCAATCTTCAGCGCATAAGAGCAGAAAATAATAAGTATTATCATTTTTCTTTGACCAAGCCCCAAGGTACTGTATATCAAAATAGAGAAATCTTTATACTTGCCTAATATGAGAAGTCTTGATAGGTAAGGAAAAGGGAAGAGTGATACAAGTTATAATATTCAGACTTTCAAAAGTCACTACTTAGTAACATACTAAAGCTAAGACTTGTTCGTTCCATGTATATAATTTTTTTTTCTTCTTCCTGTGTAGTTGGTTGTTTTGGTTCAGTACACACCTAATGAGAGGGTACAAAAGTCACAAAAGACCTCTCTCATAAAGGATGAGTTTCTTCTTCTTCTTCTTTAATCACTACCCTATTATGTATCCTTGTACTAGTATGGTATTAATGATGGAAAATGGGATCTCAGTGAGACCTCTAGAGATCTTGCTATTCATGAGGGTTGTTTGGATTTCTGGCTTCACAGCTTTGAGGATCCTTTTTTTGTTAACTCCATTTCTTCACCTTTGCATGTGTGGGCTCTTCACATCTTCTGCATTTGGTAAAAAGAGAGGTGCTTTCCCTTGAAAAAAGTTACCATAAATCCGTAAAAAGCTTTTCCAAGGTAAAATTCACTGTCAGGGTTTTAAAGCAGAAAAAATTATTATGGCTCACTTACCAGCTAGGCATATCCCCTTACTGCTGTACATGAATCTAAGGCTACATGCCCATGTCTCCATTCCCAGGTGATAAGCTGAAATATCCAATTGCAAAATTACGTTTTGCTTTGTTTCCAAGTTATGAGACAGAATATATTTAAAAGAATTTTGATTACCTAGGATTTTCAACGAATCGTGATTTATGAGTAAGTACAGAAGGCATCGGCTTGTCATAGTTAGTTGGGATTGTGACACTATTGTCCCCCTCAACAGGTTTAGGAGAAAAGATTGACCCGTCTTCAGCAGTAGATTTTGTCGGAGATGCAAGTAGGCCGTCAGGTAAAATATGATCAAAGCTAGAATCATGAAAATGAAGACAGAATAAGAAAACACAACCAATAATTAAAAATTAGGGCTCACAATAAGATCAAGATTATGATGAGAATTGGAAAAGGAAATGTGCTATCTAGAAGTCAATTCACCAACCTTTCAAGGTTATGATTGTTATCTTCCTTATTTTCATTGCTACCATCTGAAGTGTTAACCTCCTCTAGCACCTCTTCAGTAAATGACCCCGTTGGACTACCATGATTTTCCCCAAACACTAGAAAAGCATATAAATTAACTAACCATCAGATTGAACTCACATTGATGGATAGAAAAAATAATAATAATTAGATTTACAATGAATATGTTGATTAACCTTCTGAGGCATTTTCAGGAATGGCATTGTTCAAAGCATGGATATTCTGATTAAGGTGTGAGGGTGAACCTGCAGAAGAATTTTGATTATTTTTCAAGTCTAAGAGCTGCATATTCATCATCCTTCTCTTTTGAAATTCAAGGGCTTGTTGCCAAGCAGCTTCTTGCTCCAGCTTTTTCCTCAAACCTTCCCGGTTGTTGTAAAGCATTCTTGGTCCTAAAAACCAATAAAAACAAGTCACCATTCCTTAAAAATAGTCGAGAAAAATTTAAGCACTGATGGATATCAAGGTTTTTAGTTTCTTACCAACGTGCATCTCAAAGGGCTCCCTGTAATCAAGTCCAGTTGGGCTAGAGCATGACAAGAACTCAGACCTATCAAATTGTTGCTGCTTCCTAAATCCAATTTCCCAATGCACAAACATTAGAGCAAGATATTGTAAGTAAAATAAAAATAGTTTATAATGCGGAGAGCAACAACACATACTTATCAGGTAGTTTGCCCTTTTCCTTATAAGGCTTAACTAGAACACGAGAATCACACACAAAATGTGGATTCCCTTTGTTCAAAATTATCTTCACAGTCTCTGGATACACAAATGTAACAAACCCAAACATTCTCTTCTGCTGATAAGGGATCCTTACATCTTGAACCGGACCATAGATGCTTCAAAACAACACATTATACTTGATCATCAGAAAAGCTTCAAAAGGTATGTTAGAAAAAACATAGTAAAACAACAAAGCGGAGCACCATAAAGAGTACCTGAAGTAATTAGACACATCTTCCTCCTTAAATGTGCTGTCTGCTGGGAATGTCAAGTAAATTTGTCTAGCACCAGGGGCTGAGTCTCCAAACCCCATCTCAGAAACATCATTTCTTCCCATTCGAAACCGGTTCAGCTTGGTGAATTCTTCACCCATCATCAGAGCTGCAGCAGCAGATCTACAATGCAGCAACAATGAAACCATAACAACCCACAATTATGAGTCCGTAGCAAATTACAATGATAAGACTGGGAATATAGTACATTAGTACTAAGACTTGGTCCAAGAACACTCACTCACTTATTCAACTAAACAATGCAAAATTAATGTTGGCAATGTAATTATAACTCACTTTAGAACATGTAGAGCGACCAGTCAAAAGTAGGAATAATGAAAACGTGGGAGAATAGAATCGAACCAAAACCTACCTCTGAGCCTCCCTTTGGAGAAAATTGAGCTTATTGTACGGGAAATTCACTCCAGCCATGAGTTGGGAAGCAGCCAATCTCTGTTGCTGAGCAACTTTGGATCTCATAACCTCAACTTGGTACTGCTCAAAAGCATCAAGCTTGCTAGGAGAACCCACAACGGGGTGTGGGCTGTCAACTGAATCTACAAATCCGCCATCACCATGAACAAACTTGCAACTTGTACCATTCTTGCAAAAGCCCCTAGTGTAGTAAAGGCAAGGCTTGAAACCACCAAACCCAGAGTTGGAATCATCAGCACCAAAGCAAATGTCGTTCACCGAGCAACTCCTCCGGTGAAATTGGCCGCCATTCTCGAAACTAGTCCCGTTTTCCCAATAAGGGTGCGCCAAAGAGTCGCTCCTTCCGCCAGGGCTCATGGCCAACTCCATCGACTGATCAAACAAGTCAGGGTTTTTAGACGGGTCGTTGAGGAAGGAAAGGCTTTCTTGCAAGTGGTGGTGGTCTTCTGCGAGAGTCTCCGGGTTAAGCGAAAGCCGGGGAGAGGAGAGAGACGGAGCGAAAGAGCCGTTTGCGTTGGCCGTTCCGTTGAGCACGGCGGCGTAGGAGAGGGAATTGTTCACATCTGGAGAAGCCGAAACGGACCAAGGGGAAGAAGGAGAGGAAGATGGGTTGAAGCTGTGGTGGGCCAGTCTTGGAGAGGGGAGGGAGAGGGGTTGTGGGTTGGGCCTAGAAATCGAAATGGGGGAAGAAATGGAACTGAACGGCGGAGGGGAAGGCGAAGAGCCAGTTGCACATGAAGTGTTCGACGAAAGTCCTAGCTCATTTTTCGCTTTGGCGATGACGGAGTGAATGTGAGACTCGGGGCCGAAGGCCAGACGTATCATCTCCTTCTCCGGATGGTCTTGCAGAAGAATGTAGCCCACGATTTTGTGAGCGTGCTCTGGATCGATGGTCTGCACCCTCACGAACACGGCTCTTGCTGCCTCGCCGGAATCCATGGGCTCTTCTCTAGAGTGGGAAGAGAGAGTGGCAAAGTGGAGAGACGAACAGAGAAGAAGAAGAGAAAGAGATAAGAACAAGAAACAGAAAAGGAAAAAATAAAAACTTTTTATAAAGGTGGAGGTGGAGATATAGAGAGAGAGAAGGAAGGAAGGAAGGGGTCGCAAAATTTTTCAGTTTAGGAGGGACAGAGATTTTAGGAAGATGAAAGGGGGGAAAGAAGGGATTTGTTAGGAAAGGTAAGAATAGCAAAACAAGTTAAAAACCTTATTTCCTAAAATCAAAATGTGTAGAGATAATGTGATAATAAAAACCCTCTCTCCCCATTTTTGGTTTTAGTTGTGCAAATACAGCTGTAAATAAAATCCTCCCTACCCTAGATACAAAAAATATAAATAAAAATAAAAGGATTTTAGTAATGGTGGTTCAAGTCTGAGAGCCTGAGAGAAAAAAAATGCAGCAGCAGAAGAAATCAGTGCTTGGTAAAAGGAGAAGAGACTGGGTAGGATGAAGATGAAGGGGAGGGGAAGAGCAGCAGAAAAATCTAGTGGAAGGGTTAAAGAGAGAGGGAGAGAGAGATTGTACTCACTCACTACTCAGAGCCACACCTTTTTGGTTGCAGTGCCACCTGCAACTGCAACCACTGCCATGGAGTTTCAAACTTTTATTTTTCAAATAAATCATTTTTTATTTTTTTACCTCTCTGGTCAGTAGTATTATTAAAGTTCTTTTTTTCTGTGTGAATATATAAAATTGATAAAGTTTTTATCTTTTTCTGAAAACTTTACTTTGGTCATTAGAGGGGTTGTTTGGGTTGTGACTTTGTCCTTGTAGAAATGGACAAATTAGGGCTCGGAGAGAGGTGGGTTGTGTAGGTTTCTGCGCATAGGTATATGGAAATTCGAATATATTTCTATATTATGCCATTTTTTTAATCTCTACTCTAGTATGCAATATTATACTAATAAAAATGGATTTGGAGAACCAGCAACATCTTTTTACTAATAAAAAATAAATATTTTTTTATACAGTACAATGTATTTAAAAATAAATATATATTATTATCTAATTTTGGTTTATTTTAACTGAACTCGATTATTATTGTTATATAGATAAATTTTGGTTTTCCTCGATTCTATTGGGCACATTTTGTATGATATATTTAAATTATGAGTGTCTTCATGTTGAACCATGATTCTATTTAAGTGTAACTCTATTAGACAATGATTATTTGGGCAAAGTTCTTGTTGCCTTACCCTTATGATAATAATTACTCATTTCTATATCAAATGAGTAAATAAATAAACAGGACAATATGTTGAAAATTAGTTCTTCGCAATGTAGAATATACAATCCATACCGTATGATTATTGTGTTTGGAGATAAAGATACTGTAAATCATGTTGATAAACAAATACTACTCCAAATCTACTATAAACAATCACATGCCATATATGTGCATAATTTGAGAAGGGTGGAGGAGCAACACAAGTGGAAATCAGCACTTTATATGAAAATGATATTAATATCAGGACGTTTTACTGTCCAACTCATTATTAATTGCACTTTACACCAAGAAAATATAATATAATGATTGTTTTATTTTATAAAGCGTACGAGTAAGTGCACGTTTGCCTCTGACATACTCGACTTACCTTATGGTATTTTTTTTATCATCAATATTTTTATAAGTAATGTAAAAGTAATTTTAATTTAATCTATTTAAGTCATGTTTCCAACTATCAAGAAATCATCATCCATCTAGCTACAGTTTATATAAAGAAGATCAAAATAATGGAGTTACTGCTGAGTCCTGGTAACACGGAGTAAAAAAAGAAGAAGAGAAAATCCTGTGTAGATAAGGCGCAGGGGACGAGCCTGACGACGGCATCCCTACCGTTGGATGATCTAGCCACGGAAACGGACAACATCGTACGGTGCAAATGCGATTTACGAGGTGGATGGGCATTGTTCGAAACTCTGGTTTACAAGAACCCCGGGTTCAACAAACAGACCCTAACCCTATGCAGTCAACAAAAACCAAACGGCGTCGTAAATGATGGTCGATATTAATGATTTTTCTGTTACCAAAAATGTGTGTTTTATTATTATAAGTCCTTTAATTTATTTATGTACTAGTATTATATATTATATGGAGTATTGAATATTGATAAGCCAAACAGTAGTAGTATGAAATTAATTGCATCCGCAGCAGAACTTCAACATCACCCTTTCCTTTTTTATTTATTTATTGGCGTTGTTTTCTTGCTGTTTTTAGTTGTCCATAAGCAGCGTATTAGACAGGTGCGTTACCTCTCCATCTGGTCTATTAATTGACAGCGCCTTGTCAACGACTCCTATCAATTTGTACCGAATCTTTGGTTTACCCCAGAATTGGTTTTTGATTAGTCGGAAATTTTGCCTACAAAATGGCAATTAGGAACATTGAATGAATGAATTCAATCGTGGCCTAAAAACAATCGTCAGTGAATATAGAACCGTTGTTAATGTATGTAGGCCTACACAGACGTCAGTGATAGAGTGTCATCAACCCTTGTTATTTGTGACTTGTGAGTTGTGTTAAATGAATGAAACCATCCCCCTTTCTCCATGCACTAGCGAGTTAGAAATTGGAAATGATACATCAACAATGAATGAAACAGTTCATGCAACTTGACCCTTTTGACTTTAGTTACGATTGGACGCGGGAAAAGAAAACTTATAAGAGAAACCCAACACGTGTACATTCGATGTTATTTCATGATAGTTGGCATTTTACTCTTGAGGTAAGAAGTCACAAACTAAACGACTTTGACTAAATTTATAAAACTAAATTATAGGCCATGGGGCATTTAGTTCACCGGTTAAGATCTTGGAATAGTACTTGAGGTCACCGTTTTGAATCTATCGAGTGACGGTTTGCACATATTTCTACTCTCTAAAATTGGCTAGTAACTAGTTCTCATCTCTCGGACAATGGCCTTGTTTCTAGGACATTGGTTAGTAACCAGTTTTCATTCTTAATGGAGGATCTAGATGAGATCAAATAGTACTTGTGGCGACCCTTTTTCTTACCTTATCAAAAAAAACTAAGCTCTACCAAAAAAGGAATTTTTGGTAGAAAGTGAAACAAGGCCACACAATCTCACAATTTACTTCCTTCGCACAATTTGGAGCAGGGAATGGAACTATATGTTAATTACTCCATAATATTTACATTCGACCACCAAGAAGTGAGTTTTTATTTGAGTCTTTTGTCGGAAACCACCCGTATAATAGGCCATATTAGAGATAACCACCCGGCCAATAACACCCGTTCTCAATCAACCACCCGTTCTCACTTTTCCGTCTCAAAATCCGTTAAAAGTTTGAAATTACAATTTTACCCCTCTAATTTATAATATTTGTACAGTTTCATTTATTAAAAAGAGAAAAAAAAACAAAATTGATAAACATCAACACATAAACCCCAATTTTACAAACTCAAACCTAAATCAAATGAATTAATCTCAAATCTAGAATTCGAATGAGCATTGGTCGAGAGGGGGAGAAAGAATGTGGCGGCGGAGGACCTCGAGAAGAGGGTGACAATAATAACTTGGGAATTCGATGGGGCATTCGAAGGGGCGGCGGAGGAACTCCAGATCTGGAATTCGAGCTACAACAAGTTGGGGGATGGTGAAGTCGCTAGTGATGGCGTTCTGTAAAATTACATCAATTTGAGCATCAATTTGAAGATTCTAGGGTTCGTGATCTTTGAAATTGAATGGATTGTTGAATTTTAGGCCTCAATTTGGGGAATGTTAGGGTTTTTACCTTGTAGAGGACGATGTGCTCAGCGCTGAGATGGAGTTACTCGAGGATTGGGAGGGAGTTTCTGTTGATGGTGTTGATTCGACCGGAACGTGGGTTGAAGATGACGGCGTGGACGGGCGTGTCGACGTTTTGCCCAAAATTGAAAGTTGCAAAACGATTCTTCTAAGCTGTTGCCTCCTCTTCCTCTTCTCCGCCCACCTCTTTCTCTCTCCGATTCGCACTCTTCATCTGAATCCTCGGGGTTCAGAGCTTGAGATCTCAACCGACCAATCCTTCATCACTCTCCTCGGAGCGGTGGCTGTCGTGGCTCTCCTCCTCTCTCTCTTGATGTCTCTGGGCTCTGGCAATGGCCTTGGCTCTCCTCCTCCTTCTCTCTTGGGGTCTATGGCGACGGTCATGGCTCCCCTCCTCCCTCTCCTGGTGGCTCTGGCGACTGTCATGGCTCCCCTCCTCCCTCTCCTGGTGCCTCTGGCGACGGCCTTTCCCCCGCTTTTCGGCGTTGCCTCGCACCTCATGATTTTAGTAGCAAATTCATGATTTTAGTTTACTTTTGGAACTAAATAAAAATAAAAATATGGCATCTAACGACTTGTTAACGGAAGTTTCAAGCGAGGGTGGTTGATTGTTAACGGAGATGGGTATAAGGGTGGTTTACGGTAATTTGTTATTGACCGGGTGGTTATCTCTAATATGGCCTATTATACGGGTGGTTTCCGACAAAAGACTCTTTTTATTTTATAAAATATCACTCCTTTGTTACAAAACATTACTTGGGCCGAAAGGCCCACGGGCCTAAAGGCTGCCTTCACCTCTCTAGTCAGTCCGTCGAGCCCAACCTGCCGAGAAAACAACGCAACTCGCACAATCTGGCAATCTTTCGAGAGAGGGTAACACAGAAGGATAGAAAGAGAAGAGGCTGAGCAAGAAGCAAGAAGCAAGAAACTAGAGAAGATGGCGGCAGTGGATGTGGAAGCTGTGGATTTCGAGCCGGAGGAAGATGATCTCATGGACGAAGAGGGAGCCGCCGATGACGCCTCCCCTAGGGCTTCTGCCCCCAAGCTCAAGTCTGCAATTACCGGTGGCTCTACCGCCCCCAAGAAGACCAAAGGCCGTGGATTCAGGGAGGAGACCGATGCCGAACGCCAAAACCGATTGGGCGGCCGTAATTTTGACTCCCTCGATTCCGACGGTGGCCCTGGTCCTCAAAGATGTTAGATTTCTATCACCTCCTTCTGTCGTTTACTTGATTTTAGGGATCCACTGTTTCTTAATTTTGTTACTGTTCGTGGATTACCATTGAATTCAGTTGATAGCATATGGCGTGGGAATTAGGGTTAGGGTTTATGCGTGGAGACATTTCGAATCTTGGTCACTTATCTCATTTTCTCTGCCATCGCCCCTTTGACCTAGTAGGGTGTCGTAGAATCTCTGTGGATAAATTTGTTTAGATTTGTATAGATTTTATTCTTGGTTATGGTTATGGATTGTGTAACCACTGTACTTCTCAATTTAGAATTTGTTGATACTTGACACAATTCAATCTTGAATGAAACCTTGATTTAGGGTTTAGAGCATTTTTTACACAGACCTGTGCTCACGCTGTTCATTCTTCTTTTTTACTTTTCATTTTGGGTTAACTGGTTTTGAGTTATTGGATTCCTCTACACTCTTTCTCAATATTTCACTTGAAGATGCGGTTTATCTTCATGTCCTTGTTAGGATTTAGGGGTTTCAATTTGAAATTTGCTGATGTTTCAAGAGAAATTCAATGTTCTTGAATTAGTGAATATTCTTCAATTAATTTATCTGGTCTAGCATCACACCATGTTAAGCATATTAGTATTGCTATCTTTCTACAGCGATTGAAGGTTGGATTGTATTGGTCACGGGAGTTCACGAAGAAGCAGGAGAGGATGACCTGCAAAATGTATTCGGCGAGTTTGGGGAAATCAAGAATCTACATTTGAATCTGGATCGGCGAACTGGATTTGTCAAGGTGCGAATATGCTGGATAGGATTTCTTATATATCTTATTACTTTTTCAAGCTATAAATTCCTCATTGTTATGTGTTTAGTTTACACCTAGTTATGTTGACATTTGGGACTCTCTTTTTTGCGTTCTCTGTGAATTGCTTTCATTTTTATTTTTCATATTATGTTACAAATTAATTTTAAGACTAGTGGTATTATATGACTCCCTTTGGAGTTGTGATCTAATCGATTCTAGTGTAAGCATGGTATTGTATGTAAAATGTAATGTATAAGTGCATAATATTTATTAATGTATTGCATAGAGCAGCTCTTTCGTTAATGAGGATTGCAATTTAAAGCTGGCTAGAAAGTATTACTTGTGATTTGTTAGACTTGTTGTTGGTCTGTGTTAACAACTTAAGTAACAGTGTCATGCAACTTATTGTGAATAAATGGGAAAATCTTAAATTTCCTCTTGGATTTGGTTCACATCTAATACGTCAAATTCTATCATGTTAATTGAGTAGATCCTTGTCATTTTTTATGCTAAACAATTAATTGTTTGTGGCTAATGATGCTGTATTATGAATTTCTGGTTCCAGGGATATGCGTTGATTGAGTACGAGAAGTTTGAGGAAGCACAACTTGCTATAAAAACAATGAATGGGGCTGAACTTCTTACTCAGACCATTATTGTAGATTGGGCATTCAGCAATGGGCCATACAGGAGGACTACAAGGAGAAGGTTTGTCTCTTGACTCTTCGCAATCTGATATTGAACTAAATAGTTTGTATTTAAATAATTGAAAGTAATTTTTTTTACTTAAGTTTTGATAGAATGCTGTAGTTAAGACATTGATTAATTTTAAACTCTGCAGATCACCGCCTAGGGGCCATCGCTCAAGGAGTCCCAGGAGAAGATATTGAAGCAAATTAGAGGATTCAACAGAAACATGTTCTGAAGAGTTTGTTCTTCTTTATATCAATGTATGCTGCAATGTCTTCTTCCTGCTAGCTGTTTTGGTTATATTCTCCCTTTCTGTTGAACTGTGTGGCGAACTTGTGGTTTGTGGAGTGACAATCTTGTACCAACTTTAACCTAGACTAGCATTATGTAACACTTGGATCTTGTTTTTTTTTTCCCTTGGTATCTTGAACTTGAGGTAGAATGTCGATGGGTTTGTGTTTAAAACCTTAATGCGAGCTGAGCTGACTACCTGACTCACTTGTGTCTACTTCTCTATCTGATTTTCTTAGTAGATTTATATTTCACTCGATTAGAGAAAGAGTAAAGTGTGCTCTCCATTCATAATCTGATTTTCCAGAGGCTTGTTTTGATTAAAATTCATTGATAGCTGATTCATGTGTGCGGAGGCCTCTTCAAAGTTTGAATAAAAATTTATGTAAATATTAGTAACTCGAAGATGGCTTCCAGATTGCAGTTGATTTTCCTCTTCGTCTTTTTCTCTGCGCTTTTCTCCCTCACGAGTCACGTACTCCGTAGTTCCACTTCGTGTCCTTATCAACTCCCTTGTTATAATCCCTTTCCCTTCCGGGCATTGTTCTATTCTATCTGATAATAACATGTCCTAAACTCACTAATAAATACTCCGTATACCTTTAGTAAGTGGAACTGAGTTATAAAAGAATAATGCATTATTTTAGGCAATAGTATGTGTAGCACTGTGTTTGTTTGGGAGACTTCCATTGTTGATCTTTTTAATTGTAATACATGCTTCTTGTTAGCAACTGATTTACTCTATCTTAGGAGAATATGTATACTAGGGTTTGTTTTGGGGCATGGGTCGCAATTTTTTTTTTTTGAATAGGTAAAAATTAGGCAAATTAAATAAGCCTAGGGCATTCTTACTGACCTTGCGGATGAGAGATAGGACCCCTCAATGGTTGAAAATCTGATTGATACTACAATTGTGATGCAGTTTTGCAATCAAATTTGCCATAGTGTTGCATTCTCTAGGTACGTGTTTGGTAATGACTAATGACCACCTCGAAGGATTGCAACAAAACCAGAGCGTCCGCAATTAGCATGTCAATTGTCCAAGGATAGGACCAACGTGCCATTAAGAGCATTGATCACAATTAGACTATCGCCTTCAAGTTCTATGCGCCGAAGATTCCTCATATGACCATCTTGTATAACCTCCAATAATCCCATGGCTTCGACTTGTTACACAATCCAATAGGTATTTTTCTTTTCATTTATGTTTATTACATTCCCAAATTGCTCTCTTATGACGTACGCCGCCGTCGATTTTGTGCCATCAAAATTTATTTTTACAAAATCGTTTTATGGTTTCTCCCATTTTCTTTTAGATTTACTTTGCTTTGGTCGTTGCTTTCCGAGTGAACCATTAAACTCTTCATTCACATTTTTTGCTTTGCTCCACCATACCATATGGTTCTGGATGAATTCCTCGATGTTCTTATATGGCCCGTTACTATCCCGGTTAAAAACAACTTAATTTCTCTAAAACCAAATTCTCCACCAGGCAGTAAACGGATGGCATAAAGTCCTCTGCGGTAAAGAATTTTTTAAATTTTGGATGATTTGGGGCATAGTATTATGATTATGCATTACATCTCTTAGAATGTCGATAAATTGAGGGTCAATAGAGCACATTTTCTATAGAGTAAAGGAACAACTAAGCATAAGATGCTCATTTGTCTCGTCTTGATGACTGCATAAAGGACATTCTGAGGTGACACCTATATGCCACTGTATAAGGAGGACTCTGGTTGGGAGTCCTTTGATGCAAATTTTCCATAGGAACATTTTTATATTATGCATTAGGTCAACTTTCCAAATCCAATCAAATGCCCAGTCGTTTTCATATTCAATGCAACTGTCGTTTTCATATGAACATTTTCAATCCAATCAAATGCCCAGTCGTTTTCATATTTAATCCAATCAAATGCCCAATCGTTTTCATAGGAACATTTTCATATTCAATGCAACTGCCGACTGAGTGGAAAACTATCTATTCTTACTAAGGTGCCAATACAGCTAGCTTTTCCTGGATCTTATTCTTTGGAATTGTTATGGACATGATCTGTTCGACCCAAACACTAGGTAGCAACTTTCTGAGTTCGTGTTCATTCCACTTTCGGTTATTATCTATAAAATTTGCTACTAGAACATCACTTTTACTCCCAACAACATTATGGCATTCATCTCGAAGCGGTCGCTTGCTTACCCAAGCATCCTTCAAAAATTGAATCGACTTGTCATCTCCAATTTGCCATAGTAGACCCTTTTTAAACTCCTCCTTTAAGCTTATCAGTTTTCTCTATTGCCATGAAACATTTTTAGTACAGACATACTCAAAAAGATCTCTGTCTTTAAGGTATTTTTTCTTTTATAATCCGAACCAAGATATTAGTCGGCTTTGCCAAAATTTTACAAAGTAATTGCATTTGTAACGCTTTATTCATATGACTTGCTTTTCATAATCCCATGCCTCCCTTCGTTTTCGATTTACATATCTTGTCTCATCCAACCATGGGCACATAATCTCTCGATTTGTTCCAAAAAATTTCCAATTTATGGAGTCAAGTTCATTGAGTATTTTTTCAAGAAGCATAAACCTTTGCGTAATATGTACGATTTTGTAGGTAGCGTTGTTTTGATTAGGGTGCTCCTTCCAATTTTGGGATAAAGAATTGGCTTCCAACAAGGCATGGGTCACTATTAACACTTCTCAATTCATTCACTAAAATCACGTCAGTTTTCATATTTTTGCTATTTTTTTATATGTATGAGATTTTCTTATTTTCTTTGTTTAGTTAGAGTTAGGTTTTGTATAGAAATTAATTATTTTATTTTTTTCTAATATAAAGTATGTATTTTTATTTTCCCATCAAATTCCACCAATTTGGTGAGATTAAATATTATAATTACTTGTATCATTCTTTCTATATATTTAATTTTTATAATATATTAACATAATCTATATGTTGATATTTTTTTATACAATATTTTTTTTTATCTTGTAACAAGATTTGGGATCTAAGTATATAACTTTTTATCTATATGTTGATAATAATTTGATCTAATTTTTTATTATTAATTTTATGCATAACAATTTTTTTATTATTTTTGAACAAGATTCGGGCTCCAAGTATATAATTTTTTTTTATCTATATGTTGATAAAATATGGAACACATTCTTACAGATTTTTTATAAATTACATATTTTTATTACGATATTATGTACAAGTATTTTAAATTTTATATTAATACTGTAATATTGTATAATTTTTAGTAAAGCCCGTGTGTATCACATGAATTCAACTAATTATCTATAATATCCCATCTTAAATTCCCAACAACCAAACAAACCCTAAGTGGAATAATATTTTTTATGTTATGTGTCAAAAGGTGACGTGGTAAAATACAATGGCTTCAAATGTTACTGTTTACTTAGACTTTTCAAATGGGTCGGGTTCAAGCTTGAGTCAATCGAGTTCGGGTCAAAACGAGTCGTCGAATCGTTCAATTCACATGTTCAATCAGACCGGGTTATTATGGGTTCGGGTTGATCTAACGGGTACCGTACGATCGTCAAATTTGTTAACTTTTATTTTGATGTTTATTAAAATAATTAATATTATAACATATTAAATAATAATAAAATAAATAATTTTATACAAACTTTATAATAATATATTTAATTTTTAATTAAAATAATACTTTATCGGGTTGGTCGGGTCAACCCAACGGGTTAGTGACCCAACCCATTTTTTTCCGGGACAACCGGGTTCGGGTTACTCATGACCCATTGATTTTAGGGTCGGGTTTCAACCCAAAAGACTACGGACGGGTCGATTTTTCGGGTTGGTCAAGTTTATATATATATATATATATAGGTTAATTTCCAAGCTATTTTTCAATCTATAACTATATATTAAAGTTGTCCCTTTTCGAGCCTCCAGAACGATTCTGGCCTCACCTCATATTTAAAAAATTAATTTTATTTCTATTATTATAACTTCTTTCTATTAAATTCTTTTTTAACTATTTAAATCTATCTCTAACATCAAGCAAATATCTATCCAATATAACAATATCTTTTGAAAGATTCCTTATATAAGTATTTAAAATTAAAGATAAGATATTTCAAAATAAATATAAATTTTTTATCATAAATCTTTTAATGAATTTATTTATAGATATATAGTGATTTTATTTTATAAAAAAATTAATGATAAAATTTATAATGTTTAAAATTAATAAAAATAGATAATAAAATATTTAATAAATATATTGAAATATTTGATAATTACTAATTTACGTACATGAAAAGTAATAAAATATGAAGAATATAATATTTGATTAAAAACTATACATTCTACGAATAATAAATTACTTATATTAAAATTTATATTATATTTTAATTTATTAATATCCTAGTTATAATATTTATAAAATATCGAATCGTAGTCGTACATGGTATGATGGGTAAAACTAGTTTAGGTTAATTTTCGATCTTTTAGGTTGTCTTCCAAGGTGTCTTTTTCATTAAGATAATTTTTTTTAATCTTTACTCTATTTAATAAGAAAAAATATTAATTTCCTAATTATTCATCGAAAGAATAAAATCTTATATCCTTTAATATATACTATTTTCTACCTGTCAAAAACTGACCTAACCCGCTAACCCGACCCGACCCGCCCGATAATTTTAGTGTTAAGACCCGAAAATTTGAACCCGAAACCCGAAATAAACCGAACCCGCTACAACCCGAACCCGTTGGGTTGAAACCCGAACCCGTTGGGTTGAAACCCGAAACCCCTTGGGTTGACCGATTTAGCTTATTTATAGAATTTTTTAAATTTATTTTGAAACTTATAATATATTTTATTATTAAAATAAATAAAAATAATATATTATAATTAAATATTATTATTTAATTAAAAATTATTTTTAATAATCATAAGAAAAAATGATATTTTAGACCCGCTGGTCAACCCGACCTGACCGAAAACCCGCTGTAACCCGACCCGATTGACCCGTGACCCATAACGACCCGGAACCCGATTTAACCCGAACCCGAAATGACTGAACCCGAACCCGCCCAACCCGACCCGATTGACAGGTCTATTCATTTTCCTTTTGTTATTAATGTTTTTTTTTTAAATTTATTAGCATATTTTATATCTTATCAATTTTATTTATTTAATATCTTATACGGATATATTCTTAAATCCATCAATATGCTATGTTTTACCATATTTTTTTTTTATTAACTATTTATCAAAGACAATATCTTAGAACTATCCTAATGTAAGGGCCACAAAATTATTCAACGGTCTATCTTTCCTAAAATATGAATTGATTAATGATAGATAGATTTTGATAGAGCCTTGCTTGTAAACTATATAAGCACAACACCCTTTCGACTTCTTACACATCCTCTGTTGTCTCCAAATTTCTTTGATCGATCCGAAATCTCTCTGAAGAAGAAAAAGATGCCTGCCGTCGGAATAGCAGCTTCCACGGGGAAGGCGTACCCCGGAAAGTTGACGCCGTTCGTGATCGTGACCTGCATTGTTGCCGCCATGGGAGGCCTCATCTTTGGCTACGACCTCGGAATTTCAGGCAAAGATCGTACCTTTTTCCCGATCAATTTTATATATTGCTAACTAATATAATCTCTCTGGTTTTTAATTAATTCCACGAACTAACTCTGTTAATTGTTCGGATTGATTAGGTGGAGTGACGTCGATGCCAATGTTTCTTAATAAGTTCTTCCCGTCGGTGTACCGGAAAGAAACAGACGATAAATCGACGAATCAGTATTGCAAATTCGACAGCCAAACGCTGACGCTGTTCACCTCCTCCCTTTACGTAGCGGCGCTATTGTCTTCCCTGGTGGCGTCCACCATCACCCGCAAGTTCGGGCGAAAACTATCTATGCTTTTCGGTGGTCTCCTCTTCTTCGCCGGTGCTATCATCAACGCCACAGCCAAGGACGTCGCCATGCTCATCATCGGCCGCATTCTCCTCGGCTTCGGTGTCGGTTTCGCTAATCAGTCGGTGCCGCTCTACTTGTCGGAGATGGCCCCGTACAAATACAGAGGGGCCCTCAACATCGGATTCCAGCTGTCGATCACCACCGGGATCCTGGTGGCCAACGTCCTCAACTACTACTTCGCCAAGATCCACGACTGGGGATGGAGGCTGAGCCTGGGCGGCGCAATGGTCCCGGCTGCCATCATCACCATCGGCGCCCTCGTCCTCCCGGACACCCCCAACTCCCTCATCGAGCGTGGCCGCCACGACGAGGCCGCCTCCCGGCTCAAGCGCATCCGAGGCGTCGACGACGTCTCCGAAGAGTTGTCCGACCTGGTCGCGGCCAGCGACGCCTCGAAGGCGGTGGAGAGCCCCTGGAGAACCCTCCTCCAGAGGAAATACCGGCCCCAGCTCACGATGGCCATCGCCATCCCTTTCTTCCAGCAGCTCACGGGGATCAACGTCATCATGTTCTACGCTCCCGTCCTCTTTAAGACGATCGGATTCGGCGACAACGCCTCCCTCATGTCCGCCGTCATCACCGGAGCCGTCAACGTCGGCGCCACCCTGGTCTCCATCTACGGCGTCGATCGTTGGGGCAGAAGGTTCCTCTTCCTCGAGGGCGGCGTGCAAATGCTTATTTGCCAGGTACGTAACTAATCCACTGAGTTATATACTAGTTTTAGATATGGGATAGACGTTTTAACAATTTTACCTAATTTGTTTTGTTTAGATCATAGTGGCGGTGTTAATTGGAGTCAAGTTCGGAGTCAAGGGGGTGGCAGACAACTTGCCAAAGTGGTACGCGGTAGCGGTGGTGCTCTTCATCTGCATCTACGTGGCAGCGTTTGCGTGGTCGTGGGGCCCGCTAGGGTGGTTGGTCCCCAGTGAGATCTTCCCGCTGGAGATCCGATCGGCCGCCCAGAGTATCACCGTCTCCGTCAACATGTTCTTCACGTTCGTGGTGGCGCAGGCGTTCCTGATGATGCTCTGTCGTCTCAAGTTTGGGCTCTTCCTCTTCTTCGGCTTCTTTGTTATGGCCATGTCGCTCTTCGTCTACTTTCTTGTTCCGGAGACGAAGGGGGTCCCCATTGAAGAGATGAACATGGTGTGGAAGAACCACACCTTCTGGGGGAGGTTTATTCCCGACGACGACGATGCTGTTAATCTCGAGTTGGGTCTTGCTAAGACCGTGTATTAACTTGGCATTATTAAATTGAAACAATTGTGTTTTGATTAGTTTTTCGGCCAAAGATAGTACGTGTCTTGTGTTGTATATAATTCGGTAGTTTGTAATTAGTTGGACGTGTGTAATTAGTACGTTTTGTGCTTGTTTTTTTTTTTTGTAGTTAATTTGATTTTCTTATTGTGTCCATCGGTGTTTTTCTTTTTTTGGTAGAACCATCGGTGTTTTTCTGAGATTGTTGATGTGAAGTGCCTTAATGCGAGTCTTAGGCAATAACCTGACAGTTTCATTGACCATGGTTGCTCTTTTTAATTGCAATACATGCTTATTTTAAGGTTTTCCTCATCTGAAATCATCCATTCAGGTTAATTTCATGCCTAAACTTTGTCAACCACTATGTATTGATGTATTGTATAGTGTATACACGTACATGTACTCGCTCAAACGAAAACGGAAGTGTTAATTTTTCCAAAAAAAAAAACGGAAGTGTTAGCTGGCTACCACATTTTAGGGGTCACCAATGCATTGAGCTTTCTACCCCTATAACCCACTCTAGAAAGATCGTATCTTTCAATTGCAATTCCATGTTCTCTACCACATTCTATGGGTTTTATATTATTAATCAGCTGTGTATGTGTGGATTTCAACTGCTGTTTTTCTGCATCATCATATCATGTATGTTTGTATTCGTATCTTTCAATTGCAATTCCATCTTCTCCAATGTTTGATCAGGCTGCAGGAGCAGTCCCGTAATTAGCCATGAGTAACCTTGTAGGGCTGGCAGTTGTGCGTTAAGTAAGTACGACCAGTTTGAGGAAGCACAACTTGCTATAAAAACAATGAATGGAGCTGAACTTCTTACTCAGACCATTATTGTAGATTGGGCATTCAGCAATGGCCCATACAGGAGGACTAAAGGGAGAAGGTTTGTCTCTTGACTCTTCGCATTGCTGAATGCTGCGCTTCTCTCACAAACCCCTATCCTTTATTATTTTATTTTTCAAATATAAAGTCGGGATGCACTATTTTTATACAAAAGTTAATTTAAGCTAATGGATAAGGGTTTCACCCTATTTATATTGGTAATTTTTCTTGTGATTTTTCAATGTGGGATGAAACTTTCATTCTCAACATCTATTTTCATCACACTCTCCTCAAGTGTAACTATTACACTTGAGCCTGATCCAGTTGACATTTGACAAATCTTTAAGGGCGGCTACCTCTTGATCAAACGGACACTTCACCCTAGTTTGATTTTTGCCTTAAGGCTAGCTTGCCTGCCAGAAAACGACCCCAAGATCGGACCTGCGCTTTGATATCAACTTGAATCTAAGAATGAGATCCAATTCAGCAAAGTTCTTGAAGAACACGAAAGAGCTAGAACACATACATTCTATTACGAGGGTTCACTCTGTTATTAACGCGGAAATAACAGAGTGAACCGAACTTGATATGTTAAAACATGATTTCTACAAGTGTTGCTAGTAGTCTTGTGTAAAAACAAAAAAAAATAAAAAATAGCGCACCAATGTTACTGTATTTGGAGTTTTGATTAGCGAGGGGGTTAGTCATAGCACAAGTAGCCCAAAAGATTTGGGGCGGCGAAACGAATCCCGTACTTGTTCTGTTGATCCGGAGTGAAAAGGCCGAAGTGTTGCTCCACCTCATCGCCCTGCTTGTAATCCTCGTCAAACATGGCAAACAGGTAAGTCTCCAGCGCCTGCCCCTGCTTCTTGGGGGTCCCACCCGCCACGTGTCCAATCAAGTTCTTGTAGTACGTGCCGGCGTTATCGGAGGTGGCCACGTCGGTGCCCTGAGACGGCCACCCGCTCTCGGAGACCACGATCCCAACGCCGCTGCCGCCGGCCTTCTCCATGGCGGCGTAGAAGGAGTCGACGAGGGCGTCGAAGAGGTTCTGGTAAGCGAGGCCGTTGCCGGAGTCGGTGAATTGGGTGCCGGATTTGGTGAAGAGGGCGTACTGGAGGCTGATGCTGCCGCTGTTGTCGATGAGGCTGAAGTAAGGGTAGATGTTGGCGAGCAGAGGAGAGCCGTTGGATTTGAGGAAGTTGACGATGGGAGTGGTGTAATTAGCGTTGGATCCAAAGTCGCTGTTGGACGGAGGGAAGGTGTTGCTTAACAGCGAGGGTTTCACGGCCGTGGAGACCTTGATGTGGGAATCCGCAAGGGCATTTTGGACATTTCGCATGGCCGGGAGCACGAACTGGGCGTCGGCGTCCTCGGGCATGACCTCGTTCCCAACCGCGATGTACTTGATGTTGGAGGCTTAGGGGACCACGTTTTTGCGGACCCACTGGGCCGCTGCTGAGGCGTCCGAGCCCAATGACTGAAGAACGTCACCGTTGGGTACGTCGAGTATTATGGTTATCCCGGATCCCTGGAGGGCCTGGAGAGCGTCTTGGTCAGGGGAGTAGAGTCGCATTTTCGATATCCCGTTTGAGTTGTAGAGGCTTACGACGTCCTGCGCCGATGGCAGATTGCCTCCGTTCCTCCCAAAGAACACCCCTATATTCTTCTGTGCATCTGCAACTTTGCAATTGGCATGATATTAATCGAAATTAATTATTTAGGTTACAAAATTGGAATGATATATACGTAATTGGATGTACTTACTCCTTAACTTGGCAGAGAGCACCAGGAGTGAAAGCAGCAGCAAGGCAGAAGCCATGGTAAACACTAAACAATG
Source organism: Fallopia convolvulus (assembly GCA_964016875.1). NCBI lineage: Eukaryota > Viridiplantae > Streptophyta > Magnoliopsida > Caryophyllales > Polygonaceae > Fallopia > Fallopia convolvulus. Next base: position 40,413,444 of record OZ024736.1, read on the forward strand.
GCGCCGTTCACACTAGCTGCAGCTTCAACAGCTATAAGAACTAGTCAAATTGCTAGCTATGTACTACTACTAGTCCATTTTTTTTTATTTTTTTTGGGCAGCTACTAGTCCAATTTTCCAAAAGCTAGACAAACAAGATTTTTCAAAGTGTGGCCTGGCCATATAATCTTATACAAACTTGACCAAAAAATACATTCCCATGAACTAAAAAACAATGCTAAAATTGACATCTGCCTAATCATCCCCCATCGCGGGTCCAGACTCCAGACACAAGACTCTCAACTCTCAATTAATCGATCGATAGCTCCATTCTACCACTTGGATTTGTATATATTCCCCAATCCCCATTGTACACGTTATATAGAATACGGAGTATTGGTTGAATACGGAGTATTAATTACTGTATTGTACTTGACTCCATCAGCCAACTATTTTTAGCAACTAGGACTAGGAGGTTAAGGATTTAACCATCTGTTGGATGATGATGGTATGAATATTTTTAATACTCCGTATTTGTTAAATTTTAAAATGTATATAAATTTATAAGCAAGGAGTAATTATAATTATAATGCTGAATATATTTGTAATTGTTAGTGTATAAAAATTTGTTTAAATATGCTGGTTGAATACTCTCTTCTTTACCTTCCATTTCAAGTTTATCTTCAACCTAGAACTTGCAAAACAATGGACAAAGAGGGCGGAGACTAGGATTGTCCAATGGGTCGACCCGTTGACCCGTAAAAAAATTAAAGTCGACCCGTCACCCGACGCGCAACCCGTAAAACGGGTTACGGGTCGGGTTACGGGTTGACCCGTTTAACCCAGTCAAACGGGTCAAAATTGACCCTTTTCGATCCGTAAAATTGACCCTTTTTGACCCATTTAACCCGTAAACTTTTATCTTCCTTTCACTTACTATAAAAATATATTTTTATCTTTATTTTTTTAATATTACGGGTCAACCCGTAATCCGACCCGTAACCCGTAAACTAAAAAAACCTCGACTCGTTACCCAACCCGTAAACTAAAAAAAATTGACCCGTAACCCGTAAAATTACGGGTGGGTCGGGTCAGGTTACGGGTCAACCTGTTAGGAATGTGTAATATAGGAAAAATATGGGCATAATTTGTAAATAGGCCAAAAGCCTATAAATGCTTAGACATATTCACTTGTACTGATATCGGAGAATTAATGAAAATCATATTTCCCTTTTATCTCTTTCTCCTACTACTTCTCTGCAACTTCCCTTTTCCCTAATCTTCTTCCTTAATTTCTCTCTTCTCTACTTTAATCTCTATCAATTTCCTTTCTAATTCTCTTGATCCATTTCGGGTCATTACACAACCCACCCGTTGCACAGCCCTAGCGGAGACCCCCTAATCCACCTCTGATGCCTAAGTCAGAAGAGCAATCGTCGATAGAATGTCGAGGTAAAGGACAAGACTTGCGTTGGAGCTCACCTAGCGAATATGAGGTGCTCATCATACATGGCGATGACATGAATTTATAATGGAGAGGGAGAGAGAAAGTCGAAAACTCTATCTCTAAGGGCGGGACGATAATGCTCCAGGCCCAATAAGCGATTTCTTACTCCCCAATCCAAGTGAAAATTCTATCTTTCGGCTAAGGTAGAATCCTTCATCATAACGAATAACCATCAAATTTAAATTTATAATAAAATACTTAAAGATAGAAAAGCATAATAAATAAAAATACTTTTATGGCAGATAAAAGCGAAAATAACTATGACGATTAATTTTACCCACTTACAAATGTTCCACTTAGGTGTTAGTTACGTTAGAACGCAACTAAGACATAAGTATTGTAGGTCCTACACAAAGTGGTCGTGCGGATTAGTCAACGGGTTTCCCTAGCGTGCGTATTCGTATACTCATGAGCGAGTATCATGAGATCTTTTGCTACTCTACATACGCACATATGTAGAAGTCTATTAATGCGATGAATTAACGTCGCACTATTTTTTTTAATGAAAGACTCAAACTATTGTAAAAACTGACTTTTATTAAAAATAAATATGAATGCCATGATCTTAAGGACAGAAATAATGAATGGAAAAGAAAAACCTAAGGGCTTCATCAAAACCATGTGGGAAAAAGAGTGCCTTATTTACATGCATTTCATAATCCCGAGATCCCTGCGCTGGGAAATACAAGTGACTGCAATCGCCCCGCACGGGCCGCGATCGTGGCTCTTCCCTTGAGAAGGAGGATCACTCTCAGCTTTAGGTCCCCGGTCGCGGTCTCTAGCTCCGCGATCGCTGTTTCGCCTCAGAGATGGAGCAATCCTCACTGAACCAGATCCGCGATCGCAGTTACGCTCATGGTCCTTGCTTCTCGGCTCGTTTTTAACTCTCTACATGAACTTTGTTTTAGGGTGATTTCCCTTAGAACACATATGCGCTTCCAGCTGGTTAGCCCGATTCCGGACTATAGCATCTTCATTCTTGTATGTCGTCGAGATTGTTTGAACGACCTCAATTTGTTTCTTTCTCGGCTCTTCACTGTCTTTTAGTTCATTTTTCTCAATGTACTCACAAAAAGTACCCTTCTTCAACCAAACCTTCAAGGCATTATTTAAAGTGCTCACAATCTTCAGTCATGTACCCCCCGTACCCTATGGTACATGTAATATTTCTGGATTAGGATATCGTCTTCTGGTCACTCATCCCGAGATGGATACCGAAAGTAGATCTCATGCTTGATGCGTCGTAGAATCTTATAGATTAGGATGTTGAAGGTTGTGTAGACGGTAGACCGCTCCATCCTATTCTCTCGACGAGTGTGTATATTACCTAAAGCTCCCATTCGAAGGACGGTGGGGCTTTCAAAGTGGAGAGGGCGACTTCCCTCTTGTCATGTAGCTAGCTTCTTCCAAGCGCACATATTGGTGGACGCGTTGTTGAAGCTCAACAATGATGAAAGGGAGACGAAGTGTCAAGTCTTCCCTTAGCTTGCTCTAAAAGGGGATTGCCTTTTTAAAGGCGGTAATTGCGGTCTTCTCATCACATCCGTCTATCTCGGCGCAGCACTCCATAAAACGATTGGCGAAGCGGCGCAAGCTTTCGCTTTTATCTTTCCTAAGGCCGAAGAGTGTGTCTAGAGACACTGCACTAATGTCTATGTAGTGCCTCACGAACTCAATGGCAAGTTGATTCCATGATTGGATTGATCCGGACTTCAAACTTAGAAACCACTTTAATGATCCCTTATTATGGCTACCTGTAAACATCTTGCACATTATAGCATCTTCGGATACCGATAATGCCATCTTGTGAGGTAAAACGACTATGTGGTTCACGGGGTCTGAATGTCCATCGTAAAGAGTGAATTATGGCAAAGAGAACTTTGTTGGAGGCTTGGCGTGTTCTTGAGCCGATTGTAAGGTCCAACCTTGCGCTCTTAAAAGATCAAGCAAGCTCCTTTTAGTGCGCCTAAATGCTTGATCTTCTCCTTCACGCCTTTCGTTGCTCTCACTCGGACGTCGACTACGTCGTCTCTTCTTCTAACTGCCCCGGTCATGAGTTGACTTGGGTCTTTTGGACGGGTCGTAGTGATCTGAGTCACGCTCGTGCGATTTCTCGCGTTGATCGCTTCGGTCACGGTCGTCATTAGGGCTGCCGTGATCGCCGCCAAATCTCTTGCGGTTGCAACTAGACTAGTCGCGCTCGTGGCTAGGGCTTCCACGCCCACGGTGGTTTCCACGGTCGTCGGAACTCTCCGAGTCACCCGATGTTGAGTCGCTAGACTAGGGGTAGTCCGCGGCTCAAGTCCTCTTACGTGGGTGCAATTCGTGCTTCTTGCCCTTTCATCAAACTTCTAGGCGCTCTGCGATTGCTTTCGTAATCAACTTGCATCTCTTTTGACTCGTCAGTGCTTACTGGCTCATGACCATGGTAGTTATGGACGAAATCGATAACGCTAGTGAGTCATCGACTCGTCTTTTCGATTGCCGATTTGTTGACGGGGCGCTTGCCTTGAACCTTATCCAAGGTTTGCTTCAATCTAGCGATCTCTTCGAAGGCTTGGACCCGACGTGGCTCAATTGATCATGCTCGTAGCGTGGGTTGACAAAATTAGGGTTTCGTTCTCGGTTTTGATTCGACGCAGGTTCTTAGATACGTAACTGCATTCGTCCGCGGTCGCGGATCTCTTGTTCGCGGTTACGATCTGTGACCGTAGTTACTTGTCCTGGTTCGTGCGATGGCCCACGACCCTGTAAACTTTGATTGCTCTCGGATTCAGCAACACGCAATGTTGAGTACCATACGCGGTCAAACACATGAGATTCGGACCGTGCTTGTGCGATGAACAGTCCGGTTTGCGAGAGGGGTCGGTTCACGATTCAAGTCGTCTTCAAGCAAGGCGCCTTGCTCGGTACGCGCTAGGTTCCGATCTTCCGAGCGAATATCGGACTTCGCGCGATGTCAAATAGGTCAAATTGATCAGTTTGACACGTTTGACTCGTAAATTCTATTTATCCCTTTCACTAACTACACCAATAACATTTTACTTTTATTTTTTAATATTACGTGTCAACCCTTAACCCGACCCGTAATCCGTAAACTAAAAATTTTGACCTGTTACCTGACCTTAACCCGTAAATTTAAAACAAAATCTAATCAATTACCCGTAAAATTTTGGACAATTCGATCCGTGTTGGACAACATAAATTAAAGTTACTTTTATAATCGGTCGTGCATGGCACGACTATATATGACTTGAGAATTATTATTTAATTATTGTAAAAACTTAAAACTTATATAATATTAAATTTTATGAATTTATATCCATAACAATTGAATAATAGAGATTACGTTCTAATATGACGAGTTTGGTTCAAATGAAACAAACTCTTATCCTAAAACGAATGCACTTTTCATAGTTAGTAATGCACTTTTCATATAAAAGTGCATTGAAAAATACAAAGTGCATTACAAAAAAGTGCACTAAAAAATTTTGAAAAGTGCACTAAAAAGTACGAAAAGTACAAATGCGAAAAAGTGCACTCTGAAGTATGAAAAATGCACTACTAACTACAAAAAGTGCATTCGTTTTAGGATAAGAGTTCGTTTTAGGATAAGAGTTTGTTTCATTTGAACCAAACTTCTAATATGACTATATAATATTAAAATTTTGTTCATAAAGATAAATAGTAGAGATATCATGTACTAATTTAGTGGGTAAGGAATTAAAGATCACCTATTAATATATTATGTGCAATTATTAATAACATTACCAATATTATTATATTATATATTCTTAAGGAATGTAAATACTAAAAATTATGAAGGGTAAAGGAGTAAATTGAAAAAATTAAGAAGCTTATGTGGCATAGTTAAGAGATTGACAAATAAGATAGAGGGATTCGAGTTTAGTAATAATACTAGCTTAAGTTCTCGTGACTTGCACGGATTTATAAAATTATTGTATTATTTGTTTGTAAACTTGATTAAATTGATATTAAAAAAATTATTTGTACCTTATTAAAAAACTATCATTTCTAAAAATAATTATTGATATAAGTAAGGTTTTTTAAGAAACGATATGTATCTTATCGTATAAACTACCCTATCGAAAAATAAAACTAATATATTAAAAATAATTTTGCTGTATATTAGTAATATTATTATATTTAAAAAATTTATTTCATAATAAATATTATATTTCTATCACTTGCCAAATTTTAAGATCTCTAAATATAATTGTATATTAGTAATATTAGTAACATTTTTATATTTAATAAAAACTTTTCATAATGGATTAGGCTCCAAAAGCAACTTGTCAAAATTTAAGAGATCTAAATATAGTTTTATATTAGTAATATAAGAATTATTATTATTATTATTATAAAAGGATTGTAAATACTTAAATTAACAAAGGGCAAAGAGTTAAATGGAAAAATTAAAACGCCTACGTGGCATAGTTAAGACGATGACACTTAGGATAGAGGGATTCGACTTTAGTTATAGTACTAGCATAAACCTGTCGTGCCATGCACGACAATAATCTAAATTTTATTAATATTTTATTTAAGTGTTAAGGGAATTAAGAAAAAAATATTTGATAATATTTTTAAAATATTAATCTATTTTATTATAGTGTCAAACTAAGTTTATATAGTCAATCTTTAAAAAGATATTAGACATGATTAGTGTAATTATATATGTGGAATATGAATAAAGTAATTTTTTCAAAAAAAAAAATTTCTAAAACAATAACACTATTTTTTATTGTAGTGTTAGGCCAATTTTAAATAGTCAATCTTTAAAAAGATAACGGAGATGATTTGTAACACCCCCTTCCTACCCTGGAGGTATTACCGCCAGTAACCTCGATTAAGACTAAACCGAAGCTACCCAAGGCTTTAAACTGACTGAACAAACTAAAACAAACATTACAACGGAATAAATACAATTGGTCTTATACAAACCTTAATCCAAAAAGATTAAATAAATAGCACAACCTTCTATTTAAACAAAATCTTCATACAGTCTTCCATAAGCTCTTATTTCTGAAACTGAGCTTCACTTGAAGTAGTTCAACCATGATCTTCACTCAAGTATAACTATTGAAAACCTTTCTTCAACTTCTGGAGCTTCAAACATCTGAATCCGCCTCTTGAATCAACTTCCAAGAAGAACCTGATGTATCGTATACAACGGTGGACACCAGCCAACCAAATAAAAGAAAAGAAAATGGACGGGTTAGTCTAATGAAAGACTAGCAAGCGGAGAATCTACTTGGTTCTTATGGTTGTAACTAAACATATTGGCATCCAAATCCGAATAGACTCGGATTTGATCCAACAGTTAGTAGTCTTATAGAGAATAAGAAGGATACTCGCATAATCAAGAGAGAGAACACCACCGCTTGTGGTTTCTTTAAGAAGCATAAACAATTGTTGGGAACTCATATTAATCACATAACATCTTGAAAAGTCTCCGTCGACTAATCAGATTGACTTAATCAAAGTTTGATTAAGAATCATTCATAACCGGGAGTAAGAATGGTTATTGAATAGACTAACCATTCGGGTACATTAATGTGCCTAACACACTTATCTTTATTACTTCCAGAACTTTTCACAAACATGTTGGTAACTTTTAAGCGGCTAAAACCGCAGAGAATCCACCTGTACATGGAGACGCCAAGATGAGAGGGATTATTTCAACCATGATCATTGACGAACACCTAGTACCAATTTGCACTTAGCTAGAGTGCATAAACACCTCCTCCAGCGTTGAGTGAGGTATGAGTCATGACCCGAATGTTGGGATATGATAGTAACGAGCTAAACCTCCCAACATAGACTGTGTTATAAAGAGGTCATCGGAGACTTGGCTCCTACCCCTGAAAAAAACTAACTTACTTCACCATAATGTCTCAGCATGAGACAACATACAAGGCCACACATAACGGACCTAAATCCAGTTCTAACGCGAAACTGAATAAAAAATATGGTCATTATTTCTAGGAAATATAACGACCTATCATATTTTTATTAATCATACAAGTTATTCCCAACACAAATATAAAATGGGATCCAATTCCTCATTTAATAACAATAACGCAAGAGAGAATCGTCCACTTGCCTTATAAGGCGTGCTCGACGTCTTTAGCAATTTCAATAGTAATCTGTATCATCCTTCTGACAAATATAACAAAAGGATTTTCAGCAACGAGCTCACAGAAACACCTCTTAGTTGTATTCTCAACTCCTACAACTTCCTAATCGATAAACGATTTAATTTCCGAATATCGATATATAGTGAATCCTTAGTTATCATGCTTCAAGGAGCCATCTTGGCGGAATTATAACTAATTATCCGCTTTCCTTTTGAAACAATTTTCTAAATAAAAATTGTTCATCAGTAACAGTACTACAATATTACCAAATTTCACCTCAAACGGATTAACGACGAATCCCAAGTAATTATCCGAAGTCCTTTACCTGACAACCGATGTCTAAACTTGTATTCGCTATAAGTAACGATCCAGACGTCCGTTTCTCGAGCGGTTTGAACCTGTAGAACCGTATTAACGTCAAGATTATAAAAACCATAAATTTAATTAGCAAAGCGGCACCGAAAGGCCCTTACGGTGGCTCCGCAACCAATCCGCTAATTAATTTCGATCGTATATACCTTCACTCATACCCATGGCTCGTGTGGCTCGATCCCCGAGCCCGAGGGTGGCTGGGCATTGCCCGACAGCAGCCCTTGCCATTGGTGGTGGTCGGACAAGCTACCGATCGCCGGCGACGTCGCGCGGCGTGGTCGAAAAGTGATCGGCGTGAAGGCTCTTTCTCCCGAGGTCGTCGTTCCACCTTGAATCTCTCGCTGGTTCCTTTTCTTCTTTGTGCAGCAGCAGCAACCAACAAAGCCAGAGAGAGGATGAAGAAGATGAGGTGAGGTGGAGGTGAGGAGGAAGAAGAGCTGTCGGCGGTGAAGACCGAATTCTTTCCTCCCGAGCGCTGTCGTTCCGCCTGATTCTTCTCTTGGTTCTGGTTCAGTTAGAACTCACAAAAATGGTAGAAGAGGAGGTGGGGAAGATGGTGGTGGTTGGGGGCAGAGAAGGCGGCCGAGAAGAGAACGCCGGCGGTGAAGTATTCAGCAGCCGAGTCCTTCGTTCCGTCCTTATCTCTCGGTTCCTTGCTTTTGGAGACGAAATTGTAGACTTTTGATGAGGCAGATCAGACAAGCTGGTGGAGAAAGAATTCTTCACCCAAAGAAAAGTCAAATTTCCCTCCTCATTAAGCAACTGAAAGGCGGTTTACAACGAATTTCCCGTCCCGGAACGGAACTCGCGTTAAAGCGGTAAAATTATGTACCTCGGGTGGAAAAACTCACTAAACGAAAAACGTCCCGTAAATTATGTAGACCAATAAAACCAATTTTCCATGATTTTATCTTGCTACCTTCAATTTTTTAAGGCTTCCGTTTCGTATTTTAAATTCCTTTCGGTACATAATTAAAAAGACGGCTTATCCAATAAATATTCTTTTTCCACTGAAAAATCCTAGAATTCACACCGATCCATAAAATCATTTCTTTGTGATTTTAGGATATCACCAACAATTTTCTAGGATTAAATCTCCAACAAAAATATTGGATTAAGCGTTAAAACGAACTAAGAGATTAAAAGGATATCCGAGAAAAATTCAAAAATATCCTCAAAAACCGCAGTTATTACATTAGTACCCCCTTAAAAATGGTTTCGTCCTCGAAACAAGGGAGAACTCGGATCACAAGAAGGATAGTACAAACATACACACCACTACTACAAACCTATACAGAAGTTTGTAGTACCCCCTTAAAAACATACTGTTACTTCTGCACCAAGCACAGAATAACCACTGCTTAATTACCAAGTTTCTTCTTTTACAACGTTCATTGACTTTGGAAAATGACTCAGCATTTCCTGTCTAATTTCTCAAGTCTTTTCTTTACCTCCATTTATAGGCCAAAGTAGCCTAACCAGAGATATATTGAACGCATACTATCAAGGAAAACATTCCGGATAGAATGCACTGAAGGTGGCAATGTCAATCGATAAACAAGCTTACCAGTTCTTTCCAGAACCAAACAACATCTGGGTCAAAATAGGGACTGAAAAATACCTCAAAACAGATCGAGAGTATCCTCAATTATAAGAAAAAACAGAACACCTCTTGGCAATGGTCAAAACTTGTAGGCCTAATAGACATGTTCATCAAAAGGCTCATCTGGCAAGTGGGAGACAGTAAAACCGCCCGATTCTGGAAAGATAATTGGACCGACAATGGCCCCCTTATCCCGAAACCCGAAGTTGAAGGCCTAATAGATTGGGAGAAACATGTAGTGGTATACCTCTGGGAGGATAACTCTTGGAATTTGGAGAAATTGAATGAGGTTGTCTCATATGATGACCTTGATAGAATCTCCAAAATTATCATTCCCATTAATAAACTACTGGATAGGTTGTACTGGCAACCAAGCAAAAATGGTTGGTACTCCACCAACTCTACTATGCAATGGCTTTACCAATCGAAAAGTGAACCCAAAATAAACTTAGAATGGATAAATCGGCTAAATATTCCGCCTAAAATGAAGAACTTTATTTGAAAAGTTGCTCCAAATGAATTGCCAACCAAAACCAGACTTGCTTTTGAAATTAAGTAAGAATGGGGTACGAGAATTGTTTTTGAAATTCATTTTATTTGATCAACACTCTTTATTCATTAGGTCAAAATGGTAGTGAATATTTAAAATGTAATAAGATTGACAAAAAAAATAAAATTTTGAGTTTAGTTAATGTTTTTGTTAATTCCGAAAATAAATCTTCGTTGTTAAAAAAGTTTTAATTAGAGTGAAGATATCTATATATCTATATACATTATAAAATAGAAAATTTTGAGTAATTAATGACTAAACATGTAAGGCAATAAAGAGTGAGTTAAAAAAAGGAAATAGTAAATAAAATTTGGGTATCTCACCCTATGAAGAATTCAATGTATTAATATATATACCTGTCAAATAATCCTATTACATTGAGGGAGTACAAAGAAAAAAAAATGGAAAAAGTAAAGTTGAAACGTTTTTGGCAGTAGAGATTTACATTGTGTATGGATGTGAAAAGTTGGGCTTATAAGCCCATAAAAAATCCTATGACATTTAATATCATCAAAGCTGAAATTAAAGTAGAAACGTTTTTGGCAGTAGAGATTTACATTGTGTATGGATCTGAAAAGTTGGGCTTCTAAGCCCATAAAGAATCCTATGACATTCAATATTATAAGGCTGAAACGTTTTTGGTAGAGAATATAAAGAATCCAAGGATATTAACCTAATCCCATTTATTACATTGAATATGAAGATTCATCCAATTTTAAATTCCAATTGAAACAGCCAGCAGTAATCATCCAAATTAATACAAGTTTTTGGCAGTAATCATCCACTATATAAAGGCTCACAAACTTATGACCAACTACTTCCCACTCTTCCCTCAACCTTATAAATCTACACTATATATAGCCTCATATAAATAGGAACCAATACTTTTTTCTCTTTCTTTCAAACAGCAAGACAATGTCGTCATCCTCGGTTCCATTGGTGAGTGTTTGCATTTGTGTAATAAACAACTTCCCTGCACTATATGAGATATGATTATTTCAAAACTAAGATGTTAGCATGTGATAATTTCCCATCTTCCTCATATTGTTAATGCTAAATTCATTGTTATTATCCTATTTTTGCAGCATCAAGTAGGTGAGGTAAGTGCGGAGAAAGCAATTGAAGGAACAATTTCAGATTTACTCAATTGGTGTAAGAGTAGTTCAAAGGTTATTTCTATACCAAGACTATTTGAACTCTTACTCCTCTTATCCTTCCTAAAAGTAATTGGTTCTTTCATTTCTTTATAGGGGACAACATTCAGATGCAAAGTCATCGTGACTAACCTTCGGGAAACAAAGGGTTGGTACCACTACTTATGCTCCAACACGAAATGCAAAACGGGATTGAGCATAATTGAGAACCAATTATGGTGTGAAACATGTGGAGACTTCATCATATCACCGCGTATAAGGTACTTAACTTGAAGACCTAGAAAAAAAAGGAAATACAACATTATAATATATATTTAATTGAAATAGAAAGCATGAATAATGTTTATTACTAAAAATTCATGCAGATTGAGGCTAGATGTAGATGTTGCAGACCATACGGGTTCAGTTGTAATGAGTATGTTTGACGACACCGTGGAATTAACCACTTATAACAACTCACTTGAAACGAAAACAACGGGGTATGGGCCCCTTATAGCATTTTGACAAGGACTCTGCCATCTACGCTGAAAACCACACAATCTATACATCTACTTTGCCATCTTTCACAATCTATTCCACCATAGACTTTTCACATTTACCAATACTCAGTTGGTCTAGTGGTAAAGTGGTGCTAGACTCCTTAAGTGTTGTGCAGGAGGTTCGAAGTTCGAATCTCACTGGCGGCATGTATGGAAAAATTGATATTGGGAGGGTCTCCCCCAAAATGGGGCCACGAAGTACCCGGTCCGGATGTAGAGCGGTGTCCGACCGATCGAACCGGGCGAGCCAAAAGGCAAGACCAAAAAAAAATAGACTTTTCACATTTAAAGACCAATAGGGTTGTGATATATAGACATGCATAAGATGATGAAGTAAACTTAAAATCCTACCTGGGTCTGCATATCATCCCCAGTAACAATATTGCCAACAGTGCGAAGGGCAGGAATGAGCACTGCAGTGGAAGGATGCCTGCATCAAAGGTCATCAGCAAGTTAGTTGCCAGATGCTGAAACACAGAAAGGTAAATCAACAATGATATCAAGATGGTAAGGTTTACACACATGAGCAGTTCAACAAGCCGAGGGCAGACACCCATATTAATCACTTCTTGAATTTTGTCATTTGTACCATCAGAAAGGTAGGAAAGCGCCCAGCAGGCATCAGTCAGCACTTCTTCATCATTTAAATGGACAAGACGCTCAAGTGTTGGCTTCACCTGCCAATCGTACTACAAAGTGTTATTCCAAAAATATGAAAGTTGGTACAAGTGAAAAAAAAATTCGTGCATAGGAATGTCAACCTTTTCAAATTGTGGTTGTGGCTTTCCTCTGCAGAAATTTGATAAAGTCCATGTAGCATTTCTCAACATTGAAAGCTTAGATTGCTCATTCATCTGTAAAAGCAACGGAATCAATGCACCATGGCCTAAAACAAGATCCCAGCGGCACCTTGGGGAATCACCTGCGACATTGCCCAGAGCCCAAACACCCTGCAGAAGAAATCATATAATCCACATAGTTGATCAGTTTCCATCAAGTATACCTGCTCCAGAACATCATCACTAGGAGAACCAAGAAGCTTCACAAGAATTGGGACTGCCCCATGATGAATCACCACCTTAGTGTTCTCAGAGGTCCCGGATGCAATATTAGTGAGTGCCCAAGCTAACAAACAACTTTATTTAAGATGAAGAACCCAAGATCTAACAAAAACAAGACCAGATCTACAAACAACAATATCAGATCTACTAACAACAACACCAGATCTAACAAACAATCACCTACCCCTGCCAAATACTCACCCAAACCCTATGACCCTTGAAATCCAAACATGAAACATAACATGCATTACAGATGGTCAGATTCAATCTCAGCGCTAGGGTTTAATGGAGACATACGAAGGTGAAGACGGAGTGGGGAAAAGAGGACGAAGAATAAATACCTCGCAAACGATGGCAACAGAACCGACGACCGAATGTTCATTGACACCATTTCAGAAGGACCATCGCTTTCGGAAAATACAAAGGACACCTGTTTGGGAGAAGCGTCAATGTAAGCATCGTCGCCGACGACCTTTCACATCCCCATCAGCATCGTCCAACTCTGGAAATGTTTCGACACAGAAGGGAAAAGAAACCAAAAAGAAATAAGACCTAATCAGAATAGGGTCGGATAAGGAACACGCAACAAAACAAGTGTCCCACGTTGCCCACTGAAACAAAATTAATTTAATTAACTTACATATATTAAACTCCACATTCGACAATACATCATTTAATGAAGTGAATTTGAACATATAATATCCAAACGCAAGGACCAATCGTCTCATGACTTTAGAAAAAACGTATATGATATTTTATTAAAAACTGTTACATGTGTTAAACGATGGCTCCATCCATGAGATTTTCAATCATATTAATATTTTAAAAATATCTAACGATCCAAAATATTTACATGTCTAATAATTAACCCTACACACCAAATCTCTTAATTGAAACAAAAAAATAATATATGTCACTCTTATTTAGATGCATCATTCTCATTCATAATATGAAAAACTATACAAAAGTATAACCAACTTATTACGAAGTATTATTTTAAAAAAAAAAACTTATATGCAAAAACAATATCCATTCCATATTTATCATGGTCCAATAGCAAAATAAAGCTCTTGAAATTACCAACCAATCAAAATCACTAAGTCAGAAAAGTAAAATCAATCACTGATATGTTACTCCATTTCTAAGGATAAACAAAAAAAAAAATTTTTACACGTCTCAGTTTTAAAGCAATTTTATTCTCCTATCATTAGTTTCTTAAATAAAAAGGATAACTACTTATATAATTCTAAAATTCATATAATAAATAAATCTCGTGTATAGCCAGGTCTAAACACTAGGTTGTTATATTTTTATAATACATATAATATATTTTGAAAATTATAATATACTTTATTATTAAAATATATAAAAATAATAGCTTATTATTCAATATAGTTTTTAAAACAAAAAAAATTAAAGATTGTAAAAAATTCGATTTTCTTTAGCTATTGGGTTGACCCGACCCCCACGAAAACCCCCAATGACCTAATTTGACTGATCAAGTTCACAATTGAAACCATTATTATTCTCCTATTCTTAATTTATTAAATAAAAATAACAAAAATTTACAAAAAAATAAATGCCCTATAAGAAAGTAATAAACACAAATATCTATTTCCAAAATATAAATCAAGAAAATATCTAATTCCGTGCGTAGCACGGGTCTACCCACTAGTCAGAAAAAAAAGAAAAAAAAAAGATTTTACCTTTCACAAAGTTAAAGATAGGGATTGGGCTATGATTGGATTAATTGGGCTGACTCAGAATGGAAAAAAGGAAACCCAAAATTGGGAGAATAGAAAGGAACTTCTCAACAAAAAAATAGTGCAAGGAATGGGCTTATTGGGCCAAACAGATCTAACGAACTAGAGAAAAACGTAAAAAGTGAAGAGAGTTGCATGTACTTCAATAGTATTAAAAGTAGTTTTTTTGGTAGAATGGACTTTTGCGGGGAAACTGAAACAAGGCCTAAGTATGTGTTTGACATGTAAAATCATTTTCTCCAATTTCTTCACTATCATATACAAGAAATCATATATTCCTTTATATTGATGGGGAGAATTACAATCATTTCGAGTGGGAAATATCTCTAAAATGGAGCGATGATCGAGAAAAAAATTGTACTAAAAATTTTTCTCCTTCAAGGTTCAAGACTAATGAGAAAAAGTTTGACAAAAAGAAGGGCAGTAAAAATAAGTAGAAAAAATAAGATTAGACCAAAAGAAAAATAAGAGGGTTGAGAAAGAAAAGGAGTATGCAATAGACTCTGAGAAAGAATATATTCAATCTCAAAGTGTCCTTTTCACCCTAAAGGGCTCTATCCCTAAATATTTTATCAAGAACGATCTTATAAATCTTGATGATGATTTGATAAGAGGAGAAGAAGTTGCTCAATATTGTGTGATTGCTTATGTTGATGAGACTAACTAAATCCTAAAGGAAACATTGGTCATCCATAAAATCTCTAGACAAGGTAAAAATGATTGCAAAGGGTGGAGCAATGAGGTGAACCCTCTCATCCTTATGCCTTACTTACCTCAACAAGATCACTAAAGAAGCATAAGTAAAAATGCAAAAGTCAAAGCCTTTTTTTAAGGGTACATCTTAAAATGAGCATTTAAATGAAGATGTTCTCAACAATTTACAAGTTTCTTATGAAGGGAGACTTTCAACAACAATGGTTATAGAGCCAAAAATACATGAGATGATTATAGGGGAAAAAAGAAATAACTCTCGCTTATCAGTCTTTGAAAGGCTCGATATAACAACAAAGAATAAATTTTCTCGACCATATGTGTTTGAAAGGCTTTAGAAGCCTAAGAACCAGAGAAGTCAAATCAAAATAACCAAGAAGTGGAAGGTCAAAAAGAAGAATCAATCAAAGCTCTCCATCCAAAGATCAAAAGATGCTCAAGATGAAGCATACGACATCTCCAATGGAGTTATGGATGGAGTTCTCTTGAAGTCACGAGCTCCACAAAAAGAGCTTTGAATGGTGATTAACCTCAAGAAGTGAACCATGAGGATTGACCAATATTCATCATCATGTTTTAAACCATTATACTAAAAAAAGAGCTCGATGGTCTTCAATAACTACGTCAAAACTTGATCCATATAAGGGTACGTAGAAAATTTGATATCAAACCCTAATGGGTCTCGAATTCAGTCCAAACCTTAAATTAAATTCAAAAATTGAAAAGATGTGCGCAAATGATAGTCAAAATGATTGGTACTGTGACACCCCGACTTCCGAGGGGGCGCTACTAAGAAATAGACCTTACTAGGTACTATTAAATAGGTTGACAACTACACTTTAGGATCTTACAACGCGGGCACGACGAGAAAACAAATAAAACATCCAACTTCTAGATTTATAAAACTGACTATAAAACATTTTTTAATGTCCGAATGCATACACAACTATCAAGTAACCCTTCCTGAATTTTTCTCAAAATATTCCAAACAACACTTAAAAATTACAATTAGCAATAATGCAGCAGAACTAATAATAATAATAATAATTCTCCCCAGTACACCCGAAAAACCCAAATTAATGACATGTGCGTCAACGATCCACTCCTCCATTCGGCCAAAGCTCCTGCACGGTTTCCTGTGACATACCTAAAACTGGAAAAATAATTCCCGAAGGGTCAGCTACTAATCTACCGAGCTAGATAATATGCGGAAATTATAAGACGTTTAAAACTGTTTTCTATAGTCAGCAACCAGAATCCACAATCGCAATCATAACTCTAAAGGCCAATACCTAAATTAGACGGTTAGTCACACATAAGCCAAACACACATACACAGAATCGAACAATTAAAGCAACATAACTCATTCTCCATCTCGTATTCCAAACCACAGTGTGGAGATAGGCCCTCCCACTCCTCGATCACATCACTTCTTTCTTCTAACCCCAGCTAAGCCTCCATTGGAGCACTTGCCAAAACACATAGATAGCGTTTTCTTTTGAAGGGGCACGTTTTCTCTGCCACACAGACCATACATAGGCAACCCTTCCTCTCCATCAGCTACGATGCCCGTGCCGGAAACGGTACCAACACAGAGAAAACGTTCGAAAAACTTAAGACGATAAAACATATTTAAAACCAACTTTTCACACATCATCACAAGCAATTCCAAACAGTTCAAAAAGATTTTCGGGACTAGTTCTCAAACCAATCCTACAATCACGGCACAAAACCTAGCAAGATAGACAAGAACCGAGCAAGTCGAAAACGACTTACCTCTAATGAAGAATCGTTGACGCTACAAAGGGTTAGGAATCCAAGCTAAGCGTATTTCCTAGTATAAAACGAGGATAATTATTAACAAGAGAATTTATTGGAACACCTAAAAATTATTAAACTACAGATCAAACCTGAACCCGCCCCTTTTTAACAAACACAACTTTTACCAAAACCCACTCAATTAAGACTACTCACATTAACCCACTTATACTAATAAGATCCAAAATTAATACTTAAATTAAACTATCCTACACACTAACTAGTACTTAGCTCGATTGATTCCTGTAGAAAACAAATAAAACATAAAATATATGTTTCGGGGATAGATCATGGTACTTAGTTTGATTGGTTGCCTATGTATTTAGTGATCCTGTAAATAGATCATGTTTATAAATATATATTTACGTATGATTGTACGAGAGGCTAGCATAACTAGACATTTAGAGAAGTTGGGGATTAAATTAATTTACTGAGGCCAAAAGAACATGCAAGTGTGGGCGTTTTTTATGACCTCAATCCATTTAAACAAGCATATATATATGAAAGCTCCAGGGCAACGAAATTGGTATGGACTGCAAAGCTTACTAAACCTATTAATAAAACACTTATACAACGAACTAACCATTTAACTCTTCGTTCAAACCATCACCTAACAAACCCACGCTACTTGATCCATATTACAAAACGGATCACTAAACCCACGAGTACTCGGTTGTTCAACGAACCATAGATGGCTCGACCGACCCTCGATCTGAGCCCTACTCGATCCGTAAAGGCGGAACCAACAACGAAAGAAGAGAAAGAAAATAGAGGAGATCGGCACTCACCAACGAGTAGAAACGCGATCGGCTTCGGAACAAATCGGAGGACAACGACGAGTGGCGCAACCCTCTCTATAGTGATCCACACAGCTTCTATGACAACCCGAAAGCACAAACGAGACAGCAACGTTCAACTAGAAAGGTCGGCGTACGCGACTACCGATGACACGGTGAACCCGAACTAACGTAACAATGGAAAGGGGTTTGCTTTGCAAGGCTGAAGAACGAGTTCAATATGCTGGATTTTCGATCGTGTTTAAAGCGGAATTTTTTATGGTACGGGTGGGGATAGAAGATTGACTTTTAAGTATAAAATGGGTTGGGTTAAGATAGAATTAAAATAAGGTAAAAAAAAAAGATTCGGGTAGAATCACAACTAACTAGCTAAAGTCTAGTAAATTTTAATGTGTAGAAATTCCTTATCATATGGTAAAGTGATAACCAAATAGGTATTTTTAAACGGAATTTTAAACGGATTATAGATACAAATATTTCTTACATCAAGGTTACTTGTGCATCAAGAAACTTGATCACTTGGAAACTAAGAAACTTGTTTTCCGATATAGAAGGAGAAACAGAACTCGGGTATTATAGGTACAACCCTTCATATAGGGTGGGTTCAAATGATCTTCGTGATGCGTACAAAAAGGTAATATAAAAATGCACGTGATAGTCGGATTGAAATTTGAACAACCTTTCCTAGAAAATGGGTTTGAATATCATCCTCTGATGCACATATAAACAAACTAAACCAAAATTTGTTCAAAAAGAACTACGAACGGCTTGATCTCTCACAAAGAGAGTACTTAGGCAATCTAATCGATCATTTTAGATGCTAGATGCAACTACAAAAACAAATAAAAAATCATCTTTACCCTCTTTTTGTTACACCTTCAACCTTCTATCTAAAATCGGGATAGAAACCTACATGACTTGCATCAACAACATACATGCAATCATTAAAAGGCCCTAAGGGTCTGTTTGGATGTCTTTAGTTTATGTATTATAATGCATAATGCTTGATTTATAAATTTAAAACTAGAGGTTTGTTTGTTTCAAAATATACGAGATGAGGAAGAACTTCTAGATCAATCATGTACTGATTTATAGTTCGGATGTACCGTACTTGATTGTGAAATTGGTAAGCATGACATGACACATAGTACATATTTTATTGGAAAAATAGTATATGTAATAAGATCCTACCAAACACATTACAATGTGAAATAAACTATTATACAAAATAATGCATAAACTTATTATAATGTATATGAGCCAAATGAACTCTAAAGCACAAAAATAAAATGATCTTACATGGTATGGGTATCATGATCGAAACACTATCACAAAAGGTAGCAAACTAAACCCCATGCCACAAAGTCTCAAATTCATATTCTTGTCTACAAAAATGACCAATGGTGAAAAAAAGTCAACATAAAAAATGACCACGAGCCTCAAAGTCAAAACCAATTTTATAAACAAAAAAAACCTCTCAAAATTTCTTTAACCATAACGTTCACTATGATACCAAAATAATTGGATCGAAAAAAAAGACAAAATGAATTTTGAATGTTTGGGGGTAAACTTTTATTAAATTTAACTTTTCATAATTTGGCGTGCACAATTTTTTTTCAGTGCGTTTTTTTTTTTTTGGAAATTTTAGTTTGATTTGAGGTTATGATTGAACTCGATGGCCATTTGATTTGCTTTTTATCGAGCTTCCTACGTACTCTTTTAAAAGAGATCAAATCGTATGTAGTTATTAAAAGAGATTTTTATCTTTGATTTGAACTTTGGAATTTTGTGACTGAACTCGATTATATTAAATTTGATATCAAGTTACCTACGTAGTCTTTCTTAGGCGTCACGTCTCTACGTAGTTTTACGGAAAAAACACTTGGTGTTTATATTTTAATTCGTTGAATCAAATTTAAATATGACCAATAAATCAATAATAGTTTTGGATCAAATTTTGTGCATTAAATAGTCCAATTTTATGTAACGCATCGTTTGGTTTAGAAAATATTTTTAAAGGGTCATTTAGACCATTCACAACCCAAAACTCATTTTTGGGTTTTTAACCCTTCAAACTTCAGAATGTTTTCGATTCATATATTTCGTTTCGATTCATTTCTCACAGATTTCAAGATTTTCGAGAATGGATTAGTCTACAGTATTGGATTGGGCCGCCCATTTTGATGTGAAAATAGATTGGGCAATTTAGGCCCAATAAAGCGCATCATGTCACTAACGGAGCAAAGTCACTAACGGAGCAAAGTCACTAACGGAGCAGTTTCTCCCACCGCCTACGATAAGTTTTCCCTCTCTTTTTTCCCTCCGTTTATATTTTTCCCTCCAAAAATGGGAGTGATCCGTGTGATCATATCAGGTTGTATGCAGACCGTCGATCATTGTTTGATCGAACGGCTGTTCTTCACGCTCTTCTCTTTAATTAGTGATGCTATTTCTCGTTTTTCCCCCTCAAGACTCATTTTTTTTCTCCTTTTAAGCTAGGGTTTCTGCATTTGTTATGGCAGGTGGAAGGAGAATTGCAGGGCAGCCAGAACCGTCTCCTGAAATGGTGATACTTGACACTTCTTCTGTTTCTTTCTTCTTCTCTCCTGTTGCTCTCAATCCTGATTTTCTTTCTCCGCTTTGGTTTAATTTTTTGATCTGCAGAAAGCAGGTCAGCTCGCGTTCTATTATCATTGTGTTTCTTTGTTGAAGAAGCAGCTGAAGCGCCATGAGATATCGGAGTTTGTGAAGGATCAGGTTGTCCAGGAGCTCAAAGTTGGGGAGATCACCAATTTGGCTTCCTTTCGTCGCAAACTCAAGAGAGGGCTAATCTACCAGTATGTCCATTCCATGGTTAAGCCTGAGCTCAATGCCGGGGATATTCACAACTATTCTGCTCTGGAGTCTTCCATCAAGAAATGGAAGATGACATAAGTAAATTACATTTCCATAAATTACAACCAAACTGGCCCTAAATTATATATGTTTATATTCGATAATTCTTCACTAAGAAACAATTTTCCGACATGAAACGAAAGTCCTATCCTATTAGAGTTTCGGGGTAACATAGTTGATAACATCTCCGACCCCATGAAACAGAATGCAACACATACATAGTCTTAACTATCATAGTTCAACACATCAGTTGATAAACATCTAAATTCAAAGATGTGTAAAGATTACATCTTTGAAACAAAAATCAAACAAAATCATAGGATAACAATCAAAGAAAGACCTACTCAAAGGAATCAGAGAAGGTCCACTTAGAAGACATAATTGCTAACATCTCTAAAGATCATAGTTCAACACATCAAATGAGCAACATTCAAGAACAAAGATGGGTACAAATTACTCATTTGAATCAAAAATAACTTGGAAAAAGGATTTAATGTAATGTTTACTTCAGACAAAAAATGAAATGGATAAGATGAAGTCCACTAGTTCCAATCTACTAAATGTGACTAATATGTAGGAGCGACTCCGAAAATTTGAGGCCTAATGCAATGTATTTGAAAAGGGTTTAAAACCTTGTCTCTATGCACGTTATCATGGCTTTAACCGCAGGATCGGCCACATGTTAAAGGACAATGAGATATCTGAATATGTCCATGCATGAGAAGGTGATGGGTGATCTTGACTTGAGCTTGAGAAGTTTATCTCGCTCCCACCGTCCGTTCTAATGACAGGAGGAGGTAGGGCAAGTAGGCTGAGGAGGGCGAGGGCTGATGCTGCTGAGCCTGAGCCCGAGTTAGTGGCCATCAGTGGAATGGTAGTATCTTATTTTTTCCCTCTTCATGTCTCTTCGTTATAGTTTATTTTCTCATTTTCTTCCCTGCCTTTCCCTTTGATTGCAGAGTGCCGGTCTCCAACGGCTGGTACACGAGTATCTGAGGGTGATCGACCGCAAACTCAAGGAGCGTAAAATCTCCCACCATGTCCATGTTGAGGTCAAGGCTGAACTCATTGCTGGCCTCATTTGCTCCAAACTTGATCTCGAGGCCTCAATCACGAAATGGAACAAGGCAAAGGCATATGAAGACATAACTCTTGTTCTAGGTCATTGAAAATTGTTCTAGGTCACTGAAAAGTCATTTGTCAAATTAGCATTTCTCTTGTTCTAGGTCACGGAAAATAGCCATTATGTAAGGCATTTGTCAAATTAGCATTTCTCTTGTTCTAGGTCACGAAAAATATGAAGTATAATTCAATTTATTTGGGTTGCAATCCAAAAATTAAACGGGATGAAATTGTGGTCACTTGGTCTCCCTGCGTATCGTAACTTTCTATTGGAGAAGTTGAAGGAGGCAACAGAGAACTTTACAGCTTCCCTTTGTACACTGGACCAAGAGATCCTTCACCAATTAAACTTAAAATGAGTAAAAAACATGGAATTCAAACATACAGACACCTTATGAGCTTCTCTCAATTGGTCAGATGTTGGCTTAGCTAACATTTTTTATTTAGTAATGTTAAATCAACTGATAATCAACCCTAGGGAGGACCCAGACTTGGACAGAACGGCGAACCCGGGGAGAAAGAACTTTTCACCGCCGGCATATCTTCTTTGCTTCGTCAAATTCCACAAATTCGTCTCCCAAATTGATCGGTTTGAACTTGTCATTCCCTATTGAAATTTGTTTGTAACGTCTTTATGTAAATTGTGGTTCTCATTTCTGAGGGAAGGGTACAAGAACCAGAGAGAGATTCAGAACCTCCCGATCGACATTGCTTTCTCTCGCCTTCGAGGTTTTAGCTTACTTATCTTAATCTCACTTTTATTTGGTCTTAGTCTACTGACCATGGACGTCTAGTGTAGTTTAACTTTGAAGGAAGATACGACCTTGTATCTATATATAATAATAAAAAGTTGTGTACGAGGTGCATTTATTGCACTTTGTACACAAATTTTATTATATAGAATTTCTTGCTACATTATCAAGATAAGTTCTTTAGTTTAATGGTTGAAGCTTGGGCATTTGTAGTGAAGATCTAAGGTTCGAGTCTCTACACACATATTTTTTTCAAAATCAACATTAAAATCAGCATTATTTATAGATGTTGTAGGAAATAGCGAAGCCAGGTTGTATTCGAATTTGAGATTTTTGTATTTTAAAACTACCAAGCTTGATTGTGTAAGAAATTTATTTCTCTTGCAATTAAAATATTAATTTGCCACTAGACACGTTATTTTAAATAATCGACTTCGAATAGACACATTTTTTATCGTACATATGCTATGATTGGCGCATTATTAACCTATATATGGTAAATATTTAAGGTTCAAGTCTCATGGTGAACAACATGTCTATTTTTTAGTCTTATGTAAATTATTTAAACAATAATTTTTGATAAAATATTGTGTAAATGTGTTATAAGTATTTAAATGTATAATATGGATTAACAACACATAGAGATTCTCTTAGGATGCTTATTCTCTTATATTTGTACTTATTGCCCACATTGCCACCCCTAATTACACCCTTATTTATGCGTATATGTTTGACCAATTAAATTTCATGAATTGACCTATATATATGGTATTGTACAAAGAGATCCAATGGTGTACACGTTTTCCCTCTCTTGTGTCACTGTTCTCTCTATGATTACAATTAGTTTATAAATAATTACCAACAAGTTTGAATAGCGCAAGGTAAGTATAAATTATTTTTTCTCTATGTCTTGTTGGTTATTGGGGTCTTAATACAATTATTATATATGTATTTGTGCAAATCTCTCATCTGATATTATAGTGGAAGTCTATTCTCATTAAAATATAAAAATAGTATATTGAATGTTTTTTGCTTATATTGCTACTTTTTAATATCATATTGGTATTGCTCTTTATTATCTAACTAAATTATTGTCAATTTAGATCTAAAATTTTTTTCCTTTAAAAAAAATCACAATTGTTGTAAATTATGCTTTGCTATTTTGCCTATATTGTTTTATGAAATGATCGTCGGTTTATATTGTTTAAAATAAAAAATTTGATACTAATTATTTGATTATTTTGTTGTTGTTGGGACCAGGAGAAAGTGGTACTTTGTATATTCTTTTTGGATGTTGTTCGGTTTGATTTTGGTGGTTTTAAAAGTGAAAATTGCATTGGCTATGTGGTTGTGTATTGTTATAAAATGTTTGTACATGACCTTTGATGATTTCTCCATAATATCAAAATGTGATTAGTTTTTTTCCTTTATATCTCTATTTGTTTTTATCAATTATTTACAAATGTATGAGTCCATTTACATATATCAATTGCTTAAACTATATTTTTTGTTAAAATATTGTGTAAATGTTATAAGTATTCAAATATATAATATGGATTAACTACACATAGAGATTCTTAGGATGTTTATTCTCTTATATGTGTACTTATTGTTCACCCATAATTACACCCCTGTTTATGTGTATATATATATATATATATATATGTTTGACCAATTAAATTTCATGAATTGACCTATTTGTATGGTAAATATTTAAGATTCAAGTCTCATGGTGAACATTATGTCTAACTTTTGTAGTCTTATTTAAATTGCTTGTTAAAATATTGTGTAAATATTATAAGTATTTAAAAGTATAATATGGGTTACCTAAACATAGAGATTCTCTTAGGATGCTTATTCTCTTATATGTGTACTTATTGCCCACATTACCACCCCTAATTACACCCCTATTTATGTGTATATATGTTTGATCAATTAAATTTCATGAATTGACCTATATATATGGTATTGTACAAAGAGATCCAATTGGTTACACATTTCCTCTCTCTTATGTCTACTATTTCCTCTATGGTTACAATTAGTTTATAAATAATTACCAACATGTTCGAATAACTCAAGATAGGTATAAGTTATTTTTTCTCTATGTCTTGTTGGTTATTGGGGTCTTAATACTATTATTATATATGTGTTTGTGTAAATCTATCCTTCGATATTATTGGAAGTCTATTCTCATTAAAATATAAAAATAGTATATTGAATGTTTTTTGTTATATTACTATTTTTTAATATTATATTGGTGTTGCTCTTTATTATCTAACTAAATTATTGTCAATTGAGATCTCAAAAAAATTCTTCAAAAAATAACAATTGTTGTCAATTATGATTTGTTATTTTGCCTCTATTGTTTTGTGAAATGATCATCGGTTTATATTGTTTAAAATAAAATTTTGATACTAATTATTTGATTTTTTTGTTGTTGTTGGTGAACAGGAGAAGGTGGTACTTTGTATATTCTTATTGGATGTTGTTCAGTTTGATATTGGTTATTTTAGAAGTGAAAATTGCATTGGTTATGCGATTGTTTATTTTTATATAAAGTTTGTACATGACCTTTGATGATTTCTCCATAATATCAAAATGTCATTAGTTTTTCCCTTTATATTCTCTATTTGTTTATATCAATTATTTACAAATGTATGTGTCTTTTTTTGTACATGAATTGCAAAATTTTGATTATGAACTCAATAGGATTTAGCAATGTCTTTCTTTGAAAAATCATAATTACTTCAAACAAATATGATTTTTCATGCCAGACTATTACCCTACATATTTAACGTTATATATGAAGTATTTTATTTACTCATAAATCAAATAAATCATAGAAAACTAATATAATTTTTTAACTTAAACTTGTGAAAAATAACAATATTTATTATGGAGTAATTATATAGGATGTTGTAACATATCTTCTTTATTAATATCCATTAATGTGTAATAATCTCATATAATATTAACCAAAAATAGATATAATTTAAATCAATGCTTGAAATATTTGGTCTTATAGTTAAGGACTTGTAATTGAAATTCTCCTCTCTCTCTCTCTCTCTCTCTCTCTCTCTCTCTCTCTCTCTCTCTCTATCTATCTATCTATCTATCTATCTATCTATCTATCTATCTATATATATATATATATATATATATATCGAGATAAACATATGGAGATAATTTTTATCATTCATATTTGAAAATAATTTAACCAATGCCTTATCAAGACAATGTAATCAAGGCCACAATAATCACATTCATGTTGCTACACGTTTGCTCATATCTTGTACAACTCTAACAATTTCCAACCTATCAACCTCATGGTCAAACTTCAAACAATATATCATATATTAGTAGGTGCATATGAATCTTATAAGATTTGATATTGTGAATATTTACTCCTTATATGTGTTAGTAAAGTAGAAGAAAATGTCTCGTGCATCGCACGGGTCTGTTTTCCTAGTAACATTAAAAAGTTGTGTACGAAGTGCATTTATTGCACATCTTACTCATATTAAATCAATTATATTATTTATCAAGGTTAATTTTTTAGCTCAATGGTTGGAGGCTTAGCATTTGTATTGGAGGTCTAAGGTTCAAGTCTCAAATTACTTATTTTAGACATTTTTTCCCAACAATAATTTTAATCCAAGTTTTTTTTCTTGAACGTGTTACCATCGTCATCTTTTTGTTGATGTTGGTGTTATCTTGATTCAAAATTTTACCACATTAAATCAAAGTTTATAATTATTTTTTTTGTATAAACCTTCAAATACTCAACGTTTGAATCATTATCACACATTCAATGCAAAATGGACTTGCAAATAGTCCCTCAAACATTACCCAAAGCATGTGAATATATTCAGCAACTCATTCAATACAATTCTTTAATCGGTAATACCCATAGTCGAATGGACTACAAAATCTCTAAAATCAAATTGAGCCATTCATTATAATTTTGAATATCAAACCGGCCGATATGTAACTGTCGTACACAACCGTTTAGAATGACAAACATAAGTTCTCACCCTTCAAATTCCATAACAATAATACAATTAAGGCTAATTAATAAAGAACCATCAGTAGCATTGATCCTTCACTCCTACAACAATTTTACACACTCAAAAAAAAAAATCAGAACCCAAATAAAACACATCTTTTCAGTATTTTATTCCATCATACTCTTCAATTGATACCCCAATCTAACGTTTTTAAAATGGTCTTTATAGGTACTAGCTCCACGAGTGGAACGTGAAATTCATTGATGTTCACACAAACAACACCTTTATTGAAGCTCACTATTGAATTTGCTGGCGTACGTGGTGCATCAATGGATGTAGATCACGAAAAGGTAATCGTCCAAAACACATGAATTTAGAATGTACATTTTTCCAAGGTTTTTAAAGTACCATTATCACACATTCTAACTTTCTCACATATGCATACACATTCAAATTACAAACAGATGTGAAAAATGATTTGGTGCAACACCATAAAGAAAGTAGTGATATATAAGCAATTCGAACGCTACTGAATCTGGTATCTATTTGATATAACATAATTTTATCACTATTAATATTTTATTATATTATTTATATATAATAAAAATGTTAATTTTTATAGAGATTCTCCTAGAATGTTTATCCTCTTGAATGTGTACTATTATCAACATTTATCACCCCTATTTACACCCTTATTTATGTTTATGTTTATATATATAATAAAAATGTTATTTTTATAGAGATTCCCTTAGGATGCTTATCCTCTTTAATGTGTACTTATTATCAACATTTTTCATCCCTAAATACACCCTTATTTATGTTTATATATGTTTGACTAATTATATTCCATGAATTGACCTATATATATATGGTATTGTACAAAGAGATCCAATGATGAGTACATTCTCTTCCCTTTTGTGCCTACTATTCTCTCTATGATTACAATTAGTTTATAAATAATTACTAGTATGAATAGCTCAAGATATGTATAAATTATTTTTTCTCTATTTCTTGTTGGTTATTGCTTAATACTATTATTATTATATATATATGTGTGCAAAATCTCTTCTTCGAATATTTTATTAGAAGTCTATTCTCATTAAAATGTTAAAATAAATATCCTAAATATTTTTTATATTACTATTTTAAATATTATATAGGTATTTTTCTTTATTATCTAAGTTAAATTATTGTTAAATTTAGATCTAAATTTTTTTCTTCAAAAAATACATGAATACTATATCAAGAAATTTCATGGAAAAAATCATAATTTTTGTCAATTATGATTTGTTATTCTGCCAATATTATTTTGTGAAATGATCATCGGTTTATATTGTTTAAAATGACTATTTTAATACTAATTATTTGATTTTTTTTGTTGTTGGTGAGTAGGAGAAAGTGGTGCTTTGTGTATTCTTATTGGATATTGACCAGTTTGATCTTGGTTATTTTAGAAGTGAAAATTACATTGCTTATGGCGTTGTTTGTTGTTATAACAAGTTTTTACATGACCTTTGATGATTTCTCCATAATATCTAATTGTGATTATTTTTTTCCCTCTATATTATCTATGTGTTTACATGAATTATTTACAAATGTATGTATCATGTTTTTGTATCTAAACTTCAAATTTTTGTTGAGTCTTTTCTGAATCTCTATAACTTGAATTTCTCATTTCCTTCTTGCTAACCATTTGTTGAATTCTTCAACCCTTTCTTGCTTTTTTGTTTATTTATTACTATGAATGAATAAACAAAAAAAAATATGAATTGATTTATTTACTCATAAATCAAAAAAATCATAGAAAAATTAAAATTATTTTTAAACTTAAAACTTGTGAAAAATATGAAGATTTTCAATATGACATAAGAGAAGAAAATTTATATACAATAAGTTTTTCTCTTATAGAACATAACTATAAATTAATGCAACTAATATATATATATATATATGTGTGTGTGTGTTAAAAAAGGTCATCAAGGCCCATAAAAAGTGAATAACATAAAATAAAAATAAAATATAAAATTTTAAATGTATTACTATACAATTTATTTATAGATTTATTAAGGAGTAATTATGATGTCTGTAACATATCGTTTGACTATAAAGATGACATCAATTATCTGTGAGTTAATATCGATTAATGTGCAGTAATCTCTAATAAATTGTAACTGAAAATAGATTTAATTTAAATGAATGTTTGAAACATTTGGTCAAATATTTATGTACTTATAATTGAAATTCTTCTATATATATATATAGAATCCAAATATACATATGGAGATTTTTTTTATCATTCATATTTGAAAATAATTTAACCAATGTCTTATCAAGACAATGTAACCAATGTCACAATAATCATATTCATGTTGCTACATGTTTGCTCATATCTTATACAATTCTACCCTTTTTCAACCTATCGACCTTATGGTCAAAACTAATTATGAAATTAAAGTACATAATTATGTGATCTCCCATCTATTTTTATGTTTGAAAAAACAAAGCCTTGATTCCAAATACAAGAGTTACGTATTTATTATCTTAGTTTCAAAGAAAAATACTTTGGGAACTATATTTGAGTTATTCATATGTAAACTTACCCCATCAAACTTTGGACATTCATATATTAGTATGTACATATGAATTCTATAAGATTTGATATTGTAAGTCTCTATTTCTTATATATGTGTTAGTAAGGTAGAAAAGAATGTCCCGTGCATAGAAATCATTAAAAATACTATAAAAATAAGCACACGTAAAATACATGTCCCGTGCGTATGCACGGGCCTGTCTACCTAATATTTCAAACAATGCAACACATCGGGAGGTGTGCAATATGCAACAAATCTGTTGGGAGAGGTTTCCACATTAATGTTGACGCATTTTGTCTCTCGCTTCCACTAGTTTGTCAACTACTCTTAGGACTCGTTTGGTACTAGAGAAATAGAGAATGGAAAAAAAAATACTCTGGTTAATAAAATATATTAGTATATATGTAATTTATAGCTTATTGATTAAAATAGTAACTATTATTTTTTTCTCCTATTTTTTATGTAAAATTTGAACAAATTTTAACACAAAATAATTAATTATATCACCTTTGCTATTCTAACCCTATCCATCATATTTTCTCTACACTCAAGAAAAAAGTTTAATATATTATTATTTTTCCTTTCCTTTCCACACTTTTATACAAGTATTACGTTTGTATGTTCATAAGTTGAGTGTAAAAATGAAGGGACCGTTTCATTATTGTGATATATAGAGAGAAAAGACATGTCGAAATACACAATGAAAAAGATGTTTGTGATCTGAGATACCCACTTCAAATAATTGAAGTTACCTACTAGTATAATTTTATAAATGTTTTCACACACATACGTACAGTGTATATCAAAAACGGAAAAAATAATTAAACTGGGTGATATATCCAATTGTAGTATAAAGAGTATGTAATTAAACTCCAGGGGATTCATATACGTAAAGTCTCTGTATCTGAACAGAGACAAGATTGATTTCTAGAATCAATCTAACCAAATGAAGGAAAACAAGAACAGACGAGAGTGAGAGAAAGAATTCTCATTTCTGTGTTAAAAGAAGTGAATGAAAATTAGTTCCAATTAACTACATCAGAGAGTATATAAAGCGCGTAACTAATACTAGCTTACTCACTAACTAACTCACCTAATAGTTTGCCACGTCAGTGACATACATATATTACTAGTTATTCCCATACACCCCCCTCAAGCTGGACTTGGAAGAAGAAGTCCAAGCTTGCGTGAAAGAAAAAAATGCTGCTGAGAACCAAGAGGTTTAGTAAGTACATCTGCCAGCTGCAAATTTGATCTCACATGGACAGTGGAAAGAAAACCTTCTTGAACCATGTCACGAACAAAGTGGCAATCAATGCGAAGATGCTTCGTTCGTTCGTAAAATACCGGATTAGCTGCTAAGTGCTGAGCTGCAACATTATCACAATGAAGAGGAATGGGAAGTGGAACTTGTATTCGGAAATCTCGAAGTAAGCCTTCTAACCAGACCAATTCACTAGCTGTATAAGACATGCTTCGGTATTCACTTTCAGCAGATGACTTACTAACGGTCTGTTGCTTCTTGGTTTTCCAGGATACCAAAGATTTGCCCACAAACACACAATATCCAAACAAGGAACGACATGTATAGGCACAACTTCCCCAATCAGCATCACAGAAAGCAGAAATATTCAGCTCATTTTGACAAGGATAGAACAAGGAAGCATTTATAGTGCCTTTCAAATATCTGAGAAGAAACAAAGCAGCCTGCAAATGAGGAGCACGAGGAGTAGATAAAAACTGACTGAGTTGTTGCACTGTGTAAGAAATATCAGGCCTGGACAATGTTAAGTACAACAATCTCCCAATCAATCTCCTATAAACTTCTGGATCTTCAAGTAAATCACCAATATCAGGCCTCAGATGCAAATTCCTTTGCATAGGAAACATAGCTGCTTTACAATCCAATAATCCAGTATCTGTAAGCAAGTCCAAAACATACTTCCTCTGATTTATCTGAATTCCTTCAACAGACCGAGCTATTTCTAATCCCAAAAAATATCTTGCAAAATCAAGATCTTTGATTGTAAAAGCTCGATCCAAAGAGGCTTTTGTGACTTGAATTTCAGCTTCATTGTCACCAGTAAGAATCATATCATCAACATAAACCAATGCAACAGTGATTGTGCCAGCTGAATGCTTAAGAAACAAGGAATAATCTTGCTTACTTTGTGTAAAACCAAGACTCAATAAATGCTTAGTAAGCTCAACATTCCATTGGCGACTAGCGTGTTTCAAGCCATATAAAGAACGCTTTATTTACATACCTGCCCTTTTTGAGCTTTTGAATAACCAAGAGGTGGCTCCATGTATACCTCTTCTTCAAGAAATCCATGTAAAAAAGCGTTGTTAATGTCAAGTTGATGTAAATTCCACTTCTTTGCAGCAGCTAAGGCCATCAAAACTCTGACAGTTGTGAACTTAGCAACCGGAGAGAAAGTATGCTTGTAATCCTTGTTCTTAACCTGATTATATCCTTTTGCAACTAACCGAGCTTTTAATCTCTCCACCTGACCATTAGGCTGATATTTGACCTTATATACCCACTTGGATCCTATAGCTTTCTTCCCTTGTGGTAGATAAGTTAGATCCCAAGTATCATTCCGTTCAAGAGCATCTAACTCTTTCTGCATGGCCTCAATCCATCCCTGTTCTTTGCAAGCCTGTGCATAGGAGGAAGGTTCTACCACTGAGAATACATTGAAGAGTGATTGAACATACTCAGAAGAATAACCTTGCAAGTCTTGTAATGAAAGAACATGAAAGGCCTGGGAAAAAGAATCTTGAGTATGAACATCAGAATCTCTGTGTGGAAGATTCTGACATACAAAGTCTTTCAATCTCTCTGGTGGCTTAACAATTCGAGTGGATCTTCTGAGTTGAGGAACATGAAGTGAAGCATCAGGCTGAACTGAATCTGAATTTGTAGAGGAAGACTCATGAACAGATTGTGGCAACTGAGAAAAATCAGAACCAGAACATGAATGATCAGAAACAAGTGGCTGACGCCCTGTAACTGGAACTGGAACTGGTTGATGAAGTGACAGTCTAGAAGTACACTGATTTGGCAAAATCACCTCTGTATAATCTGCATCACTAGGTGAAATTGAAGGAATAGTAGAATACACTTGTTGATGACTACTAGAAATAATGTCTTTGAAAGGAAAAACAGTTTCCTTGAAAACCACATCTCGAGAAACAAAAATCTTCTTTGTTTCCAGATCAAGCAACTTATATGCTTTTTGACCTGGAGGATACCCCAACAGAACACACTTCCGAGCTGTTGCATCAAGCTTACCCCTTTGAACTTTAGGAAGTAAAGCAAAACATAAACATCCAATCACCTTTAAAAAATCATAAGTTGGTTTCTTCCCATAAAGTCTTTCATAAGGTGTATCCCAATTCAAAACAGATGAAGGCAAAAGATTAATGATGTGTGTGGCTGCTAAAATGCACTCACCCCAATACTGTTGTGGTAACCCTGCATGTAGCCTAATAGCACGTGCCATCTCAACCAAATGCCTATGCTTACGCTCAACCCTACCATTCTGCTCAGGAACACCAGGTACAGACCTTTGATGAACAATTCCCTTTCTTAAAAACAATTCTTTAACTGCTCTTTGCAAGAATTCTGCCCCATTATCTGACCTAACCTTCCTGACTTTCATCCTGAACTGAATTTCCACATACTGAATAAACTAGAAAATCAACCTGCATACTTGATCCTTCCCATTCATCAAAAACACCCAAGTTCCTCGAGAAAAATCATCCACCACTGTCAAAAAATACTTGGCCCCATCATAACTGGTTGTTCTATAAGGACCCCAAATATCTAAGTGAATCAACTCAAACAATGTAGTAGCACAAGAATCACTTCTATGAAAAGGAAGTTTATGATGTTTTGCAAGAATGCAAACATCACAATCATACTGAGAAATGTTTGAACAATCAACACAAGACAAATGTTTCATCTTTGTCAAGGAACTATGTCCCAATCTGGCATGAAGCAAATCAATTTTATTCCTATTATTACAACCAGAATTCAAACTAGCTATAGTGCTAGCATTAACAAAAACAGAATTCAAATCAGACTTCTCTTCAACTCTTCTTTCAACAGCTTCATGATCAAGCTTATACAGCCCTCCAACCTTCTTTCCAGTAGCCAATACTCTATCAGTTGTATGGTCCTGAAGAACACATCCATTTGCACCAAACACAAATGAAAATGAATCATCATTAAGCAATCTGGAAACTGAAATCAAGTTGTGCTTGAAGACAGGCATGTAAAGAACATTTCTCAGCTTCAAAACAGATGACAAGACTACACTTCCTTGTTGTTCAACTAACTGAGTTGTTCCATCTGGTAACCCTATTCTTATAGGTCGAACCAACTTTTCCACATCAACTAGCAAATCAAAATTATATGTAACATGATCCGTAGCTCCTGAATCTACAATCCATGTAGTATTTCTAACCCCTTGACTATAATCAGTAGACAATAAGGCAAGATTACCTGCGAAATTGATGGAATGACCTCCTGCTCCATTGTTGCCTCCATCATCAGCTGGTCCTTTCCCCTTCATCATTTTAACAAATTCAAGAAAAACAGCATTTACTAAAGCAGGATCTGGCTTTGTACCTGAAGTAGATCCTTCCTCAAACTCCAAAGGATGATCAAAACTTCCAAAATCCTGTACATTAGCCATCAGTTTTCCATCACCTTGCACTTTAGGACCCTTCCACCAATCTGGATACCCTATCAGTTTGAAGCAGGTACTCTTCACATGACCAGGTTCCTGACAGTAATCACACTTTCTGTCAAACTTTGCCTTTTTTGAATCTCTCCCATAGACACCTTTATTCTCACCATCATTTCCATAACCATTTCCTTTAGAACTACCACCATAACCCTGACCATTTGTCTTGTAAGAACCTCCTGCCTTGGATCTGTTAACAGCTAAAGCATCATGTCCAGTCACTCCATTACCTGTGATTTCCTTTTGTCTTTCAATAGACAAAACTGTCTGAAAAGCTTTATTAACAGATGGTAATGGATCTGAAGACAAAATTGTGCTTCTAACACTCTCATAAGAATCAGAAAGTCCCATTAAAAACTGCATCAGCCTCGTAACAACTTCCTTATCAACAATCTTTTTCAGCAAAGAACAAGAACACCTAGCAAATGCCCCACAAGAACAGACTGGAATTCCCTCTAAAGCCTGCAATTCATCCCAGACTTTCTTAAGCTTTCCATAGTACATAGCAACAATCAAGTTTTCTTGCTTGATATTGCAAATTTCCCTCTGAAGTTGATATATCAATGGTGCATTTGACTCAGCAAAACGCTCAACAATATCGTTCCACAATTCAGCAGCAGAATTAGCATAAATGAAACTTTGAGATATCTCTCCTACCATGGAATTGAGTATCCAACTCATTACCATGTAATCAACTCTCTCCCACCGCTCATACTCTGGAGAATCAGCTAATGGTCTAGGAACTAAACCATTAATAAAGCCTAACTTCATTTTGGAACCTAATGCAAGCTTAATACTACGGCTCCAACTAGAGAAATTCGTGCCATTAAAAGGTACAGAAACAATCTGCATTCCAGGATTATCAGAATTGGATAAGAACAAAGGTTCAAAGCTGTTAATACCTCCATCATTCAAGCCTCGATTTCCAGCTCTCTGAAATTCACGATTGAATCCTCCATGATCTTCCCTTCTGTTTCTGACACGAAATTCCTGATCAGCTTCATAATATTCATCAGGATCTCCATCTTCTTGATTCCGTTGTCGGCGAAAAACACGATCTCCATAATTCTGATGAAGATCACCATTATCGCGTTGAATTCCTCCATCGCGTTGAATTCCTCCAAGATCGCGACGAATTCCTTCATGATCACGATGGATTCCTCCTTGATTTCGACGATCTACTCCATGATCGCGATTCCAAACCCTAGGACGAAGTTCTTGCTCCACTTCTTCTTCTCCTTGATTATGATTTCCTGTCGACGAAATTCTGTCATTCGCCATCTCAATTCTCAAGATCTGTCAGATTTCTTGAAATCACGAACAGCAAACACAATCGATTGTGACCTAGAACGTTCTTCAAAAACACCAATCGTAATCTCGAACAAACAACAAGCGTAGGATCCTCCTGAACGCTCTGATACCATGTAAAGTCTCTGTATCTGAACAGAGACAAGATTGATTTCTAGAATCAATCTAACCAAATGAAGGAAAACAAGAACAGACGAGAGTGAGAGAAAGAATTCTCATTTCTGTGTTAAAAGAAGTGAATGAAAATTAGTTCCAACTAACTACATCAGAGAGTATATAAAACGCGTAACTAATACTAGCTTACTCACTAACTAACTCACCTAATAGTTTGCCACGTCAGTGACATACATATATAATATATTACTAGTTATTCCCATATACGTGACAAAAACGTTAAACAATAACCTAGTAACAACTCAGATATGTTGTCAAACGATCTAATTAAAAAATATCGGGGTTTGATTATATTCTTATGGTCGATATATTTATATAAGTATACATTCACATGGTAGGATAAGATCGATGGGATCAAATTGAGAAGTCTTAATGGAGAAGCAAGTAACCGATCTAGGATCGCGACTCGATAGTTTATGAGAAGCATACAGCTAAGATAAGTAAGCCTTAATTATTGGAGTAATGAATTTGCATCAACCCTTACCGACTTGACTATGATCCATCTAAACAAATCAACTAACTTAACCCCATTACTATTTATTGCGATACCGGTGTTAGTTTAGCCCCACTTTTTTTTCCCATTTTTTAATTCAAATAAGCAGCCAAAAGTTGACGTGGTGTCACGCTCACAATTCCAAGTGTCCTACCAAGTGTGGTTCGCAATTTGTTAGCATAATTAATTAAGTGGTATAACGGTTATATATGATGAGCTAGTTAAGTCTAAGTATAATATGGCCATATGTAGTGTTTTTATTATTATGTTACAACTAAAAAAACTACTGATTTAGGTCTATGACATAAAAACTAAAACACTTTTATTACAATAAGAGATTACAAATCCTCAGATAAAAATTAGCCTTGGATTGAATACAAAAGGTGAAATGGAAATTTTAGTGTGCTTAGTGAATTAAATATATACTTTTTTTTTGGTCGAATAAATATATACTTTTTTTGATAAGACAATACTACGTAAAACCAAAACCTGAAGTCAAACATAGCCTTAAAGGCTTATTAAACTAAGTCACATCTTTTTGTTAAAACAATTTTTTAATAAAGTAATGATCATCCGAGGTATATAAATAATATTGTAAGAGTATCATATAAAGTTAATTAAATATTAAACATGGAATATTAGTAATAATTCTATTCATTCCTGAACCACGTTTTTCATTTAAAAATAGTTTAA
Organism: Fallopia convolvulus; assembly: GCA_964016875.1. Classification (NCBI taxonomy): domain Eukaryota; kingdom Viridiplantae; phylum Streptophyta; class Magnoliopsida; order Caryophyllales; family Polygonaceae; genus Fallopia; species Fallopia convolvulus. Next base: position 40,450,251 of record OZ024736.1, read on the forward strand.
AATATTGAATGAAAACGTACTTAGAAAGGCAAGATCAGCGGTACGTAGAGTTCTGTATGAGGATATGGGACGGAGAAGAAGCATACGTATTGCAGCTAGCATTAAATGCCGAGAGGCCAGCCTGCCACCGGTTTAATTTAAATTCAATTCATTTATTATTAATTTATACGGGGACTCAAATTAAAACACACAACGTCGTCCTCCCATTCCTCTAGCTAGTAGTAGAGATGGCCAAAGGTGCGGGCCGGCCCGGCCCGCACCAGCCCAGCCCGCCCATCTGGGCCAGATTGGCACGGCCCGGCCAGCCCGCGGGCCAACCGGGCCAAACCCGCCCGGGCCATGGGCCGGGCCTGGGTTTGGGAATTGCGGCCCGGCCCGGCCGGGCCAGGACCAGCCCGGCCCGGCCCGGATAATTTATTTATTAAAAAAAATAAAAATAAAGGACCGGGCCGATATATATCAGCCCGGCCCGGCCCGCTCCAGCCCGGTACAATACCGGGCCGGTCCCGGGCCCTACTTCTCCGGCCCGGCCCGGTGGTGGCCCGGCCCATGTCCATCTCTAGCTAGTAGTTCCTTTCGTCTTCCTTCATTTCATGCCAATGGCGTTGTAGGGTTGACAGTTGGAATTATAATGGCCCAACTAAGCCCCACCCGCCCGCCCATCTCTTAATTACCCTTATAAACACTCCATCCATCTCTCACCTCTCTAGCTCTTAAATAACACCACCACCACGCACACTAGCTCGATCGTTCGCTAGATTGTTGTTATTTTCCCCTTGATGCGTTTCAAGCCCTCCCTTATTACTCAACATTACTATTATTAACCCATCAAATGGAGATAGAAGCGGCGGGTGACCACGGCGCGTACGATACACGCGGCGGTGATGAAGGCGGCGGCGGCGGAGCAGCAGCAGGAAGAGGAGCGTACTTGGTGTGGGAGGATCTGACGGTGGTGCTTCCCAGCAATCAGATGGGCCCCACCAGGCGGCTGCTGACCGGGCTCAACGGGTATGCCCAGCCCGGCCGGATTATGGCCATCATGGGCCCCTCGGGCTCCGGCAAGTCCACTCTTCTTGATTCCTTAGCAGGTTCATTCTTCCTCTTCCTCCTCCTTTTGTATGTTTTATTCCATTTTTTAGGGATCGTTTGGCATGAATCTTAACGTAGATATAGGGTGTTTACTTACCAAACACACCCTTAAATATTATTCTTAAACCTGTGATTTAATAAAAGCTGGGTTGTAATATACGGTAAAGTCTTACCTTCTTTAGAATCGAGTCAATGGCATGATATTTGAATTTCTGAGGTTACCTGGCATCATGAATTTCCCATTTTTATGGGTTCGGGGTTCGTGGAAGCAACTTTTATTTCATCTTATTTCGCCTTGTGTGGGGTTTCTTACCCAAAATAAAAATTTCTCCAGTGATTTACCCAGAAATTAATTAATGAGTTGTACTAGGGAGTGGTTTGTATGGTACTTCACTTTTTCAACGGTGCAAATAAGAGTAGCAAGATTTTTAACAAGGTACGAACAGGATACTTAAATCTCACTCAACATAGTCAACATACCGGGTAGAAATTTTTTTAAAAAAAATTATTACTTATTCACAATTATATGTTTTTTGTATCCTCAAAAGTGCCAATAAAATCTAATTTTGTTTTATTAGTAGTTATAGGAGCTTGAGTTAGTTCGTCCATATTGTAGGCTACACACTATTTCCCTGAAAAAGTTACTTGTGGTAGGTCATGCAATTTAATACACAAGTTAGTTGTACTTGAATGAGGTGGTGAGTTGACCCAAAAAATAGAGTTTCAAGAGTTTCTTTCTTTCTATTTTTGCATTGTTATTTTGTGAGTTATTTAAAATAAAAATCCCCATGTTAAAACATTTCATTAAATCTGAATTGCTTGATGTAAATTACCATTAGAAAGGGTAAACCCTATTGAATAAATTTTGGGTTGGGGGGAAAATATTTTTTTTACCATCCAGCTAATACACACAGCACTTGCAAAAACCATCAAGTAAAGGAAGGAAAAGGCAGAAGAGGAAGTGCAATTATCATGGGGTCAGAGCATTTTACAGCACCAACAGTGGCAAAGTGTTAAATGGGGATAAAGAAATCCAACAGCCTCCAATTAAATACATTCACGATGAATTTTCAATGCTTTCACCAAACTAACATTAATACAACTACACAGGTGGAACTGATAATTATAAAGTTTCAAACCTTCCCTGTCTCATTCATCAGTCTTCATTCATACCACATGTTCCTGACATAGGATTGGTAGCAAAAAAGTTGTCCTTGTGAAGCAATTAATACTATGATTTTTATATTACCCAAGTCTTCATTCCTTTTCAAATAACAATAAAGCCTCAATTGAGTTCTGTGATATGATCTGGCTAAAACATGTATTGACAGTATTTAAAACTTGGGGGTTTGACCCAAATTCATTGCTAAATATATATGAAAATGGATGTTTTCATGCAGGCAGACTATCAAACAATGTTATAATGACCGGAAATGTCCTTCTCAATGGAAAGAAGAAGAAGCTAGACTATGGTGGAATTGTACGTAATATATCATATTCAAACTGGTCCGTTTGAAGTTGAGGGCATAATGCATTATATTGCATTAAATTTTAAACTCAAATACAATATAATGCATTATGTCATACGATCCGAATGGACCCTTAATAAAAACAAAATTGTCTTACCATATAACTCATGTATACTTGTGATTTACAGGCCTATGTGACCCAAGAAGATACCCTTCTAGGCACCCTAACGGTACGAGAAACCATCACATACTCAGCCTACCTAAGATTTCCTCCAACACTTACAAAAGAAGAAATTGAAGGGATAGTAGAAGCCACAATTCTTGACATGGGTCTGCAAGAATGTTCTGATAGACTCATAGGAAACTGGCATTTGAGAGGAGTGAGCGGTGGAGAGAAGAAGAGGCTGAGCATAGCGCTTGAGATTCTAACGCGCCCACAGATTCTGTTTCTTGATGAGCCCACAAGCGGCCTAGACAGTGCTGCTTCTTTCTTTGTGGTGCAGATTCTGAGAAACGTGGCTCGTGATCAGAGGACGGTCATCTCTTCGATCCATCAGCCTAGTAGTGAAACCTTTGCCTTGTTTGATGATCTATTTTTGCTTTCGGGTGGTGAAACGGTTTATTTTGGAGATGCAAAGAAGGCGGTAGAGGTAAGTTATGAAAATGCTCTCCTGAAAACATGAGTTAAAAACTGGTGGATTTGGGCATCACTAGAAGGTTGATACAATTTGTTTCAATGCAGTTTTTTGCAGAATCTGGATTTCCATGTCCGAGTAGGAGGAACCCATCTGACCATTTCTTGAGGTGTATCAACTCGGATTTTGACAAGGTCACAGCTACATTAGAGGGATCCTATGGAAGACATGTACGTTAACTTGTTGTCTATTTTTTTGTTCATAGAATGCTACATAGAATATGCATGGAGAAAGTGGAGAAAATGGGAAAGTGCCTTAAACACATGTTTCGAGGGAAAGTGGCTTAAACATAGGAAGTGTATATATGTGACAATGACGAAACTAACAAGAAAATGGAGAAATAAAGATAAAAATTAAAAACTAACAAAAATATCAATTTGGGTTTGTATCAGAATAACTTGATACTTTTGCTTTACTTGCTGGTTAATGGTTAGCAGCAAATTGGGAAGGCTATGGATCCTCTGATGAAAATGGAGACAGCAGAAATCAAAGCAACTCTTGTTGAGAAGTACAGGTGGTCAGAATATTCACAAAGGGTCAGGACAAGGATGCAACAAATCTCAACCATGGTAAATGTTTATATCTACTGTAAATTCCAACTAAGACTTTAGACAAAAAAAAAAATTTAAATGAATCGAGAAACCTTCTTGCAGGGGGAATCAGAAGTTGAATTGAAGAAGGGAAGCCAAGCAACATGGTGGAAGCAACTTTCAACATTGACAAAGAGATCCTTTCTAAACATGTCAAGGGACATTGGATATTATTGGGCAAGAATAGCTACTTATATTGTCGTAGCCATATGTGTGGGCACTATCTACTATGATGTAGGAACTTCTTACACAGCTATCTTAGCTAGAGGAGCTTGTGGAGGATTTGTGACCGGTTTCATGACATTTATGTCAATTGGAGGTTTCCCTTCGTTCATTGAAGAAATGAAGGTAAGCCAAATCAACTCTTTCTCTATGATTTTATAGCACGATTTACATTCAATGGATGATGACAATGTTGGATATTTCCTTTCTAATGCAGTTATTTTATAAAGAGAGAAAAAATGGGTATTATGGAGTTGCAGTGTACATTCTATCAAACTACATTTCGTCTTTCCCGTACCTGGTTGCAGTGGCGCTTGCAACGGGTTCCATATCGTTTTATATGGTGAAGTTCAGAAAGGAATTTTCTCACTTTGTCTTCTACTGCCTGAACATCTTTGGATGCATCTCTGCAGTTGAAAGCTGCATGATGGTGGTTGCGTCGCTTGTGCCTCACTATATGATGGGGCTTGTGACTGGAGCTGGAATCATTGTAAGGGCATTGAATTTAACATTCTAACGCTCAGATCTTAGAGTTTCATGAGTTTAGATACTTACAAGTTCATTTGTTGCTTTGTGCAGGGAATTGTGATGATGACATCTGGCTTCTTTCGCTTGCTCTCGGATCTTCCCAAGGTGTTTTGGCGCTACCCCATTTCTTATATGAGCTTCGGAGCCTGGGCAGTGCAGGTAATTCAAAGGTCTAATCATTTCCATGATACATCAAAGACAGCAGAATTGACCATAGTACTCTTAACAATGCAGGGTTCATACAAGAATGATCTAATGGGGCTTGAGTTTGACCCGCTAGTAGCAGGTAACCCAAAACTGAAGGGTACAGAAATCTTAAGTACGATGTTTGGCATCCCCATGGACCACTCCAAGTGGGTAGACTTGACGGCCATCTTCATCATAGTTTTATGCTACAGAATCGTCTTCTTCCTAGTGCTCAAGTTTAATGAGAGAGCCATGCCTGTATTTAAGATGCTTTATGCTAAGAAAACTCTGCACCAGCTCAAGAAGAGGGCATCATTCAGGAAGGCAGCCTTCCCCTCCAAGAGATTTCAACCTTCACAGCCACTGCACGTGCAGGAAGGACTCAACTCTCCAATCCTGTAGAAGCTTCTGTTGATAGTGTCTAGACCCAATTACTTGCTCAAATAAGTCTTGCTTTATCATCAGTCAAGATATTATTGAATGTGGAATGGTGAGAAAGTGGGAACAGGGTAATGAAATGTGTGCAAAAATGTTCTAGTCTTCTAGAAAGTGATGACATATATAGCAGTTATGTTAATGATGCGCTAGTAAGGTAAACGGATAGTTGCTTCGCCCATATAGTTCTATACACACATGCTTTATTCAAAAGCCAAAATGTAAACAACAGCATCTAAAGTACAGCAGGAGAGCTTTGCATCTTGTATTGAGCACATTATATCTTTTTTTTTTTTATGTCCCCCAAAACATAAAGAGTTCTATTATTACATTGTCAAGAGTTAAGTAAACATTGTTGTCATATGGTTAATATTTTTTGGTTGGTGGCACCATCAAACTTAACAGGACAAATTCTCAGTTGTCCTTCCAAAGTTGGCACAGGGACAAGAATATTTCACCTAACGACAAACACAGGGTGTAAATGAACAGGGGCAAGAATATTTCACCTAACGACAACTATGCTTCCTCTTTATAACATTCAATTTATTCTGGAACATGGAATGAATTCTCATCTACCTGCGTTCAGGTCATATAATGGGTACTTCATGTGCAGGTTTTTTCAGATATATGCTTCCACTGCATTCACAAGCAAAATTTTACAACCTGTACTTGCTCTGTCCAGCCTATTGAAGTCTTAACTCTGAACTTAAAAGTGACGAAGGAAATTAGGAAAGTGGGATGAACTTCACAATCTTGCTAAGACATGTCAATTGAGTTCATTCAGATGAAATGCAGACATCTCCAGTTAACAAAAAATGTCAGAATTGCCATCAAATGTGAAGAAATAAAGTCATGTACCTTTCTGCTGCTGAAGAACTCCATCCATGCTGAGGCCCAGCAGCTCCATAAATATGAAGTAGGCAACACAACTGGGTTACCTGGGTACAGTGCTCTGTTCTGAAGAAAAACTTCATAGCCAACATATGCACTTTGACACAAAGGGACAAAGGGGAGAAAAGGAAAGAGGGACGGAGGGTGCTGAATAATACTGCATACTAACATAGCTGCTGGAAACAAACACCCACACTATGACTAGTGGCTATGATCGGTACCATGCTTCAGGTTCCCATCATTGAAGAGATCATAATCAAGTTTTAAGTATAAAATTGAAGAAATAATGTAGGGACTGTAATGCATACACTGATTCATTCATCTTAGGCATGAAATGTTTAAACATATGAAATTAATACATGTTAATAAGAGATCAGATCCAACTGTATAAAGATGACACATATTGAATGTTTCAAGATATTATCACATAAAAATTACAACAGTAGTCCTCAACACCATAGGCAGTTAAAAGAAAATAAAAGAAAGCATTGTCCTCTCCTAGCTATTCAGTTGGGGGTTTTGCAGCCGAGGGTCTAATACCTACATCCCTGTAGAACTAATGCATCTATCTATTGATTCTTCTCACTTGATTCCCCATTTTCAATTCGATTGTCAAATCCTGGATAAGGAACTTCAATCATAGGATTTGGTAATGGACGACCCTCAAGGTCCTCTGGAAAACATTCAAAATCAGGTCCAAAGTTGAATTTAACCTGACAATTTGGTTGATTTGGAAGAGTATACATTGATGCAGCAGGATAGTAACGGCCACCATAAAGATCCTTGAAGGCCACACCTTGACAGACGCCATTCTTGAAGAAAGATATCTCACTTCCTGCAAGTAGAAGTGGCACATTACATGCATTAGTGATTTATTTTTCAATTGTTCTTGTGATTTCACCAGCATTTCTAATTATTACTACTTATTTAGACTTCAGACTGCACAAGAATAACATATTTATTCCAACAGAAGAAGCAATATTTATGTGTCCATCGCCCAATTTACTACAAAAAGCAGATAAGTCGCAAACATACATGTATTTACATGGCAGCAAGACAAATCGCAAAGAATAAGCTCTACTTAGCTACTTATTATGCAAGCATTTTACTCGATCTTACTCCCAGCATCATCATGTTATTGGAAGTAGTGGGACCTTTTATATCTTTTTGATGAAAACAATAATCTAACCATAGTTTAATACTAACAATATGTCACATTATAATTCCAAAAAAGACTGATTGTTGTCAGCTTCACCAGAAAAAAAAAAGTAGCACATTATAATAGCATCATGTTACAATAGAGTTTTTGTTGTCAGCTATGTTACCCGGAAACTCTAAAGTCCGAATAATTAAACTCATGTTAACTATACCTTCACTGTGTCCATGTCGTTTCCGTTTCCATGTTTCTATCTTAGCGTTATGCAGGTTGTCAGGATAAGGAGGATGCTAATTCTTCAGAATTCAGATATACAAAAATCAATAAATGATGTCTGTATAACTATATGATATATCTTCTACCATCCACTTCCAGCATCAATCACAGAGCAGTGGTAGAGAAAATTCACACCAATCACAGAAGCATGCTCATTCAGGAAAATAAAAATGTTGCGATTTGCTAATAACACAACTATTGTGGACCAGATTCAAAACGCAACTACTACGGACAGGTCATGCTTTGCACTTTGAAGATAGCAAGTTAACCAATGTAATTTAAGAAGCACAATAAGACAACATCAACACAGTAACACAACACTTACCTGGAACTACTTTTAGGGGATCCTCCTTTGCATCAGACGCACAAACATATCTCTGACCTTTGTACATGACCAATTGTGGTTGCTTTGGTGCATACAAATTCCCCTCCGGTAAACTAATATAGAACCCAATAACATCACCTTCCTTGTATCCATCCTCTCCATACTTCTCTCTCAATGCTTTATGTATCTTACTTCCATCAATATCCCTATAGCCAAAGCTGTTTGCATCATACCCTACTGGCGCTTGCAAATCCCCCTTCTCTGTAGACCATCCCAATCTAGTATGCCCAGTCTCGCCCAAAGACACCACCTTGATTTCAAAATACCACGCTCCCTCTGAAACCCCTCTTGTTGCCCTAACCATTCTGTATCCTTTACAGCTACCAGCAGACAGCCGATCCTCACTTAATTCCACCTTCTCCGCCTTGTAGACCTTGGAAAGGCAGATTTTAATGTCAGGCAAATCGTCGTTTTTGTCTGGAAATCTCGGAACAGGGGTTATTAACACAGTGTCTTCAGCTTTTGGAGCGGCAGTGTTGTTGTTTTTGGTCTTCTTCTTCCCTTTCCTTGATGCAGGCTTGGTCCAAACATTGTTACTCTTACTCTTCTTCTTGGATTTCTTACCGTTCGTGTTCGAACCGTTTCCGTTTGCACTCTTTGGCTCCGATTGTTCAGTCTCGTTCCCACATTGATCAATTTCAGACTGCTGGATAGTTGCTGGTGTATGTGGGGTTAGTAAAGACAGATGCTTCTGCTTCTTTGGGAGCGGCTCATCCTCTTCCTCGTCCGACAGCTTCACATTGTCTGGAGATTTATTGGGCGTTTCGGAGATTTCCAGGTTCTGGACCTCCTCTGATGTCGAATCTGAAGACGGCTCTTCGGAAGCGAAGGGTTGTTCCATGCTGCTTTTCTGGTTCTCCGAATTCACTTCTGGTTTCGAAATCTCGGTTGGCAAATCCTCCATTATCTCATCACGTATCTCCTCACCGACCTCGACGGTGTTTATAGAAGTAAGGGGGCTAGGGTTTTCTGCGATTACAACGGTGGTTGCCTCTGTGAGAATTTGAGGCAATTGATTCGGCTCACAAAGAACAACTTCGTCGTCCTCTCCTCTATCGTTGTCATCTTCTTCTCCGCCATATTCGGTGAGTTTAGGGTTCGTATTTTCCTCATCGTCCCCTTCTTCTCTGCGCGAATTTTGTAGTGTGTCCATGGGAACAGGGAGGGAAAGAGAAAGAAAGCGCCCAAATTAGGAAAGACGGGGGATTTGTTGACGGTAAAGTTGTCTCATGCATGGGTGAGAATGAGAAGGGTAACTTTTAACGTTGAAAGACTGGGCTGTGGCGTGAGTATTGGGCCATCATTATTTGGGCTTTAAGGCCCATTTTTCCTCACTCTTTATAATTTTCTTTTTCCAAATCAAAAGAATGTGCTTTTTGAAGGACCGGGTCAAAGATTGATGAGATCGGAGAGTTGGTAGGTTTCTGACTGTTAAAATAGCATTTGGCTAATGCTTGCTTGTTCTCGGTGACTTTTATGTTAGAAATTTAGAATGCACATAAAAGATGCTAAATGGCCAATTTGGTGGGAGAAAAATATAAGTCAAAACCGTGTATACCCAACACTAGTTCCCAAGTTCCCATTCACTAGGAGGAGGAATATACAACTTAAATTGTACGTAACAAATACCGAAAAACCCAAAATCTTAGGCTCCACTTTTTTACTATGGGTTATGTTGTTGTTAACTCCGGAGTACAGTATTATGGAAGTCTTGTTTCCACAAACAAACACCTTATTAGACTGACATGTTTAAAAAAAAGTATTACATTTTTAGCATTGATTTTTCGGGAGTGGTTCGCTTTGGGTTCAAAATGACATTTTTTGGTAAATTTATTAGTTTTGTTGTCTTGAAAATTGAAACGCGTAAAAATAGAGAAAATTTTACATATTTATATCTTAAAATTTAAAAGTATAAACCTTTTTTAAATCTAAATATAATTCATTTCTCAATTTTGGCTCTTAATTTATGTCCTTGAGGCATTAGTTAGAAAATTTATTTTAATTATTTTTTTTTTGGTTGAAAAAATTTATTTTAATTATTTAACTTATAAAGATGCTGACATTTGATAAGACTTACAATCTTATTTTTTCCTTATTAGGTTTAGCTAAGGTAAAGTTGCTCTAGGTGAAGTTCGAAAAATCTTGGGTATCAATTAACAAATAAATATTTGAAATTAATGTTTTAGAATACATGATGTTTTAGAATTTGTCTCTAAAAATAAGGTGTGTGATTTGACTTAAATATCCATAATCACGTGAAGATCTTTCCTTTTCTAATTTATTTTTTTATTTTTTTAATTAATGAGGATAATATTGGAAAAAAATATGGTAAATTATGTAAAATTTCAAGTATTATTGAACAATATAATCAAGCTAAAACATCATGTATTTCTTACGGATGGAGTACTAATAAACCAAGGATATTTATTGCTTTTCAACTAGTTTAAAACCAAGACAAAATCAGAAGTCGCTATTTAGAGAATAATCTGGCAAATTTCCCCCCCCCCCCCCCAAAAAAAAATTTACACTACATTATAGATGCTCGGTGCTTTTCTTTCTTTGTGAACAAAACAAGAAAAATTAGCAAGAGTTATGTATAATGCAGTTTGGGAAGCCAAGAATAGGAACTTGATAAAAAATCGAAATTGAGGGAGATAGCTTCTTACTATAAATGCTCTAAAAGGAAACAAATCATGCCCCTGACAAATTGAGATACTAAATGCTGACGTAATTGTATTGTTACAATTGTTTGAGGTTGTTAAAATTTAACACGTGTCTCGTGACTGTAATCAAACGACAAATTTGATTGCTTCTTTGCGACATTCTTACTACTTATCATAAACTTCGAATACTTATCAATAAGGATGCACTAGATTGAATATATTTCGTCCTACAACAACAATTTGGGAGAAAAGTCAAAACGGTCTTTCCCTCTCTAGCTACACAGCCTACACGCGCTAATCCACCAACGCAGTGACGTTCAACTCCATCACCGTCCAATCATAATCTTCCTTTACCCTGTTAGTGTTACCCAATACGGCAATACCCACTACAAGTCTACAAGATCTCCAAAATATCATCATCAACCTCTAAACTTTTCTAAGCGCGACTCCTTGGAAAAATGGCAAAATCGTCTTCTTACCTCTCATAATTAAGTACTTTGTGAATGGTGATCTCAGTGGGTCCCATTCCAATCCCCCGTCTCATATTATGGTCATAAGAAAATAAAACAAATCACAACTACTCCCTTCGACTTTCGCCAACCTCTCTCGTTTGTCTTCGATTGAGCATTGCTTTCTCGATTGGAGTGGCAGTTGGGAGTTTCTCTCTCTCCGATTTTGAAGGCAACCATGTCTCCTCGACAGCTCAACTCAAATGTAAGAATTTCTAACCCCGATTGATATTGATTTGTTGATATACTGTTTCATTCCCCTCCTCTAGAAACTTCTTTAAGTTTGTTTCGCTGAATTGATTCGTTTGATTGAACGTCTGATTATTATGTTCGTCTCTGGAAGTGCCGTGTTGTCTCGTGCTTGGAGATTGAGCTATGAGCTGAGAATTCTTGTTTTTTTTTTCTTGATCTTTGGTGGTTTCTGGTTAGACCATGGCTCTAATAGAAACATGGTTCAGAAGATTGATTTGAAGACCTAAATTCTAAACGTAGAAATTTTAGACTTCGGTGTACACGGGTTACATGGTAGTTGATTTGGAAGGTGAACAAGTTTCATTTAGGGATCAATGATCCTCAATTGCTAGCCAAATAAAATAAATTTTGTTCGGTGTTGGTGGTGTTGTACTGTTTTATATTCTACCATGAAGCAATTGACTAGCTAATCAAACACTTTTCTGTTGATATTTGATTAATGAGCTGGCGACTGGATTTTTTTTTTTTATGATGACTCCTGTATGATCCTAAAGGAGCATCCAATTCAATAGCTAAATGAAATTCTTGTGTGTGTCAAATGATGCAGAACAATGAACAAGATTGACTTTTGCATGCACTTCATACAACATTTGCTTAATAAGCCCCTAATCAAAATCATGGCAACTATGATGTTAAGTCGTTATTCTATGACAGGAACATGAAAGGGATCTAGTATAGGTGATCTTATTATCATCTCAAATTGCATGTTGTTTAATGTTTATGATCATTGAGATTAATTATAGGTTACTTTAGGCATATTGCTAGTATCGATCTACTTCTGGCTGTATGATGTCACACTGAAAACATACTTTATCTCTCCTTTTTTGCTTGACCTTTTTGCTGAATTAAGCAGAGTGCTTTAAGTCATCATGATTTCACATGGAATCTGACTTAATTAATCCTATTCTTTGTTATCAATTTACAGGGTAATGGTAATGCTACCTGCTCACAGACTGAAAATGGGCATTCAGAGATGGATTCCATCTTCTCTGAGAAGGCAGTGGAGGAACTGTTACAGCATCCAGTTCAAGGAATGGATGAACATCTTATAGAGTTCTCTGAAGCTATGAGAAGTAAATTCTTTCCCTTTGAGCATTGAAAATTGTGTTTCCTGTATTAATATAGCTAACTAATTGTTATCCTCATATGACTTTTGTCAACTCAATGTAGCTGTTGCAAAGGCACTGAGACGAGTGGCAGAAGGAAAGGCTTCTGCGCAAACTGAAGCAGGTGAATGGAAGCGTAAATATGAACTGGAAAAGGCAAAAAACTTTAGACTGGAGCATAAAGGTATTCTGGAGAACTGATACCTTTCTTTGTGTTTAAATGTTGTGTAAACTAATGTCTGTGTACTGTGATTCATGTCACTTAGTATAATCATGGGAAACAAGGATATCAAGATATAGAAAAATAATGTGCACATCTAATATTGATTTGCTCACTAGTTACCTATTTTGTACATCTCCTGAAGTCCACTTCAACATCATTGCGCTTGAGTGTCTAGTGTTTATGAGTTATGACTAATCTAATTAACAAAATTTTTCCTGTAAATGTCAGAACTGTCCAATAAAGATGCTAATGTTGAGCTTCATGGTGAGAGAGCAGCATATTTAAACCACCAACTAGATGTGGCAGCAGCAGTACCTATTGGGAACGGGAAGTGCTGCGGGAAGAATGGAATTTGCAACCATGAGGTCCTGAGAGATGGGGAAGTTGACCGTAAATCTGAGTTGGTGAATGGTGAAAGTAAAACAATAAGAAAGGTAATAAATCTCTTTAGTATATTAGCTTTTCTTTAGCTATGGTCACTTCGGTTTTAGTTAGAGCGTGTTCAGATCACTTATGCTTTAGATTGAAACATAAGTTTTTCCTATGCTGTTTTCAATCTTCCGGAATATTGTTTAATCTTGGTGAGTTAGATCTTATTAAAAGAATGATGGCGTTATAAAATGATGAGAGGAACCTAGTTATGAGAGAACAAGAAGACCCTCTGTACACCCTATTCTTTATTCATTCAACTATATGTCACAAAAAAAAAGTACTCAAAACCTACTAAAGGGCATGTTGTTAAAGATTTCAAATCTGTTTGTACTGCCTATTTGTCAACTATAATTCATACCCTTTTGCTTGGACAGGCTTCATTTAAACTTGCTTGGAACTGCAAGGATGAGAATAGCAAACAATACAAACATGATGTTGTATCTTTTGCACGAGGCGATATAATGACTACACAGCGTAGTAGTAAGCAGGTATTACTATTATTGTTTCTGTACTTGGAATTTAAGCATTAACACTTGTCAAATAGTTTATAAAAATTAACAGGTATTGTAGTATTGACAAACACCTGCTATTTCTCTTTCTTCTATCTTTTTTTAGTTCCATTATCTGATGATAGAAGTTAATTTGGAGAATTATGTTTTGTAATTGTTATTTCCATATTGCCTTCAGATTTCCTTGAAGTGGGAGACTAGCCCTCAGACGGTTCTTGTTTTGACTAAACCAAATTCAGTTTCTGTTCAAATTCTCTGTGCTGAAATGATAAGGTATATAAGTATATATCATTCGTGCATTGCAACCTTTTGTAAACTTCAGGTTTTGGCTGCCATTTGATCTTGTTCTACCCTTGGTTTTTTAATGAAAATAAACTTGATTATTAAAATCATATACAGATCATCTTGATCAGCGCAGGCTTTACATAATCCTACTTCTCTTATTACAATAGATGGCACCAAGCTCTCTAATTCCTTTTGTTATTTAAAACCTGTTTTTTCACTAATATGCATTTTGTTCTGCTTCTCTTATGATTTCATTAGATGGTTGACAGAGGCAAAGAAGCTAAACATATTTGTGGAGCCGCGTGTCAGATCTGAGCTCCTTGAAGAGTCAGCTTATTTTGACTTTGTCCAGACATGGCAAGATGGTGAGGATGATACCAATATGAAGTAAATTAACTTACATTTGTATTGTTCCCGCACTCTGATGAATAATGTTTATATTTGCGTTGATGAATTTGCAGAAGAGGAGATCTCACTTCTGCATACAAAAGTTGACCTTCTTGTTACTCTTGGTGGCGACGGAACTGTACTTTGGGTAAGTTCTTAATTAGACCAAGAATTACCTAAGATAACTCACATGGTTCGTCTTTAATTAAATTGCTCTTGTTCATAGGCTGCTTCATTGTTCAAAGGACCAATTCCTCCTATTGTACCATTCTCTCTGGGATCACTGGGTTTCATGACACCATTTTGTATCCTTTCACATTTATCACTTACTAAACCTCTTACTTCTCGCATTTATTCACATTCCATATCAAACTGTGGTCTTTAACACCCTTCAGATAGCGAAACCTATAAGGAGTCACTGGACTCAATCCTACGGGGTCCCATTAGCATCACACTACGACACCGTTTACAGTGCCACGTAATCAGGGACGCTGCTAAAGACGAATTTGAAACCGAAGAGCCAATGCTGGTTCTGAACGAGGTCACCATTGACCGTGGCATTTCATCATTCCTTACCAACTTGGAATGCTACTGTGACAACAGCTTCGTAACAACAGTTCAAGGCGACGGATTAATCTTGTCAACAACCTCAGGAAGTACTGCCTATTCTCTGGCAGCTGGAGGATCTATGGTTCACCCACAGGTATACAAAAAAAAACTCTTTTTAAGTTCCCTAATCTAACAAAACTTCACAGCTAAAAGTTAAAACTTATGATTATGACCAATTATTTTGCAGGTTCCTGGGATCTTGTTCACGCCAATTTGCCCACATTCTTTGTCGTTTCGTCCTTTGATATTGCCTGAGCACGTGACATTGAGAGTGCAGATACCATTTAATAGTAGAAGCCCAGCATGGGCGTCATTTGACGGGAAAGGCAGGAAGAAGTTGGAGCCTGGGGACGCGTTATTGTGTAGCATGGCACCTTGGCCTGTGCCAACGGCTTGTCAGGTGGATTCGACTAATGATTTTCTGCGTAGCATTCACGAGGGGCTTCACTGGAACTTGAGAAAGACTCAGAATTCTGATGGCCCCCGGGATTTATAGATTTGGCATGAGTTTAGTAGAGGCATGTAAAATAAAGTTATAAGGTGGTGGATTTCTTCTTGGTTGCTTTTTGTCTCCTGCTGTGTGGTGTTTTATGAAAAGGAGTGGAAGCCTGAGAGTGCAAATTCATGTGCTTATACAACGATCTTGAAGATGATGATGAAAAAGAAGTAATTGTGGGTATTTGGATTAAGGGACTTGGATGAGATATGATAGGCTTTGGTAGAGATTCATTTTGTTCACTAACCTAGCAGGCAGCAGCAACCTTATAATTACTTGAAAATAGTAATTGTTTGAATTTTATTTTTTCAGTTATGGTGCCATTATCAAAAGAATACCATGATGAAAAAGAATCAATCTGATTGTCAAATTCCTTGACAAGTAAGTTATAAAAAAACAGGTCCAAATTAAGTTGAACTTAACTAGACAGATTTGGCTGATTGGGCAGAGTATAAACTGATGCAGCTGGATATTACCGGCCACCATAAAGATCCCTGAAGGCAACACCTTGAGATGATGCCCTCTTTGAATAAAGACATCTCACTTTGATAGAGCATAAAAATTGTGAAACAGATTAATTATCACACAAAAATAGTCCACAAACTGATTACAGAAAGAGAAACTAAAGCCAAAGGTCTAGGACCAATGGAATGCAAATAGATTTGGCTGATTACAAAACAAATAATTTATGTCTAATCTATATGATAGATGATCGTCTTCTACCACCAACTTTCAGCATCATTCACAGACAAGTAGGAAAGAAAATTCACACCAATATGCACACAGCAGTATGCTTTATACAAGAAAGGCCTAGATTGCTATTTGATAATACAATACAAAACTATTCAAGAAAAGGCTACATTGCTAACTGGGGTATTATTTTACATAATGGGCCATCATGATTTGAGCTTTTTAGCCAACTATGGTGTACGTTTTGGGATCCATATATTTCTCTCTCTTTCCAGTCTTTTCTCAAGTCAAAAATTTGTTTTATTTTAATCAGGTCAAAAAATATTGAGTTTGGCGTTGGAGTTTGAATTTTATTTTTCTTCTCACGAGCATTGAGCAAATTGACTTTATTGCTCGTCTCCTTGTATGTGGGAATGCAAATGGAACTATGGAAGATGTGCTATGACCAACTTTCATGGATTATAAGTCTAAACCGTGTACACGCACACCACGTCCCATTCACTCGGAGATTAGGAGGGATTCTGGAACTTCTTTTTTAACAAAAAAAACAGATTGCCTAAAGCTTTGTTCTCTTTTAATAATAATAAAAAAAAACTTTGGGTCTTAATCATTTGAGTACAATCCTTAATTATTGTGTTGTATTCTCACAAGTCTTAATCTGTCTTTCAATTTGTGTACAATGACTTGATTAATTTCAATGAAACCATAGGCTTCCCCAAATAGATTAGAAGTTTATAAATTCCTCCTCCTAAAAACCCATCTAATATTTAATTAGCGTCGTGTACTCCATCACCGTCCAATCATCATCTTCAAAAAATCAGCAAAAAAATAGTATCAATTACGCGACTCAAATGGATAAAGGGCAAAATCGTCTTTTTCGGTATGTCAGTTTGACTTCCACCAACCGCCAATGGCCCAATACCATTCCTCCACATCAGTGGGTCCCGCCTCACTCCCCACCCCGTTCCCATATATTTTCAGAATTCCAGTATTTAAGGGATAAAACGGAACGGAGTGTGATATCGGAACGACTCCCTTCGACTTTCGCCAGTCGCCACCCCTATTCATTCTGTCTCGTTTGTCTGCGAATAGAGAATTGTTTTCTCCATCGGAATCGGAGCGGCTGTTGGCAGTTACTCTCTCCGAATCTGATGGCAGCCGCCATGTCCCCTCCACAGCTCAAACCAAACGTACGAATTTCTATCCCTCTTCCCCCATAAATCGCTGGATTTCAGTTTGTTTCGCTGAATTGATTCGCTTGATTAGTTGTGTGGTTATTATTCTAGTCCCCGGAAATTGACATGTAGTCTATCGAGCTAAGAATTGTGTACCGTTTCTTGATTTTTGGTGGTTTTTGTTCTGACCATGGTTCTAATAGAAATTCGGCTCAGAAGATTAGTTTAGAGATCATAAAGTAGAAATTTGAGACTTCGGTGTGAATTTGTACATGTTAGTAGAGCTGAAAGTAGATGAAGTTTTCCATAGGGATCAATTATGATCTTCAATTTCTCTGGCCAATGCTCAATAAAAATTACATCATCGCAATTTTGTAATCCTTGAAGCAAAATCATGTCAATCTTGAACTCGATGTTGGTGCATGGTTAAGTCCTTCATATATGACAAGAACAGGAAATGAATTTGGTTTTCTTCTTCTTTTTGTCTCTGAGTGCATATTGTTGATATCTGAGATTAATTTAGATTACTTTAAGCATATTGCCAGCATCTTTCTACTTTAGTTGTAAGATGTCACTTTGAAAACATGCTTGAATAGTTGGCTAAGTTGAATACTATTACTCAAAATATTAGATTTATCTCCTTTTTCGTTCTCCTTTCTTGCTTGGCCTTTTTGCTGAGGTAATCATCAGGGTGCTTTAAGTCATCATATTTGCACATGGAACCTGACTTATATACTTTATCCTGATTTTTTTTATCTAATTACAGGCTGATGGTAGTGCTACTACCACACAGCCTGAAAATGGGTATTCAGAGTTGGATTCTATACCATCTTCTGAAAAGGCAGTGGAAAAACTTCTACAACATCCGGTTCAAGGACTAGATGAACATCTTATAGATTTTGCTGAATCGATGAGAAGTAATTAAAATATTTCCCTTTGAATCTTGCGATGGTTTTTCTGTATTAGTTAAATTAAATTCCATCCTTATGACTCATTTCAACTCAATGTAGCTGTTGCAAAAGCACTGAGACGAGTGGCAGAAGGAAAAGCTTCTGCCCAAGCTGAAGCGTCTGAGTGGAAGCGAAAATATGAACTAGAGAGGACAAAAAATTCTATATTAGATCATAATAAAGGTAAAATATCTCTCTTTGGCCTCTATATTTGCCATTTCATTCCATCTAGCATACTTATGGGTTATTGGCAATGTTGACATAGGACAAATAATGTGAAGATCAAGTACTGTTTGCTCACTATGTATCTCCTGTTATCTTTCCTCTTTAAGCACCAAAGCCACTTCAAGATCCTTGCTCTAGAATCTCCTCTAGTGTTATGATTAATCTGATTACCAAAATTTCCTTTTATATGTCAGAACTGTCCACGAAAGAACCTCATGAGGAACTTCACAGTGAGAAAGCTAACCTCCAATCAGATGTGGCAGCAAACAGATCTATTGGGAATGGGAAGTGCTGTGGAAAGAACGGAATTTGCAACCATGAGGTCCTGAGAGATGGGGAAGTTGACTGCAAATCTGGGTTGGTGAATGGTGAACGTAAACCAATGAAAAAGGTAATTTTGTTTAATATATTAGATTTATTTATGTCGGGGCGAGGGTGCGTACATCTTGGCCCCCCAGACCCCGCCTGAGGCGGGTTAACACTGGGTTGTTGTTGTTGTTGTATATTGAATTTTTGTTTGGCTGAGTTTGTTATTGATCACTTCATCGTAGTTAAAATGCATTCAGATCACTTATGCATTGGATGAAAAAATAAAGTGTGTTTCGAAGATAAAAGATGTTTCCTATGCTTTTTATAAAATTATCTTCCTAAAACATTTTTTTTTGTTTTGAAATTAAGTGTTTGTCATATCATTTGCAATGAGAAAGGGCATGTATTTTATTTGGTTAGATCACAAATCTGCTTGTACTGTCTTGTGTCAACTGTAATTCATACCCAATTTGTTTGGACAGGCTTCATTTAAACTTGCTTGGAATGGCAAGGGTGAGAATAGCAACCAATACAAACATGATGTTGTATCTTTTGCACGAGGCGATATAGTGACTACAGGGTGTAGTAGTAAGCAGGTAAGCATTAATACTTCCATAATCTATGGTGGGACAGATTATATATTCCACTATAAATATACAACTAGGAGAATTATGTTTGTAACAGATATTTTCCATTTTTCTGTCAGATTTCCTTGAAGTGGGAGACTAGCCCTCAGACGGTTCTTGTTTTGACTAAACCGAATTCAGATCCTGTTCAAATTCTCTGTGCTGAAATGATAAGGTCTATCCAGCTCTTAATATTACTCTCGCATATTGCAACTTTTTGTAGCCTTTATTTTTTTTTTAACTGCCATTGGACTTCATCCTTCTTCTGCCCTTGTTTGATCTCGCCTATAAAACCTCCTCATTTTTTTGGCTAGAAGTTAAAAAATGATGAAATATACAGATCAGCCCAGATTTTACAAAAGATTACTTCCTTGTTTTCAACAGATTGAAAATTTGGCACCAAGCAGTTTGAGTTCTCTTGCTGTATAAAACCTGTTTTTACTAACATACATATCTTTTTGCTTCTCTTTTATTAGATGGTTGAGGCAGGTAAAGAAGCTAAACATATTTGTGGAACCGCGTGTCAGATCTGAGCTCCTTGAAGAGTCTGCTGATTTTGACTTTGTCCAGACATGGAAAGATGGTGAGGATGATACTAAACTCATAAATGGATATTTGTATCCTTACAATATGATTCACATTTTACTTACTTGTTGCTTTGTTTCCTTGAATGTCATCTGAAAAAATTAACTTGTACTTGTCTCAACTTATTTGACAGCAGTGATTTTCCTTTAATAAGGTCTGTATTTTTTATGTTAAATGAACTTGCAGAGGAGGAGATCTCACTTCTGCATACAAAAGTGGACCTTCTTGTTACTCTTGGTGGCGATGGAACTGTACTTTGGGTAGGTCCTTAATTGGACTGAGAATGACCTTACATAACTCATATCCTTCTAGTCTAAACTGAATTGTTATTGTTCACAGGCTGCTTCATTGTTTAAAGGACCAATTCCTCCTATAGTTCCATTTTCTATGGGATCACTGGGTTTCATGACGACATTTTGTATCCTTTCCTATATGCTGTCTAAACGTGTTCTTCTCACATTTATTTCACATTCCCCTAATTATTGAAGTTCATACATGCCAAATTTTGGTCTTTAACACCATTCAGATAGAGAAAACTACAAGGAGTCACTCGAATCAATCCTACGGGGTCCCGTTAGCATCACACTACGACACCGTTTGCAGTGCCATGTAATCCGTTACAAAGGCGAAGACAATTTTGAACCCGAAGAGCAAATGCTGGTTCTGAATGAGGTCACCATTAACCGTGGCATATCATCATTCCTTACCAACTTGGAATGCTACTGCGACGGCAGCTTCGTAACCAGGGTTCAAGGCGACGGTTTAATCTTGTCAACAACGTCGGGAAGTACTGCCTATTCTCTGGCTGCTGGAGGATCTATGGTTCACCCACAGGTATGCGAAAAAAAGACCCTTATTTTTCTACCTAGCAAGAATTTCATGGTTAGACAAACTGTAGAGTTTTGACTTGTTTTTTTTCCAATGCAGGTTCCTGGGATCTTGTTCACACCAATCAGCCCGCATTCTTTATCGTTCCGTCCTTTAATATTGCCAGAGTATGTGACATTGAAAGTTCAAGTACCCCTTGATAGTAGAAGCCCAGCATGGGCATCATTTGATGGGAAGGACAGGAAGAAATTGGAACCCGGTGACGCTTTGATGTGCAGTATGGCACCGTGGCCTTTGCCAACAGCTTGCCAGGTGGATTCGATCAATGATTTTCTGCGTAGCATCCACGATGGCCTTCACTGGAACTTGAGAAAGACTCAGAATTCCGATGGCCCCAAGGATACATAGAATTAATGCCATGAGTTTCTAAAGGCCATGTTGTAAGGTGGGTTTCTTTTCTCTATGTTGTGTAATAATTTTGAAGAGGAGAGAGCCTAAGATGAAAAAGGGTCCCATTGGGTATATTTAGATTAAGAAGGTGGGTTTCTTTTCTCTAAGCTGTGTGGTACTCTTACAGTTACAGGCATGGATTTTAGCATAAGAAATCCCACGTGTAATTTGAACCATTGACTGACTTGAAGAATTGAGCTTTGTCCATATAAGTATAAATGAATACGCAGGTGCACGCATCCAGCGTTGATTAGAAGCATGGTTGCATCTAATAAATTGAGAAACTGCATTTCCTTTATACGTGCACATCCCAAAACCAAAACTTCATCACCAAAGACGAATTATAGAAACCGGTTTAACTCTTAATTAAAGAGGTGGCGTTGTTTCAACAAACATTCCTTTCAACCCTTACACACGGACAAGGGGGACAATAAGGAGACTTCTGGATGGAAGCATTGGCATAAACTTGAGGAGAAGATTTTCGGGACAATTGACTACAATATGAGTAGATGACCTGCCTTATAATGAAACTGCGTTTTGAGTGGAATAATTCAATGACGTGAATAGGCACATTGAGAAGGAACACGGGCTTCTCTTTATAAAATTTGGAACAAGACCTGTACTTAAAACTAATATGGTCTGTTGTCTGTATTATGCATGTTTCTCGTCATGACTTTTCTGAATTCCAACCCAGCGTGCATAATCCACCCATCTGCATCATGTCGAGTATCTAAAGAATGTGAGCTTGGAGATGAGAGCATTGCAACAAGGAATGAGAGTTGAAGACAATACAAAGTATTAGAAAGAGAGTCATAAAACTCACAGTAACGAGCCCAAGAAAGTATTTCCCGTCCGAATAGCAAAGCACATTGCGCTTAGCATGAGCTTGTGATTGTGCAACAGTGGTTCCAAAATCCGTTGCTCTACAACACCAGCTAATATTTGGTATCTGCAAAATTGCATAGTATATTAGTAAGCATATTGATAAAACTTTCCTATATAGGACTGAGAAAATTAAGAGTATAGGACAAGCTAATAAACATCAGTCACACCTAAGGTTGCTTGAAACTGCCATATACACCCCATAGGCAGCACTAGTAGATAGTATTGGCAAATTCTCAACCTCTTCTGTAGTTGACTTCTTAACAACCTTCTTTGCATTCATAAATGCATTAGTGATGGCTGTCCCAACCTGGATATAACAAAAGTCATCATATTGACACTTAAATCCTAGCATTGCAAAAAGGAGGACCGCTGCAATTAATCATGCTAAATTATCGCACATGGATACTAAAATCCAACCCAGTTCTTATGAGAGATTAATCCCCCTAATAAATTGGCAATTAACCGTATACCATCTCAGAGACCCGATCAATATCCACCTTGAAAAAGTTAATTTGACAGGCAATCTATGAAGCCATGGAGGATAAAAATAGTCACGGACAACATATGAGTAAAAGAAATATCAGGAGTTCTACAAAGGGAGATTTATATACCAGAGAAGAGGTTGTTCCAACAGCAAAAAGCAATGCGCCATTGCGCTGCAAAGAAAACAAAAATTGCAATTTTTAAAATTCTAAGTTCTATTATAGTATCCTAGAAAAATGAAAAAAAAATATGCACTTACCACAATTGCACCTGTCCTATGCAAGAGAGAATATGATACGTCACCAAGTGCAATCTGCAGAAACGATGATTGTAATAAGGAAAGGGCAGTACATAGGTTTGCAACTTTGCATTACAAGAACACATCTCAACCAAGATATCAGCATTCAACACTACTAAAAAGCACGAGACCTGAAAGGCATTGTCAGGGCAGTTACGGAAGAGATTAGTTATACTCCCAGCATTAACTGCGAGAGCTGGCCGAAGAGCAACAGTTGGAGCAGGAAGATAAACGAGCATGAAATCGGCAATGACGCCCATAACCTAAAAACAAGGCCAAATAAGATCAAAATCCTCTAATTGGATAAGGAAATCATACCGACTGTTAAAGTAGATTTATGCCCTGACTAAAGAATGCTAATGAATTGTGAGTGATAAATTGTCTAAAGAAGAGGCAACAACCAAGAAATTATTTAGACATACCACATCAGCACCTACAACTTCCAACTCACTGAAGAAGCTCTCCCTCCGGCGTTCATATTCTGCAGCAGTCTAAAGAGAGGGAGAAAACGCAGATGAAATCACCATCATCTTCCAAGAATAAAAAGAAAACGCAAAGACACGTCTCACATGACAAGGGTTACTAAGAGGGAGTCATCCGGTTCAGAGAAGGGGAGCAATGGAATGGATTAGACAAGAAAAGGATCATGTAGCAGAAAGAAACATTGTGCTGAAATTTTGTTATAAGAATAAAAGCACCCCTGAACCACCATTAGAAGCATTGTGCTAAAATTTTGTTCCTGAAGTTGTTAGTAATAGAACAGGATTGGAACTTAGCTTTGCATATTTTGTGGTGCAAACGTAGAATGTCACATCTAACCCTATCGTACATGTGTACTAAGGTCCAAAACCTAGACCAGCAAATCACTAGTGATATACGGCTCATCCAATCACATTGCTCCAAAATTCTTCAGCATATGCCAGTAATACAACCAGATCCTATACGAATAAACCAAACGAAGAACAAAAATACAATCTCCATACAGAGGACAAGACATTAGAAAGCGAACAATGCATCAATTACTCAATTAGTAAACAACTCCCAAAACTGTAACCAATCAACTCTAGAAACTATTTTGATTCTCATATACTTTAATGTACTTAATTCTATAACTAATTACGATCAACCATATCAAAATCCAACGTTTCACACTTTCACTTTCAGCGGGCTTCAACAATGAAATCAATTGAATACAAGATACAAACAGCCGTGACGAGAAAAGGTAGGGAAAATCATACTTTAGTGAAGATTCCGACACCACATTCCATGGCCAATTTAGCCAAGAACAAATCATCCGCCAACAGCCGCTCTTTGAATCCTCCGACCTGAAGCAACCAGCGGCACCACGGCGACTTCTCCATCTCAATATATCTCATCACAATCTCCACCGGTATCGTACCAGACTCAATTCCCGCCGCCAAATCCTTCGGCAAACTGTCCAGCGACCGCCCAATCTCCGCCAATGCCAATAATGCCGCATCCTTTCTC
This sequence comes from Fallopia convolvulus, assembly GCA_964016875.1. NCBI lineage: Eukaryota > Viridiplantae > Streptophyta > Magnoliopsida > Caryophyllales > Polygonaceae > Fallopia > Fallopia convolvulus. Next base: position 40,474,636 of record OZ024736.1, read on the forward strand.
TGGCTTTCACCGCCTTCGTCACCTCCTCCGCCGCCGCCGTTGAAGCTACTCCCGCCTCCGCCATTGGAATCACCGCCTCCTCCGGCAGCAAAGGCAATTAGTGGCCGATAAGATTGGGGATTGATCTTAGACAAGGCGGGGGCGGTCAGGCGGGGGAAAGCGGAGGATTTTGCGGTCGCGTTAACGGAGAAGGTCGGGACGGCCGGAGAGTGGTGGTTAGGGCGACGGAGTGAGACAACGGTGAGATCGAAAGCGGTGGTGGCCGTGATCGCCATTGTGCGTCTTCAATTCGCTCGCTCTCACTCCGGCTATTTGGTTTTGGTCTCCCTTGGACATGCGTAGAAGTTAGGCTTTGTTTGGCTGCATGTAAATTATTTTGGTTCAAGTGTTCAACAACAAATATCGCAAGAGTGTGGCATTTCGTTTGGAACCACCAGACCAAGCCCCAGTGGCTCCCGCTTCACAGGCAGTGGCGCGTGACGCGTTCCACGATATGTCCTCTTAAAAAAAGTTGTTTTCACTATCTCATATATTTATTAATCAATTTTATATCTATCTATAAAGCTTATTTGTCACTTATCCGATATGTCACATTTGTTTGCTGTTATTGATTGATTGAATTGTAATACATAGTTGTATAATCTAAAAATATTTTTTTTGTGACGATGTATTCAATTTCAGTGGCAAATTTTGAACCTTCGATTCGGTTGGCAAGGACTACAAATTAGCGCTCCAATAGAAGGAATTCGGCCGGTGAAACTTTATTTTTCAATCAAATGAAGGTACGATTACATGAATTGAACCAGAATCTGAACCAGAACCTCTCATTACTCTCAAAATACATTCATACTTCCTATCATTTAGAACTTAGCAATCGGATATATCCGATTCGATTCAGTATACTAGATATTCCGGTAATTTATGCCTTAAAATTTTAACTCTTATTTGACTTGTTAATGGCTGGATATCCAGTAGTAAGTGTTGAAATATGGACATGTTTTGGATGATTAGAAGTTTATGGTATAATCTTGTAATTTCTATCTTTATGCTTTCTACTATAAATAAAGTTTCTTGTAATAAAACCCTAGTAAGAAGAAGAGTAATACAATGAGTTCTCTTTCTCATATTTCTATCATCTTCCTCAAAATCCTCTTCCCATTCCTTATAATCTAAGATTTAAACAAATTCACATGGTATCAGAGCTCACGGTCTGGTCCTGGACCCATTTCCTGTCTTGTTTGGGCTTGGGTTTAGCAGTTTACACTACTTGCCTGTTATTTGGGTTGTGTTTGGCTATAAAGAGATTAAGATGTCACCACCCGTTCTCTGGGCTAGCTATAAAGAGATTGAGATACTAGACTCGTTTGTCCAAGTGTCAATTGGGCCAGGCTAGTTGCACTTGCGGGGGCGTGTTGAGAATACTTTCCCACATCTGAAAGTTGGGACTAAACATGCCTACTATATAAGTCCTTGAGTTACTCCTCCTATTGTCAATAGGATGAAACCCCATTAGGCTTGTGTGTCGGGTTTACGTACGACCACATGTTAGTTATCGTGTGATGGTACCTTATTGTCGATTAGGCTTTTGATTGGGCTCCACGTTTGTGTTTGGATTTGAATTCATCTCCGGTTGATTTTGGTGTGGATGAGAGTCACTTGTTTTCTTCGTCTTACCGCGTGATGGTACCTTGTAAGTTGTAATATAATTTTTATCTTTATGTTTTCTACTATAAATGAAAGTTTCTTGTAATGAAACCCTAGTAAGAAGAGGAGTAATACAATGAGATCTCTTTCTCATATTTCTCTCTTCTTCCTCAAGATCCTCTTCCCATTCCCTAATAAGCTCTACTGCTCTAGGATTCAAACAATTTCACAAAAAGTATTGATTTGGATCGGTTATCCGATAGTGGATATCCGAACTATTCGTTTTGAAAAATATTTCTACTATTTTTTATTTAGGCCCAGTTCATATATATGATTGAACCGGATATCCATCGATTCGGTTAAATTTTAAGAAAAAATTTATATGGTTGAGGAGAATTGAACCATTGATGAGTTGAAATTTTACAAAATACGAATTAAAACATCTTTGTCACTTAGTATTAATGTGCACTTCCTAAAAATGTATATAGTACCGGGTATACTAAAATATCCAATAACTTCATAACCCAGATATGTATTCGGTTCGATTATCCGGAAAAAATTTCAAATATGATCGCATACAGGTTGAAAATTTTGTGATCCATTCAGATCCGGACTTTATCGGATTGGATAGGCCTAAACATGTCAAATGGGTCGGGGGGGTCGTGTTCGGGTCAAAACGGATCTCGGGTTATCGGGCCGTTGAATTCACGAGTTCATATTGACCAAGTTGTTACGGGTTTGGTACGGGTTCGGATCGATCCAACTAGTCATGAATGTCAATTTTTTAAGTGTCTCTATAATTATTGCTCTCAATTTTCAAGCAACTTTTGTATTTCGGTATATTAATGTTTCTACTTTTTTAACCATTAACATTCTCTTTCATCTTTTTTCAAAGTAGATAATAAATTTCTATTGGTAGAGAGTTAAAAGAAGAATAAAAGCTGGTGGATTAGATCGGTATTTATTACTTAGATGGGAGAGTTTTAAGGAAAACTAGAGTGCTAACCCGTCTGTTGGACGTGACAAAGTTTATATCACGCGTTTGTTATTTTCTTAAATGTTCGGCATTTTAGATATCATAAGATGTGATTAAGCATATTAATTAATTTCGTTATGAATTGAAATATTATATTCGATCTATACAAAAAATAAAATAAAAATATACATATATAAATTATTTGATCATTTAATCAATGCATACTATTTTAAGAGACATGAACTCTTTTACAGTTTAATTTGACATTCCAAGCATTAATTTCACTTTTTATACTTAAACTATTGTCAATATTAGGTTTATTTTTAAACTATTTTTTTGGATTTAGATTAATGCAATTCTCATGCATATAATATTGTGAATAATCAAATATATGTATTGTATGTTTCATTTACTTTCTAAAAGATAAGGATTGTTCATCATGTTATTTTATTTTAAAATAAGGAAATTTGAAGCCCTTAAATAATGAATAGAGAATTGAAAGTACTTATTTAATTTCAAAAAAGCTTTTATATATTCATTGCAATTTAATATTAGTAGAAATTATTATAAGAAAATGAAGCATTTATTGGACATAGAGAGACAACTTTTATAGTTGTTAAGACTAGGGGGCTTTGCCCGTCATTGGACGGGTTCATTTTTATATTTTAGTTGTTAATTAATTTTAAAAAATTGGAAGCAAGAAGTGTTAATATGGGAGCAAAATGTTGCCTATATTATTTCTTCAAATACGTGTGCAAACTGGCTCTCAAGATAAAAAGACAACTGGTTGTTGGCTGCCTGTTGACTTCTAAAAATAGATGAAAGGTACATGCTCTAGAGGTTAGGACTATATATATAATGCAAGGGAGGTTGGCGGTTAGGAAGGCGAAAGATTGAATGATTTATATGCTATTACAATATTGAAAAAAGAAATTCAAAAGGCTGATTGATTTATAGGTATTACAACATTAAAGAAGGAAGTTCAAAAGACCATAAGAAAATTTGAAGCTCAAAGGAGTGCTATTAAAATCCTGATTTTAGAAGGTCAAATGTATAAGCTCATTATGAAATTAACTTCAAATAAAAAATTGAGCATTTATTAGTCTATTGAGGGACAACTTTATATGTTGTATATATATATAGATAGATAAATAGATAGATAGATGAAAGCATTCTTAGTATGTGTGTATTTTCCTCCAACAACATATAATTTGAGTCGGATGTAGTACTAGATATAAATTCCTGCCTTTTTAACCTTGTTTTTTGCACTATTGGTATGAAGTGTAGGTTATGATTAGTATGGTGCAAAAGAAATAATATTTTCTTGTAGTTAAAATGAAGGAGGGAAACTCCTCCATTGTACATCCATGGCCCACCAAGGAAACTATTGAGATGGTTGTTAGCTATTTAGAGCAAGCTCAACAGATTTTCTAAATTTTTGGGATTGAGCTTTTAGGATTTTTGGATCCTTTTTTAGTCCAATTGATTCCATATCTCTTTCCATATTATAGAGTAATTTTTCAAAATGGGTAGAGATCTCCCCAAATTTGGAGTGATCTTTAAATCTCCAAAATCATCAATTTTCTTTTCTTTTTTATTTTATTTTATAATTTAAAGGATAAATAAAATAAAAAGAGTATTTTTTCACGATAAAGTCTTTCCTGGCCTTCAATTAAATCACGGTTAACAATACGGTGACTCATAATAGAACCACCATGACCTTCTCTTGAACTTTGACTAGATTGACCTTTTTCGTCCATTTGAGCAAGCCAAAATTCTTCATAATCATCGTCAATATTGTCATCATCATCCATGAATGTATCAACGAGATAATGCCATAAATTTTATTTTTCAAATTGAGAAAAAAATGAGAGTAATGTTGGTGTGAATGAAATAACAAAATTTTTGATATTTATATGCAAAAGTGTAAACATTTTATTTCCTTATTAATCAAATAATAAATAATAAATAATTTATTAAATTAAGATTTTATAATACTTTTATTTCTGTAACATCCCCGACCAAAGTGCATAAGTCATTTTGCATTCATATAATATTAAGAGCATATACATAGCATATTGACATGATATATAGTGAGTTTTTAAAAGTAATATTTATTTTCGAATTAAGTTTATTATATTTTTAAAAAAATTTAACTAAAACTTAATTAATAATTCTTTCAGGGTAAAATTTATAGTAAAGGAGATTTCAGGGTGAAAAGTGAAATTTCTCTTAAAATTTGAAGTCTTATATAAATGTGATATTTTTGTTCTTCTTCATGAAGAACCTACAAAAGACGGAAAAAAACGAGAGTACATATGAATTTAGAGGTAAAAGAGAGGTGAGAATAAAAGGTTTGATTTCAGTTGTTTTTGGTTAGATCTGGTACAAGATCTCTTTTATCGGGTTTTAATCTCGAAGTACAAGCGTGGTTTTGTAAGTTTTTAATTAGTTAATGGTTTATTTGAATTTTATTAATTTTTCTAGATCTAGATCTACAATTACTTTTGATTCGAAAATCAGTCGATTTATAGTTCTCAGAGGGTGTTTTCGATATTGGAATATTCGGTAAAAGATTTCAGAGTATATTTAGGGTTTCATTTGTAAGGATATTATGGAGACCCTTGATCAAGTTTTAAAATAAAGGTTTGAACTAGAAAAGTGTTCTTCTATATGTATAATTTATAGTTGTCAAGTTTTAAAGGATTTGGAATTATATGCAGGAAGTTATAATGCATACTGACATTTAATTGCATTTGGGGTTAGAGTTTATAAGAGTAAATAGCCTAATTTTTATTTGGTTATATATAGGAGCACAAGTCATAGATCGTGGTCAAAGAGAAAGGAAAGAGATATAGTACCTGTCTTGAACAGGTGAGTATAGACTGGAGATTCAACCCTATGTGCTATATGTGCCATACGGATATATGAGCTATATGGATATATGTGCTTTATGGATATATGTGCTATATGATTTATATGGATATATGTGTTATATGAATTATATGGATATATGTGTTTTATATGATAGCTCTGAAATTTCCAGAGTTGTTTGCACATAAAGTATGTTAGGAGATGGCATATTGTATATGATTACATGATGCATTTGATTGCATAGCATATTGCAATGAGATTAAAAGGATCTGTGACTGTCTTGCCCTGAATTTGTACACAAAAGAAACCTACGGGTCATACATGAGGCCTAAGATGCCTAAGAGATGGTATATGAGCAAATGAGGCCTAAGATGCCTAAAAGTCGGTAATGGAAAAGAAAAAAATTGGTATATGAAAAAAAAGAAGGAAAAGTTGGTATATGGAAAAGAGTCGGTAATGGAAACCCGGGGCAGATTCAGGCTTGAACAGTTCACAAAATAATAAATTGGATACATCAGCATTTGCATTTGCATAGTAAATTCCTATATGACATATGTATAATATGTATGTATATGTACATGGACTAAATGTTTGACTCTATGTGAAATAATTGATGATAGTTTATATTCACTGAGTATGCGTCTCACACAAATCGCAAAACAATTTTTCAAGCTCAGCTATAACTTATTGGCGTGTGTCTCTTTTAGAGGTCACATTCATACAAGTCGACCGGTTGAAACTCAATGCAACCTTCTCCTCCTCATTTTGCATCATAGACATGTGGGTTGTAAAATAAAGTTAGAGTACTAGATGTATTAGTATAAGAAGTAACTACATATAAGTGAATAAGTGCGACCTTTTAAGGTTGTTAATGTCTGCTATGTGATTAAGTGGGTAATTGTTATATGTGAATTATCTCTTTATATGAGAGATAAGTTTTACTGAGTATACGTCAGAGGGTATAAGGATGTCACAATTTCCTTATAAATCAATTAAAAATAATTTATCATTTATTAAGTTAAGATTCTATAATATTTTTATTTCCTTATAAGTCGAATAACAATTAATTTATCATTTATTAGTTTAATATTCTATAACATTTTATTTCTTATGTAGAATAATATATAATTAGCAATTGTAATTTATATGATAAAAAATAAAAGTATTAAATGCAATGTTCTCCAAAATAAAGAATCTAATATGACGGTTGATTCTCCATTTTAGAGAAAGTTATATGAAAACTGTTGGACATGCTCTTATAAATAGGAACACGTGTACGTTCTACCAATGATTTTTTAGACTTAATTGATTAAAGAATATAAGTAATTAAGGCTCAATGCCTTTGAGATAGAAGGAGAAAAACCCTAACCCACTTTTTTCTAGTATTTAATGCTACCATTGTTAATATGAAAGACAACCAATTTATTCACTTAAAATTTTTCTTCCCTTTTCCGTTGAATTCTATCCCCCTTTCCGCCCTAACAAAATTTGAAGAAACATTTGGCGTTATATGTGGGAAGAGAAGATCAATCCCGCATTCATCACCTGAATTGACGACCGACCTGCACCGACTCGAGGAGTCGTTCGCAAGCTCAAAGGATCCGTGATCCAAGATCGTCTTGAACAATTGCGTGACCCAATTCGAGGAACCGTCCGCGAACCCGCCCGGAGCCGATCTTGCGAGACCGTTGATAGTGCGATCCAGCCAAAAGTCGCTCGAATCGCTAGCAACCAGCCACATCCATTCGAACCGCCACCATGTCGCCGTTGTAAATGGTTCCTGACGCCAACGATTGTGAAAGTACACCAACGAATGTGACTCCTCGAATTGACATCGATGGAGGGCTCGCACCGAACGAACCTACACCTAAGGAATGCACCCCAACCGTGATCATCGGACCCATTTGTGATCCCGATATAGGAAGAGGAGAAGCCGGAGGAAGGGCTTAGGGCAAAGAGTCCAAACTCACATAGGACGGAAGAATGGGACCAACTGTTGGAATTGACAAAATCACAACAAGAGGTCTGATGTCTGAAAATATTATTAAAGGACGCGCTAACGTCCGCTTAAGGAACAAAGCAAGACGACCCTAGCCAAGAGGCAAAAACCGAGGTCGAGAAACAAGGTGTGAAGCCGACAAAAAAAGCGCGGAAGAACAATAAGAGAACTAGCCGAATCTCGTATGAGAAATACTTTCCCTGCCAGCAGGACGAATCAGAACAGTGACACCCTTGGCTCGAGATCTTCTCAAGAAAAGTGACGGAGGCTCGTTTAATGACAACAAAAAATCTCAAAATCCCCGGCCTTCTAGAAATACTCTTGGGAAGTCCCTTAAGAAAAGACGGATGCAGAGGTTCCAACTGAAGCTTCAACTGCAACTCCAATTCTGACAATGTCCAAATAAAATTGAGACCTCAAAGAAGGTGGCCCCACTAAAAATAACACGACAACCACGGAATTCAACTTGTATGTCAATGATTTAGTTCTGTTGAAAAGCAAAGAGGAGTACGATCAGGAGATGACGAGAGCTTTTAAGAACGAAGATAGATAAGAAGTCGGGGCATGTTTTCTAGTTCATCGCTCATCTTTTTATTTGCATAAGGTATAGCTTAGAGAACACTTTAGGATTTGCTTTCGTTTGTTTTTTCGAACAATTGGAAGAAAGAATTTTAGCAACGCTAAGTTTGCAAATACGACTTGGAAGTAAGCAAAATCTTACGCCGGATCATACGCGAATAAATGAAACGAGCGGTCCCGATGAATGTACACAAAAGAGTGTTGGACCATTTACGAATAAATGAGCAAGCGGTCCCGAAATATGAATTATGAAAATCAAACGAAATTGCGAAACATAAACGATAAAATGTGAGTAAAAGAGAAGATACACGAGCATGAATCGAAGAAAGTTAAAACAAATAAACCACCACATGAATTGTCGAATGTCAGGATTTACGCGCGCAAATACGTGATATTTAGGGCGTAATTTGTAAACAATTTTTTGGACTTAATTAGTAAAAGGATAAGAGTAATTAAGGCATTAGATAATTGGAAGATAATTAAAAGGATTTCCATTAATAAAGCCCATATTTAAGAGACCCAAATCACCCAATGTCTTAGAGATAGAAAGAGAAAAACCTAGCGTATATAGATGCTATTTAATAATGCATTTATTAATAGGAAATGCATACTATATTCTTAACGTAAAATTATACTCCTTTTCTGTTGAAGTTTACCCTTATGCCTTACAAATTTTGAAGAATCAGTTTCTCCCAACTTGCCTTATATTTCTTTCTAATGCAATGCTCGGTTCACCTATATTTTATTTAATTATTTAAATCATTAAATAATGATAATTTTTTTTAAAAAAAAATATATTTATATTCTAAATGCTTATTATAGAGTTTTATCATACAAATTTCTAACTAATATTTTTAAAAGTTAAAAAAATCGTTTATTTAATAATTTTTAATGTAGAAAATAAAAATAATGACTTTTTTATCATAAAATTTTATAAATATATAAAAATAAGCATTTAGAATAAGAATATTTTTTAATCAATATTTGATGATTTAAATAATTAAATAAAGTATAGTGGAGCATAGTAAGTTACACCGTGGGAGGTAGAAGATTTGGACTGTCTGTTCACAAGGACATGGTGACACATTTGCTGGTCCATCAGCGTATTCAAACTTGCTTGTGTGAAAAAGATACATACTGTACATGCTTTTGTTGAAAATTATTGATTAGGACCGCATACTTAGATCATAGCCTTACAATTGCGACTGTGGGAGGGGGCAATAAACGACTTTGTTTAGATTGGGAATGTAATATGAATTTGACATTAGTGTCAAGCTTAACGAGAGTAGATAGAGTTCCTTATAAGTCTGAGAGAAAATAGATTAATAAATGAAAAAGAAATTAAAAATTTTACCATTGAAATTTTTAATAGATGGCCAAGCTCTCATAAAATTGCTTATTTTGATTATCTAAAAAATCAGTTTCAATCAAGTAGAGTTTTTTTTTACATAAAAATTAGAAAAATAAACTAAATTCAAGCTGTTAATTACATATGGTAAAGATATCACTAACTCCATCTATAAATTAATTTACAACTCTAGCCCATTCCCTGAAAAATATAATGGTCCATTAGATCTTAAAATAAATAAAATATTCCACGTAGGCTGAGCTAAAAATGTAATGGCTTGCCGCATAGTACCATAAATGTACAAATTTCCATAAAGTAAAGGTTACCTAAAAAAAAGCGATTTTTCTAGCCTAGGCTATAAAAAAGCAATTTTTTCTAACCTTAGAATGGAAATATTTTATTAAATTTTATTAATTTAGGTTTAATTTATTTTTTCAATAAAATTTATTAATTTTCTTTTAAAATTTTAGTTTCTAACAACACAATATTTAACATATGCCCAAGAGCGTAGGTTAACCGATAAAAAAAATATCAAACGTGGAGTATATATTTTTATCCCAGCACAAAAAGCGTTATCCAAATGTGAACTTAAATTTAAATTTAATCATTTCCCGTTTCCAACAGTGAAAATTTGACAAGGGTAAATGGTCCAAATGGCGTAACGGCTTTCATCATCACACAGCTGACAGCTCACACTACAACCAAATCCCATTTGATTTCTCCTCCTACCGAAACGCTCTCTATAAATACGCAGCTTCAGAGCTATTCTTCAGTCTTCACCCCCCCAAAAAACAGGCTATCAGAAATTAGTACGGAGCGCGAGAGACTGAGAGAGACAATGAGCGGAACAGGAAAGGTGGTGTGCGTGACCGGCGCTTCGGGCTTCATTGCGTCGTGGCTTGTCAAGAGTCTTCTTCAACGTGGCTACGTCGTCAGGGCCTCCGTTCGCGATCCCGGTTAGTTTCCCCATTTTCTTTATCTCCGTCTGATTTCGGCCTTTTTTATGCGCGATTTCTGATTACTGTCGCTGTTTGCGGGATAATCGCATGCGCCGTCAAGTAATTTGTAGGGTTTCTTTATACACAGTTGATCGGCAAGATTCGTATGTGTAGACTTCTTTCTATTTCCTTCCCTACCTTTTGAATCTCAATTTCTTGGGTGTTGTTGATTGTATGTAAACTAGATTTTCTTTTTCCAGGTTTAGCTATGAGACTTCTGGTACTTCAACACGTTCCTTCGTGTTTTTCTTTCTTTTCCCGTGCTTATTATACCTACTCGTAACTCGCTAATGGTGTCTGTGTGTCTTAGTTAATTTGCGTAAAAAGATCCCGAAACTTGAAAACCATGTGATAACGCAAGAAACGTTCCCAACGAGATCGCTGTAGGATCTGGATTAAAAATCCACTCAAAGAATCTGAGATTAGCTAGGGTTTGGAATGCCAAGATTTACGAGAAGGCGGTGTTTGGGATATTTGGAGAGATAATTTGAAGGGAATATTATGATTTGATTGCATAGAAACGACCACAATTCCCGAAGAAACCGGTTAGAAGGGAAATAACAACAAGACCGGTTCGGGTTTTTACGGAAATATAAAAGCAGCATAAAGTAGGCTTTAACATACTAAAGTAGTAAAACAGAGTGCTAGGCATATAATGGCGGCATCACCATGCCTGTAATTTACCAATTAAGATATGGTACGGATAACTTCTAATATTTGTTTGTGCTTGTACGGTTTTGAAGGTGATCCTAAAAAAATTGGCCACTTGCTTGCACTTGATGGAGCTAAAGAGAGGCTCCACTTATTCAAGGCCAACCTCTTGGAAGATGGCTCTTTCGATTCTGGAATTGCTGGGTGTGATGGTGTTTTTCACACTGCTTCTCCCTTTTACCATAATGTCAAAGATCCACAGGTTATGTCTCTCTCCTATCACTTTTATCACTGTTTCTAAGTTTGAGATGCTGTGAGATTTATAGACAATGATATACCTATGCCATGTTTCACTCATACTTGCTCAAACTGCATATTTCAGACTGAGCTAATTGATCCAGCTGTCAAAGGAACTCTTAATGTTCTTGGTTCTATTGCTAGAGCTCCATCTGTGAAGAGAGTAGTTTTGACTTCTTCAATAGCTGCTGTAGCATACAATGCTAAACCTCGAACTCCTGAGGTGGTTGTTGATGAGTCTTGGTATTCTGATCCAAACTTTTGCAGGGAGACAAAGGTATACAATATTCCAATGTTTAGTGATGCGCCTTATCTAATCAGCTTCTCATAATCTATGCAGAATTTTAGTTGATTTCCTTCTTATAATCAGTTTCTATTTTTAAATACTGATGAAACCCTGTTTCTGTACTCAAGCATTGGAGACCTTATCTTCTTATTCCACAATCATGCATATGTAATGCATGGATTGTTCATTTGTTAGACCTTAGACGGGTGAATTAGCTATGGAAAATAACACGAATTCAACTATTATATTCTGGAAACAACTGGAGACTTTAGGAAATATGTATATTTGGTCAAAGCTTGGTGAAAATTAATACATTTCTTTCTCCTAAACATGTTAAAAGAATTTATGTATTGGGCTTGTGCAGATGTGGTATGTACTTTCAAAGACGTTGGCTGAAGAAGCTGCTTGGAAGTTTGCAAAGGACAAAGGAATTGACATGGTTGCCATTAACCCTGCAATGGTCATTGGCCCGTTGCTGCAGCCTACACTCAACACAAGTGCTGAAGCAGTTCTAAACTTGATCAACGGTACATAATCATCACTTTTTCTCCATTGATGTCAAAGCCTTAGATATTATTCCATTTGTTTTGTTGTCCTCGATTAGTGGATATGTTTATTCTTCCCTGTTGAACATGTCTAAAGAATTGAAACTTGTAAAAATATTTGAGATACATATTGCTTAATTCATTAATAATCTCTCACTGCATCAGCTTGTGCTCCTTTTCTTGTTGTATAAAGTAACTTAAACTCACGTAATTTTTCCCCATTGATGGCAAAGCCTCAGATATTATTCCATTTGTTTTGTTGTCCTTGACTAGTGGATATGTTCATTCTTCCCTGTTGGTCATGTCTCAAGAATTGAAACTTGTAAATATATTTGAGATACATGTTGCTTAATTCATTAACAATCTCTCACTCCATCAGCTTGTGCTCCGTTTCTTCTTGTATAAAGTAAACTCACGTAATCTGTACGATGGATTGGTGAATGCAGGGGCAACTACTTATCCAAATATAACCTTTGGATGGGTCCATGTGAAAGACGTAGTTGAAGCGCATATACTAGCATTTGAGAAACAGTCTGCGAATGGAAGGTACTGTCTAGTAGAGAGCGTTGCTCACAGCTCAGAGGTAGTGGGTATCTTGCGTGAGTTGTACCCTCAAGTCCCACTTCCAGATAAGTAAGTTCAACTATTCTGATGCTCTTTTGTTGGGATTATGTCTACTTGTAGCAATGTTATAAAGTTCTAACTCGTTGGAGATAAATGCATACAGGTGTGCAGATGACAAGCCTTTTGTGCCGAAATACCAGGTGTCAAAGGAGAAAACACAGAGTCTGGGAGTCAACTATATTCCTCTGAAAGATGGGTTGAAGGATACGGTGGAAAGCTTGAAGGAGAAGAAGTTTGTTACCAATTCAGCACTCTAGGTTGCTGTGGTAGGATGATGAGTTGCTTTTGGAGAGTATAGTATTACTAGTATCAGCGTAGTTGTTTCTGTTCACCGTTAAAAGGTTTATGAGTGCTTATGACTGTTATTGGAGGATAGATATTGAAGGAGTGGGTTTCCCGCGTTTTAGTACTCCGTTAGTTAAATAAATAGACAGCAGTGCTTATGACTTTATGGTATGCTTTTCTGAAACCATTTGCTTATGAGCTATGTTGCTATGATCTCAGTAAAACTTTGTTTTAGAAAATGTGTGTGTGCATTGCCAGTGCCTATGACTTGATGATATTTGCTTGTTTCTTCCGAATTTTACAATGCCTTGTGTTGAATGATCTGATGGATTTGGGCCATTTGGCTCTAAAATAAGTGCCTTATCCAGGTTTTATGACCTGAAAAGTTTTGCTAGTCCTGGGTCAGTTTGGTCTGAATCTGGGTTAACTATGGTCACACAACTTGACATAGCCATCATCACCCTCCACTCCTTCAGTGTGACCAGGGGGCTCTCAGAGCCACCTAAATAATGTTATTGGATAAAAAGAAAGTGCACGTGGCAGATGCCCATTTGGAGTCCGATCCTTTAAGATAAGGAAATATATGGCCATTAGCCTCCTATCAAATATGCCCTTCATTTTCAATCTGCCAACTTAAAAATGTTCTCCCTCCCACCACCAATGTCATATTCCAAGCCTGTTAAAAATAGTTAATTTGAAAACTTCAGCTAACTCATCCTAGAGAAAGAGAGGTTTCCAATGGCATCCATGGCGATGACATCATCAGTTCTCGGGTCGACTCTGGCCCTCTCCAAACTCCCTTCCACCACTACCACCCGCCGTGTCATGGTGTTGGCCAAGGCCTCAGATGCCACTGAGATCAAAGTCAATGCAAGGGAGGAGAGCAGCTCAAAGAGGAGGGATCTGGTGTTTGCAGCTGCAGCGGCGGCCGCGTGCTCCATCGCCAAGGTGGCGATGGCGGATGAGGAGCCAAAGGCGGGGACCGCTGAGGCCAAGAAGAAGTATGGCCCGGTTTGTGTCGCGAACCCAACTGCCCGCATCTGCCGCAATTGAGGTGGAATGAGACCATTGAATTTGTCTTTGTGATGGGTAGGATGATGAATAATCTTGATGCAAATTATGCTTGTAATGATTCATGAAATTCAAGTCATTTCGATGTACTTATAATACTTTCCTAATGTACGATTTCGTGTACATGAAAAGACCTGATTTGGTGATAACTGATTCCTGATCATTGAATTGTGCTTGCTAAGAACGGTGCTTATCAGATTTTTGCTTTAAGGTATCATAGTATGTTGTTTTAAGGGAGGGATGAATGTGCATAGAGCATTACAAATTGATACCTAATTCGTCATAGCTGTGCTTAACTGAAGGGAAGGAAATTTTTTAACTTTATACAAACGTGGTACGAAAATGTGATGCCAAAGTCAGTTAAGTTGATTAAGAAATATAGTAAATCATTTACTTCACTAATCATCGGCCAATCGCTATTTAAAATTTGTTTCAGCATTTTTCAGTTTGGTTTTTGGATTGTTCGGATATAGCTCCTCAGTTGATGGTACCAAAATTATGAGCCATATCTTGGTGAGTAGATAATTCGGCTAGAAGTGTGTAGACTTTTGGTTAATTGCCAAAATCGTAAGACCATCAACTCGTACATCCATTTGTCAATTGTTTTTTTGGTTTCGGTTCTATGACTTTTATAGAATTGAAAGTTGAAAGGCTACCTTTAGAGCATCTACAATCATGCCTAGGGCTGGCAATTACCTATGGGTGATCAACTCATCCGCTTAACCCACTCAAATTAAACGGGCGAAAACCCAAACAAAGCGGGTGATGGGTGGATTGGGTGATGGGTGAAACGGGTGACGGGTCGGGTATGGGTGAGACTTTGTCACCCAAATAACCTTACCCATCACCCACCCATCACCCAACCCATCACCCAAACCACCCACTTAACCCGTTTAAATCATACTTATCCTAGTATATTATGAAAGTGTTCTCATATTTTGAAGGAAAATTTCAAATATTTAACCTTTTATAATGTATTTTTGTGTGTTTTTTTTAATTATTTTTAGAACTATGGATTTACATTTTCATTTACTTAGTGTATTAATAATTTACTTATTGAATCATTATCTTTGTATATTTTTTTCGTATTGAATTATCAGTATTAAATAAGATAATGGAAAAAATACAACGATTATACGGGTGAACGGGTCACCCATATAACCAGCGGGTGACGGGTGGTTTGGGTGATGGGTGGAACATTCAATGGGTGACGGGTGGGACATTTTTACTTGCGGGTCGGGTGGTGGAAGTGCTCCACCCACCCATAACCCGACCCATTGACAACCCTAATCATGCCCCAGCTACAGTGCCATGCACCCCTACTTTTTCCATTTCTCTCTCTGCCACATCAGCTATGCACCCCATTACAATTTATTTCCACATCCATGCACCCCTACTTTTTTCATTTTCAATATTTGTTCTCTCTCCATATACAATTACAAGTATACCCCTAACTCTAATAAATATTACTTATATTGTGATATGTATAAGCCTAAAACATATAATTAGAATAATAAATAATTTAGTTATGGGTAATCAAATACCATAAATAATACTTTTAAATTTAATATAGTCAAATATATACAATATTGATGTCTATGGAAAGATAAAAAAATATTATGAATTATGGTAATTTTTTTTATTTTTATGCTAAAATTGCCCAAATGGGCAATTTAAAGAAAGGGACAATTTAATTGCCCCCAAGCGCCACGTGTCGCCCGCTGAGCGGGCCGCGCTCGCCCAGTGCGAGCGTGACACATGGCGCGTCTTTAATTTTTTTTTTAAGCTGCAAACAGCTCAAAATGGGGTGTTTTGAGTCTCAATGAATCAAAGTGATGTGTTTTGACTCCTTGAAAGTGAGCACACGCGCATGCATCAGCCCTCCACTATTTGCTTTTGGGGTTCATTCTTTGCACCAAAATTTATTGGGACAAACAAAACAACAATTTTTTATAATATTTCTGCTACCATGCACCGAGTCATTTTGCCATTGTAGATGCTCTTAGAAAGCACTTGTACTGCCCTATGCAGCTACAAAGGTGAAACCTTGAATCAGAAAGTTGAGAGTTAAAAAGGTCTAGTAAAAACAGCACATGAAGTTTTGTCCAAACTCAAGAATCAAAAGACACGTGCACATCTTGAAAGAAATTCAACACAGGCGAGAAAATTTACATCAGATTATTACTAGAAAAGTGTATCAAACACCAAACCCTTCATCACTTACCTGAGAAAATTGCACCAAAACGAAGAAAAAAGTTCAGACTTCGAGTGACAGCAACTATATGAAGCAACA
Organism: Fallopia convolvulus; assembly: GCA_964016875.1. Taxonomy (NCBI): domain Eukaryota; kingdom Viridiplantae; phylum Streptophyta; class Magnoliopsida; order Caryophyllales; family Polygonaceae; genus Fallopia; species Fallopia convolvulus. The sequence goes on from OZ024736.1 coordinate 40,491,106, forward strand.
GGAATGCTCAATTGCAACTTTTACATGACTCGCAAAATTGACACCTTCAATACACACAAAAGTTGACTTCTAGTGACGAAAAAAAATCAAGCTCAGTTACAACAAAACAATGAAATTAGGTTCTGCTGCAGATTGAATGTTATCTTGGGTCATAAGAACTCCTAAGACTACAAAGAGAGCGAAAATAGGTGCATAGAGCATTGCAAATTGATACCTAATTCGTCATAACTGTGCTTAAAAGGGAAGGAAAATTTTTAACTTATAGTATATCATTTAATTCACTAATCAATCATCATTTCGACCAAAAAAAAAAATTCACTAATCTTCCGCCAATCGCTTTGTTTCAGAATTCTTTAGTTTGGGTTTTGGATTTTTCGGATATAGCTCCTCAGTTAATTGTACCAAAATTATGAGCCATATATCTTGGTGAGTAGACAAATGGGCTAAAAGTCTAGAGTTCTTGTTAATTTCCAAAACAGTAAAAGTCTACATAGGTGAACCCTTGAAACAGAAAGTTGAGGGTCGAAAAGGTCTAGTAAAAAGAGCAGATGAGGTTTAGTCGAAACCCAAAAGACACGTGCATCTTGAAAGAATTTCAACACAGGACGAGAAAATTTACATCAGATTATTACTAGAAAAGTGTATCAAATATCAAACCCTTCATCACTTACCTAAGAAAATTGCACCAAAACGAAGAAAAAAGTTCAGACTTCCAGTGACAGCAACTCATATGAAGCAACAGGAATGCTCAATTGCAACTTTTACATGACTCGCAAAATTGACGCCTTCAATACACAGAGTAAAGTTTAGACTTCTAGTGACGAAAAAATAATCAAGCTCAGTTACAACAAAACAATGAAATTAGGTTCTGCTGCAGATTGATAATGCACATTCGGAAGGAAGCACCAAAAAATCCCTATCCTTCGAACCAGAAGTTACCTAGCAAGTAACATTCTCAGGCCAAAAGGATTGTCAGGGATCCCCCTAGAGCAAAAAAAAAAAGTAGATTTACTCGCTTTTTCCATTCTGTTGTGAAGCCACAAAATTACGAATGATTTCCATTGCTAACTGATGAGCAGTCTTGTTCTGCAGTTTAGCGAGCTGCTCCACCGATTCATAGGTCTCCTTATCCGTAAAGAGCTTCAGGTTAAACCTAGCTGATGGCACAACTGGGCCTTCCCACTTGTCAACCATCTCCTGAAGCTTCTCAAATCCCTGAATAACAAAGATTTTAATACTTGCAATCAAACATAGCTTGGCAATTTTAAGCAGGTACCAGAATATGAACTGAAAGATCAGCATTACCATGCGTGTTGTGTAGTCGCCGAATGATTCCTTAGCTAGTCGCTTGTGCTTCCAGTAGAAAAACAAAGGCTCAAGGACTTTCTCTAGATCATGAAGCTTGACCTTGTTCATGAAACACTTTGCTAAGGTTGATTGATTGGGTGTACCACCCAGCCAAATCTGATTTGCAGATCAAATGAGCAAGTCAGCTTTCTTTTCAGAAATCTAAATATGGTGGTTGGAATTGCAGAATTGCAGTCTTCTAATGTTACATTGATTGAAACAAGCTTGAAATAGATATACCTGATAGCTGGTGGGACCATCACCAACAAGTCCAAGTTCAGCCATGTAGGGCCTTGCACAACCATTAGGACAGCCAGTGATCCTTACAACAATGGATTCATTGTACTTGAGACCAACCTGAGGTCACATTCATAGTCCATGTTAGCATGTGTTCTTGCCACTGTTTATAGTTAATTCACATATATTTGTTGTCACAATATCCCCTCTCAATACTCACTAATTAACAGAAAATGTCCCCTTCTTATTTGATACTAAGTGCCATTTTAGCATATGGAACAATCATTCAAGTATGTATTAATTGAACTAAAATGATATAGTCTTTCTAAATTTTACCATACATCAAATACAAATTTCTTTTTGAGTCAATGAATGAAGAGGATTTGCATGAAAATAATCAATATGTGCAATTTTCAGTAACGAGCCTCATATGCCACCAAAATTTATTCCTTAAAATTCTAGAATGACAAAACTAGTCTTAATACAATTAAAATGCTAAAATGACCTTCTTTTCTGAATGGAGGTACTAGGTAGTACATATTTAGCATTTCCCCCCAAAAAAATCACACAGAATTCCATGTTAAAATAATTACCTTCTCAAACACAGCTCTGACACGCTTAAGTATATCTGGTATTCCTCGCTCAGCTTCAGTTATTGCAAGGGGGCACAGAGGGAAGGCTGGACAAGCCATTGCAGTTATATTCAAAGGATCTACAAACCTAGGTTGCTGTACAGCACAATCGTTTTAGGTAACTTAACAAGACTGTCACCTTACTTACCATATTGCGTAGAGAAAAGGGGTGACATATGATTAATTTAATCAAGTGTAAATGAGACATTACCAGTAGACCACCCTGAGCAAGAACAGTGGTGATTGGACGTTTCAATGATTTGCGAATATCACACAGGATAATGTTCTGATTTGGTGTAATCCTAACATTCAAATTGTACTTTTCAATTATTTCTCTTAAGGTTTTCTTCATGACCCCCTTCACACGGCCACTATCAACATGCAGCCCACAATACAGAAGGCCATTACCCTGCCAAACAGTACAAAGAAACAAAGTCATATTCCTTTCATTCTACCAAAAAGAGCAAAATCTTGCCTAACTAATAACCAAAACATACAGCTATAAGCTAGCTGTGAAGTTCAAAATAAAAATAAAAAAAGAGATGAGAAAGAGAACCTCATTATAATAAATTTGTTATCCATCTCAGAGTGATTTTAACTAATTTTAGCACAGAATTTTTCAGTTCATATTGAGCATTGTGCTCATTTAGTAATGCTAATGCTTTCAAGTCCCGAGTATGGAAGGCACATTTGGATAGTTGAATTTGTACTTGTGCCAATCTAGAATATAATAGTAGCCATATATGATACATCAAAAATTCATAATAAATTAAAGTACTATAATTTCATGTGCTTCAATTCACATGTTGGTGGTATCTTTTTTTTTTTGGAAAATATATTGGCAGCATTTATCCCATGTAATGACAGCAATGGAATTACATATTCAGAAGCTACAAACACAGAAACCAAAAATACCTGCTCATGCCATCCGAGATAACTTTTGAATTCCCACTCAGGTAACTCTTGGAAGGGTTCAAATTTCTTCCCATAATACTGCTCTACAACACTTCTGAATTTGTCAATACCCCATGACTCAAGCAAATATTTCATTCTACTATATTTGCGGTCATCTCTTCTCCCATTTTCCCTTTGAGTGACAACTATCGCCTTTATTGCATACAGTATATCCTCTTTAGGCACATATCCTAATGGCTCAGCTAGACGAGGAAAGGTGGTCTCTAACCTATGTGTTCTTCCCATGCCACCACCAACCTGTAACACACAATTGAGAGGGTCAAAATAAGGTGAACATGAGCAACTCAATAGAATGTATCTGAAAGCTTACATATATATTATATCCCTGAGGTTCTCCATCAGCATCTGAAACAACCACAACACCAATATCATTTGTGAGTATATCCACTGAATTATCAGTTGGCACTGTTACAGCGATTTTGAATTTCCTTGGTAAGAACTGAGTTCCATAAATAGGCTCAGGAGAGTCGACAAAATTTGTTCCATGTGAATTATCATTACGAGCCTTAACAACTTCAGGCGGTTCAGCAGACATAATTTTCTCCCCATCTACCCACATGTCATAATAAAATCCTGATTGTGGTGTCAGGAGTGCAGCAATATTCTCAGCTGTTTCCTGAGCAACCAAGTAATCTTTCTTCACAATAGGAGCAGCAGGAGCAAGCACATTTCTGTTGAGATCACCACAGGCACCAAGAGTGGAACCCATGTTTTGGATGATAGTGCTCATCACTGTCTTTAGGTTCTTCTTCACGACGCCATGGAGTTGAAAAGTCTGCCTTGTAGTTAGTCGAAGCGTTCCAATCCCAAACTCATCAGCAAGATCATCCATTACAAGGTAAAGCCTGTTGGGCACTTTCCCACAAGGGTTCCTTGTTCGCAACATGAACGAGTAAGACTTTGTTCCCCTTTCGTCCCTGTTGTACTGTTGATAGCTCCCATGGAACTTAATGATTTGTGTAGCAGACTCATTAATGTTTGGGGCATCAGTCAACAACTCCTCATTCAGAGGATACCTGATGTAGTTACTGTTTTCCTTGATTATCTCGACTTTGCTGCGCTTTGGCCCAGCAGCAGTGTCCGGTTTCACTGGCTGCAAAAACGAATTAATACATTCAATGGCCATTCAAAGCATCATGAGAAGCCCAGAGAAAAGTATATGCAATGCAATAGTCTCCGTAAACAGCGTTCAGATTAGAATAAGCTATGTACATTCGCCTTGTTATCTGGGATAATCAACATTCATTTGACAAATCTAACAGTTATAACCATTTTTTTTTAAATATTGGATGGTATAATTTGGAGACGGTTTCTGACTTTCTGTACTCATTTTTCCAGCAACCGAAAAAAAAGTCCACCTTTCAAAAACTCAAATGTATAGAACACTATATTACAACTTAGAAGCCAACTATTTGCAGCAAACACAGGAGTGAAAACACATCCAGAAAGCAAGACGAAATTAATGTCATCCAAAATTAGGGATAATTATGCATTGCAGGAAACAGGACGGATAATATTCCACGTCATGGCACAAAAAGACAAAATGCATGACAAAATTTTACCGCAGAAACAGCCTTGACGACGGAGGAATTCGAAGAAGGAACAGAGAATCCATGGCTTCCTCTATGAGCAGTAACTATTCCACAAGGCTTCAAGCCATTAAAACTCTTCAACTGAAGCTTCGAATCGCTAAAAACCGCGGTGTTCGCAGCTCCGATCGAAGTCGCCATAACCGGGAATTTGCAACACAGACTGAAATTTGGAATCTCGAAAAGAGCGAGAATTCTACACAGAAAGGAAATAAAAAAACTCTTTTTTAGGAGTTTATGGACGGAATTTCTCGAGAGAAAGAGGGGTTTCAATTTGCCAAGAGGAAGAAGATATGAAATGAATAGTGGGTTCTGTGTTGGATGGTGGGGATGAACTCAAACGGGACCAAACCAGGCTCAACACTAAAATGACCGTCACGTGCCTGGCACACACTTGTAATAATCTGAAAACATTTTGAAAGAATTGGATGCAAGTGTTGAACTCAGACTCGCTTTGTGTTTGTTTATTATGGCTATTGAGGATGACGTGAGCGGTTACGTGGGTCTAAGATTGAAACGCGAATCGCTGGCACGTGAAAGGAAGCGCGTGAGCGGCTATGGCTATAGTATATAGATGCTTAGCGCAATAGTTGTGGCTGCCATGGTAGACTGAAGATGAACAAGGACGCGACTACGTGCTGTATGCATTTTTGCCTACTTTTTAATATTTTGTCACTTTCATTAAAATCAGTTGGCTTTTGCTGAAGCTCTAAGGTCAAGAAGATACATTATAGGGGGTTGGGCTTGTTGGGCCTGCCGGCCCAATTGAATTATCTATATTCGGATCTTGGGTCCAAGGTCCAAAAAATAGTATCAGCGAAAAACACCAGGAAAGCATAAAATCAACTCGCCTCACATATCTGTGTAATTGTGTTTCACCCAAAGATGTCAAATCAGCTTCTGGGAAAAATTGTAGACTCTACTACTTCAAATAGATGAAACTGAGCAAAAACACCAGACAATAAGTTGATTACAAGGCCAAAGTGAAATGTGTTAAATCTTGATGGCCATCTATTGCACACATAAAAATGATATTTACAAACAGCAAATGTGGGTTGGTCGGTCCATAAATCAAACACAGCCCTTGCAAACGAACCCCCACCTTCACCGGTTGCCCCATTCTGCTCTACTAATATTTCACTCCAGTTTAAGGCTAACCAATATCATAATGAGAAAAAAAAATCCTCAAACCAGTTCTCATGTGAAAGAGGGCCAAAGAACAACCTGCTATAAGCCACCAATTATCTGCCAATCTGGGTTCTCATTTGACCTCGTTCCCAGATTGCAGTGATCCATCCCTTATTAGCTTTAAGCTAAGATTATTGAACCGTTCTCGTGAATATTGTCTTGAAGCCTTTCTCCAATCTGTTCCCGCCTTCATCATGGCAGCAAACTCATCGTAACTTATTTTGCCATCCTACAGGGGTTTAACATAAGAAGAGCATAAGAGTCAGTATATGTTGTTTCATGTATGTATTTTTTTAACAAAAAAAAGTTATGCTCTTGGCAGCAAAGATGTGAAGAAGAAAAACACAAACCTTGTCAGTGTCCACATCCTGCATAATGGCATTGACGACTTCTTCACTGCTAGGATCAACATCGTCATTTAGGGCATCCCTCAATTCATCAATCTCTATGAAGCCACTTTTGTCTTTGTCAAAGAAAGAAAAGGCACTATGCAAGTGTTCATCATTTGCCATCTTCCTGAGGTGTACTGAAACGGCTACAAACTCCCCATAATTAAGGGTCCCGTCGCCATCAACACGAGCCTGCACAAAACAGCGCTTTGGTTTATAAGAGAATGCCATTTGAATCTTCACAAACCTCAACAATCAAGGAAACGTATCCACAATTTGCATGCTCATATAAATATGGATTTTCATGTGTTACAATTGCAATATCCACGATTTCATGTTTCTATGTTCTATAATTCTTGTCTGGTGGCCTTCTCTAAATCTGGCTCTAAATTCTTACTGAAAGCATGATAAGAAGTTTCTAATTTGTAAATCACCAAAATACCTAAAATTAATACTAGTACTTACAGATTCCATTAAAATTTGAAGATCTGCTTCAGAGACTTGCTGCCCCAGCTTTATCAACCCAGCCTTTATCTCTTCTAAGTTGATTCTGCCTCTCTTTAAAGTGTCCATGGTGTCAAAAGCATCTTTTATGCCAGCAACTTCTTCCACTGACAAATGCTCAGCAATAACCTGTGAATGGTTAACTCAGAAACTTAGCAAGTCAAATTATCACCAAAAGAAACTAGGCCAATGGAAAGAATGATGTAATGAAAGTGTGCAAGTAATGCTAAGACAATTGATAATATCATTACCCTTAGAGCCCTTTTCTTCAGTTTGTTCATCATGGAGAACTGTTTCAGCCTTGCTTTTACAGTTTCACCCAGTGAAACATTAGGAGCTTTCTTGGCATTCAGCAACCACGGATGATCTGAATTTATCACAAAAATCGATCCACATAAGCAATACAGAAAATAGATTGGATTTTGGGTAAATATGTGTTTGAAAGCAACATGGAAAGTTACCAAGTACTTCCTGAGCAGTAAGCCTCTTTTTTGGATCTGGATGAAGCATTCTTCTCACTAGGTCCTTTGCATTATCTGACACTCTTGGCCAAGGATCCCTCTTAAAATCAATTACTGAGCGAATAATTGCCTGTGCTACACCTTGTTCAGTTTCTGAAGAAAAGCACATGGCAATATTCAGTAGAAGGTAATCCAGAAATGAAAAAAGTATATACATTCTATTTGTAAACCTTATGTTTAGCAAAGGGTTTAAAGAATTACGTCTCCTCCTACACTAAAACTAATTCAGACTGAGATTGTGTGCAGTATAAAGCCAGACAGAACGACTTGAGACTCTAAAATCCAATTAGACACTTGGACCAAGCTATAACACCAGCGTCAAGATGTACACTCTGGAGATTTTTATAAAAATAATCAGCAAGAACTTCAAATATTTGGTTAAATTTACCAAGTTTAACATGTCTGGTTCGCTATTCAGCAAACATTGAGATTCAACTAGCATCAAGTCAGCAACTCACAATACATATCAGTTTCTTAGAAAGTCATGTACACTTATACTACTAAAACTATCTTGGTCAGAATCTCAGTAGATTGAATGAATAGATAAACGCAGTGAAAGTTATAAAGCGAGATGAAGACCTGCCCAGAAAGGGGGGACACCACAAAGTAAGATGTAAAGGATAACCCCAGCACTCCAAACATCTATTTCTGGTCCATAGTTCCGTTTCAAAACCTCAGGAGCCATATAATAAGGACTGCCCACTATCTCATTAAACTGTTCACCTGTGAAAATTCACAATCGGAGATAAGGTGTCAATCAGCATTCTTATAGTTGAAAGAAGGATTACAAATCTACTGAGCTTATTCATCTCCTAGTATCTATCCCAGTGTGAAAGGTGAGAACCAGTGCCAAAGATATAAATTTACCAGGCTTGAAGAACACAGACAGCCCAAAATCAATTGCCTTGAGTGCTGCATTTTCCTTCTTGTTGGCAAACAGAAAGTTCTCAGGCTTGAGATCACGATGCATTACCCCATGTATATGACACATCTGTCAAATGCAGAACAGAAAGTTAAAACACCAAATTTCTCACCAAGAGCCATCAATTTCTGTCCAGAAGTTCTCATCAAGAATACTTTAACTCTCACCTGAACAACCTCCACAATCGTCTTTGCAACAGCAGCAGCAGCTCTCTCAGTGTAATGGCCCCTTGCAACGATCCGATCAAACAGCTCTCCGCCCTCGCAAAGCTCCATGACTATATGGACGGCATTATCGTCCTCATAGGTATCCTTTAGAGTAACAATATTAGGGTGTTTAGGCAAATTCCTCATTATCTCGACCTCTCTTCTCACATCCTCGATATCCACCGATGTTCTAAGCTTCTTCTTGGAGATAGATTTGCATGCAAATATGTCCCTCGTCTCCAAATCAGTGGCCATGTATGTAACCCCAAATTCTCCTCTCCCGAGTTCCCGACCAAGCTCGTAACGGGCGTTGATGTCGCGCCCCGTTGGATCCTTCAAGACATGGAGCTTGGTGGAGGATCCGGATCTGGACGGATCTACTGAAAACGGGTTCGGTTTTTTCTGCTTCTTTTTGACCTCTGATCCACCCGGGGTCGCACAGCAATTTCCCATGGAAGATCAAAGGGCTCTACTTTTTTCTAGGGTTCTTTCTCGAAATCAACGATTGAAAGAGAACAAATAACGATGAAAGCCGAGAAATTTGAGAAGCTAAGAAGAGAAAAATGAAATCCGAGAAATTTGAGGGGTTTTTGGAGATGAGAAGTAAGATTTAGGTGATTGCTCGAATCTCAATCAATCAAGAAAATATAAAAGCTAGAAAGTGATATAGAAGAAGACGGAAGGAAACCTCGTGGAGTAATTAATTAATCCGCCATGGGTGAGAAAAAGTATAAGATCTCTACTCAATCTCTGTCCCCCCCTCCAGCTGCAAATCGTATTCTTCCTCTATATGGTTGAAAACTTGACAACACGAGAAAAGCCTTTCTTAATTTGGTTTCTGCTATTAATGTTCACCTTAATACACCAAACCGATGTGATTTCTTTCTCGTTTCTTGATTTAGTTATATATCTCTGTCTGGCTTTTCGAAAGATTTAGCAAATTGACAGTCGATTCTTTTGACCTGGTCAGCAACGGCTAACTGGGCTGGCAATGGCACTCCTTCTGGATGCGTATAACGGAAACTTCAGATACGAATACGATATAAATAATATAGTAAATTGCACAAAACCACCCTTAAATTATCTCAGTTTTCAGAAAATCACCCTTAAAAAGCTGAATTTAAGTAAACCACCCGTATAAAGAAAAGTCTTTCATTTAACCACCCAAAACTTAACATTATTAACCCACTGCTAACAAATTAGAGGAAAAGACATTCTTACCCTCATCCTTCTACGATTATAGCACCACCATAGTCGCTCCTCTGTGCTACGTTTATTAAATTCACTATCATTGGAGCCAACTAGCTATTTGTTTTAATTAATCAAATTTTTTTTGATAGGATAGGAATTAGGGGAGCCGCTAATGAACTAGCGACCTTCCTAGAGCATCATGAGGCTCCGAATATCCGGATCAACTATAAATGGAATGGATGAAACACGCCGAAAAGAACCAGTGATGTAGTCCGCCACCGAATTGCACTCCCGAACGACGTGGATAATACACCAACGTTGGAAATGTGCAAGTAGGTAGAGGATATCCGCACGCAACATCTCTATCTCTCACAGACAGCGCCAGTTACCAAGAACGGCCTTGACCAACTGCAAATTATCGCCTTCAATCTAGATGTGGGAAATGTCACGCCGATTGGCCTCAAGAATTCCTTGTAGCAAGGCGATAGTCTCGGATATTAGAATAGATTGTCGTGTTAATTAATCAATTTGATATACTAATTTAAAAAATCAATTTTTTAAAATTGAGACCCGTACTAATTAAAAAAATGGGAAAATATAAATGACTCGGTCACATAATATAGTGATATTATTAATTGAATCAAAATATTAGAAATAACATGCTATATGCCAACAACATGCAATTAAGTACTTTTACTTTGTTGTAATAAATCAACATTTCATCAGATGATAAAACTATGTTATTTGTAACAATTTTTTTCTATTTCTAAAGAAAAGAATATTTATTTATTTTTAGAAAAAGAAAGAGGAATAAAGGAATTATGTCTTTTCTTTTAATTAGCTAATGGTGAGTTGACAATATTAGTTTGTGGGTGGTTAAATGAAAGATTGTTATTTATACGGGTGGCTTATTGAAATTTAACTTTTTAAGGGTGATTTTCTAAAAAACAAGATAATTTAAGAATGGTTTTATGTAATTTATACTGTACTAAATAATATTGTAATTTGGATTTTTCTTGTATTTAGATGCGTACTTTATGGCAGTTTCATCTTTTACCCAAAAACAAAACAAAGTATATTTTCTATTTAAAACATATTTACTGTTTTAGGTTCAATTTGACAATTTTTTTTTGGTTGATTTTGTTAGCACGCGTTATTTTATCCAAGTGCAACGTGTAATTCTATGGTGCGGACGTCCACTCAAACTGTTTGTGTGGTAGTGTGGAGAGATGCCCCCATTTCGTTCTTCTCGTCTCGCTTCCTCTAGGATTATCCTAACAGGGGACATTATTGATGGGAGCATAGATATGGACTAGACTCTCGTCTGGTCTTGGGGACCGTATGTTTTAGGTGCTGAGTAGACTCAGACCACACTCGAGCCTGGCATAGCTCCGACGGGCGATGAGGAGAGCATCTATTTTTGGGGTTGAGACTACATTAGTTGCCGAGCCTAGACAAGCGGGTTCCCACACAAAAGACATGAAAGAGGGGATGTCAAGTCGCTTAAGGGCGAGAACATCTATCATTTGGGCTATATTGAGCAGTTGGCCACTTTTGGGGCAACCTACTTACTGTCCCTCATCGGGAACACCCTGTTCGCACTTCTCAATTACATCGAGCTAGTCTTCTCCAGGACCCTGCCACAACGGGACGATATTCTTGGGGTGTTGCGGCCCTTGCGTAACTCTATAGAGAGTTGGGCCAGGCTTCTCGGGCCTTGGTCAAGGGTATTTTGGGTTGCGTTTTATTGTTTCATCGTTGGATCCTTCAAACGTGTCTTCTCTATCCCGTTTGAAGTCAAATTTACTTACCATTATCTGACATGATGCTTTAAGGTAATCACTAGCTTGTTAATGATCACTTTAATCTTTTTCCTTATCTATATATATTATAAAATAGAAAAAATTTGAACAATTAATGCATTATTCAATTGCCTAAATATTAATACTAATTCTGTTACTACAAACCTATAAATCAAATATCTATCTATCTATCTATATAACATATAAAATAGAAAATTTTGGTCATTTATGACCATTCTCACAATAAAGTACATAGGTAGAATTGAGTTAATAAAATATCTAAATAAATTCTATGATTTCAATGTAGGTTATTTATGAGATTTTTAATTAAAAAAATGTTACAAGAATTAAATGGGCATTTGTAAAGATTCTTTCAAAATTAAATCATTAAAAATTTTAATAGTACTTTGGAATTGAAAGGGCAAATGTGTTTCAACTTCCCAACCTCCTTCTCACAAATAAATTTCATATCCATTTGCCCTTCTCACAAATAAAGAAAATAAGTAAAAATTAAAATTAAAATCATTTTAGGAATCTATATGCATTATATTAAATTAGATGTTTAATAGATGTTGTGACCTTTAGTATTACCCTACAATTAGCTAGGAAACTAATATTCTTTTATATAGGATTAATAAGCATAAAGTATTTACTCTCTTTTTATATGTTTCTATTCTATATATATTAAGGAGTTTAGTTTAAATGAAACAAACTCTTATCCTAAAACGAACTCTTATCCTAAAACGAATGCACTTTTTGTGGTTAGTAGTGCACTTTTCCTGCTTCTAAATGCACTTTTTCGCATTTGCACTTTTCGTACTTTTTAGTGCACTTTTCATACTTTTTGTAGTGCACTTTTTCATAGTGCACTTTTTGTATTTTTCAATGCACTTTTGTATGAAAAGTGCACTACTAACTAGGAAAAGTGCATTCGTTTCACGTTTTAGGGTAAGAGTTTGTTTCATTTGAACCAAACTCTATATTAAGTGACCTTTAGTATTATCCTACTAATTAAATTTTTAACATTTTGTAACTAAATCATTCTTTATTAATAGTATTAATTATAATTCATATCCATTTGGGTGAACATTCACGGTGATGATGTACATTATGGAATTCTCTACTCCTATATATTCACAATAACTAAAACAACCTAAGTTATCAAATTGTAGGATAATAGCAAACCTTTCTCTTTATCCTTTTTTTTTTATGATGGAGTTGTTGTTTCGTTCTCATCTTATATATTGTAGATTGCTAATGATATATTTTGTTTTTGGGTTTGGTGAACAGATTTTGCTTCCTCAATTGCAATTACACAAAATAGAAAGGAAGGATACGTATTTAGTCTATCCAAGAAAAAAAATGTAAGCCTATAATTTCTTCAAATCTCTCATATACATGCAAGATTGTATCTAATCAATTTGTCATTTTTCTTCATGTAAAATATCTAACCCTTTAAATTCTCATGTTATTGCTAATGTAGAGTCATGTAAAAATTATTACGATAAAATATAATTTGCGTCAAATATCAAATTTTATAGTATCACTCATTTTAATACGACATATGCATAATTAAAAATAGTATACTCTTATTTTTGCTAATTCTCAAATAACTTTTCAGTGTAATAGAATTTGTTTAAATTTTTTCATTTACAATAGTTCTTATATAGAGAGAGAGAAAAAAAAAATTATACATTCAAAACTGACACTTCAAATTATAAAATACCTTCTTCTTAAAACAACAAAAGTAACTACAACCAATGAGTATTTGGGAGTAATTTTATTTATCTTCTTTGTTATCTTAGATACCACCTTTTATCATCTTCTTTTTTATCTTCAAAACCAAGTATTGTTCCAAATTTTGTTAAGTAGATAGAAAGAGATCGTGAAATTAAACTTAAGAGAATAAATAAAAGAAAATGAATTGTATAAAAAAATTCACTAATGCACATGAAAATCATTGTGAGTATTACTAATTGTAAATATAGTAAGTTTCGACCAAAAAAATTGTAGATATATTAAGTAGTTGATGTGCAATCACCACCTATCTTTTCGTATCCATCACCCTTCATTGCTTATCTATGACTAATCCTACTATTTTAAAGAAAAGCATTTAGTTATTTATGAACAAATACTCAATTAAGTTCATATGATAAAAACAAATATAAGACAAATATCCAATCCCATCATAAAAAAAAAAAGATTTTTGATCTCCCACTTTGTAATAATCACAATAATCTTCTTGAAATCACTAATTGCTCTAATTTATTATATATGGCATTATATGCATCACACCTATCCTTTCGTATCCATCACTCTTCATTGCTTATCTATGACCAATCCTACTAATTAAAGAAAAACATTTGGTCATTTATGAACAAATACTCAATTAAGTAAATAGGATAAAACAAATATAAGACAAATATCCAATCTCTTCATAAAAGAAAATTCTTTTGATCTCCTATTATGTAACAAACACAATAATTTTCTTGGAATCACTAATTGCTCTAATTTATTAGATATGCATCACCACCTATCCTTTCGAATCTATCACTCTTCATTGTTTATTTATGATTAATCCCACAAATTAAACAAATAGAATCCAATTCTACAATAAACCAAGAAGACCTTCATTCAAAATAACAATATCCCGTCTATATCATAAACTATGAAAAATTGTAACCAACGATTACCATATTTGAATGATCACCCCACTCGAGTTTCACTATTTTTTTTCAAAAAATAAACATAAATTTTTTGATGACTATAAAAAATTAAAAAACTATTAGTCTATTTTTATAATTTATATGTCAATTATTAATCAAACTATATTAAAGAATTATATATTGAATTCATTAATGAATATGACAAAATAGATATTTATATTTTTTATATCAATTTATTTCTTTTTATCATATTTCAATGAATTATCTTTATCATTAATTTTGAAAATAAATAAATTATTCTTATTTCACAATCATATATTCCATAATATATAAAGTTTGTATGAAATATAATACAGTAAGGCAAAAATTATATTTTAAAATTTTACAAGGTGCACTTAAAATATTTATAAATAAAGTAATAAAAATGCATGAGCATGAAAACAAAATAGAATTTAAGTATTTAACTACATCAACATATTTTTATAAAAAAAATTGACCCGTGCGTATGCACGGGCATCATCACTAGTAAAAAAATAGACAATAGTGATATTTATAACTCCCAAACGAGAATAAAGACGGGGAGGGTAGGCCCCAATAACATCCCTAGTTACAAGAGAGTGTCTTCTTACCAATTTTTAAAATGTTTTGTGTTTCAATTCAAGCGTTCAATTTAGGAAGAAAATATTTCCAGCATCTCATCTCGTGTTATTTTGATCCGCCTGACCATTAATAAGTAATTTCACAATCAGTCTTCTCAATTTAGGTGCTAGTAAATTCAAGAATCGGAGGTGACTTGTCAATTTACATTGGGTTGAAACGTTGAATATGTGAAAATGGTAGTAATCAGTCTTCTCAATTAGGTTGATAGTAGTAACCTTCTTTTGCCGGTTCTACCGTTCTAGATCACAGATTCTAGATATTTTTTCCCCATTTTCCAACTTACAGGAGACGCAAGGATTGTGTACTTTGCAGTGGAAGACCTAGAATCTGAACCTAAAGTACGAATATACCAAATTTTAGTCAATTCTGACGGGCAAATCTTGAAATGCTGGAAATTTTAAGAGTTCATGAGCTGTGGCCACGAGTAATAATACATTTCGGATATTTTCAGAAAGCCAAAAATGCCCTACACATAACATGAAACCTTATCCTATACTAGCCAATCATATTCTTCCTGTTGACACCAAAACCCTCAAAACCTATCTCTTTTCAACACAGCTCTAATTTTCACACACACACAAAAGTTGTGGGTTTGGCTTATTTTGACCTAATTTTAAGTGGGCATACGATATACCCTAATGCAATTCTCTCAAGAGTAAGTCAGGATTGAAAGCCATGGCAAATGCCATCACCCAAATGATCATCTCAGCAAATGCAAAGAGCAAGCCCCTTCCACCATCTCTAGATCTCAACACAGCTTCATTGGCTTGCAACGGAAGTTCTTCGGATAAATCGGATTCTATTCACTTCCAACGAAGGTGCCATATACATATACGCACCTTATATATGAATGTGTATATGAATTTATCCACATTGTGCTTTAATTTTGCAGGATTTTTGCATGGGGGCTAGCGGGCGCGGTTTTGGGGATGAACGTGGGAGATGAGAATGCATGGGCTGCAAGAAGGGCGCCAGCAGCTCCGGTGGAGGAGGAGAAGAAGAAAGACCCGAATGTGAGTGGAGTACTAGCTAAGGTTCTAGCTAGCAAGAGGAGGAAGGAAGCCATGAAAGAAGCCATGGCTAAACAAAGAGAGAAGGGGAAACCTATTGATGAATAAATTGCCACACTTTAGTGAATTTGGGATTCACAATCTGAAGCTTCTGCTTTCTTAGCCTCCGCTTTCTTTTGTTAACACTTGTACCTTGTGTGTTTCTTTGTTTATGTAATCTTATTTTATGCATAAATAAATAAGATGCTGATCATCTGCATCAACTGAAGTTGAAAAGGATTTTTTTTTACCGTACTAGCTATCACTTTCTAATATATGGAAAGCAAAATTTTACCCTTCAAGTATGTAAATTAAAGAACCAATGCTCTTAGTATGTGTAATTGTTACTATTTGTACAAACGATATCTGTAACAGCTTAGGCACCATATTTTGCCACCAACAGAAGGTTGAAGAGAAAAAGAAAAAGTTTTTTCCTTGTGCTACCACCAATTCAAGAGTACATGACAAGCAATTCCTTAATCCATGCAACCCTCAATATCCCCTTGCAAGCTAGTCTAATAACCACATCACTAAGCCAAACAAGATAGTTCAACTAGGTAAATCATCCATAATCCATACATTTCATATTCCAGGTGTGAGATTTGCTGTTGCAAATGGAACATCTACAAAACTCTCAAGGTGCTTGAGCTGATCAGAGATGGTGTGGGCCCTTTACTACATAACCCAGTTTCATCATAGCTAGTTTAGTTGGTCTCTTCATTTCCTAGTTTGCATTTGCTTGCTCGTTATGTGATTCGTCAGCTGCAGATCCTGCATACAGTTTGATGGTGCAAGGAAACTAAATTGAGAAAAGTCATAAGAGGCAGGAGTTTTGAATATGATAAACTAGCATGAGCCAGGGAAAGAGAGCGCTTTTAAACCTGAGTTGTTGCCATTCTCTTCAGACATCTGGTTTGAAGAATCAATCCCATTTCTCTTTGCAAAACGACCTCCAGTACCTCTTGTCCTTCTGACTGCGTGTTGATGACGAGATTCATGGAGGTATGGCTACAAAATAACCCAAAACACGTACAATTACAACATAGACGATCCAAACCTACACCTATTCTAATTAAAAATCACTTCCCTATGACCTTTGTGCTTTTGTCAACATTTAGCCAATTGCATCGGTCTTAATCTTATCAAACCAACACTTGGCACATATGTGTAATGTGGTAGATGATATTTCCTTCACCAATGCATATTTATAAGGACAAAATTGACAGGAAAAAATAATCAGAAATCAATGTTGCCACTAGTAAAATCAGAAGGCAGCTGCAATCTTCGGCCAATATGTGCCACATAAAAGGACAGGGTGATTGTAGAAGATACAATACTTGCCTTTCGAACTTTTATCAGTTTCTTTTCCAGCTCAGCCTTGGCGCGTGACTGTCTACGCCTAAGAATCCCATGATATTGTTTAGCATTGACATAAACAGGCTCTTGTGCCATTTCAATTGGTAAAGACATACCAGGCTGATGCACACCGTAGAATAGAGGATGACCCTGACCAGTAAGCCATCAATTAGACCATCTGAAGTTATAATACAACTCACTATTTTCTAATTTGCACTTTGGTGGAAGCGAATATCCTCCAACGTACGTGGAGCCATTACAAACAAGCACAAAATAAAGACACTGTCGATGGTAATATCAGTTACCGACCAAAGGCTGAGGTCCATAGGCAGCCATCATTCCTCCATAGTATAAATCAGGATAAGGGTTTGGAGCACAAGCCTGCAAGGAGGACATAGAAAAGTACTTAAAAAGTATCTCTATTAACAATAAAATCATGCTGGAACACAAATTCCATGCATTAAAAAGAATAATGTACGAAGTTATCCCCAAATGGCGCATCTAGTAACAAATAGAAACAGATGGCTTTAAGCATCCCTTACAATTGAGTGGCCAGCAAGTTGAAGTTGTGGAGGTTGTCCAAGGCATTCCCCATTTCCAAGTACTGTTGAAGACCCAGCATGTTGTGTATTTCGGTAATCTTGGACCATGTTCCAAATCAAATTCCACAAACACAACTAATACAATTAGATAAAGCACTGTGCTTGGACCAGTGACTTGAGTCACAGTAATACTAAGTATTCTAGGGAATAAGGAAACTAAACAATTTTCCTATCAAGAGAGTCACACAAAAATCAAACACAAACAGTGAAGATAATTTTTTTGAGTATTGAGTGTTAGAATAGGGGTGCCCCCATCTTGAACCCCAGATTCCGCTGCAGCGGAACTTTACTGGGTCAATGTTGTTGTTGTTGTTGTTGACTTGTTATGATTGATTTTGATTCCAGTGACGTGAGATTCTATTAAACCAGATATCCAAGAAAAACTAGGAGATTAAACTTCTGCAGATATATGAAAGATAAAGTGATATACCAATCACTCAGTCAGCAATGACAATTAATGTATACCTGGCTGCTCAGAACTAGATATTTGTGAGCGTTTACTGCAACCATCGTTGTCGTTGTCATTATCATTCAATTTAGCACTTGATGTTGATCGATCATCTCTTGAAGATGAATCTGAAGCATTTTCCTCCACCTCTGCTGTAGCGGCAGGGTCATATCCAGCACCTTGCCACCACGGGTCAGAAGAAACTGTTGCTGGTGGCAAAGTGTGTGCATTGCCCCCTGTTTCGTTTGTAGTGGTAAGCTTATCTGTCATCCTTCAAAACCCCTTCAAAGACACCAATCTCTAAAGATTCAATCAACTGTTCATTTTGAAGCAAACGCAGCAACACAACCATAGTGTCGAGAGGCATAACAGCAATAAGAGATTCTATGGACTTCAGCATAAAATTGGGAACTTAATCATTACAAACAATTCACCAAATTCCATAAACAAGTGAAAACCAACATGAAAACCAGTAAATAACTGAGTTGCAAGAAAAATTGGTACAGAAAACCCTTCAAATTGCACTACTCTAAGCTTTGGGTCATTTCATTTTCACCCTTACAAACTTCAATTTTATCAGACCAGCTGCATATGATAGTATTCGGGGTCTTTTTTTCAAACAAGGAGTTACCGAGAGAAAAGTCAGCTTCCTCTCTGTTCATCTATCATACAACTAAACACGAACCAGACAAGTGTAAGCCCTATACAAAAATTACCGGCGAAGGCGAATCGATAAGAGAAATTTCACCATACCAAGAAATTCGAGACACAATCCCGACATCCACAGACCCTAATATAATCAACAATACTAAAAGCTTAAATATACAAATCCCTAAATTGAGAAAATGCATACACAGCATTCACAACGGCAAAGACTCAATTGAGGAGCCAAAAATAAATTTTAAATGAGAAACTGCGAAGCGGAAAAACCAATCGACGAGCAGGAAAGGACTATGAAGCACTTACTCTGGCGATCAGTAAAGCGAATGCGCGAATAAATCCCTAAAATTTTTGCTTCATCCCCTAGCACCCTTCCGTTCAGCTCTGTCTTTCCTCTTTCAATAATTCCTTTTCTTTTTAATTTTCTATTTTTTATTTTTATTTTTGTGCTCCCAAATTGATATGTGGCAGGTTCTAAGGTGGAAAAACGTCGTCGGCCAATGGGAAAGCTAGATGTGGGCCCAGTGGGCTGCACCCGTCAAGTGGTTCTTTTTACCGCGGTTCACTTTCTCGATATGTCTCGCTGTACACTGCCGCCGGTATTACCGTACACGTAACACTGGGATGTTAGTAGCTTGACACCTGGACTCTCAAGCAACCACAAACATTTTTTTCAGAAAAAACGCAAAATAGGATGTTTTGTTGATGTATATAATAAGATAAGGAATATGTTAGCGTTACTGCGTTACGCTGACCTTATATCTAAGATAATACGCTGACCTTATAATAGCTTAGTCTATTTTTTTAAAATGTTTTTGTTAAAAGATATTTTTAGTTATTTCAAATATATAAAAAGTAATTAATATTTATACATTTTTAGACAAAAATATACTTTTTTGGGAAAAAAATGTAAAGATATTTTTATTTATTTTAAAATACATAAAAAAAATTAATGTTTACATATCTTATGATAGAAATAGTACTTATGTTAGCGTGTGAACGTTTTGATAAAAAAAAAATATTAGCCTGTGAACGTTAAAATAAAATTTGGACTCCGATTAGATTTAAAAAAATATTTTTTTTGGAAGAAGTAAAGCAAGATCTAAAACTTATATGTTAACGTGTGAACATTTTGATCAAAATAGCGTATGAAGGTAAAAATAAAATTTGGCAAAAAAAATTGATTATATAGTATTTCACCTATATTTCATTATTATAATTCTTTCAAATATATGTTAGTCGCTCACAAGAGACAGCCAACAAATATTGACCAATATAATCATAATTCATAACATAAAAATGGCTCTCTCTTCTCTCTAGATTCTTCTAGAGAGAGGAAGGGTAATAGGCCGAGAAGGCCGCCGCCGAGAAGGCTTATCGCCGATAAGGCTATGAAATTTGCTGAGAAAGCAACGAAATTCCGCCGAGAAGGCTCTTCCTGTCTATACAAGCCTATATAAAAGAAAATAGCCTCATCATCATAGAAATGTTTTTAAGATCCATCCACATCTCATGTTTTGAATTTAGAAGTGCTTTACTCTGTTGATTAAACTTGAGGAGTGATGTCTGAAATTTCAGATGGATCCTAGACTAATTTTAATGGTCTGAAGTTTATTCTGATTTCTCCCGAACAAGATGTTTGATTTGTGATGACGACCTTGCTTTGAGATGACTACCTTTGTTTTTGTTGCTTTGGATTTTCCACCAGACGATTGTGGGTTTGCTCGGCGTTCGATATCTTTTCGTCTGTTTTTCACCGGACGTCGTCGGCTTCGAATGGCCTTCACGAATTTGTCTCTGGATAGCTAGTTGGAGATGGTGGTGACGTGGCCTCTTCCCCTTCACCACTTTTGTGTTGTTCTTATTAGGGGTGTCCATATAAAACCGAAACCGAAAAATTGAACCGAAAAACCGCTTATTTTTTCGGTTAACCAAACCGACTTTTTTTTAATTTTCGGTTTGGTTAACCGAACCGAAAATATTTCGGTTTATCGGTTCGGTTTCGGTTCCCGACTTTACATTTAACGGTTAACCGAAAAACCGGAAATATATTAATATTTTATTCAAATATTAGTAATCTTTGATTTTTTTAGTGGTTAAACTCTATAATCTTTAATGTGTTAATTTAGTTTGTCTTTCATTCTTCAATTTTAACAATTTACACACTATTTTTCCATATTACATTGATATAAAAGTCATTTATTAAATTTGATGGGATAAAAATTAATATACACAATATTTGATTCCACACAATATAGTATATACTCTCGATATTTGTTTACAACAACCAATACAATATGATATAAATACATATTTAAAATAAAAAGTCTTACTTGATCACTTTTTTTATTCAAAATTTATTATTTTAGTCTTAATTATTTAAGGTAAAATTACATAAATGGTTATCGGTTAACCGAGAAAACCGAACCGAAAAATTGGTTAACCGAACTACGGTTAACCGAGATTCACGGTTCGGTTTCAGTTCATGATTTTCACTATACGAAATCATGGTTAACCAAACTTCGGTTAACCGAAATTACGGTTAACCGGGTTTGGACACCACTAGTTCTTATGGCTTTTACGTGGCTATGTTTTTTAGGCTTGGCCCATTTATGTTTCCTTGTGTTTTGGGTTGGTTTGTGGGCTGTCTTTTGGTGTGCTCTTGTCTTTTTGACTTTTGACAGGTTATTTCCAAGCTCTTGAGTTCGTTGGGGTGGCGTTTGGGTCGAGTTGTGGTTCCGGCTAGAGTTTGGTCAACTATACGCCTTGATTCGCGTGGACTTTTACTTGCTATCCGGCGGCACTATACGCCTTGGTTTCTAACCCGCGGAAGTGTCTACTCTCCCATTTAATGCCTTCCCATTAGTTCTCTTTGTTAGCTTGGGTTGTTTTTCTTTTTCATGTCGGTTTGTCCGGCTACCGAGTTTTGTCTCGGTCTCTCGTCTTACCGAGTTTGTTCGGTATTTCGAATCCTTTCCTATTCAAAAAAAAAAAATATTGACCAATGTTTGCGGCGAATTAAGCGAAAGTTTACACCATACAATATACGGAGTATTATAACAACTAGTTATACACGTCGTGCTATGCACGACTATATTTTAATATTTTATAAATATAAAATATAAATAAAATATAAAAATTAATGTAAATAATTTATTGCCGGTATAATGTTCAATTTTTTTAAAAATTAAATAAAACAAATTAAGATATAAATATTAAGTTTAATGTTGAAAATAAAAAAGATTATTAAGGTAAAATAATGTATGTTTCTTCTTTTCCTTGATGATATTTCATAGATATTTAATTTTAAAAAAAAGATAACATATGAATAAAAAATATTTATATATTAGAATATGGAAGAGATAAGAAATAAAATAAAAATTAAATTAATAAATAAGATATAATAAAATATGAAATATAAAGATAAAAATAATTTATTTATAGAACATAATTTACAAAAATAATTTATTTTCATTTAAGGTGGGGTCAAACTCATTTTGTGGCTCGATAAAGTAAGGATTAGATAAGATTAATTTTTTTTATTTTTTATTACTTTCTATGCACCTTAATTTAGAGATTATCAAATATTTCAATATATCTATTACATATTATATTACCTATTTTTATTATTTTTAAACATTACAAGTATTTATCATCAATTTTTTTATTATAAAAGAATATATATATAAATAAATTCGTGAAACGATATCATGCTAAAAGATAAAAGATATTTATACTTATTTTAAAATATTTTAAATTTATTATCTTTCATTTTAAATATTTGTATAAGAAAATTTTCAAAAGATATTGTTATACTAAATAGATATTTGTTTGATGTTAAAGATAGATTTAAATAGTTAAAGAAGAATTTAGTAGAAAAAATTTAAAATATTAGGAATAAAAATTAATTTTGTAAATATGAGGTGGAACCAGAATCGTTCTGGTGGCTCGAAAATGTATAGCTTAAATATATAGTTATATATGTGGAGATTGCAATTTTTTTAGGTAAAGGGCAAGGTTGATGTGAGTCAAATTGGAGATTTTTGGATACCAATGTACTATTTTTAAAGACCTAATTACTTAACTAGATGTGTAAAAACTTGGATTATTTTTAACATTGAGCTTTTCATAATATTTTAAAACCACGAAAAGAAAATGTTAGATTTAACATGGGAACTATGTTTAATGCTTTATAACCCTTTTTTGGGGGGAGGAAACAGACTCAAGGCCTTTAGATAAAATAAATTAATTTAGAAAGAGAGTCTTGTTCAAGGTGAGCTATAACATCGGAATGGAGAAAAGCACTTAAAAGGGAAGGAACATAATCAAATTCAACATAAGAGTCAGAGAGTGAGAGTGAGTGATTTGCTAGGCAATCCGCGACTTGATTCGCGGTGCGTCGGACATCACAAACCCAAACCTTCCAATTATGATCCATAATTATCTTCCAAAATCTAAACAATCACGGCAGAATCCGTCTCCAAGATAAGGTGGTCGATTATCGGATTTACTGCTAAATGCAAACCCATGAATAATGACCAACAGTTCCGCAATAAGAGCGTCACACACACCACATGAAAAAGAGAAGGCTCGGAGATAAGAGCGTGTAACATCCCTGTGTTGGGGGGTCAATCACTAGCTCCTAATCCCACAAACAAATCTTAGCGGAAGCAAACAATAATCAGTAGGGCAACATAATGCAACTCGGACAACAAATCCAAGCAACCAAACCAACAACGGCAATCCAAGGAACCAAATCACCATACACAAGCAAGTAGAAATAAGCTAAAGTAAAGCACAAATCAACACCAAGATTTAAGTGGGAAAACCCTCAAACTAGAGGGGAAAAAACCATTGGTGCCCAACAAAGCAAAATTTGACTAATCAACAAAATGAATATAAGTGTTCTAAAATCTCACACCTAGAGAACTTCAATACAAGGATAATCAACTCTAAAACTCACAAATGAAGGCAAACACGTGTAACATAAGATTAGGTTTTCAAGGGGAGAGAAAACCTACCAACAAACGATCTAGTTGTTGGATCTCGAAGCTAGAGGCTAATAATCCTAGGCTTGAGAAGAAAGACCTCTTCTTCTTCGCCCAAATCTCTCCTCTCTCTTCTTCTTTCCCTCTCCTTACTCTTGTGCGCCAATTTCACTCTCAAAGAAAATGGGGGCTCTCAAAAAATGGTGGTTACTCAAGAATGAAGCTAATGCCTCACTTGTTGCCACTCACACACCTTTTGTCATCTTGTTAATAACCTAGAAAGACTTCATTTGGGCTAGACAATTTCAGGCCCAAGCCTAACAATTTCCCCCTCCAACCCAAGAGGAAGACGTCCGCACCAGCTTGGGATATTTACTTATACACCAGTCCCGCCATCTAGGCGCAGAACTGGTGCTTGTCAGCAGTCATCACCTTGGTGAACATGTCAGTTGGATTCTTGTCTATGTGAATCTTCTTCAAGCTCATCCGATGATCACTCACAACCTCTCGAATCCAATGGTATATCACATTAATATGCTTGGTCCGGTAATGGTATATTGGTATGTAACATTCTTACTCAAACCCATGTCTTGAAGAAATGTTTTCACCCAAATCATCTCTTTCCCAGCTTTCGTCATGACAATGTACTATGCTTCAATCGTGGACAAAGCAACACACTTCTTCAACTAGGACTGCCATGAGACACCCTCCCCGTGTAAAAGTAAACAAGTACCCCTAATGTCGAATTTCTTCCATCAAGATCTCCTGCCATGTGTGAATATGTGCACCCCTCAAGAATTGGCTTATCTCATCCAAAGCATAATCTCATCTTAGAAGCACCTCTCAGGTACTTGAAGATCCACTTCACTGCGTCCCAATGGTCTTTATCAAGATTGGAAAGATATCTATTCACAACACCAACCGCATAAACAATATCTAGTCGGGTACATAACATAGTGTATTTCAAACTACCCATTGTTGATGAATAAGATATGGTGGTCATCTTCTTCTTCTCTTCACTTGTAGATGGGCAAGACTTCTTGCTATGTTTGAAGTGGCCAACAAGAGGAGTACTAACCGACTTAGCATCTTCCATTTGAAACATACTCAGAACCTTCTCAACATACTTTTCCCATGACACCCACATCTTCTTGGCTTCTCTATCACGAGTAATCTACATTCCCAAAATCTGGCGTGCCGGTCCTAAGTCTTTCGTATCAAATGTAATGCTCAAATCCCACTTCAAATCATTAAAATAGGGATCTACCCTATCCCACAATGATCTGTGATCAACATAAAGAAGAAGAATGACAAATTTACCATTTGTCTGTCGTTTGAAGTAAACATAATGATGTGCACTTGTTCTGGTGTAGCCATGATCTACCATAAAGTTGTAAAGCTTCTTATACCACTATTTGGGAGCTTGCTTCAGCCTATATAAGCTCTTCTTTAGTTTACAAACCAAGTGTTATTTTCCCTTTACTTCAAACCCCTCTGGTTGCTCCATATCAATCTCCTCATCTAAATCACCATGGAGAAATGCAGTTTTTACATCCAGTTGCTCAAGTTCCAGATCCATGCTTGACACTAATCCAAGGATCACTCTGATGAATCGTACCTTGACAATTGGAGAGAATATTTCATCAAAATCAACCCCCTTCTTCAGGTTGAAGCCTTTCACAACTAGTTTAGCTTTGTACTTGACTAGCTTGTCTCCATCCATCTTTAGCTTGAACACTCACTTGTTTTTCAAGGTCTTTCCCCCTCTGGAAAGTTTTACAAGTTCATATGTGTTGTTGTCTTTCAAAAAACTCAACTACTCTTGATTTAAAATAATTAAACAACTAAAGTAGGTTTATGTCGAAAGAATACATCTTAAAAAATAATGAAAGAGAAAACGATTTTTTGAGTCAAACCTTATTAGCTCATTTGATAAGTGATGACAACCTTGATCGATAGGCCACAAATTCGAATATTCGATTTCATTTTTGTATTATCGGGGATTTTAAAAGACATGCTAAGTTAATTTTTATTTTTTAAGTGATTAAATTAGTATATTTGTTTTTTAAATTTTAAGTGAATATTCACAAAATGCTTATACTACTAGATTCATGCCCTGTGCTTTGCATGGGAAAGCAGATCGAGCTAATTTTATATAACAATAGTTAATAAGAGGTCATTTTATATAAGTAATACTATTCCAAAATTAGGGTACATTTTAAAGATTTCAAAATTCGCTTGGATAAGCTCGAATCAGTTGTTAAATCGAATCAAAGATTGTTATATATCTTCTAATTGATCAAAATCTAGTTAGTTGAAGGTATATAACTCGAATTAAGTCCCCGATTCAAACAAAATAAATCTGAAAATCAAAGTGATTAAAACGAGATTTGGGCTTATCTAGTTTTGATTTGTTTCAACTCAAATGGAGATAATTTCTCTTGAAATCTTTCACTATAAATAGCCACTCTAGCCTACCCATCTATTCCACCTTTGGATTTCGCTTGAGCGTCTCGAAATCGATATCCCCCTCGAAACAACCTTGATCACCGATTTTGTGCTTAGCTCACAAGCCGCTCATTTAGTTTGTTTCTGAGACAAGATTGTGAATAGCTTATTTACCAGGCTTGTTCATGAACGTAGAACGAGTTTGCTCATGAACAAACGAGCCTATTTTCTTATGCTCATGCTTAGCTCATTTTTCTTTTGAGCCTTAAAAGTATACTCAAGCTTAACTCATTTACAAATCGAGCCACGCGACTTAAATAAATTGGACATCGAGTTTCTCATGAGCCACTCGGTTCATTTACATCCCTATTATAGTTAGATAATAAAATAGGTATATAGCTAGGATACTCAAAAACTTGAGTCAAGGTGAGAAATAAGCAAAAGGTTCGTTGATGGGTGCTTTCTTTCCGAAGGCCCATTCGTTCGATCACTATGAAAACAACTCTATTTGGGCTTCGGTTTCTCCTTCCTCGTGGCCCATTTCTCATAAAAAGGCCCGCAGTGTATTTGTGGGTATCTTGGCCCAAAAGAGTGTAAAGGAAATACAATAACAAAGCACAGATTTTGTGAAAAAGGTAGGAGCCACCTCGGATTCTAAAAATCAAAGTAAATTCTGGATATGCACGACACATCTTACAGCTAGCTAAGATTGGTTAAGGAAAGGACAAAATAATCTTGAATTCTTGATATTGATGTGGATCTTAATCTACAGAGATTGAAAGAAGAAAGTGGGAGTGCGAGATGTCTCTTTTACATGATTTGATTGCACCCTAGTACTACTAAAATTAATTAGCATAATCGTATCGTACGAGAAAGAGAATCTTTATTTTCGAGTCTTTAAAAAGAAGGGAAAGAGACAAAGAGGAGAGACAACAATCCACATGGACAAGTGTGATCAAATGTTTTTAGCATTTTGGGATCCCACATTTTAGTTTTTTGCATCTTGGTTTGGTTTAGCTTATCAAACCATCATTCCGAGGTGACCAACCAATTCAATTTCATGTACTATAACTTGAATGCATAGTAGCGTATTAATAAACATGTGAAAAGTTAGATCTATTTAGCGGGAAGCTTGTGTGGGTTTTAATTAATCATGCATATTACATATAGTATGTGTGGACTAGCGAATTGATTCTATAAACTAAGGATTTGTGATTTTCTATAATGATTCATTTTCGAGAACCAAACTTAATTAATCTAGATTCGTTAGCTACCAAACACAACCTTTGATATGGATTTGGTATCTCTTATTTGGCTCATTATTTGAACCGTGTTTCAAGGTTAGCTTTCGTCTCGGCACTTTCTTGCACATTAATTAATTTGCCTTTCGAGTCTTACAAAGAAACATTTGGTTCATTATATTTCCCATTTTATAGTATTTTCTCTTTTTTTGGGGTCCTACTTATATGAGAGTGGGGAGATGGAGTGTATAGGTAAAGAAGATTCCAGGTTGAATGTAGAACGAAATTGTTCGGCCTTAGCTTGTTGAAATTCAGGTGGACCCAATTTGAATAAAATTAGACGCCCTTGCTGGATTTCATTTCATGTGGACCAATATCAAATTGGACTTGTTCTTATTGCTTTAGGACGAAAAACTCATATTTTACGGTGGTATGGTAAGTTCTGTGCTTTTGGATTGCACTAACAAGCTAGTTTAAATTCATTCTGTTGCCGTTTACGTTTCCATATGTCACGACAAACCATACAAAGCCTATACGTTGGATGGTACATTGGTAATCCACCCTATTTTTGAATACTTCAGAGTTTAGTATAAAAAATATCAAGTATATTGATCCCATATATGAATTATTTCTAATTAAGTAGTGCTAGAAACTACTCAACATAACAACTGCCAAGAACAAGGTAGAGATATGGAAGGGGAGGGGAGGGGGGATTTTGTTATTCCATATTGATGAGTCACGTTATAATTTGTTATGTGCTTTTGCACACAAGCATGGATAACTAGCTATTCGTTTTTTGACAACCGGATAATTAACTAACCTTTCTATCTCGTACATGACATTATCTGCCTCTTTTAAGTCTTGTCTTCTAGAATTGCATGACTAAAGAATATTGGGAAATTGATGAATTATATATATGTCTTGTGGGTTCCCATGTTGCCTTAGTCTTGTCTTACTGGATCACCATTTGCTAAGTAAGTGACTCGGGTATCCAATATTGCAGTTGATGCTACAAAACATTCACGATTATTAGTGACTTTGGGTGGATCTTTAGAAGGAGAAATCAAAGGGTCCCACCTTCCTTTTCAATTGAGAAATATGTTAGCAATTTATTAAGAAACCCTTAATTTCCAACTTGGAATTCTCTCTTAGTTCTTTTTTTTTTTTATCAGCACTTCATACAAATTTCTTGTTAATTTGGCCAACCTTTCTGCCTACTCTTGTAACCATTCATCCACAACTTAACATCAATTGTTGGAATTCAATCCCATTTGTAGTGGTGCAGTTATAACCCTAGACAGCTTGAAAATTTATAATCGATCGATCCTATACTACACTGTTCTGTAAATATTTCCAAACAAGTAAATTTCCTAAATTAAACAATAGAGTATGGGGGAAAGTTGGGCCGAAAGGGGGATTCCCCTCTGCTTACATTGGATTCCCCTCTGCTTCTGTCCACCCCCACTCACACTCCACAATCTTTCATTTCATTTATTTAGGCTCTCTCATTATTAATTTCATGCTATTTTATCAGCTACCCATAAATTTTTTACATACATCCAAATTTATTGAATCAAATAACATGTATAGATAGATAGATACAAGATTTGGATACATGTAAATTATGTTTTTCCATAGTAACTTTGCAGATGCATCATGTAGTTGAGATTTTGGTTTTCATGCCGTCAATTGGATAAAGATTTGAATAGAACTCAATCCGATCTCAAACGAATAGAATAATGGATAGCATATGAAAAGGAAATCTGCATATTCCATTCAACCTTTTTTTCTTCCACGCCATACACTACTACAAGTGGTAAAAAAAAGTTTTCATAAGACTTTCGAATCATACTTTTCCCAGCTATATACCATCCTTAAACTTATATCTAAATCAGGCTCAGCCTTGCCCTAATTGCAAAAAACACACCCTCATATCTTAATTAATCAGCCAAAAAGGGGCCATTTCATGTTCCTAGCTACTAACTAGGCTATATTATATTATACTATACCTTTTTCAATCTCTATAGTACTAGTACTAACTTAACCTTACTTAATAATATAATGTTCGGCGCAATATACTTGAGATAAGTAATATTTAGCCAAACACGCACTAACAAAGAGTCAAAAAGGTAACCCTTTTCCTTCCTTTTTCAAAAGAGACGTGCTTGTGGTTGTGCTTGATTTGAATCTAAAGTAGGAACACGATTACGATTACTATTACTATTACGCGGAGAAAAGAGGAAGAAGACGTCTAATTCCGGGTGAGAAAAGAACTTGATGTTGGCGGTGGCGGCGGCGGCTGCCGGATTAAGAACTAACCTCTTCTTGATTGGGGCAGGAGGGCAAGTCGAGATTTTAGGTATCATGTATTTCTTGCCTCTTGGAGTCGAGCAAACGACGTCGTCTTCACTTGTACTAGTAGTAGTACTTGAAGTGCTTTTTTTAGCTTCTTCTTCCTTTGCTGACGAATTATTAGACATTAATAATCCCTTGGGCTTATTATTAGTATTAGCCTCTTGTTGTTGTTGCTTCTTGCATATGCTTCTTGTCATGATGACCCTCATGGGATTCGTTCTTCTTCTGCTTGTTCTTGTGCTCGTTTTCATTATAACCTATAAATGAAACAAAAATTGAAATCAGAGGAATATCTATACAACTATCATCATAAAACTTTAATAGGGAAAAAAAAAGCTTAATCTTACTTGGTTTATTCGCTATAGCCCCTCTTCAGAATCCGAAACCGAGACGAAGAAATAATCGGAGCGATCCAGACGGCCGTATAATGATTAAGAGAAACCAATTAATACGAGGGAGATAGGTTTGTTTTTTGTTATATATATAATTGAGAGTTGAGAGAGTAGGTGTTTAGAGATATTGGAAGGTGGGAAATAGAGGGAAATGAATCAAGTAACGGGGGAAGAGAGAATTGCAAGTTGGGAATAAAAACCCTAGACAGGAAACAGGATAGGATTGAATGAGAAGATTATTATAGAGAGATTTGGAAGAGAAAGACTAAACAACGCACAAAAACGGGGGCAAGGACGGCCGCAGATATTTATGGGTTTGTAATTTTTTAGGCATATATTATCACCATAAATAATCAATAATTAATTAAGTAATTTACTAGTGGGCCAACTGTATATGGGATGTCATTGGACTATCAAACAATTTTAATTTATAACTTAAATTACTCTAAATCTTGTAGACAGGGGTGATTTGTCTTTGCTTTTAAATTTGGGTGTTTTAAGAGTCAAATCTTATTAATTTAAAAATGAGACAAATAATATTAAATTTTAATTTTATTCAATTCGAATTAAACGAGACGTTAATTAATATAAAAAATCAATACTTTAAAGCTATGAAAATAAATAAAGGTTTTTAAAACACCCAAAAAAATAGGCAAAAACTAAATATTGTTGTTGGGTCGGTTTAAGATGGACTGGCGGTTGTCGGGGGAGTTATTCGAGATATGAATGGTTAGCGGCAGGTAGGCTTTCTCCATAATATTGGTATATGTACTATTCCGATGGTAGAATTTTGAGATATTTTACATGACTTGAGTCTTGTTTGAAGCAAGGGCTACAAGGTAGAGCCACATGATGACCAGTGGGGGTTGTAGCTCCCCACTAGAATTTTAAAAAAAAATATACAAAATACTATTAGTGCATCAAGTACTATTATACACATATATATAAGTGATTGAACATGCACTATATATATATATATATATATATTTTTTGACAAATTCAGTCAAACAACCCCCATCTTCCAACTAACATACATTTTTTTTAGTATAAAAAAACACTAAATTATTTGATAAAAACTAGTTTATTTGACCAAAAACAAATTAATTTTTGTTAAAAAAAATGATTCTCCTATACAAGAAAATAGCTTTTATATAGAAAAATACAAATTTTATGAAAAAATACAAAATTTTCCTTATGAAATTTTGTATGTAGAAAAATACAAATTTTTTTCTCTTTAACAAAGAATTTAGCCCCCTCTAGGACAAATTTCTGGCTCCACTCCTGACTACATGAGGGTTCTTTTGGAAGTCGACTCGCAATTGGTGTGTCTTCTTCTGAAACGACCTATGAAGCGTAGTCATCCACTCTTCAGCTTGGTACATCAGTGCTAGGGATGGCAATGAGGCGGGTTCGGGCCGGGGAATACCCTCCCCATACCCATACCCATTTAGATATATGCTCCCCATACCCGTCCATTACCCTTCGGGTAATAAAAATTATCCTCGTCCCCATCGGGTATTCCCCATCCCCGCTTGATTTACCCATTTATAATCCCCGTCGGGGATTCCCCATCTCCGCTTGATTTCCCCATTTATAATCTCTAGCGGGGACTGTCCATCCCCGTTTGATTTTGACTTTGTATAATCCCCACGAGTTACTCATTTTATTTTTCATGTACACTTTTCTCAAAAATTCTATTGATACACACCATTTACAAAATTCACCAATTAAACTTTATATAATTAACAAGAGCTTCAAAAACAAACAAAGCAATAATTTTTATAAATCCAATGATCATATTATTCATACGTATCAAGTACATAATATAAGGATAGAATGATCAATAATTAAAAACAATAATTTAGTTCCCCACCACGGGGTCCCTCGGTGGGAAATCTCCAACAAGATTCCCCATGGGGTTCCCCAATGGGTCCCCCGATGGGGATTCCCCACGTGGTTCCCTTATGGGTCCCCCGTCGGGGATTCCCCATGGGGTTCCCCAATGGGGTCAGGTTCGGGTCGGGTGGTGGGGCGTGGACACCTATCCCCGTCCCCATGCCCATACCCTAGCGGGTAATTACTTTTCCCCCATCCCCGCTCCCATCCCCACTAAAAATCCCCATACCCATATCCGTAACGGGGAATCCCCACGGGCAATGGGAAATTCCCGCCCCATTGCCATCCCTAATTAGTGCCAAGGCTTTATTCGTAGGATTGGCATATAAGCACCTTGTCGACAAGGTACTTATATGCGTGAACGTTGGGTGTGGCAGAATGCGTTGGTATACCAAGAAATTCTTAAGCACTATAACTGCACTAATGTCTCATAGAGATGAGCCATTAAGCTAGACATGTGCAAAGCTTACGACACGGTTGATTGGAGCTTTATTGTTGACATCTTAAATGCCTTCAACTTCCTGCAACACTTTGTGAGTCTTATTCACTCTTGTATCTCTACAATTGCCTTTTCCATCAACATAAACAAAGCTTTTGCTGGTTTCTTCAAAGGTGAAAGGGGTATCTGCCAAGGCGATCCCCTTTCTCCATATCTTTTTGCATTGGCTATTGAATATAAAAATAGACTGTTGAAAAGAATGTGTGATAGAACTGCTTTTCGCTTTCACCCCATGTGCAAAGAAATCAAGTTGGTCCACCTAGCGTTCGCCAATGACCTTTTCTTCTTCTTGAAGGGGAATTCTTCCTCTGTGCGCTGCCTAGCTGACACGATCCACGAGTTTTCTATGATTTTTGGTTAGGGATGATCATGGGTCGTTCAATCCAAAATTTTAAGCCGAACCAACCGAAACGAAATCGAAACCGATATTATTCGGTTTGATTTTCGGTTTAGAAATTTTTCAAATTTCGGTTTTGGTTCGGTTTGAATTTTCCAAAGAATAACCTTCTATTTATATAAAACCGATAGAAACTGAAACTGAACCGAACTGAATCAATTTGGTTCGATTTTCGCTTCGTCTTAAATGGAATTTCGATTTTCGGTTCGGTTTTAAACCGATGCTCAACCTTAATTCTGGTATTCTCTACAATCAGCAGAAATCTCAATTGGTTTGTGCTGGTATGAATCTGAAAAACATCGAAGAAGTCAAGAAGATCCTCGCCCTTGACATAGGTCAGCTTCCTATTACCCACCTCGGGATTCCACTTCACTATCGCAAGCTCAAATCATGCGAGTATGATATAGAAGCTCAAATCAGCTTCATATTATTGCAAAAGTTCAATGATGGACTTTGAGAATGCTCTCATACACTGGTCGATGTGTTGTGATCAATTTTGTCATGAGTGGGATATGTAATTTCTGGTCAAAAATCTTTATCTCGCCAAAAGAAGTCATCAAGAAGACATAGAAGCTGATGAGGAACTTTCTATGGAAGTATGGAGTGGGATGACCGACAACAACATGAAACTGGTGGCTTGGAAAGAAGTTTCCATGCCTATAGAGGAAGGTGGCCTCGAAATCAAAGAGATTTTAGCCTAGCATAAAGGGCAAGCCACCAAGCACCTCTTTGACATTGATTTTGATGCTAACAAAGTTTGGGTGCTCTGGGCCAAGACAAACCTGATCACCGACGTGAACTTGTAGAACTCGACTCCTAGAGACAAGGATAGCCGAACATGGAAGGCTTTGCTGAAAATCAGAGATGAGCTTGCCATCATCAAAACCAAATCGGAACGATTGAATAGGAGCGCATGTGGCAGGTTAACAACTCATGCAATATCAGTCGGCTTATCTATGAGTATTGAAGGCACATAGGAGATGTTAAGCAGTGAGGGTCAATCCTATGGAAAAGCCCGATTATCCCGAGATGTGCCTTTGTGGCCTGGCTAGCTCTCAAAGATCGCATGCCAAACCTGTACCGTCTACACAACATGAGGATTAATGTTGATACAAACACGTGCCCTCTTTGCAAGTCAGATGTTGAAACAACGACATACACTTGGTTTGAATGTGCATTTGTAACACCTCCTTTCTACCCTGTAGGTATTACCGCCAGTAACCTCGATTAAGACTAAACCGAAGCTACCCAAGGCTTTAAACTGACTGAACAAACTAAAACAAACATTACAGCGGAATAAATACAATTGGTCTTATACAAATCTTAACCCAAAAAGAATAAATAAATAGAACAACCTTCTAGTTGAAACAAAATCTTCATCTAGTCTTCCTTAAGCTCTTATTTCTGAAACTCAGCTTTACTCTGAAGTAGTTCAACCATGATCTTCACTCAAGTATAACCATTGAAAACCTTTCTTCAACTTCTGGAGCTTCAAACATCTAAATCCGCCTCTTGAATCAATTTCTAAGAAGAACCTGATGTATCGTATACAACGGTGGATACCAGCCGACAATATAAAAGAAAAGAAAATGGACGGGTTAGTCTAATGATAGACTAGCAAGCGGAGAATCTAACTTGGTTCTTATGGTTGTAACTAAACATATTGGCATCAAAATCCGAATAGACTCAGATTATGATCCAACAGTTAGCAGTCTTATAGAGAATAAGAATGAGACTCGCATAATCAAGAGAGGGAACACCACCGCTTGTGGTTTCTTTTAAGAAGCATAAACAATTGTTGGGAACCCATAATAATCACATAACGTTTTGAAAAGCCTCCATCGACTAATCAGATTGACTTAATCAAAGTTTGATTAAGAATCATTCATAACCGGAAACAAGAATGGTTATCGAATAGACTAACCATTCGGGTACATTAATGTGCCTAACGCACTTATCTTTATTACTTTCAGAACTTTTCACAAACATGTTGGTAACTTTTAAGCGGCTAAAACCGCAGAGAATCCACCTGTACATGGAGACGTCAAGATGAGAGGGATTATTTCAACCATGATCATTGACGAACACCTAGTACCAATTTGCACTTAGCTAGAGTGCATAAACACCTCCTCCAGCATTGAGTGAGGTATGAGTCATGACCCGAATGTTGGGATATGATAGTAACGAGCTAAACCTCCCAACATAGACTGTATTATAAAGAGGTCATCGGAGACTTGGCTCCTACCCCTGAAAAACTAACTTACTTCACCATAATGTCTCAGCATGAGACAACATACAAGGCCACACATAACGGACGTAAATCCAGTTCTAACGCGAAACTGAATAAAAACATGGTCATTATTTCTAAGAAATATAACGACCTATCATATTTTATTAATCATACAAGTTGTTCCCAACACAAATATTAAATGGGATCCAACTCCTCATTTAATAACAATAACGCAAGAGAGAATCGTCCACTTGCCTGTGAAGGCGTGCTCGACGTCCTTAGCAATTCCAACAGTAATCTGTATCATCCTTCTGACAAATATAACAAAAGGATTTCTCAGCACCGAGCTCACAGAAACACTTCTTAGTTGTATTCTCAACTCCTACAACTTCCTAATCGATAAACGATTTAATTTCCGAATATCGATATATAATAAATCCTTAGTTATCATGCTTCAAGGAGCCATCTTGGCGGAATTATAACTAATTATCCGCTTCACTTTCGAAACAATTTTCTAATTAAAAATTGTTCATCAGCAATAGTTCTTAAAGATTACCAAATCTCAGATCAAACGGATTAACAAGGAATCCTGAGTAATTATCCGAAGTCCTTTACCCGCCAATCGGTAACCAAAACTTGTCTTCGCTATAACGGAAGATCCGGACGTCCGTTTCACGAGCGGTTCGAACCTGTAGAACCGTATCAACGTCAAGATTATAAAAACCATAAATTTAATTAGCAAAGCGGAATCGAAAGGCCCTTATGGTGGCTCCGCAACCAAACCGCTAATTAATTTCGATCGTATATACTTCACTCGAGCCCATGGCTCGTGTGGATCGATCATGGATCGATCCCCGAGCCCGAGGGTGGCTGGGCGTTGCCCGACAGCGGCCCTTGCCATGGATGGTGGTCGGAGAAGCTAACGATCGCCGGCGGTGTGGCAACGAGGCAGAGGAGAAAGCCGAAGTGAAGGCGACGCTCCTTCTCCCGAGTCCGACGACGTCCTGATTCGTCTCCCTGGTTCAGCTGCTGGATTCACACACAAACAAGAGGAGGAGATGGGGTGGTGGCTGGCAAGGTGGTGGCAAGGCGGTGAGAACCGAATTCGTCGCCCGAGTTCGTTCCGTCCAACACTCTCTCGGTTTCACTTTGGAGAAGGAGAAAGAAATGATAAGCTTTGAAAGTCAATAATTTTGGCTACGTAAAAATCCATCTTCCAACTCTTTAGCCTCTAAGCAAGAGACGTCACATGTAATTTTCCGTCCCGGAACGGGACTCGCGTTAAAGCGGTAAAATTATGTACCTCGGGTGGAAAAACTCACTAAACGGAAAACGTCCTGTAAATTATGTAGACCAATAAAATCAATTTTCCATGATTTTATCTTGCTACCCTCAATTTTTAAGGCTTCCGTTTCGCATTTTAAGTCCTTTCCGGTACATAATTAAAAAGACGGCTTATCCAATAAATATTCTTTTTCCACCGAAAAATCCTAGAATTCACACCGATCCATAAAATCATTTCTTTGTGATTTTAGGATATCACCAACAATTTTCTAGGATTTAATCTCCAACAAAATATCGGATTAAGCGTTAAAACGGACAAAAAGATTAAAAAGGATATTCGAAAAAAATTCAAAAATATCCTTAAAAACCGCAGTTATTACATTAGTACCCCCTTAAAAATGGTTTCGTCCTCGAAACCAAGGAGAACTCAGATCACAAGGAAGGATAGCACAAACATACACACACAACCACTACAAACCTATACAGAAGTTTGTAGTACCCCCTTAAAAAAAACAAGTTGTTACTTCTGCACCAGGCACATAGCAACCACTATTTAGTTACCAAACTTCTTCTTTACAACATTTACTGACTTTGGAAAATGACTCAGCATTTCCTGTCTGGTTCTGGAAGTCTTTTCTTCACTTCCATTTTATCAAAGGTATTTTTCTTATTCGCGATTCAACCTGACCTTTTTTTACAGATGTCATTTGGTTGAATATCCATCTCATTATTGTGGAGTACATGAGATGTATTGAACGCATACTATCTTAGAAGAATCACAAGGATGACATTATAGATAGAATGTACTGAAGGTAGCAATGCCAACTGATAAACAAACTTATCAGTTCTTTCCAGTATCTCAAAAGATCCAACATAGCGAGCATTTACATTGTCTTGCATTCCCCAACGGAATATGCCTTTCAAGGCGGATACAAGAACAAAAACATTGTTCTCTACAATAAACTCAACATGCTCTCACTTAAAACAACACTCGACTGTTGTCAACTTTTGAGCAGTTAGCACCCTTGGTCGTGCTAGAGTGATATCAGTTGTTGTTTTCTGGGCCAAGTCTGGCCCATGAAGAACCTTGTCAGTATTGTCATTCCAACAAATTGACATCCAACACTTCCGGTCTTACAAAGCCTTAAAAGATTCATTTCATTATAGTGTGATCACAATTCTTGTATGTGAAATCACTCAAACTCAAGCTACCATTCCAACTTGTGTGGAATCCAGAATACATGTCCTCGGGAGTTTGAATTTGTTTCCTTGCATTGTTCATTACTTTGATGAGGGAAGCCAACGTTAAAATTCAATTAAATCCACAAAGCTTGATGTTACTCCTTTCAAAACCTTGGCATGAACCATTCATCTCAATCAGAGATAATAGTCTTTGGAGTTTTATGAGGATGAAAAACTTCATGCATGAACACCTCAACTAACTTCTGTACTCTTTAAGTCATCTTATATGCATTAGAAAGAATACTCTAGATGAGTTTCTTAACAACCTCCATATGCATCTTTCTTTCATTAAGTCTTGAACGACTAATGACAAGAATCCATTGTTATATTTTCCCACTTTCATTCTGAAAAAGGAAGAGACTGTAACATTTTATCTGGTCTTCTATACTCAATCAGGACTTCCAAATAAACTAAACATATCAAAACAATTCGGTGACATTTTGCTTCATGTCAATCCTTCAAAAGGTTTGTCTTAAATCCTTATACATTTACTTGTTCCAGGATGAACTAATTAAGCAAATAACTATGCTTCCTTTGAAATAAGCTTTCAAAGCTCATCAACAACAGATACACATGAACAGTTTTGAAAACCAAACAACCTATAATCTTGAATAACAAATCCCAGTGTCTTACTTTCTTGATCTTCTCCATTGATCTTAAACAATATTACTTTCCTATACTGCTTTTCCTTGATCTGGTCAACAGATTTTGAATAACATCCTAGGGAATTCACACAACCTTGTTGTCATCCAAACTAAACCTTTAGTCCTTCTCAAATTAGTTTCTTTACAAGGATTACTTAAAATCCTTACTCAATTTCCTTTTTGAGATAAAATCCCAGTATTACCTTAACAAAGAATATGAGATTTATCCAACACATGACAAGATAATAACCTATCTTGTCAATCCTTTACATTCTTTTCTCAACCAAAACTCAGCTTGAGCATACTGACATTTAGAAGTAGTTATCTCTCTCAACTACTTCAAACTAAACTCTTATGCATTAATATACCAACATATTGGACAATAATATCTTTAGTCCAATAATTTCCAACCAAATTGTCTCCATTGACAATAATTAGTCCCGATCATTGAAGAACAGTTAAAAATTGACTTGACGTACTGACTTGTTGAGTAATCTAGCTCTTAGGATTGAAAACATATCCTCAAATGTCCATTCTTTACATCCAACAACTTATCAGGCTGAGATTGAACATTAACACTAACTTACATATTCAAACTCCAGACCTATTGGAGTTCTGCTTAAAGTCCTTACTTGACTATCTTATCTCAAAGAGATTTAAGTTTTCAAGACAACCTGAAAACAAATACAACTAATGGAGAAATTACTAGTACATCCTTTATTCCAAAGAAAGGATTACTACAATATCATTCCTTACAAAGGTTTCATCCCAAGAGTCCATATTAACTTACTTTCAAGGACAATTCCGCTAAAAATGCAATGACTTTCTTAGGTTATGACGTCAACCAAGATGAATTACTAGCAAACTGTTTAGAGAATTCCAATAATCATTAACTGAAACAATCCCAAACTTTTAGAGAAGTACGAAGTTACTCCATGCTCCTCAGAGACCAACACAAATTTGTAAAGAATCTTACCAAATTTCTTTACTTATAATCGAACTATTTTGGGAAGTTTGACCATACTCCTTAAATGGTATAGGTTACCGAGGATATACTAACTCAAATGAGTTTTACAAGATACTAGATATAGCACTTACTATAATGCAAAGGAAAGCTTGCATCCTTTCATATCAACCAACTATACTTGCAAAACTTATAGGATTGCCAAATCATACTAGAAACTATTCTTTAAAACCCAAGGAATTATGTGATCTTATTCCACCATGTGATCAGGATGGGGATATAAAATAAACATAATCCTTTACTGCATTCTCATAGGAATAAGACATGTAATCTTGCCTTACCATGTGATCAAGATGGAAGACAAATCACATTCTTACTCACCACCATGAAAACCGTAGAAAATTTTATTCATGAATCCTTTATAACAAATTACTTTTAGAAATTCATACTTGAATTCTATAAAGTCCAAAGAATTTTCTCAAAAGAGAAAATCATGAAACGATCTCAAATATCCTTAAATCATAACAGCTTGACAGGAACTCGATATAGGTTACTAACATACTTGCTCTAACTTTGAATACTGTGGAAACAAAGATTAGCTACTCTCTTGAATAATTGGGCGCGTCAAGCCAATGCATCAATTAAAATTACTGACCTTATCTTAATGATGCTACTAACGCTTTGCCCTAGTTCTGTGCTGACACTTGCACATTAGCTGACCTTACCAACTTGGCAAAAGTTTTGAATCAAAACTGAGCCTCAAAGGACCTAAGACAATCCAATTCACTTATGCGTACTTTATTTCCTTTCGAATGTAATACTTCATTCCTTCCTCAAGATAGAACCTGGTGACATTCCTTGACTTTTCTTAATTAGACATACTGCTAGACTTTTCTATAATCCATAGTATTGAGTAATCTCTGCCTGATTTACTCAGTCCTAGCCCAACTTAACTTCACAGGCTCAATAAAAGAGTTGATCACTCCAATCCACTTACTTGCAAACCTTAGGAAAAATGTGATTCCGACATCTTCATACTCATAGCGAAGATTCTTCTTCGATCATTTTCAACTTGTATGCCTCCTTGACATACTACTTTAAAGTTATGCAAATATGATCCATTGACAAAATTCAATACTTGAGTTCATCCATTCACAAGACAACGAACCTTCTGCAAGTGAATCTTCATATAAATTCTGATATCCAAAAGTAAACTATCAAACTCTTCTGATGAGTTTAAGGACTTTCAATCCTCTTATAACTTAATCTTCTCGATATATAAAAAAAATGAACTTTCAAACTATGCATCTAGTTCAAAAGATTCAATCCGTATGCCTTTTCATTAATTTAACTTCAAACCAAATTGCAAAGAAAGAGATTGTGGTTAGGAAGCTTGCCGACAACTTAACAGTCTCACCAGTACCACCTTAGGCTTTGGATTTGACAGACTTCAAAATCCAAACACAACTGAAATCATCCCTTCAGCGATAAGGGCTAAGCCTTATTGACCACAATACTGAATGATGGATATTTTTCTCTCAACCGATTAAAATATCAAAGGCAACTATGTTAAGATCATTCCTTGATTGATCTTCTCAAAACTGAACTTTATCATTTCCATCCTTGAAGAAACATAAATCAATACCGTTGACAAATTAGCACATCTCATTGCTGATTCCATTATTGGTCAATTATAGACCTCAAGTCTCTTCTCATTATCTCAAGTTGGGTATCATACAACGAAACTCCAATAACGTTGTCACGTAGGTTAGTCATCTGGATATCAACAACTCAGTGTCATCAATTAACACTTGCACTAGTAGTTAATTGAACATAAACACATTACTGATGAACCTTTACCTGTTCAATCCATTTTGACCACTCAACCTTATTCACAACAACCTTGATGATTAACCACTTGTTCACAACTTAAACTGAACCAACATTCTTTCTTTCTTTCTTACTATAACCACAAGAAATTCCCATTCCATTTAGGATTCTCAATCCTCTTAACTCAAAAGATTACAACATATATGAACATCCGAGTTTGAACACTATCAGGTTAAAAATTGAATTGCATTTTCCAATAGATTAACAATTCCATCAATCCAACACTTGAGTACTTCAAAGCTCTTTAACTTCCAACTGAGCAAAGAAAAGTACAGAATATCCATGATTCTATACTATAGAGTCACAAACATAGTTGTTGAAGAAAGTTTCCAAAGACAATCCTTTTCTTTTCAGGATTCTTTTACATCCCTTCATGATCCATACTGATCTCTTAGAATCACTCAAGAATCATAAGATTTTCCAAATCCTAATACTTAAAAGTAGATGTTCCAATCCAAAGTTCTCTTGATACTCGAATTTCAAAATTCAGAAATTTCCTAAGAAAAATATTCTCGGGAAAACTCTTACTCTTATGACTTCAAGACAACACTTGAACTTTCACATATCTTTGAATCATGAACTTTCTAACAAAAATTCTTAACTCGAAATCTTCCATCATACGAGCTTAAAATAGGAAACCTTCAAACTATAAAGTCTTTATGAAGTACAATACTTAATTTCAAAATCTCACAAGAAGTTTCCTAATATGGAAGAAACGACGACAAGGGTACACCCAATTCAGACTCTCAAGAGGGAATAGAAATTCATTGAGAACTTGGTCTAGAACCGGTTCAACATTAGGAATCTTCACCTGATCTTACTATGGATCCTTCTCGGAATCCATTCCCATCTCTAGGGAATCAAATGTCCACTATAGGACCTTTTTCACATAAGCCATTACAAACTTGTTACCTCATGTTCTCCAATTCCCTTTTCTCCTTCTATCTCTTCATGAGTCTGACCTTCAATCTTAACCACTTTCCGTAAATGGTTCCAAGACAACACCAATATAGAATTCTCCACAATTCTATATTGAAGGATGAAAGTCTTAAGCAAGACTTAGGAACTTTTAGCTCTGATACCACTTCTGTAACACCTCCTTTCTACCCTGTAGGTATTACCGCCAGTAACCTCGATTAAGACTAAACCGAAGCTACCCAAGGCTTTAAACTGACTGAACAAACTAAAACAAACATTACAGCGGAATAAATACAATTGGTCTTATACAAATCTTAACCCAAAAAGAATAAATAAATAGAACAACCTTCTAGTTGAAACAAAATCTTCATCTAGTCTTCCTTAAGCTCTTATTTCTGAAACTCATCTTTACTCTGAAGTAGTTCAACCATGATCTTCACTCAAGTATAACCATTGAAAACCTTTCTTCAACTTCTGGAGCTTCAAACATCTAAATCCGCCTCTTGAATCAATTTCTAAGAAGAACCTGATGTATCGTATACAACGGTGGATACCAGCCGACAATATAAAAGAAAAGAAAATGGACGGGTTAGTCTAATGATAGACTAGCAA
This sequence comes from Fallopia convolvulus, assembly GCA_964016875.1. Taxonomy (NCBI): domain Eukaryota; kingdom Viridiplantae; phylum Streptophyta; class Magnoliopsida; order Caryophyllales; family Polygonaceae; genus Fallopia; species Fallopia convolvulus. Next base: position 40,534,050 of record OZ024736.1, read on the forward strand.
GCGGAGAATCTAACTTGGTTCTTATGGTTGTAACTAAACATATTGGCATCAAAATCCGAATAGACTCAGATTATGATCCAACAGTTAGCAGTCTTATAGAGAATAAGAATGAGACTCGCATAATCAAGAGAGGGAACACCACCGCTTGTGGTTTCTTTTAAGAAGCATAAACAATTGTTGGGAGCCCATAATAATCACATAACGTTTTGAAAAGCCTCCATCGACTAATCAGATTGACTTAATCAAAGTTTGATTAAGAATCATTCATAACCGGAAACAAGAATGGTTATCGAATAGACTAACCATTCGGGTACATTAATGTGCCTAACGCACTTATCTTTATTACTTTCAGAACTTTTCACAAACATGTTGGTAACTTTTAAGCGGCTAAAACCGCAGAGAATCCACCTGTACATGGAGACGTCAAGATGAGAGGGATTATTTCAACCATGATCATTGACGAACACCTAGTACCAATTTGCACTTAGCTAGAGTGCATAAACACCTCCTCCAGCATTGAGTGAGGTATGAGTCATGACCCGAATGTTGGGATATGATAGTAACGAGCTAAACCTCCCAACATAGACTGTATTATAAAGAGGTCATCGGAGACTTGGCTCCTACCCCTGAAAAACTAACTTACTTCACCATAATGTCTCAGCATGAGACAACATACAAGGCCACACATAACGGACTTAAATCCAGTTCTAACGCGAAACTGAATAAAAACATGGTCATTATTTCTAAGAAATATAACGACCTATCATATTTTATTAATCATACAAGTTGTTCCCAACACAAATATTAAATGGGATCCAACTCCTCATTTAATAACAATAACGCAAGAGAGAATCGTCCACTTGCCTGTGAAGGCGTGCTCGACGTCCTTAGCAATTCCAACAGTAATCTGTATCATCCTTCTGACAAATATAACAAAAGGATTTCTCAGCACCGAGCTCACAGAAACACTTCTTAGTTGTATTCTCAACTCCTACAACTTCCTAATCGATAAACGATTTAATTTCCGAATATCGATATATAATAAATCCTTAGTTATCATGCTTCAAGGAGCCATCTTGGCGGAATTATAACTAATTATCCGCTTCACTTTCGAAACAATTTTCTAATTAAAAATTGTTCATCAGCAATAGTTCTTAAAGATTACCAAATCTCAGATCAAACGGATTAACAAGGAATCCTGAGTAATTATCCGAAGTCCTTTACCCGCCAATCGGTAACCAAAACTTGTCTTCGCTATAACGGAAGATCCGGACGTCCGTTTCACGAGCGGTTCGAACCTGTAGAACCGTATCAACGTCAAGATTATAAAAACCATAAATTTAATTAGCAAAGCGGAATCGAAAGGCCCTTACGGTGGCTCCGCAACCAAACCGCTAATTAATTTCGATCGTATATACTTCACTCGAGCCCATGGCTCGTGTGGATCGATCATGGATCGATCCCCGAGCCCGAGGGTGGCTGGGCGTTGCCCGACAGCGGCCCTTGCCATGGATGGTGGTCGGAGAAGCTAACGATCGCCGGCGGTGTGGCAACGAGGCAGAGGAGAAAGCCGAAGTGAAGGCGACGCTCCTTCTCCCGAGTCCGACGACGTCCTGATTCGTCTCCCTGGTTCAGCTGCTGGATTCACACACAAACAAGAGGAGGAGATGGGGTGGTGGCTGGCAAGGTGGTGGCAAGGCGGTGAGAACCGAATTCGTCGCCCGAGTTCGTTCCGTCCAACACTCTCTCGGTTTCACTTTGGAGAAGGAGAAAGAAATGATAAGCTTTGAAAGTCAATAATTTTGGCTACGTAAAAATCCATCTTCCAACTCTTTAGCCTCTGCAAGAGACGTCACATGTAATTTTCCGTCCCGGAACGGGACTCGCGTTAAAGCGGTAAAATTATGTACCTCGGGTGGAAAAACTCACTAAACAGAAAACGTCCTGTAAATTATGTAGACCAATAAAATCAATTTTCCATGATTTTATCTTGCTACCCTCAATTTTTAAGGCTTCCGTTTCGCATTTTAAGTCCTTTCCGGTACATAATTAAAAAGACGGCTTATCCAATAAATATTCTTTTTCCACCGAAAAATCCTAGAATTCACACCGATCCATAAAATCATTTCTTTGTGATTTTAGGATATCACCAACAATTTTCTAGGATTTAATCTCCAACAAAAATATCGGATTAAGCGTTAAAACGGACAAAAAGATTAAAAAGGATATTCGAAAAAAATTCAAAAATATCCTTAAAAACCGCAGTTATTACAGCATTCTCAATGACCGTTATCTCCAACATCATGGGGTGGACTGGCGTTCAGATTAGGTTGCGCGGTATCGAGAGATGGCTTGCCTAACTTGCCAAATCGAAAGAAATCGTCCATCTACCTTCTCTGAATTGTGGCCTTCACCACCACAATCTATGAAATTTGGCACCAAAGGAACCTAGCTTGCTTCCATGACATCAAACCGAATGCGTCTATGTGTATCCAGTGCATCATCGACATCGTTAGGCAGAGAATCCGAGCAAAAGTCAAAGATGATAAGGGTTTATTGAATCACTGGATTGATGGATTAGCTACCTTGTAACGATTTGTGGTCACTTCTTTTCTGTAGGATCGTTAGTACTTAAATGAGTCGGCGACTCCTACGAAGTCGTCGACTTTGAGTAGTAAGCAACGGAATAAACAAACAGGAAAAAACAAACGTTACCAATTGTAAATGACAAGCGATGTATAGTGGAAACTCCTTGTAAACCAACTAGTTTACTTAGAGTAAAACCACTCCCTTCCAAGATTCTCACTTGGTCGGATTTCAAGAGTCCTTAGACTCGCTCTATTGATTTCTTGAGTGTTTACAAAGCTCTCTCGTGTACAAGAATGAATCCCACACCCTTGAACCACGCTCTACCTTTGCACTCACACTCTCAATCTCACGCTATGCCTAAGAACACTCGACACACCATTTGCACGAGTCTCACGCACAAATTCACTCTTTCTTTCTCACAAGAATTGCAAATAACGCTCAAAATCTTACTACTATCCTAAACACTGAGGTATTTTAGCAGAGTAAGAAGGAGATCTTGTGTGTATCAAATCCCATTCGATTAGGGAAGTGACACACACTCACTCAATCCTTACATATCTTTCCAAATAAAACATATACGCATACAATAAAATATTCTAGGAGAATCAAATCGTATTCTTCTGATTTTAGCACTCTTTGGTAATGACTTTCTCTTAAAATAAATTGCTCCAGCTGTCTGCAAATACACGCACACGATCTGTGCGTTTCTTTCTTAGATAGATTTTCTCGTCGGCTGGTCATGTCAGTGACTTTGCCGAGTCACCGACTCGACTTATAAACTCGAAGTCACTGACTTCTTGGAACCATCAAAACTCTAAATCTTCTAACATTTTCTTGAATAGCTTAGCGAATTGCAATTTTGAAAACAAACTTTAATGGGAGCTTTTTAATTATCCTTTAATAATGAAAATTTACCGTTTCTAAGTTAAAATAATTAATAGGAAAGAATGTTTATTTAGGAGCATAGTATTCCTGGGTCACAACCAGAACCAGTGTGGCGGTGAGTTTGTCCTTCTTGGCAGAGCAAAATGTACAGACTGAGTTACACGTTCGTAGTTGACATCTTCTATATATAGTAGTATAATCAATAATGCTAGGAATTTGGTATCCTAGGTAAGAAATAAACATATCCCCTTAATTTTGTTTATGGCTTGATGACCTTGCTAAGATACTTCCATACACTTTGCAGTATGCACTATGCAGAGTATCTAACATATATTTTCCTTGGATTCCTTAAGAGTTCATTAATTAAAATCCGTACGTGAAGAGAGAAAAAAGGAAAAGCAAACAGGCTTAACGCTTTCGACAGTGACTTTAGCCGTTTTATTTTGAAGCTAGCTTTGCATTAAGTAAGTGCATCCATATTGGGGTTTCTCGTAAGGTTTCTCAGGAAATAAATAATCAAATAATTGATGAGAGATACCAATTTAAATAAAATAATAAAATAATAAAATAATTTGTGAAAAGAGTTTTTCAATTAGGGGCTTTGAGATACCAATTTAAATTAAAAAAAATATTATTTAATTGATAAGAGATGCATTTGGATCTCTATCAATGGAGATGGCTAACTTTGATTTCATAAACTTGAGCAAATATGGATTTTACAAATTTACGTAAGATCAGATCGTGTTTCTTTTTTATCTTGTATAACAAAGACGAAGAGCCACAACAATATTATTAAATTGGATATTTTCGAAATGGATCCGGTTCGGAATAGAATGGTGCTTAAGGGGAGATAAATGAGAATGCATCTCAACTATCCAATTGTGCTAAATCTGTTCATATAGGTATTTTCTTGTTTTAATTGGTTGAATTAATTTTTGTATGATTTTATTCAAAAAATAAAATGATTGTTTAATCTAAAATGAATAGGAATCGGGCCAATCGGCTAATGATGTCGGAATGATATATATTTTTGAGAACGATTTTAAGTTTTGAAATGAAAAATTCTATGAGTTTGAAATATGTGATCTCATTTGGGGTATAAAAAGACGCATAATACTGGAAGAAAATATTAAAAGCCCACTAGAGATTACGGTCCAGGCCCAATAACTAACAGAAGGGTCCATTATCGCTCATACAGTGTGTGTACGGTTCTAGCACTAAGCTGTGACTTCCTGAAATCAACAGCCTCCGAAAGTCCGAAGGAGAAAACGAGAGAGAGGGTTTCTTTGAAGGTTCATCCAGCGAGAGAGCGAGAGGAAATCAAGCAACGCACGGGAAGAAACACTGGAGATGTACTACGGCAGAGGGTAAACGAATCTTTTAATTGTGTGGATTTTTTCGCTTATATTATTCCGTTGATGTTCTCTGTGATTAGATTTGCAGAAGATTTGCTAATCATTTTGATTACTAGTAACAAAACTAATCATTATGTGATATGGATTTGATTGATGTTTACACTTCTCAATTATTTGGAGCAATTCTTATGGCTACCTGCCTACCTGTTATTGCCTTCTTCTGAGTGGGCTTCGGGAATTGAGAATATTTTAAGTGGCTGTAAAACTTGTAGGCTATGTAAACAGATTGAATCGAAGTTCTTGATATTTCTATGTTGTTTTCTTGTTGATTGGTGGTTTTGTTCTTGCAAGCTGGGATTCTTGCTGATAATGCTGATTAATGGTAGGAACTAGGACGGGAAGTTTCTTCTCTCTTTGGTGACGGTGAATTTGATTAGTTCAAATGATTGTACTACTAACTCCTTTATAGGGAATTTTTAATCATCAATTGTTTGTTCCATAGTTGAATGGCTATATATTATAGTTTCTTAGCTTCTATAGCATTATTATGGCATTATATGTAGTTTACATGTCTATATTTTCAAAGAGATTTGAAAGCACATTTCTAGAAGCTGTGCAACTCAAATGACTGTTGAGGGGGTGGGGAGGGGGTGGGGGAGATAAAGAAGGATTAAACTAGACCAGCTGATATTTATCCAAGGAATACTGAACTTGTAAGGCAAATTGCATTAAATGACATATTTGGAGTGGTGGCAGATTATGGCACCAACTATGCTGAAGGGAGGCATGGCCATTGACTGCACAAGTGAGACCTACTATGTTGATAGTCGGTTCCACCTTTTCCACTACTCAGAGGTGGTAATTAGTTTGGATTTATTTAAAAAGGGTGAAACTGTTTGCAGCTATCTACTATAGTTTGCAATTTACCCAACATTGCAGGGCCCTGGATAATTGAGTGAGGGATTAGAAAGTGAAGATGTGACTAGATTTTTCTACTGTCAATATAACTACTTTTCACCCAAAAACTAGATTGAGTGAGGGATTAGAAAGTGACGTGTTATAACATGTTTTTTTCAGGCAGAGTAAGTCTTCATTAGTTTATACACGTTAGAGGGGTAGGCAGGGCAATTAGCAAATGACTGGGGACATGTAAGTGAAGGAACAAATCTGTTAAGGGGCTGTGAGGGAATTAGTTAAGGTCACAGTGGATGACTGAGGGGATGGTTATAGTAACAATGAGGGAAGTTGTCTTGCAAATTAGGTATTCTGTAAGTTTTATTGTAATAGTTGATAGCATATTTTGGCTAGAAAGTGTCATCTATTCTGGTAACATATCAATCCGTTGTTGTTAGGTAAGACCATAAATTTCCTTCCCTTGGCATGCTATTTGAGTGCTTATATTGATTGTGGCTCTAATCTTTATTATGCTTTAGTTACCATGCACTGGATAACATAAACTCACTTCTTATATGGATTTTGCTCTAATCCGTGTCTGGTTCTTAATTGTGGTTTCAATGCAATGTTAGGTATGCGGATTATGGAGATGGACGTGAAATGCCGCCAAAGCGGCAGCGAATAATGGACCAAGGGTCTTCTTATTATGGAGGATTGCCTGGACCAAGTTTCATGTACAATGCTCCTCCATATGCAGCATTACCAGCTTATGCTAACCAACCTCCTCCTTTTCCTGTTGTAAAACTCCGTGGTCTTCCATTTGATTGCACTGAAGCTGACATAGCTGAGTTCTTTCACGGTCTAGACATTTTGGACGTCGTTCTTGTTCACAAAGGCAGCCATTTTACTGGAGAAGCCTACTGCCTCTTGGCCTTTCCCATGCAAGTTGATTTTGCTCTCCAAAGAAACAGGCAGAATATTGGCAGAAGATATATTGAGGTTTTTAGAAGCAAGAGGCATGATTATTATAGGGCTATTGCAAATGAAGTCTCTGATGGTCGTGGTGGGTCCTCCTCCTATAGAAGTAGTACTAGAGCTAGATCTTATGATGAAGCATCGGACTTGGCTGAGCACACTGGTATATTAAGAATGAGAGGACTGCCTTACTCTGCCACAAACGAGAGCATATTGGATTTTTTCAAAAATTTCAGGCTCTCAGAGGAGAAAATTCATATAACCTATAACTCAGAGGGAAGGCCATCTGGAGAAGCTTTTGTGGAGTTTTCTGATCCTGATCAGTCAAAAGCAGCAATGTCCAAGCACAGAATGACCCTTGGGAATCGTTATGTTGAGCTTTTTGCTTCAAATCACCAAGAGATGGATGAAGCAATTGCAAGGGGAAGGTAAATTGACTACCATCTTCTTGCTGCCTTGCTTTTTTGTTTGGCTTTTTAATTTGCAGCTAGTTTATCTTGCATATTGTTCATCAGAAACCTCATTAATCTGCTGTTTGGCTTTTCAAATTGGAGTATCTCTAGGATTTACACACATGATATTCACTTGTTTGTTTCGCTTTTGCTCGTTTCATTTTCTGTCATTTTGTTGAACAGGAAGCTCCTAATGCATGACGCATGGAATTACAGATTTTTTTTTTCTGTTGCTATCATGATATTCCTCAATAATTTAAATCTTTTAATTTATTTTAACTGAAACATTTCATTGTAGAGCAAGATCTCATGATGAAGAACCAGTAGCCCATACTGGAGTTGTGCGGATGAGGGGCTTGCCCTTCTCTGCTGGGAAGGAGGATATATTAGACTTCTTCAAAGAGTTTTCGGTATCAGAAGAGTGTATCCACATAACCTTTAATTATGACGGGAGGCCAACTGGTGAAGCGTACGTGGAGTTTGCAGGGCCTCGGGAATCAGAGGCAGCCATGGCCAAGAATAGGAAGATGCTTGGGAGTCGCTACATAGAGCTATTCCCTTCATCCCTTCAAGAACTGAACGAAGCCCTTGCCAAGGGAAGATGATTTGGTTGAGCACCGCCATTGGCTGCTAGGCCTTGTTATGGGCAATTTTAACCATTAGTGTTCTAGATTTGTATTCTGGTTGCTCAAACTTTAAAAAGTACTTTTAATGCTTATTTTTCTGTATTCATCAGGGAATTTTCTCTCTTCTTTCTGTTTTATTTTGAGTCAAACTTGAGTATAATGCTATTTTTACTATCCATCTCCAATTGACCAAAATCCCTCCTCTATCAATTTTATTTATTATTAGGTAAGAATTAGGTTAGTCTCAATGTGGTTTTAAGGCTGACCTAAAGCATCCTCATTCTGAATGGATTTTAGTGGAAGATAGTGACAAAAGTTACAATACTATCTATCATCAAGTTTACTATTTTGACTTTTGAGCATATACAAAGCTCATATCAAAAAATAATTTAAAATGAATAAGGATATGCTCTCATATAATGGGGTTTGCAAGATGATCTCAAACAATAAAACCACAAGCAGCTTCATTATAGTTTGCTTGATCCATCAAACTAATTTTGGCATAATTCGATGGCAGCCTACTATTATTTTTTTTCATCTTGTCATATTACACTTTGCCATGGTTGTCTTGTGTTATCCTCCCAACTCCCATTGTTTTGGGAGGGATTGGAGCATTCTCTTATGTAAACCTCTGAAAAAACTGAGTTTGGGCATAATTTATTTGAGAGACCAGTCATCTTACACATTACATACAACAGAAAACATGATGCCAAAACTACACAGTACACTGGTCTTACACCCAATCTTGATGGGCATGGAAACTAAACATAAAACAACAGGAATACATATACATCACAAGGAACAATGATATGGCTCCTCCAATTTGACCATAGCCAGATCTGATCCTGCCAAATCATTTTCCACTATTGACATAGATAATTGTAAACGAATCTCCCAAAGCATTATGAATTCCCTCATTAAATCACAATTATGAAAAGTCTGTCGTTTTTTTTACTTATAATATAATGATACCCTCATTCTTGATATTCATAAAAAGTTGAAAGCGTCACAATCCCAGCAAGTATAAATCACAGATATATGCCAGCCACTGCTTGGATGTACGCTTTCTACCTGATAAACGGTGATCAACTTCCAAACACAGGGACTTGAACATCAAGTAACTCAGAGAGTTGACATCTTAAAATTCTTAATTCATCATCTTGCTACATCCTTTAAGTCATCAGTTGTCCTAATGCTGTTCTGATTCGGAGCTGAAGAAAACAGAAGTGATGTTACATGTTTGAATATAATATATAAAGAGGTTAGTGACAATGGGGATTAGGGAGAATCAAGATCCATGTTTGGGTGCCATATTACTATACTAACCTTCACATCCAAGCAGGGATCATTAACCATGCTTTTTATTTGAGAGTAAATACCAGCATCACGAATTCTGGCAACACGACTACAGGCAACAGAACTGCAAGGCAGAGTGAGATTCTCTAGAAACCAAACAGTAGCAGTGCGTAAACGATTGTCATTGCTTTGCAAAAACTTGATAACAACGGACTGCTCTTGGCTGTTAGGTGGAATGAGAAGGTCCATGGCAGCTTCTTTCTGATAATCGTTTCCAGCAGCCATGTTGTTAAGTGCATACATACCCTGCACAAGTAATTCAGTTCAAATTAACAGTGAATATCTTTGTCAATCTATAAATCACCTCTTACAAAACAAAGATACTGCACTCTTGACATAGATATTTCAAAGAGTATCATATGTATGAAACTTTATATTAGCAATTCCCATTATGCACAAGGATGATTGATAATAGGATGAAGGGACTCTTAAAAAAATATATTTCCAGCTTTTAACCCCTTACACCAAGAAGGGTAACTCTCTTACCATCTGCATCACTGCCACAACCCACAAATACAAATTTACTACCTCTCCCAAACATGTAATATTTTTACTTTTAGCATATATCAGAAGTAGTGTTGAGTAGTCAAGACAAAAGGACTCGCCAGGAAGCAGAAAATGTCACTAGCATGTGACTATCTCTCCACTTTTCCTTATCTCACCTTGATCAGTAAAGTTATTACTCTTTCTCCTATTAAAAATATTTTTTAAAGATCGTACTAAAAGCTGTAGTTAAGAAATAAGGGTAGCACATCATTATTCTAACCTGAATGCAGACTTCTACTTTTGTTGAATTCCGTAGTTGCCTTCCAATGTTTGACAATAAAAGAGCATCTTCAAAAAACATGAGCTGGATAGAGTCAGCACATCCATCAACCAGATTGCAAACGAAACCAAGAGCTTGCTCTTGTACCAATGGATCAGAATCTGCAGCAACCACAGAAGCAGCAAACCATTGAAACTTTAGAACTCAATATAAATTTGCAAATGATTTACAAATCATCTTTGGTGGCAGTGATATTACCAGATATGAGGCTTGATAATGTGGAGGTTGTGAGTTCCGAAAATATTGCTAGTTTAGCTCTATAATCTGCAAGGAAGACTAGGTTCCTTAGAGCCCACATAGCATGCAACCTGATGTCAGAATCCATTGATTTAGATAGCTGGACAAGTTGCTTCACTCCACCACACTGAACAAAGGTAGACTTGTGTGATGCAAAATCCACAACGACGTTGCTTATAGTGCTGAGTGCAGCAACCTACATAACAGCAGCATGACAGGAAACAATGTCACACAAAGAACCCAAAGATAAAAGGGGAGAAGTGGAGAACCCACCAATTGAACCACAATTTTGGAAAAAGTTGAGCAAATAAGGAACATCATGCGAAAAACTCCAAGCAAAGAAAAAAACTTATATCAGCAGAGTAGCTTTAGAATACTGCCATAGCCATTAAAATCAAGAACTGCTAAACAAGAAACAAGCACAAGATTTAGAAAATTAACAAGTACATATGCACAAATTACTTTAACCAGGGAGTATTTTTATAGAATTAGGAATCTAGATGCCAAAAAAAATTCACATATTACACACTGTCCTCAGATGTATAACAAAAAAGATGTGCTTGTAAATCTGGAAAAGGCAAGACAAATCGGAAAGTCCCCCCCCCCCAAATGGGAATTTAATCAGAACTCTTATAGCATCAAAGGATTTAGTACAGTAGCAGTCAATATGTCAGTAATGGAGCTAGGCATAGGTAGTTGTTATTTCAGGATAATTCTTCACAAAAAACAAGTCCCTTAAACAGGAGCATAATGAAGCAGATGAACCACAAACCTGAACATCAATACAAGGATCATTTAATAGCCGAAGTAACGGAATCAGAGTTGTCTCATTCATAAATCGACCTGCACTCAAACTCTGAAAACATACATTATAATTAGATGATATGTTAAGAAAAGATATTAAAGTAAGGGCATGAATCTTAATGCCCAAACCTTTACTGAACGCGAGACACTTCGCAAGCAAATGCAGGCCGCACTTCGCACTTCAGAGCTATCATGACTGAGGGCATCTATGATGAACTTCAAGGCCTATGTCAAAGCGTATTTATTAGATAGCAAAGGAAAAGGCAATTAGGCTCTTTTGAGCAGATTCTAATAGGATGTATTGATTCAGACACAATCTTTCCTATCTTGCACAGCAAGAAAGTATGACATTACCATTAAAAGAAATTCTTTCCCAGACAAAATTCTAAGTTGAGTATCAAAACTTAATGAAATCAGAGTCACAAATTCAAAATCTAAATCATTTATTACAAGTGAAAATATGAAAAATGTTATAACTTTTTGCTCTAAGAATAGCTCTATTGTTATCATATAGGAGAGTGTTATGACCAGCTTCACTGAAGCAAAATGCATTTGTAAACTAGATAGTAGATAGCAGGTTGAAAGTTACCCTTCTATGCTGGGATTTGGATGTACATATATTTCATTTAGAAGGTACTGAAAGCAATTCACTTTTCAAGAAAAAAAAGGTAAGAATATCTAAATCTTAAATTTATGGATCTGAAGCATGATCAGCAAAAAGGCTATAAGGGGTTCATTCCCTAGGCTTTGTGAAGTAAGAGACCTCAAAAATTTGCTGGGCATTTGAAAATATATTTTTAATCAATATTTCAGTAGTTAACACAGCACACAGCCACACACTAAGCAAAAAAGGAAACAATTAAAGGCATTGAACACACGATGTTTAGTTTGATTTGTTTTCATTTCTAGTATCTATATTTACATATAACTAAGTTTACGAGGCTATATGCCTAGAGGCTTGAAAACAAAGGCCTTGTTGCCCCCATTTTTATTCACTGACCTGAAGAGACATCAATCTACATCGGCAGATCTCCAACTTTGAACAAAGTTCAGCCAGTGCTAATAGTATTCCTCTAAAGCGTTTAACCTGCAACTGATCTTTCTGTAAATGAAAGCATAGTTTTTCAGTAGCTTCTGTTTCAAAGGCTAGCTTTTGTATATCCTCCCGTAAAAGCAAATTAACCAAAGCAAATGGAGCCTCATCTCCAACTTGATTGTTTTCATCCAGGAGCTCAAGAAGTGTAGATATCATTTTTTTTCTCAGTACAACATCCTGTACATGGCCAGGAGATATGTTCCATATCTCGGCCAAACATATGCAGACAAGTAACCTTGTACGTGGATATTTATCCCTAATTAATTCAGTAACAGCTCGTAAAGTTTTTCCTCCATCAGATTCCACAAACTCTGAAACAACTTCAGTATTATTTTTCATGATCATGGCAAGAGCTTCCAAACTAGCATCTCTCTGATTGATGGAACCTTCAAGAAGATTCTGAAGCTTTCTCAATACCCCAGCTTCACATAATACTTTTTGGTCTGCAGTAGTCTGACAAGAATGTGCTATGATGCTGGCACCAAGTCCTGTAACATTCTCATTCTCACCATTCAATAATGAGAATACAAAATTTGAATTTTCCTTTTGCAGAAAATCATACTTGGGAGCCAGATTTGATTGATAGATTATCTTTAGTGATCGAGCACCAGCATCCACAATCTGCATGTAATAAAAACGGCCAAAATGAGTATTAGATGTATAATGACTCTGACGTGCAGACATGGGAGGCAGATAAAGTACCAGCACAGTCAGCATAAAAAAATTTGTTTACATTTTCCATTCAAGATAACATGTGACTTGAATGCAAGACCATTAGGTCAGCAATCAGTGTTACATTGCTAAAATTGTGATGTCGTAGGAAACAGGACTATTTCTCCTTTTAGGCTAACGCTTCAGAATCAAAAATTGCATAAATCAAATATTTGTCCAACATAAAACCTGGAGAGGCAGATCAAGGATTGATCCCATGATGATTTTACTAGGCCAACTGCAATGTTCATATTCGAAGCTAACTGCTCGTTCTACAGCTTTGAGATTCTAATTTCATAGAACTAAACTTCTAAACTTTCCCTATGCATACTTTTTCCCTAATCTTGGATGGAATCGGCCATCCTACAAATATACTATTCTTCACACAAACAGCCGTTGGAAATCTGACAATCTGTTTACTTATCTTGTGTTTTAGTGCACAATTCAACTATTGCTTCGATCGAAAATCGATTGGATAAGTACAATTTTCGAGCGGATAAGAACAATTTGAACGTTACTGTTTTGATTCTACAAATTATCTCACAACCTCTCTCTATTCCATCACCAGCCAAACAAAACCAACAATCGAAAATCCTAACTAATAAAACGAAATGAATTCCAAAATTTACCTTGCCATTGGAATGAGAAAGGAGACGGAGGAGGAGAGTGATAGCGCCAGACTTGAGCACGGCTCTGACTCCAGCGTCGACTCCGCAGGCGAAGCTTCCAATGGAAGCGGCGGATTGGAGGATGAGAGCGGAATCTCCTCCATCGATTGCCGAGGCTAGAATGGAGACAACGGCAGGGACGGCGCCGAGCTTGGCGTAGGAGAGCTTCTTCGTACGGTTACCAATGATTTGATTTTTCAATTCCCTTAGCGATTTGAGCTTGGCTTCTCCGTCAGCTGATCCAAGCCGAGCGATTAGATCCTCCGGCCGATTCGTCGGAGTTGAACTCGGCATTGTTGCCGCCGGCGAATTTCATACGAAAGATAAAGAGAGCGAGAGAGAAATCGGTCGTGCTCGTGTCTTTGTTTTTTCGGTTTTGGTCTTCCCTTTTCACTTCTCGCCTCTGTTCTGTCCTGCATTTCAGGACATGGTGTCCGACTCACCATGTCTACAATTTGGGTCTAATTTAGGCCCATTAAGATAGTGTTATAACTTATAAGAACCATACAAGTTTGATCATAGTCTGTGGATAATAAATTACGCTGGTATCATAATAATTAATAAAAGTAACCAAAATATTTTTTTAAATAAACTTAAACTTTTTTCACAAATTAAATTCAATATGCCCATTGGGTTATTCTTACGATTGCTCTTGTAAATGCTCACTGTTTGCCATATTCATGTAAATTTTAAACATTTGGTATAGCATTGACGTTGTTGATCATGTTTTGAACTAGCTGTGTGCCTGTGTGGCTCAAAAACACATTCCGTCTAAGAATTTGGCAACAACTATCTTTGCGTGCAAGGCCTGTTCTTAAATGAAAAATAACTAGTGCTTTCAGCAATTTGCAACCTTACGTTACGCATCTAAGCTTGCAAATCAGTGCAAGAATGCAGTTTCAAGTTGGCCATGCGTTTGCTTTTTAGGGTCTGTTAGGATTAGGAGCACTTAGGCCATTACAACGGGGAGGGGGGTTCGAGCTCATGATCATTCAGTCAGTGACGGATGTATTTGCTACATTTGTGGAAGTACAAAACGATGATCTAATACCTCAATCCCTCATTTCATTTGCTTTGATGATCTTTTTGATACATACACTTTACCGTTCAAAAGGGTTATTTTGTACAGCAAATTCACTTATTTTTGTATTAACTATAAATGAGATTCTGATTGCCCAAGCTATGATCTGTATTTTCCAGAACCTCTTCATACTCCGGCCTTTATCCAAAAAAAAAGCTTCTGGAGTTGCAGTTTCAGCTTCTCAGAAAATTCCAAGGTCCACTACCAGTTCCTATCCTGCAAGAACAAGTAAAAAACGAAGGCATTCATAATTCATTCCCTCAAATGGTTATTATTTTCTTAAAGGAGTAGAACATAAATGTATAATCACCTCAAGAATCCTGCAAATGCTCGGAGGCTCATGAATATGGTCAACGCGAACCAAATGCCAACAAACCCGTGTTTCAAAGAAAGAACCAAGAGACATAAAATGCTGAATATGGCCACCGTAACCTACATAGAACATGAAATAGAGTTCAGTGTGACTGTTTTACTTAGGATGTAGTTAATCAAAATGTTGAAAGGAAGATGCTGAACCATGGAGTATCCAGAATAGGCAAAATCTGATGCACCAAAGTTGATGCCATCAAAGACAAATGCCAATGCATTGATGGGCTGAGTTAGCGCCACAAACTGCAAAGAAGAATAATGATTTATGTGATTTTAAGGAGAAAACTAAAGAGTTGTTGATTTGGAAGTTTTCAAGTGTAATACTGGAATCCCTATGCTGATGAGATGCAGAACATTATCATCCTTTGTGAACAACTTGGCTCCAAAATGCAACCCCAAACCGAGCATGAAAGCGAGCGTCAATCCCAGAACAAACCCAAGCTGCATAAATCACATAATTTACCACTGTAAAATCCAAATAAGTTTCATATGAAAGAGCTTACATTCATTTTGATTTTCTACCTGGAGTACCCGAGATGCGGTGGATCTTGCTTTCTCGTAATCTGAATTAGCAAATGCACTAGCAAGGATTGCCTAGAATAAAGAAAGATTAGATAAAAGACATGACACTTATCTAGTAATTTATGCATACAAAAACTTTATGATAAACAGATTTGGGTTTCATCACCTGCCCTGCCACAGCTAGCCCATCAGCTAGAAGAGAAGTAGTCAACCAAACTTGCAAGCAGACCTGAAATGCAGCCATTGGAGTGGGCCCCTAATGGGCAGCCATTGATGCAGCCAAGGTGATACAGAATGTAGCAGCCACAACTCTCATCAACAGCAGAAGACCTGAATTGATAATGAACAATGTAATGTCAATTTTGCATATTCTTCGTGTACTATATAAGCGAAACAAAATTGCAGAATAAAGACGCTTTACCGTTTTTGAGAAATCTGCTGAATTGCAAGTCCTTGAAATGTGGTGGTAATAGATCAATTTGTTGCAATAGTTTCCAAAAAAGTATAGCTGAAATTAGGTACCTGAGATTAAAAATTGATCATGATGATTTTCTTTTTACAAGGGAGCCAAAAACAAGGTCCGTACTTACGATTGAATTATAGACTTACTGAGATATGACATGGGCAATGGCAGCTCCACTCACTCCCAACCGAAAAACGAAAATGAATATTGGGTCGAGAATGATATTAGTTGCATCTCCTGCTACTGCAAGATTCAGATCATTGACAAGAATGTTGTGTCAATGACAAAGGAAAATATAAATTCAACTAGAGAGCTGATCTTATAAGCATAGTTTCTTCATTTGGATTTCTTACCAGTGGCATATAATGGAGTTTTTGTGTCCTTAAAACCGCGAAAAACCCCTTGCATAGCCAATGATACTAAGACCGCTGGGGCACCGAGTGATCTTATGGTCAGGTACTTTTGCGCTGGGGGTAGCATAGGAGAATCCTATACATCAAAATGTAAATATGTTTTAACATGATAAGAATACCTGAAAAATCATTTCTACCAGATTTTCAAGATTTGGTAAGAGTTAAAAAAAAACTGTTGATGGGGGTATTCGCCGTATTCCTTAAGGGTGCATTTGGATTACTCTGTGCATTATAATGTACAATACTCCGCGTTGCATTAAACAAAATGATGCATTATCAAGTGTAATCCAAACAGACCCTTTCTTATGTGAAGAAACATACTTACAGAATTGATTCCCATATACTTCAACAATGGTTTAGCCAGAGAAATGAGGAATATTGTTTGAAGAATGCCAAGAATTGTGCCAATAATCAAGGCAGATGAAGCAGATGGAATGTGCCTCTTGTGATGCTTGGGTATGTTTATTGTGTCAAGGGTTTTAGAGTTTGATTCGTGACAGCTCTCACCTGAATCTATATAGAAAAGAGGAATGAAGTACTAAAATGTGAAATGAGCATTTTTAGCACTTTTGAGAGTAAGAGAAAGCAGGAAAGAATAAAAAGTCATTACCTGCTTGAGGAATCAACTCTTTAGTTTCATTACTATTACAACCAGAAGACATCTCCAAGTCTTCAATCTCCATTGATGTAGCCTTAGCATCTTCCTCAGCAACAAAGGAAGTAGTTATGCTCACAAGAGGAAAAATTGCAATTCTTGAGACTTGGTTGAAAAGGGCAATTGAGACTCCAACAGCAGCAAGTTCAATTGGGCCTGTTTTAATAGGATTTGTAAATAATAGAAAATATAAACATTTTTGTGAAGAGGGAAAAAGCATAATAACAACTACCAATATGGCCAATGAAAGCTGTGTCTACTAAAGAAGCAATTGGATCAGCTGCCAAAGCCATGGCTGCAGGAAGTGCAATCTGTGCAATTTCAAGGCCGAGTTCATCCAATTTGAAAACCATCCTGTTCATGGAAACAACTTCTTAGAAATTTGAACTAACTTGCACTTACCAAATTGTGGTAGTTAATTAATCAGTAGATGTACAAACATGCCAAAAAGGATCATTACCTTGCATTCTTGAAGAGAATAAAGAGTGGGATGTTTCGATTCTTCTCTGGATCAAAGAACCCATCTTTCTCTGCCATTGAACCGAGAACCAAACTCCTAAGCCGGTCTATTGTCTTTAAGTATCGTTTGGTAGATTGGAGGCAGTTTGATCACAGAGAGAATAAGATAAAAAATAGGAAATGGGTATTTAGCACCTGCAAATTTTCACATGAAAAGCACTGAATTAAGTTCATACAACAAAATTCAGGTGGTGTGAAGAATGAAAACACTTGCAAATGAGCAAAAGAGAGTGTATTTTTTATTTATAAATAGTAAAGTTAAAGGTGCTAGGCTACAAGAGTTGTCCACTGGGAATACATGCGCCTACCTACTGGACACTTGTGATTCTCTTGAACACAAAATTTTATGGTTTTTCTGGTGGTTATCAAATGAAATGGAACTTGGGTTTCTGTCTTTTTCTGGGGAAATAGAGCAAAAATATGCGTTATTAATATATCATGGGGAGTTCATTAACCACCCATTCAAAGGGGCTTTGAAAAGCCAAATACAATGATGAGAAAAAATCAGAAATAGAAGTAACCTGATTAGGAACGTACTCGAGTTGTGGGGAAGAAGACAAGGTCCCCACAAAGCCTAATTTTCAGAATCTTACTCTTCCAAAGAAATTTCCAACAAGGGTCTTCTCAAACACATCTCTGTGACTCTGTCCCAATCTACACACCCATATAAGTCCTTAATTATGTGGGTATTATTGCTAGTAGCCTAGTATAGAATATGTTAACGGAATACATGATGGGATAATGAGTTTCTGACAGGGAAAGCACATTTGTATGTTGGAGATTTGTTTATTAAGTGCTCCATGAAATTGAAGAAGATTTCATGGAGTTTATAATGGCCTCTTCACGGAGATTTCATGGAGTTGATAATGGCCTCTTCACGTCGTCCCCTTTTTAGAATTTTAAACGTAACGCTTCTCTGCTTTGCATTCCTTTCCTCGGAAATGAAGGCAACCGTTTCATCCATGTTGCACCACGCCACCAAATTAAACAAGATTGATTTACATATTAGTACCTGTAATGGAAATTAAACAAGAGCCTAATTATTTGTTTTTTTGTCTGAACAAGAGCCTAATTATTGATGTCTTAAATGTCCTAAAGGTATTGCATTCCTAGAATCAGTTCTATAGCATTTGGCAATTGGGTACTAAATGTCTCTTTCCGCTTGCTTGTTAAGCTAGTCCTGCCGAAAAAGAGAGGGAAAAGAAAAAGGGAAGCAGGGTTCATATCAAATAGTTGAGAACGACCTTTACAATTTAAAACTCATCTTGGTTGGATTGACTCGATTCACTATTTTAAATAAATTATAGTATTATTTATATTAAATATTATATTTTATTTTATTTTATTATTAATCTATTTATAAATAATACTTTTATTATTAATAGATATTACTTCATATTAGTTTGAAATATTTATTTGATGTTTTATCTATATTATTCAAATAACCACAAAAAAAAATTGACACGAAGATGGCAATGGCTTAGGTGGTGGGTGGGTGATAATTTTATCACCCATTGGTTTGCCTTTTCAGGTGCATTTGTTCGTCATTCATGAGGTGTATCGGGTCGAATGATGGGTGAAGAACATATATCGGGTGTATCGGGTCCCTTAATATGTTCGAGCTTTCACCCGTTTTTCAAGTCGGATGAGTTATCCATCAAATGCAAGTGAGATTGCCAACCCAGACGCTCTCAACTCGTTAGGGACACCCAAACCCGTAGACGCTCTCAACTCATTAGGAAGACCCAAACCCGTAACATAATTATCCAATTGAGCCATAAATTTGAATGACCCAAACTCGTTTTAACCCGAATCTAGCCTAGCCAACCCATTTGACAAGTCTAGGCGTCTAGCAGTGTTGTATTAGCCAATCTTATCGAAACACTCCAATGCCTTGTGGGCCGGAAAAGAAAATTGACATACTGAAAAAGATCCACAAGAAAAGGCGTCTAGCACCTCTCGGCTCTCGTTGTGGAAAGCCACATTTATGGCGACAAGTTTAGCAGTTTTTAAGAAGTTTAACAATCATATCTCGCTTTTGAACGAGCTACAACTCATTATTGAGTCATTGTAATGAATAAATACCAAGATTTTTCAAGCAAAAAAGATAATGAGATGAAGGTCAAAAATTTTATAAGTCATCCTGGAGGATGATAAATAATGGACAAAGGTCTGAATTCTCTAGGTCGACAAATTCTAAGAGGATTGTTTACCACAAACCAATGAATTTCCACCAAGCCCCTCCTACACCGAGCCAGATGATGATATTAACAACCGAGATGAGGAAGCCATAGCCCCACCATTGGGCAAGGGGTACATAATTGGCACCGTAGAAAACCGGGGCTGACCCAATACCGTAGTGTGTGAGCCCGCCCATTAGATTGGACAGGAAGGAGAGCACCATAGCTGCAAAGTACGGCGGAGTTCCAAGGGCGCTGGCCACTGATAAAAACGCTGTGAACATGGCCCCGATGTGTGCTGCGCCACTTGCAAAGAAGTAGTGAGAGTAGAAGTAGAGGAGGACTAGGATGCCGAAAGATAATTGCCATGAAAGGCCTAGACCGCCAACAAACTGCCAAGAACAGTTGAACAACACCGTCATCAAAAAATATGAAATTCATACCGGAAAATAGTCAGATTTGGGCAACCCAATATGATGGCCTCATTATATCAGCTAGGGACTTTTAAAATATCTTACTGTTTGGTAGGGGAGGAGTTTTTAAGAGAATTACAATATCAGTGAATATCATGATCATCATAAAAAATGATTTTAGTTAGTTCAGGTAAGGTTGAATTCTATAATCTTTTTATTTTTTTTTATTTTTTTTTATTGGGGTTCACTTTTTTGCTATAGGGTTTTAGAAATCAACCCAGAGAGTTTTTATGAACTCCATCTAAACATGACCAAATATATAGAGCATGAAATATAATTCCATACGATAGGCGAAGTGAGATTTAACCACAAGATGGAATATACTTGTTGAAGGTAAAAGAAGACAATGAAATGTAGTAGAAGAGAAGAAAAACAAACCTTCACCACAGTTTCACTGAACCAAGAAATAAGGCCATACTTGTTGAGATAGCCAGCCATGGCAATTAGAGCAGCAAACCATGTAAGGGTATCCCAGGCAACTGACTCAGCTAAGCACTCTTTCCAGGTCACAACGCCAGTAATCAAGAGGATGGATAATCCAAGAATAGCGGCTGTGACAGCATCCACATTCAAAACTCCTCCAAAGACCCACAGACCCACCTGGCAATGTCATTAGGTAAAGAGACAAGTTAAAATTCATTTTTATGGGACTAACCTATAGATGTCTGGAACTACTAGTAGACAAAGTGACAAAAGATGGCATTGTAAGGAATACGCCTCCCCCACAAAGCGAACCACTTGTTGGCATGTATTCAATACATACAGTATTTACTCATCCAAATTGCAGACCAAAATAGAGAAGCCTAAAGAAGCAATTTTGATAAGAAATCAAGCTCAAAAGAAGCAAACAGAAGTTTGTTTTGGCAAAGTTCACAAAATGCTCAGAAATAATAATGGAAGGGCTAACTGGGGAACTCATATAGTCATATGGTGGTATTAGCATCCCAATACATTCCTTCATCACTTGAATAAGGGGATGGCAGCAAAACAACAATGTAAGCTTAATAAAGCTAATCTTAAGACAATGAGGCTACTCATAAGCAAAAGGACAAGGAAATAGAAAAGTTGCAGACTTTACAGCTCTGGACATTGACACTAAATGATGTGGTAAGAACTAAGAACAATTTAAAGATAAAACTGCATTGGTGCCAACAGAGTAGTGCAGAGATCTTGCCCAAAGACATTTGCAAGTGTAGATCAACTAATAATTGCCATCCTTGAAAACATTGCATGAAACTAAATAAATCACCTATTTTCGAAGATCGCCCAAAAATGAGAACAAAAGAAAAGACCATCCAAAAAAATACAAAAATGAAATATTAGCATCAAGGGAAATACCGTAAGCAATAATGTCCCAGCCATGATGATTTCATTCTTGCTCATCGGCCCCATCGTCGCCAGCTTCTCCTCGGCAAGCCTAGGCGCATCGGGACTGCTCTTCACCGTGGGTGGATAAATCAAATACAACAACATCGGAACCACTATCAAAGATACCAATCCAGGCACAATTGCAGCCTTTGCCCAATCCGTCCACCCAATCGTCTGCTGAATCGTGTTGAAGGTCAAAGTGGCGCTCAATGGATTAGCAGCCATGGCAGTCAAGAACATGGCGCTCGAAATCACAGACGTCTGGAAACAAGTAAGCATCAACCATGACCCTAACTTCCTCTCCGTACCATCTCCGACATTGCTTCCACAGGCAACGCAAAGAGACTTCACCAATGGAAGGAAAATCCCACCAGCCCTAGCGGAGACGGATGGAATCGCAGGTGCCAACAGTGCTTCACTGAAAACCAAACTGTAACCTAACCCTAGCGAAGAGCTACCAAATAATCGAACGAACTGATACGCAATTCGGTTCCCCAGGCCGGTCTTGATGAACCCTCTGGCAAAGAAGAAGGCAAGCGCAATCAGCCATGGGATCGGGTCACCGAAGGCGGAGAAAGCGGCGGAAAAAGTCAAGGTTTTAGTGACGACGGAGGCGCCGAGGCCCATGAGCGCGACCGCGCCGAGTGGAAGTGGCTGGGTAATGATACCGACGATGGTGGCAAGGAAGATCGCCAGAAGCTGCCACGCGTTCTTGGAGACCCCCGCCGGCGTCGGAACAAACCAGAGAATCACTCCAGTGGCTATCGACGCCATTAGTGGTTTCATAGCGGCTCCCTGCCATGGCTGGGACGGCGGAGCTACCGGCGCGGGGGTAGAAGCCGCCGCCGATGCCCGAAGGCGGTGGGGATTCGGATCGGATTTCGAGGTGGAGGATGGAGAGAATTGAGCCGGAAGAGAGAAGAAGCGATTGTGATTGGTGATGGAGGAATTCTGGACGGTCGATCTGAGAGGAAGGCGGGAGATGAAAGGTCGAGGTTTGAGGGAGCGAGGTTTGAGAGTTGGGAGGGATCGATGGTGGAGAGAGAAAGAGGAGGTGAGAGCTAAGGACGCCATTGAAAGGCGTGGACAGAGAAAGCGCTTACCTGCGACTGCGAGGGAGAAAAAAGGGGGCAGGAAGAAGAAGAGAAGACTGATGTGAGAAAAATGAGAAGAGAAGTGCGATTTCAAGGAAGCACAGCCGTTGGATTTCGAGGATCAGACGGCAGAGAGTAGGTGAGAATATACGAAAGGGTTGCACCTGTGCGAGTCTGTGTGACCCTTCCGCAGTATCGAAAGTCAACAATTTTACAAGTCTCATGCATAGTGCTGCAATCCGCCCCTAGAGATCTCCGGTGGAGGATCTCCGCCACCGGATCGGGTTGCGGGGACACGTGGGAGGAACCTACTGGTTGTTATTTTCCCTAGTGAAGCATGTGCACTGTCGTACTACATACAAAAAGGGTTGCAACGTGGCAGAAGATGATTGGCTTGACTAAGATCAAAGGCACGCATTGGATGATTTGGCGGATGGTTGGTCCAAAATGATCGCTAAAGCTTAAAGGTCCATTCCATTCCACACAAAAAAACAGCTTAAAGGTGCCAGCGTGTACTTGGATTTTAGCAGGTAAACTCGCAGCCACAAAGAAGGCCCGAGAGGAAATCGCGAGGACCAACAAATTTCAGTGGGAAAAACTGGGCCCAAGTAAATATGATTTTGGGCCTCAATTAGAACTTTGAAATTGACAATGTAATTAGTATTGGGCCGTGTTCCAGCCGCTAAAATAACTTTCTAATTATATGAAATATTGTTTGGACTATTTGGAAGAATGTACTATGTTATTTTACTTATCTAAAATAGCCTTGGGTATTTGGTTCAATAGTTAGACTTTTGGGGTAGTAGTCCTAAGTCACATTTTCGAATAATAAGCTATTTATGAAATTATAAAAATTATTATATTGCTTAAATTTTTTTTTTTTGATAAGCTATTGCAACAACAACAACCATTGACAAAAATTAGGCTACCAGTAAAGGCTAGCCTAAATCACCATCTACTAGATGGTGATCTTGATACAACAACAACAAACCAAACCTAGTCAAAACAAAATTTAAAGTGTCAAATCTTCAAATCTTGAAAACTTCGAACCTTCAAATCTTCAGATCTTCAAATCAGTAGTCAAAAGAAATTTCACATCAAGGGGAAAGCGCAACTCATAACCACCCAGATCCAATCGAAATCAGAGCAAGAGAGAACGACCAACGCATATAGATCTGGAATCGAGCGAAGGAGCAAGAGAGCAGAGATTAGACGCAAGGGTGTGTGGAAAGCTTACCATTACCCGTCGCTACAATTCTCCCAAATCAGGCGAGACTCACGACCGTCTGACCGGCCCACCAGCGAAGCTGCCATGGCCAGGCGTTGAAGGAGGGGAGCAGAGCCCGAGAAGAGAGAACAAGAGAGGCGGGAAGTGTAGATCTAGATTTGGGTAGTTGAAGGGGAGAAGAGGAAGAGAAGGAGGAGGCCGGCTCCCTTGGGAGCGTTTAGGGCCGGCTCCTTCTCTACATTTTGAATAAAACTTGCTAAAATAAAAAGAATATTGAATCGGTTTAAGGTCAAGATTGTGTATTTTTTAAGACTGTTTTACAAAAGAATAATTTTACAGATTTTAGATGAATCTTCCCAAGAAAAAGTTTCCGATGAGGCTGCACTTTATTAATGCTTTACTCACATATTCTTCGGGTTTGTTTTACTGTTTTAGCTTTGAACTAGTTGAATTTCCGTATCGTTCATAAGTTTTGTTTGAATTTCTCAATAAAAAAGTGTGAAGGTTTATAAAGATATTAGATATTTATAATTTAAAATTGTATAAATAATTGTTTCAATTTCTAAATAAAGATTGTGCGAGACCCTACAGAATTGGTTATGTTACTTCAAAAACACCATTATTTACATATTGATATGTGAGAAAAAGGCTTGGAAATGTATTTTTTTAGACCAAAGTGTAACAAAGTCTAAGTTTGTCCGTACATCAAAAGATCTTGGTAGGTGAATATCTCGAGAAATGTTGCCCTGCTCTATTTGTGAATGCATCATATATTTGTGATCAGGTTGTAAGGCAAATTAATAATATCACTTTATTATTGACTATAATTTTAATTACTGTTAAGCTAGAGCGTGAAAAAGGTCAGAGTGATCAGTGATTGCCGGAAGTTGGTAGGCTAAAATTCCAATGCTTAAAAGTGATATTAATTTATTAATTAATTCAGCTGACTTCAAGTTCACGTTATTTCTTCATTAAGAGAAATTATCTGCTGTCAACACATGCATCACAAATCACAATCCCATGTATGTCATATCATATATGTGAAAACTACCATTACCAATTTACCATACGATATCGATCAGATCAAACCAGGCCAAATTAACGCACCCCTGTCAAACTGCATGGTGAAATTGAAACAAAGAATCAAGTACTAAACTCTGCATTACTCTTAATTATCTCTCTCAAGTCTCAAAAGTCCCTCCTTTTTTTACCCCTGGTGTGTAAAATAATCATCAGTACATTTATTACTCTCAAGAATGCAATGCAATCCTCCATAATTATGGATTAGCAAGCCAAGATATATCATCAGAAACGGTAGCTTATATTTTAATCAACATGATGAACAACGCAGCTCCACTCATCTCGTCACAAATGGTGCACTTTGATGAGGTGACCTATGAGTAGACGTGTCAATCCATTAGGTGAAAAGGTTTGCATTAAGTTTAGTCACTTTAAAAATTATCAACAATATCTGATACTCATTTTAAGTTCAAACTATCAATCAATATTAAGTCAAATAACTACAAGCTTGCTAATTCAGGATTATACATTTGAAAAATACTCGACCGGCATTAAGGGCATAGTTAGTTTAATTTCACATTTGATTAGTAATGTAGTATAAATAAGAGATAATTCGAATTATTTAACAAGCTAGTCAAAATAATTTACAACTTGGTATGCATTTGAGAAATATTCAACTGGACTTAATCACATAGTTTAATTTCACATTTTGATTACTATACCTAATTAAAAGTCACTTTATAAGTCTTACATTTTAATTTCACATTTTCACTACTATACCTAACTAAGTTCGAATATAAGGTTTTTTTATGCATCAAAAGAAGCTTTCTTAATTGTGAGCCAAAAAGAGGCAACAAGACAAAGGGGAAAGAAGGGTTTTTTGCCCTTGAATCTTAAGGAATGTGAATCAATACAACTTATAATGTGTATCATTACATTTTATAATGAACCTTAATATATAACAACATACTGAAATTTAAACCCCCAATAACACCACCATTTCTTTGTACATATATGGCTACAAATATACCATAAACAAGTCCCTAAAAAGTGTAACACCTAACTAGCTCTTCTTATAGCTATTCACATATCTCTTCACAGCAATGGATGCATTATTCCTTCCACATCTATAGTACAATTATATGAAATATCATCACCTGTTTATGGGGGTACATCTAAGAATTTATCCATCATCAGCCAGACCCTTTATTCTATGAGCAATACCCACAATACCAAATTTCAAATATAATGAAAAGAATATAAGAATATGATCAGAATGAAGCAGCAGCTTGTGAAAGGGGGTTTAATTTTTTTATAATTTGGAAATCTCAATGGAGTTTTGGAATGAAGAAGGCTTTTACTCTCAACTTTGGTAATCAAGAAAAGGAAAAGAAGAAGCCTCTTTCATCAGCTCATCCAAGTCCCATTCTCCAAATCTTATATCATCTCCTTCCCAATTATTCTCAATCCCAGCTGAAGTCATCTCCACACAATTCTCTATTGAACTATTCACACAATTAAACTGATTGCTGTCCAAATGAAAATTGTTGTTGTTGTTGTTGTTGTTGTTGTTGTTGTTGTTGTTGTTGTTGTTGTTCTTACCAAAAACACCTGGTGTTTGCACATTCTCTTCTTCAATGCAGAAACTCTCCAAAGAAGGGACACAGAATTCCCCATCTAGACCATTCACAAGGCAATTCTTACTATCATTATTATTATTATTACCGTGGTGACCTCCAAGATTTCCATAGTTACCAAAATACCCATGTTCACTACCTCCATTGTTCAGCATCCCAGATTGAGCCATGCAAGATGGTGACGACGTCGTCGTCGAAGACGAAGACAGTGATCTGTTGAAGTATCCACTTGCAAGTGCAGGCATGTGGATTTCAACAAGACTTTGGCTTGCTAAAGGCTGCTGCTGATTAATGGGTTCCATTGATGTTGATGATGGCATAGAGTTTATGTACATGGGCATCATCATGGCTTGTTGATCTTGTTGCGCCCTTGGCCCTGAAGATGATGAATCACTCGCATTAGGCGATGATGATGATGTGTTGTTGTTGTTGTTGTTGTTGTTGTTGTTGTTCTTCAGCCTTTTCTTTATGGTTGAATTCCAAAAGTTCTTTATTTCATTGTCGGTTCTACCAGGCAAGCGAGCTGCAATTTGAGACCACCTTCAACACAAGAAAAAAGGGAAAAAGAAAATCAAAATCATACAAGAACTATTTTTTTTCTAAAGTAGCTTTCAACTGATTCGCAAAGCAAAGTGCATGTATGTTGACCAGATCTGAAATAGGCTAAAGGGCTCGGTCTGTTTCATGACAACACTAAAGAGATAAGGATAAAATGAAAAAAAGAAAGAAAGAAAAAAGATTGAGTATCTTCAACTCAAAACACATACTTTGAATCCAAAACACGTACCCATGTCCCTTTCGATTTTGTTTCCTCATGAATTAAACAAAGATAATATTCCATGGAAACATCAAAAGCCACGTAGTGCTGCTACCAACAAGGAGCATGGGATTAAGGATTCAACACTGATGTGTACACATTATGGTCACTTCTTATCCAAACTTAATTACCAGTATTCATATCAATTAATCATCTTGTAATATCCTGGCCTAGAACACAAAATTAAAAAAAAAAGAACATAAAAGCAAATTCAAGAGATATATGCATCTTAATTATCTTTAAGACTTTAATCAATAGACTTTAGGAAGATCATATGAAATTATTTACCTGTTGCCTAGGAGAGAATGTAAGTGGACAATGAGCTCTTCCTCTTGAGGGGAAAAAGCACCTCGCTTTAAATCAGGGCGAAGATAATTAATCCAACGAAGGCGACAACTCTTACCACATCTCTGAAGACCAGAATTCCTGGCCACATCACTCCAACAGCCTTGTCCATTAGTAAGCATGTAGTTTATGAGCTTCTCATCTTCTTCAGGTGACCATAAACCCTTTCTGAGCTTGACGCCATTAGCATTGGTTTGAGAATTGTTATGATCAGGATTGTAGTTCTTGTCAGAGGAGTTATCAGGTGTAGGCTTCCTCATTGTAAGTGAAGGAGCTTAGTTTCTGTAACTTGTGCTATGTAGAGAAATCAAGACTTTATAGGAAACCAGGCCGGTTCTTACAAGGGACTAGATAAAGTGAACTGATGAAGTTCATGATTGTGATGGAAGCTTTGGTTTGCTTAGATTAGGGGAGGAGGCAGAGTTGGTTGATGGGTCAATAGAAAACGGTTTCAAAGGCGATAGTAAAAGAATATGTGTATGAGAGAGAGAGGGAGAGAGAGAGAGAGGCGGTCGTCTTGTCTTTGACTCCATAGCTAGCCTTGTATTTTTGCTTGCTTTGCTTCCTTCACTCACAAGGTAATAATCATGTCATCTTTGTAGCAAAGAGAGCGTGGAAACAAATGCTTGTGTTCTAACCAAGCTAAGATTTTTGCTTCCAAAACACATTATCTCCATCTCTCTCACATGAATCTACACACGTGTAATAGAAGTTAGGATAAAAATATATATGGCCAAAAAGAATGATGTTTTGATCATTTATGTATGATCTTTTAAGCCAGGCCATCCGGTAGTTTCTTTTTTACCATAGTGGATAACAAGCAATTATAGTCTTTGCAGGAAAATGAAAAGGGAAAAAGAAAATGGTCTTAGTATGAGCAACTATAATGCAAAATACCCATGAATACAGTAGAAAGGAGAGATGGGCTAGAATTCCACAGAGCTTTTTTCCAGAATTGATAAAAGTTGCAAAGCCATTAATCAAAGCTTTCACCTTGTCATCCTCTGGAACATATTTCCTGTCACCTGGCTACAATATTGCAATCAAATAGCCATGTAGAATTCCAGAAATAAATCCTATATTCACATGAGACACCCAAAAATTAAAATCAAAGTACCCACATGTTTAAGCATGATGGTAAAATCAAAGTACCCACTTGTTAGAGAATTGGTAAATATGTAAGAAGGTAAGTACAAAAGCTACTTAACCCACTTGTTATTTTCCACTAATTTCACTGTTTCTGTACTTTTATTTCATTACTTGAACAAAAAAATGCATATGGCACACTGAAGCTTCTATAACTGCGCTGTAACTTTGTCCTTAAGCACTCTGCAATGTCAACATTAATAAGGAAACTTTCCTTGAACAATATAGTCAGTCTCTTGTAAGATAGCAAACCTGATCAACTAATGTTTTTCAACAAAAACTGAAAACACATTGTTTGGTCAAATCAGATTCTCTTGAAGTCATAGCAGCAATGAGATTCAAGCATAACAAGATATACATACTGTATCTAAAAATTTTCAGTATGCACCAACAGCCTGACCCTTGTTGCAAATTATAGCTTAAACTCAAATTAATAGGAGTTTAAATTATACTTGATTAATCACATTGGAGCCCCCTCAAAGAAGTTTTAACACACATATTATTTTGTGGGAAAGAACACCAAAAAGATAACATATTTATTCAAGATTTACAGGCATGACTTGCAAGTTGCAACCTCAGAGATCATTTACTGAAATCCTAATCTTGAAAAGGAAGGAATGACAGGTACAACAAAATCAATTAAGCTTTTCATAGGGACAAATGGGGGAAATTCAGAAATGATGACATGATTAACATGATTTAGATTGTGTGGTTAACAAATTGAATAATTTTCCAATAGGGGAACAAACAGCCAACATGCTGCACGAGAAAGCCATCAAGCAAGACTAAAGAAATAAATATAAAAACAGTTTGCTTCCGCATGCATCCTTGAACCTTGAGAAGCTAAAATTGGACCCTGCACTGGCAATGTAGCATATAGAAGTAGTAAAAAATTAGTAGAACCAGGGAGAAAGAATACTGAGGAGAAACAACAAGGTACAAAAAAGTGTATAGGTAGAATGAAAGTTACTCCATAGAACTCTTTTTTCACTTTTTGATGCTTTCTCTTCACTATAATCTCCAAAAAGGCTCCTTTTTTGAAATGCAAAAAAAAAAAAAAAAAAAAAACACAACAAGGCCCTACAGAAGTTAGATAGGTCTCATGAGTAGGCTAGTTGGGAAAACGAAAATAGAAAGACAAAGATACCATAATGTTCAATTCAGACACGAGAACCATTATAATGTCTATCCATCAACAAGAAAAGTTGCATGCTCAAGAATCAATTTAAGATTGAGGACTGACTGCCCACTTGACCATGCAACCATGCAATAAAAGAAGCATAGCTATTCGGAAACTGTGAATTTGTCTTTTACCGTCACATTAAACCCTAATCGGAAGGCAATGAAGAGTTTTTTTGACAAATTTCTCATTTTCCGTTGGAAAGGTAATTTCTTACCGCAACCGGTTCTTACGGTAAAGGATCGAACTAAGAACTGTTTTAGATCGACGTTCCATGCAGGAACGAACCGATGAGACGCGGCGATTGATCAGAATCGGAAATTTGGTAGACGCCGCTAACCTCCGACGCGCCGTAGTGGGAAATCCCGGTGGACAGTGACTTCACTTGTTTGTTCTGGTAACGATGCAACCAAACCCATTTTGAACAGGGCTTCTTTGTTATAGGCCTTTGCTTTTTGTATGGGCTGGGTAACATTTAGCCTGTGTTCTTAGAACTAGCTGGGTTGGGCCGATCAGAGTTACATGGTAGCTAGGGCTAGGCTAGGGCTGGGATTGAGCAAAAATTGGTCCACAAACTGAATTGGACCAAACAGAGGAAATATTGGTTCAATCCTCGGTTCAAGAAATTTTAAAAATCGGTTTCCCAGTCAAAACCTATGGAAATGTTTTTTTTTTATATTTGGTAAAATATATTTTATGCTTATATAAACTCATATATTTATTTCACGTTGTGATAAAATCTATTTTTTATGTGTTATATAATGATACTTTTACATATATATTTGTTCTTACAAAAAGTTTCTAGTCCAAAGTTGAACCGGGCTAGAAACAAAACTAGACCAAGAAATATTGGTCTAGTTCTCTTCATTATTTTTGGAATTTCGGTCTGAACTTGGATTGGATTGTGGGCTGAAATCTAGGCCTTGTTTCACTTTTTCCACAAAACTCCTTTATATCCAAAAATCATTTTTAATACTCTTAAAATTCGTGCAACTCTCTCTGTTTTTTACGTTTTTTTGAGACATTAAAAATCACTTTTTACCTAAAAATGTGGATTGAGGACCGATTGATAATTTTCCGGTTTTAAAATGGCTTTGGACAGTTTAAAAAAACACTATATTGAATTTTATAAAATTTATAACATTAAACTGGGTTTATTTTAATTTTAAAAAATGGGCTTATATTGCATAAATTTTATATTTGTATAATGTAAATGGGTGTTATCAAATTGGGGCTACTATGGTGGGGATTCTTCATAAAGAGTTGGAAGGAATTGGTTAGACATAGAGGATGTGGTAGCTTCATGGAGGACTAATATTTGAGTAGCGAAAACACTTAATTTTAAATATGAGCGCATATTTTAAGAAAAATATTTGCTCTTGCAAATTTTACAAAAGAAGTAATAGTTGTTGTTGTATTTATAAAAATATCAAAATTAAAAATGATTTCCAAAAAACATAAATCAAACATTAAACCTTCATTTTATCACTCCAGACCCAAAATAGCATGAAAATAAAGAGTAACATCATTTTTCTCTAATGCCACTTCCTATTAAATTAAACATTAAGAACAATTCACTATTATCATTGGTTCACATTTCACACTCACTGATAACAAAGTGAGATAATATGATATGATTAGTGTATCTTATGATCCAAATAAATTGGTAAAACGATTTTTGGTATTTTTTATGCTTTCATTTTTCTATTGAATATGGGCCAGTGTCTCCCGAACTCTCCCTTTCCCCCCTCCTCCTAAACCATCTATTAGTAAACCACACCTACAAAAACTGAAATATCTTATCTTATATACAAAGTTATGATTTGATGCTATTGTTAATATCTCATATCCATACACCTTTTCTTTGGTTGAAATCTGTATATTTGTTTATGTATAAAGGACTTTCATACCCTTTCATGATATCAAATCTTTTAAGTTTTAACTCTCTCAAACACACGTCCATAACCGTATCAGTATTAAAATACAATGTCAATTCAATTCAATTTCTCCTCCTCAAACTATATAACAAGCCCTTTTATTATATCAAATCTTTTAACTCTCTCAAACACACGTCCATAACCATGTCAGTATTAAAATACAATGTCAATTCAACTCAATTTCTCCTTCTCAAACTATATAACAAGTGGCTTGAACTTTTCCTTACCACTTTAGGAAAATTCACACTTCAATCTTCATGCCAATGGTTTTTCTCCTCAACCTATCAGACTATCCAAATTAGTAAATGTTAAATTACATAGTCTTCCCATGTATCTATGGTTCCATTTCAATGGGTATATTTAACATTGTCAATCATAAAATCCAAAGTCACCGCAAATAAACTTTTTTATTTTTCAGAGATCACATTTCACTCTTATCTTCTTAAAATAAGAAGAAAAAATTTAATTTAATTTTTCACATAACACATATCACATATCATTTTTATCTGTCACAAAATAAGAAGAGAATCAAATTTTATTTAACCCCTCTCATTTATGAATTCCCAAAATTTATGCTCTAATGATTATAGATAAAGTTCGCATTTTATGTTCCTGCTTGCGCACGATAGCGTGAACACTTCGGATCCAATCCAAGACTCACCACTATAGCTTCCAAAGCACGCAGCGCACTATATCTTCCAATGTACGCAGCCAAGGCGCACTGTAGCATTATAACACCGTCTTGGGCTGAAAATTTCCCTCCTCGTATGGATAAACCCCTGAGCGTCTGAGAACCGCCAAAATTACACACGCAGAGGGAGAAGAAGATATGGCGTTGAAGACGACAATGGGCGATCCATCCACAATTTCCCGAACATGGTGTACTAATTTTTCCATTCCTTCCATATCTCGGTTTTGTCCAACTTTTCCGATTTCTCTTGAAAATCCCCTCTCTAAACCCTTCTTAAACTTCCGGCTTCGCCACTGTACTTCTTCTGATCGAGTTACTCACCGCATAAATCTGGAAGAAGAAGGGATCGAAGAAAACACTGAATTTCTGGAGAACGAAGCGTACGAGAGCGATTGGGATGATGTGACTGATGCAATTGATGAAAAGGAGCTCGAAGAAGAAGCGAAGAATGTGGTCGGCGAATACTCTCGATCGCTTTCACGTGAATTGAAAATTGGTAAGTATTCGACTTCAAACTGAGCCTATGCACTATGTTATTATCGGTTTTGTTTATTCTTTTTCGCATTTTGGCGATAGAGGATCAAGAGGTGGATGATACGAAGAAAGGTGGGAGAAGGCAAGGAAGGAGTAAAATTACACCCACCAGAAATGTTCGTAAGCATTTTAATCTGCTTCGATACTTTTACTAATTTAAAGGATATAGCTGATTATTTACTTTTTATCCCAGCGCAGATTCCTGACAAATGTCTTCCTCGAGTTGCAATCGTTGGCAGACCAAATGTTGGCAAGTCTGCTTTGTTCAACCGCCTTGTTGGGGTATTTTTCCGTTCTGTTGTTTTCACTGTTAAACTTAGCTTGAATATTAGAATCTCTGAGTTTATTTCGCATCAAAGTAGTGATTTCCAGCAATACATCTAAAAATGAATATTTGTTACCGCAATTGTCTTATCCTCATATAAGTGTAAAATTTACATGTATAGGGAAATAGGGCTATTGTAGTAGATGAGCCCGGGGTGACCAGAGACCGCCTATATGGTAGATCCTTTTGGGGATCTCATGAGTTCATGGTAATAGACACTGGAGGTGTCATGACTACTCCAAAATCACAGGATAATCTCATGGAAGATTTGAATATATCAACTACTATTGGAATGGAGGGAATTCCGTTGGCTGCTAGGGAAGCAGCTGTTTCCAGGATGCCATCACTGATTGAGAAGCAAGCCGCTGTGGCAGTGGAAGAATCATCTGTTATTATTTTTCTGGTTGATGGTCAGGTATATATATTACTCGGGCAGCAAATTTTTATGATCTTTTTAATTTATCTGATTTTCCCCATGACTTGTTTTGTTTTCAGCTTTATATATGATACTTATAAACACAGTTCATGTAAAGATTGGTTGGATCGTAGTTTCTAGGATTGTGGAGGTTCAGCTGAATCAATAGGTTACTATGGTATAGCTATGTTATTTAGTTCCATGATGCACTTTAAAAAGGAGTACTTTATGCAATCTATTTTGGCTTGAAATTTATGGTTGTTTTGCATTTTTCCTATATTCTCGGTTCTGTCTCAATGTCTCTGTCATGTTCTTTATGACATTCAAAAACTGCTCGTTGTTGCCCGTTCAATCACGAAGTGCAAATTTATGTGAGTAATGATTTGATAATCGAATTGGATGCATATGCATGTTTTAAAATTGAGAAATTTTTACTCGGGTGTGGTTTATTTCTAGTTTTGAGTTATTTAGGGCCTATTTGTTTTTATACCCGGAATCGGGTTGGAATGAGGAACCGGGTTGGAATAAGTTCTACTCATACCCACCTCAAAGATAAGGTATGAGCTCATGTGTATTTTGAGGGAATGGGAATGAGCCATACCCAAACCTTGTTCCATACCAAACACCATAAAGGGGATAGACCATAACTACCCCGATTCCCTATACCCTAGGTATAGAACCAAACGGGCCCTAAACGTTCAAATTGATCCAGGTGTATTTTTTGAGCACGCTCAGATTTTGATAGATGGGATGCTCATGGTATCTGTATGCATAATCATGTGCTAGTTATTAATATAATCTGCTGTTTTTGGGTACACTCAGATTTTGAACACTGAATCAAGTAATGTTCTAGTTCTTAATATAGTCTGCTGTTGAATCAAGTGATGTTCTAGTTCTTAATATAGTCTTCTGTTGAATCAAGTGATGTTATAATTTTTAATATAATCTTCTGTTGAATCAAGTGATTTTCATTAAGATTGAATCTGGATGGTATATTTTCATTAACTTCTCTTATGCTCAACAACTTTGCTGACAGTCGGGTCTAACAGCAGCTGATGTGGAAATAGCAGATTGGTTAAGAAGAAACTACTCAGAGAAGAACATTATACTTGCAGTCAACAAATGTGAATCTCCACGGAAAGGATTAATGCAAGTTTCTGACTTTTGGTCTCTAGGGTAATTTGCTGTTTCTAATCTTCTTACTGGCTGCATTGACTATGAATATTAACTGTTTTATACTTTGAGATTATGAACAAATGTTTACATCTTCTTGTGCAAACCTTATTCTGTTGATATCCTAGGTACTCACCGATTCCAGTGTCTGCCATCTCTGGAACTGGCACAGGGGAGCTGCTTGATCTTGTTTGTTCAGGGCTCAAAACAAGTGAGGTATATTGTTCATCCAGATATTCATTCTATCTAATATTTCCCACATTAAGTCACTAAATACTGCCCAACACCCCCAACCCACTTCACGTAAACACACATTAATGCTGCAATATCTTATTAGTCAGGATATATCTTCATCTTGGTACAAAGAGTGATGTGAAAAAATAAATTGGAGAATTACTTTTTATATCATGATATGAACATTATAGAAGTGTGTCACCTTGGCTATGGCTTGGACCACATAATATCTGGCCGTAGGCTTATTTCTAAATTCATTTGGAACGATTTTCTGTATCTCTTTCAGTGAAAGTAAATTGAAGCTATGATGTATTATGGGGATCATGGGGGTATCCCAGTCTCTACAATAAGGTTCAAACAAGCTAATTCACAGATAAACTTCTTGGGTTCAGCACAAGTTGGGTGTTTCTGAATCATGAAACTCCAAAATAAAAGTGTTCGATGTTTTCTTCCAATTCCGGACACAGGAAATTCACACTCGGTGGATTCCACCAGATTGAATCACTCAAATATGAGAATCAGTCAAGGGAGGCAATTTCATCTAATCTTCATGCGGAGAATATTTAGGCTTTTGGTTGCTAGAGTTGCACTGTTTGTGCAAATTATATATTTAGGCCGTGTACAGTGGCTGTTGGAAGCCTTACACGGGTTGTGAGTCTTGTGACTGTATCTTCTCCCTGACTTCTCCTCATGGACCTTGGACTCTACCTATGAACTGCACCATTGAACCTCTTGGTTGCAAGTGGTCCCCATTTCACCAAGTAATAGAGTGTACGCCAGCCACTATAGTTAGCAGCTTAGTGTACTGGTTGACTATATATGAGATAAATTGGCAGGATTTTTTCACTTTTTAGTTATTATTTTTGTATCTTATTTAAGCTATATGTTAACTGGCTGTCTTATATGTTATTTGGATACTAACTTTGAATGGATGCCTCAGAGATTTGTACTGGTGTCCTTGTAGGACTTCGAGAATGTAAAAGAGGAAGAAGATTATGTTCCTGCTATTGCTCTTGTTGGCCGACCAAATGTTGGTAAAAGCAGCATACTGAATGCCTTAGTGGGAGAGGATAGAACTATTGTCAGCCCAGTCAGTGGCACTACACGTGATGCTATTGATACCGAATATACAGGACCGGATGGCCAGGTTGGTGTTTTATATGCTGTTGGTGGTGAGGAGGGAAAAAAACATAATTAAGAATATAAGAGAGTTAACATCATTGTGTGAAATAATTTCTTTTTGTAAATAAGCTCTTTTGTTTATGACTAAATAACTATTGGGGTACTCTTTTTGTAGCTTTGGTTCGTTTCTTTCTCAAAATTTGCTGGAACTTTTTCATTGTTATAATAAGTTCACATTTGGGCAGTTTTGGACTTGACATATTGTCTTGGTCTTTTCTATATTTCTTTTCACATTATATGCTAATTTTGATATTCTATTCCAGTATCTTGCAGTGTCCTCTGGTTCTCTTGTATCAATTTCTACTGTTTCTATGATGTGAGCAAGTTCAGATAACCCCCATGCATGCAAGGAGAGCAATATTTATTATTGTTTTATTCTTAAGATGTACTTAATTTAGAGAGGTAACTTTTTTGCTGGACAATGAAGTCTATAAAGAAAGGAACCTTAGGAGAGACTATTTTGTAATATATAATTAATTTCTTCACCCCTTTTTACCTCTGTCAATGTCTCATCTTAACACCCAGATTTTTCAATGAACTTTGTTGTTTGGGTGTTTTTGCAGAAGTTGCGGCTTATTGACACTGCTGGAATCCGTAGAAAGGCTTCTGTAGCTTCATCAGGCAGCACAACAGAAGCCTTATCAGTGAACCGAGCCTTTCGTGCTATCCGCCGGTCTGATGTTGTGGCTCTGATTATTGAGGCCATGGCATGTATCACGGAACAGGTAAATTGTTGCATAGTTACTTTGAGTGGAATGGATTGGTGATAAGAATCTAAATCTGAGATTTATACAATTGTTTCATGCTTTCCTGATCTAGCATACCTTTCAGTGGACCTGATTCTTTAACATCATTTTATGTGGTGTTAGTTGATTGAAATTGCTAAACAGTTCGCTTTTACCTTTCAACAAACTAAGTCTAATCTCATTTCAGGACTAATCCCCCTAAAGCGGCAAATCAGAGTCATAACTTTGCTTTCTTTAACTGCCAGTTTGTAAGTAGGAAAATTAAAAAACTTTCTTGAACTGTGCTTTCTGGGAGATTTATTGTAGGGTTATCAGATTCAAGCAGCATGACTGTATCATATTCATACCCTCTCACATGCAGTCTATTTCTTTCTATTAATTTATATTGGCCTAATCTTCCAGGATTACAAGATTGCAGAAAGAATAGAAAAGGAGGGCAAGGGTTGCCTGATTGTTGTAAACAAATGGGACACAATACCGGATAAGAACAATCAGACTACAGCATACTATGAGCAAGATGTTAGAGAAAAGCTCCGTGCTCTTCATTGGGCGCCTATTGTTTATTCAACCGCAATATCCGGCCAGAGTGTTGACAAGTATGTGGTAGCTTGTTAATTGTTTGCTGCTGCATTAATGAGATATTATTGTCACAAGGATGATTTTACTAGGCATATGCATTTTCTATTTTGAAGCCAAAACTCTTTTTCCTGTCAAATATCAGACTTTTTTTTTCTTCTTATGGATGCTATTCGTTTTATTTCTGTATCCAGGATCATTTCTGCTGCTAGCATAGTTGAAAAAGAGAGATCTAGAAGGCTAAGTACAGCCCTACTGAATCAAGTTGTGTTAGAAGCTGTAGCTTTTAAACCTCCCCCAAGGACTAGAGGTGGCAAAAGAGGAAGGGTCTTTTACTGTACTCAGGTATTGCTGTTAGGCTATTCTCTTATGTGGATTTCTTTCATTGATCACACTTCTCTGGTTCCACTATGAATCTCTTGTCATCTTTTGCTGCATCTATGACCAATTTTATCTTTGAATAATGGTAAGTGGAACATTTTTTACAGACATAGTCCGGAACTTTTGTAATCTTCTGTTGCAAAACCTAAATGTCCAAAGTTCAGTATCTTTTGTAAGAAAATGGCTGTCTTGATTAAAGCAAGCATGGCAATTACAACAGGGTGGATAACTGCTCAATATTGATGAATATTGATAAAATATTAATTCATCCTCATTTTTGTAAGAGCTAACTAAGGATTTGACTCCTCATTGTTTTCAGTTGAGTGAATAATCTCTACCTTTGTGATGTTTTCTAGGCAGCTATAAGACCACCCACGTTTGTTTTCTTTGTTAATGATGCCAAACTCTTTCCTGAGACATTCCGGCGTTATATGGAGAAGCAATTACGCATAAATGCAGGCTTTTTGGGAACACCAATTCGTCTTTTATGGCGCAGCAAGAGAAAATCAGATAGGCGTCCTGGTTAGTAGCTACCTGTTTAACCATTGCTGTGATTTTAATTTATTTAGTGAAATGTGTTTGTTTTGGAACTAGATAGATTAAAAATTGGTGTCATCTATTTCCAAACTGAAATACCTGAATTGCTTTAGACTATGATATGTGAGTTGAGATCATACTTGTGACTTGTGACTCGTTTATAAATGTCAGGCATGCCATAAATGTCAGGCATCTATTTCCAAACTGAAATACCTGAATTGCTTTAGACTATGATATGTGAGTTGAGATCATACTTGTGACTTGTGACTCGTTTATAAATGTCAGGCATGCCATAAAAAGTCAATTTTGTTTTTACTCTTTGTTGATAAACCAAGAATGATTGACCTGGTTATGGTGGTCTCACCTCTTTCAGGTGCATCTGCTAATCCGAAATCACAAGCAGGGTCACTACATAAAAAAGTTGAAGTTGCTGCATAAATGAATCACTCGTTTTCTCTATCACTGAACCATCAATTGGTGACATAAGATCATCTCTTAGACCATGCATTTACAGGTGAGCAAGGTGTTCCTTTTCTGCATCTTTGTTATTTATAGCTATCAGCTAGTACAGGTTTGAAATTGCTTGGATTGGTAGATAGACTCATGTGAAGATCATACAGTTATGCTTCTATGTTTACTAATTTACAACGAAGTTACGAAGGACTAAACTAAAAATCTTAAAACGGAATTTATGTATAATCTAAAGCTCTTAAATCAAACTTAACTTCTGGTAAAGTCACTCTTAGGTCTTTTAAGAACTAGATTGAAACTTAACCCTTATCCTTTTACTGTTGTGATCCTCGGTATAGTAATTGTTAGTTGTAACATTATATAATTCAATGTAAATAGAGTACGGTGGCAACATCGCTTAGGTAGGAAGATTTGTTATTTATGGTGGTTAGGTTGTTCAATTAATGTATGCCTGTTGGTGTTTTCTGTACTAAATACAGGACCTTTGATGAAGTAAACAGTTGGTTGAATATCTTCTCATAGGTGGAATTGGGTTCTAGATCTATCGAGACAAGATTCAGCTTTTCGCGTTCAAAGATGTGTACGTTAGTTACTGGTTGAGGCAATGACATTGATGATTGATGGATCAGCTTCAGGATGATTAAAAGCTCTGATTGCCGACTATATCGTGTTGTGCAACTTGTAGATTCCAAATACTTTAATTTATTTTCGGTGGGGGAAATTTGAAAATTCCTTGAGGCATTTTCTGCACATGTTTTGTTACCGGGGTACTTGACACTTTTAAAATGATTTCCATGATCAATTCCATCTGTATTGACAGCTAAATTAATAAATGTTCTGTACAAATCATGCTGCATGATTTTCAAAAAATTAGTTGTCAATCAATGCTTCATACTAGCTAAATCCTTGCATTTGGATTTTGGAAGGTGCATGCTATTTGTATAGGATTTTGGGAAAATCCCCACTGGTTAACTTATCAATTCGACGCTTTTGGGTTCAATTCATAATGTAGTCTAGCAAATGATAAAATATTTTAATTAAGTAAATGACTTGTATATATTAAAACAAATTGGACTTTTTACTCAAAGTGTTATATTAAAGCCTATAATAATTGAAATCCAAATTTTTGACAAAAGGAATATATATATATTACAAAAAATTGGATTTTAGGGACCATGACCACCTCTGACCGTACGTCAGTTCCGCCTTTGCATTAAGGGTGTGGGCGAAGGGAGACGAATTGCAAATTTACCCCACGACCTAGTCTATCTAAGAAGGGACACGAATAACACGATCATCACACGAATCGCAATTTTGCAGAACAAAATTCTGAGCAATAAATGTTTATTGGAAGAAAACGACTGCTAATCTTTACTCTATTCGATTGATGATGTGGACGAAGCACTATTCTAAACTACCCTTTCTTATACACTGTTGTTATACAGTCCCCGCATTCGTTAATGATATGTTAAAATCCTCTATAATCTGTAAGTCACACATTCCTTATGTAGTGAACAGAACCTCTCTTTTTTTTTTTTTTTTTTAAAAAAAACTATAGCTACTTCAATTATTAGTTTGTTAGTGATCAATCGACACACACCATCATCAATCATTTTCACAAGTAATTTCATTAGCAGTACGAGCTACATTTAATTGTTCCATCTAGAGAGCACAGCTATACACAAGGATATGTACCCGGGCTCGGCTTTAATTATGTATATAAATACGTGTACGATCAAGCACTCTAAATAATATGCAAGTAATCTAAGTTTTTTCTCTTAAACAAAAAGATTAATAGAGCTGAAAGAGTACAAAAATGGAGATGAAACTGGAGAACAAAACGGAGCAACTGAGAGAGTATTTCAGGTCCGGTAAGACGAAGGCGGCCTCATGGAGGAAGTCACAACTGAAGGCGTTACTCAGGTTCGTCGAGGAGAAAGAAGACGACATCTTTAGAGCTCTTAAGCAGGATCTTGGCAAGCATCCTGCAGAATCTTATAGAGATGAGGTGATAAATGAATCAAAATTTTAAAAATTTAAGCTTAAGAAAAATTTATTTATTTTATTGTTGAAGCTGGGCTTGGGTGATTTTTATGCAGTTGGGTGTAGTTATTAAGGAGATAAATGCAGCTCTGGATAATTTGGAAAGCTGGATATCTAGTAAAAAGGTCAATTTTCTCTTCTCAGTGATTTTCATTTATAAACTTGTTCTATTCAGCTAAGTAAGAACTGATGATATTGGGCTATTTGTATTTACAGCTTAAATTGCCAGTTTATGCAATTTCCAGCACAGCTGAGCTTGTTCCTCAGCCACTTGGCCTTGTACTCATCATTTCTTCTTGGAATCTTCCTATAGGTAAGTCTTATGATAAGGAATTGTTGTTATTATTCACTCATCAATGAAGGAACTGCTGTTATAATTCATTCAATATGTTAAATTCTGATCAGAACAATTATGGTCAGTGTCTCTATGACTATATACAGAGAGACTGATTTATGTTTTCGCATGCATTTGTCGAATTGAAAGGGTTGTCATTGCAACCGCTGTTGGGGGCCATAGCAGCAGGGAACACGGCGGTGTTGAAACCATCAGAATTGGCCCCTGCAGTTTCCTCTCTGTTAGCAGATGGGCTCAGTAATTACCTTGACAGCAATGCAGTGATTGTCGTCCAGGGTGGGTCCGACGTTGCCTTCTGTCTTTTGCAGCTCCAATGGGATCACATCTTCTTC
Source organism: Fallopia convolvulus (assembly GCA_964016875.1). Taxonomy (NCBI): domain Eukaryota; kingdom Viridiplantae; phylum Streptophyta; class Magnoliopsida; order Caryophyllales; family Polygonaceae; genus Fallopia; species Fallopia convolvulus. The sequence goes on from OZ024736.1 coordinate 40,575,966, forward strand.
ACTGGTAAAACCAATTAAGATCACATCTTAGAATGGGTTATATTGGGAAAAAAAAAGACTTCATCTTTGAGTTTTCAGTCTTTAGTTTTCGACACATTTTAATATTCACTTTAATTTTCAGTCTTCATCTTTGAGTTTTCAGTCTTTGAGTTCATCTTTGAGTTTTCATCTTTAACATTCATCTTTGAGTTCATCTTTAATATTGGAAAAAAAGACTTCATCTTTGAGTTTTCAGTCTTTAGTTTTCAACACATCTTAATATTCACTTTAATTTTCAAAACTGTCAACTAAAATTTGCCAGCTATAAAAAGGTGGTTCTGAAAATCTGTTTTTTAGTTCTGAAAAACAAACTCAAAGCTGAACCAAACAAGCCTACTTGAATTGATGTTTGATTATAGGGAGCAGGAGAGTTGGAGGTATTGTGATGACAGCAGCTGCAAAGCATTTGACGCCTGTCACACTGGAGCTTGGTGGAAAATGTCCGACGATTCTTGATTGTATTGATAAGCTTTCAAATAGGGAGGTACATATAATATACCTATATGCACACACAAAACATTCCTTAAACTAATGGTGCATCTATTGATCTATATCACAAGGTTCTTTTATATTGAATGGTGTTTATTTTCTTTTAGAGGACAATGGCTCTTAAGCGCGTATTGTCAGCTAAATTTGGTACATGTAGCGGTCAAGTTTGCCTTGCAGTTGACTACATCCTCGTCGAAGATAAATATGCACAGAGTTTGGTACTTTTCACACTCATTGATCTTAAGAGATAAGATTTAACTTAAGTTGTTCAGTTTGGTATTTATTTGTGATGTTAGGTTCTGAAAGTATCTGTATTGTTAGGTTGAGTTGTTGAAAGAAATCACGATTAAAACGTATGGCGAAAGCCCGGAAGAGCTAGCTGGTACTACTGCAAGAATAGTTAACAAGCATCACTTCATGAGATTGAAGAGCCTCTTGGATGAACCTGGTGTGAAAGCTTCAATCGTTTATGGTGGTCTCATGGATGAAAATAGCTTGTGAGTAGATTAATTCAACTTTGCAGTATTAAATTTAGTCTGTGTAAGTTATTTTTTTTTCTAAATAAACAATGTGATTCAGGTTAATGGGACCAACAATCTTGGTAAATCCTCCACTTGATGCTGAGATTATGAGGGAAGAGATATTTGGCCCTATACTTCCTATAATTACAGTGAGTAATCAAGATCAAATGCATCTCTAATATCAACTAGGAGCAATCAATTAAACAGCTGCTTAATGAATTGCAGTTGAAAAACATAGAAGAAAGCATTGATTTCATAAACATGAGGCCAAAGCCACTCGCTATATATTGCTTCACCAAAAGTGATCAATTCAAGAAGAGGCTCGCAACGGACACGTTATCTGGCTCGCTTGTGTTCAATGACACCGTTGTTCAGGTACCAAAGGCTTGTTTCATTTCATTTCATTCTTTTTATTTGAATTTGTACTGTCAAAGCATGGAAACTTTTCTTAATATACATTTTTCAAACTCAATTATCATAAAAATCTTACTCATTTACTTTGATTGATGATATGTGTGCAGTATGCAGTGGAGACAATCCCATTTGGAGGTGTAGGAGAAAGCGGATTTGGAAGATACCATGGGAAATTCGGGTTCGATACGTTCAGCCATGAAAAACCCATTGTAAACAGGACTTACTTGATTGACTTTTGGTTCAGATATCCGCCATGGAAGCCATACCAGATGGGGCTTTTCAGATCATTCTACATATATGACTATCTTAATATATTGCTCATCGTCTTGGGTTTAAGGAAACCTTCACCTCTTCCTTCAGTCTAGCTTCCAGCTAAAAGCTCTATATATACTTACTACGTACTACTTTCAATGAAAATTTAATTTTAATAAGATTGGAGCTTATGGATTCAGTTCCATCAATGCTCTCGATGTATGTATGTTATGCTGTAGTTTGATAAGCTTGTAAGAGTTCTATACAGACCACTATGCTTTTATTAGACTACACATTAATCAAATTTAATGATAGCAATATGCGTTAAAATATATGCATTATGTTTATTTCCAACTTTTTTGAATTTTTTTTTTTGTATTAAATATGCAGATTTTGGTGTGTTTGGCATGTCCTATGTAATTTTAGCCAATAAGGAGGCCTAATAACATGTTGAAGCACGAACCCACCAAAATTACTCTTCCGGTTGGTAAAGTTCAAAACGTCAAACTTGATAGGCACTTCCCACTACTACTACTACAACACTGAACTCCACCCCAAAAGGAACGAAACCCTAGCTTTTCTACAAGGGCCACCCTTCCGTCACCGGCGACCCGACGGTTATACGATCCAGCCGCCGCTCGCCGCTCGCCGCTCGCCGCTCGCCCCTCGCGTCACCACCTGTTGCTAATTGATTTGTAGCACAAAGCCGAACGATCGGCACAAATTTGGAACAAGAGGCCTTGCATATTTTGACTAATGTGACATTTGAACTCAGATTTTTTCTGACTGGACCAGCAAAAATGGTCCAACGGCCCACCATTCAAAGGCCTTTATAAGGGGCGCGTATTTTCCCGCCAATTCTGTCTCTTTCCTTTGAGTTCTCTTGGCCATAAGAAGACCAAAAACCCTACCTCTCACTCCGCTGCTCAAAAAATGGCGAAAACACCGACCAAATCAAGGCGCGCACCTTTTGCAACCGACGCAGCCACTAAGGCTTCACCTTCCCGTCTCTCTCTCCTCCCTCCGACGCCGTCAACCACCACCCCTAAGCGTCGGATTTCTTCTTCAACTTTCCGGACTCCTCCTCCTAATCGCTCCTCTCGCCGTCTATCCCTGAATTCCAAGGACTCCAAACCCGAGCTTGACTTTACCCAAGCTCTTGACTCTTCAACTCCATCCGAAACTCCCAAACGTGGATCCAAGATCCCCAAATCGAATCATGACCAGCTCGCCCCTAAATCGCCGGAAACATGTGATACTAAGAAGCGGAAAAGGGGGGAGAATGCGGGTAATGTCACGGTTAGGGTGACGCGAAGGGGTCGAAATGTGCAAAAGAAGAGGATTTATTACAAGAGAGCGGGGTATGATGGCACCGAATTTGAGGTTGGGGAAAGTGTATATGTGAAGAGGAGGGAGAATGCATGCTCAGATGACGAAGATCCTGAGATTGAGGAGTGCAGGATCTGTTTTAGGGCAGGAAAGGCTGTGATGATCGAATGTGATGACTGCCTTGGTGGGTTTCACTTGAAGTGCCTTAAGCCTCCTCTCAAGGAGGTACCTGAAGGAGATTGGGTTTGTGGGTTTTGTGAGGCGAAAAAGACAGGAAAGCCGATTAAGATGCCCGCACCCCCGAAGGGGAAGAAGAGGGTCAGGACTATGAGAGAGAAGCTCCTTTCTAGTGATCTATGGGCAGCACGTATTGAGAGGTACTTGCTATCAGATGCATCATTACAATTTGTAGTGATTTTGCAGTTCTTAGGTGTTAATGTGGTAGATTTTTTCATGAAAGAAAGCAAGCCTCATAAAATTTGATTGACTTTTGCCAGATATTTAATTATATAAGATATGTTTGTACATGTCAAAATTAGGTTCTTAGTGATGAAGCTAAATTGATCAAGGACTTGTGTTTGAATCATCTATACTTTGATTGTTCTTGTGCAATCTGAACTTCACTTGGCCTTTCTGAGCAAATGCTTATGGTTTATAAAACTTTGAAAGTGAATCTCTTGCAGTATATGGAAGGAAGTGGATGGCACATTTTGGTTTAAAGCACAATGGTACATAATTCCTGAAGAAACTGCCTCAGGAAGGCAACCTCATAATTTAAGGAGGGAGCTGTACCTAACAAATGACTATGCTGATGCTGAGGTATGTAAGCTCTAATTTTATAGGCAAATAAAACAGTGGAAGGAGAGTTTCATATAGTTCTGATTATATATTTTAGCTCCATTATTTCATACTAATTTTATAGATACTAGCGAGATCAACTGTTCAAGTTTTAGGATATACTGGAATCTAGTCCAAAGAGGGTACTTGAGATTAAATTGGGCTTTAAATGTTAAAAGATGCTTTATTGTTGTCTTTCCAGTCTTTCCTTCTTCCTGTGGCAACAATTTAACTAATCTGCCGTGGTTGTTTATATAGATGGAATCTATCATCAGGCATTGCTCTGTGTTGCCCCCCAAAGAGTTTGAGAAGGCTAACAATCAAGGAGACGATGTTTTCTTTTGTGAATATGAATATGACGTTCGTTGGGACAGTTTCAAGCGACTTTCAGAGATTGACAGTGTAGAAGAGGTGAGCAATTCAGATAACATGGCATACTCCCAAATGTTTGGTACCTATCATTGGACAATTTTGATCATGATAATTTACAATTTGGTAGGATGATGATAAAGATGAATGTGATGAAGATTGGAATTCTAGTGTGGATTCAGAGTCTGACCAGGAAGAAGACTCAGACTTCGAAAAAGAAAGTGCAAAAAGGAAACTGTCTGAACCTTCATCTCGTGAGATAGCTGCAGTATGATCCATGCCCTTTATCAGATGCTCTTTTCTGTACATACTCTGTAGATTTTGTAGTAAACCACTGACCAATTACATCTCAACAGAATTCAAAAAAAGGGTGGATTTATGGATTGCAGAAGATAGGAACAAAAATGATTCCCCAGCACATCAGGTGCCACAAGCAAACTGAAATTGAAAAAGCTAAACAAACCCTGCTGTTGGCAACTTTACCAAAGTCTCTTCCATGCCGCAACAAGTATGATAAAAACTATAGGCTTTCAATTCATAATCTTGTTTTTTATAACACATATCCTGATAAAAACAACTATCTATCTTCCAGAGAAATGGAGGAAATTACGGCATTCGTGAAAGGTGCTGTATGTGATGATCAGTGTCTTGGGCGCTGCCTCTACATTCATGGTGTTCCTGGAACTGGCAAGGTCAAGATAATTCACCGATTATTAACCTTGAGTGAGATATGTGTAAACAGTTCATTTTCCTGTATGCACTTCAGATTAAATTGACATGTTTCATGTGCAACAAACTGCAGACAATGAGTGTACTTGCAGTGATGAGGAGCTTAAGGTCTGAGGTTGATGCTGGAAATATCAAACCCTATAGTTTTGTGGAGATCAACGGCCTAAAATTGTCATCCCCAGAGAATATATACAAGGTATGCATTAGAAAAATAAATCATGAGTGACAATATTAGCATTCCCTCGAATCTGATTTTGACCTCCTCTCAGGTTATATATGAAGCACTGAGTGGTCACAGAGTGAGCTGGAAGAAGGCTTTGCACTTTCTGAATGAACGTTTTTCAGAAGGAAAACAAATTGACAAAGGGGAAAACAAGCCATGTATTCTTCTTATTGATGAATTGGATCTTCTTGTAACAAGAAATCAATCAGTAAGTAATTTATTTCAAAGGGGAAAAGAACAAGTTATGTTTGAATATTATGTACTCGCTGAATCAATAGAATCTAAACCTTTATATTCAACTAACTTTTTACTCAGGTTCTATACAACATTCTTGATTGGCCCAATAAACCAAATTCCAAATTGGTGGTAATAGGTAAACTAGTTGCTTTATTTTCACTAAAGTTGTCACTTCATTAAATTTTGGTAACCCTTGGTATAAAACAGTCACAGAAATAATAGGACCCCTCTATAAACCTAAAATGCAGGCATAGCAAATACGATGGATCTTCCTGAGAAGCTGCTTCCTCGTATTTCTAGCCGGCTGGGTATTCAGAGGATTTGCTTTGGTCCCTACAACTATCAACAACTTCAAGAAATCATTTTGAGCCGTCTGAAAGGAATTGATGCATTTGAAAAACAGGCTGTAGAGTTTGCCTCCAGAAAGGTTATACATTTTATTATTCATCTCCATCATTACAGTTCCAATGTGTTCTTTCTATCTAATATTTTGTGCTTGTCTATTCAGGTGGCAGCCATTTCAGGTGATGCCCGGCGGGCTCTCGAAATATGCCGGCGAGCTGCAGAAGTTGCAGATTATCGTATTAAGAATCAAGCCAAAATTCCCCATTCTACCCCTGCTGGTATGTCTAATTTATGGGTGCTGGAATTTGTGATTAAATGCTCTCGACTTCTTATAACATTCTCTGAACTATCATGGTTTATCTTTCCCTGCGGTTAATTGATAGTTTTTACATCTTTCTGAACTTGGTGTATTATATATACAGGAAAAGCCTTGGTTGGAATGACAGAGGTAGAAGCAGCTATTCAGGAAATGTTCCAAGCACCACATATTCTGGTAATGGCCGCACTATACGAATTTGTCTATCATATCAACCGATTCCATCTATTTTGCATCCTACACTATATACATAAAAGAAATTTGTGTTTTATTTTTAAAAGATGTCCTTGAGGATGACTAAACCAGTGGTACTAGAAAACGGGAACTGATTTTGAATGCCACTTACCATTGATAAACTAGTGATGTGTGGGTGATGTTCACTTTATTAGTCTAGTTTTCTGAAGTTGGGTTGCTGTTAAGTGGAATCAGAGGGGCAGTTTTTTTTTTGTATCCATTTTCCTCTTTCTATGGTTTTCACTTACACATTGGGAATATCAATTTATCCTTATTGCAGGTGATGAAGCAGTCCTGCAAATTCGGCAAGATATTTTTGGCTGCTATGGTGTATGAGCTTTACAAAACAGGAATGAGTGAGACTACCTTTGAGAAGGTCAAACCTCTTGAGCCATTTTCTATTCTTTCATTCCCGGGTTTTTTTTTGACAGTTTCAGATTTAATAGTGAATGGGGTCCAAATTAAAGGCTAAGGCCATCTATTTTCTTCCTCATTTTCAAGCCTGATCATATTATGTCTCATACAAATGCACAGCTGGTAATCACCGTGTCCAACTTCTGTGCAAGCAATGGGGAGACTTTTCCTGGATGTGATATGTTGCTTCGTGTCGGGTAAATAATTGCATGCATATATTACTTTTCATTCATAATGTGGAACACATATCTTGATGCTTCTAGGCTTCTAGCTCATAAAACTTACAATAGCAAGGTTTTGTTTGTACAGGTGTAAGCTTGGTGAAACCCGGATCATTTTATGTGAGCCAGGTTATAAGCACAGACTGCAAAAGTTACAACTCAATTTCCCCAAGTTCGTTCACTTTTTGACAAGCTAAATTGTGCTGAATCTGTCTGGTACCAAGATTTAACAAGCGTTCAGCATTTTTTTGGTTTTGATGTGTTTACTTGGCTGTTTGCAGTGATGACGTTGTTTTTGCTCTCAAGGATTGTAAGGAGATCCCTTGGTTGGCCAAATACCTATGATCGTGTGTAAAACGTTCAAGGGAGATGATTCTTTAATGTTCTACAGTTGAATTTATTTAAACATTCTTATCCATGTTCGGTATCTCCATGGGCTTATTTCTCAACTGGAGATGCTAAAAGAAAATAGTTTTCCTGTTTCTTGTGTTTAATGTAAACATTAAATTTTCTGTTCTGTTACATTATAGTATTATACTATCAATTATGGCCAAATTAAGGCCAAAAGAGATCCCTTGGTTGGCCAAATACCTATGATCGTGTGTAAAACGTTCAAGGGAGATGATTCTTTAATGTTCTACAGTTGAATTTATTTAAACATTCTTATCCATGTTCGGTATCTCCATGGGCTTATTTCTCAACTGGAGATGCTAAAAGAAAATAGTTTTCCTGTTTCTTGTGTTTAATGTAAACATTAAATTTTCTGTTCTGTTACATTATAGTATTATACTATCAATTATGGCCAAATTAAGGCCAAAAGAGTAAAATAGCAGCCTTCATTTCTCTTTCTATTCTGTTACATTACAAATTCTTTGTGCAACACAAGTGATCCGTTCCTTTGCTTTGCAGTACACAAGTAACATTTTATTAATGATTCTTTGTTAATGAAAATCAGGCATTGAGGCATCAAGCTTCTGATACAAAAGACATCTAAACACACCCCAATACCTAAAACAAGGAATTGGGATCACTGGATCAGAAACATTGCACAAAAGAGTAAAGACAAACAAAAATATAATTTATCCTGTGCTTTGTAAAAAAGATATCAAGGTCTGGATGGCCCGATGGGGATTGATGGCAAGATCATTTGTGTTTATGTAATACATCTAATTAGAAGGGAGACTAAGCAATACTAGCTGAAGAAGCTTGTCTACCAAGTGATGAGGTTGTCAACCACATAGGCCGCCCCAACATGGCACTTCCATGGACAGCAACATATGCGCCATTCAACCTGCAAATGCATCAATGGGCTTGTTAGTCAATAAAACAAAATGGAAGTGTTCACATCATGAGTACATTAAAAAAAAAAACCTGTCAACATCAGGTGGGGCCAGTGGATCGAAAGTTTCATCCTTCTGCTCCATAGCTGAGGTAACTCCACCCACAGATGTCATGTCTTGCCCACCATCAGCCTGAAGACAAAATCGCAGTTACATAAGCCATAAGGTTAAGAACAAAGGATTAATCTCCCTCTAACTCTTAATGGCCGCCTACAGTCATCTAAAAGACTAAAAAAACTGCTACCTTCTGCAGTAACATAATTACATAAATTGACAATCTATTGGCATCCTATTTTTCAAATACTTCTTACAAGCTGATGGCAAGAAAATTAAAAAAATCCATTTCCATGCTATATATGAGAAAGAAAGTGCATGTCTTTAGTCTTTACTACAGAAAACCACCAATTTCCATGGTTGGCAAAAGAAGGGTCAATTCTGACATGCCCCAACAATTGGCAGAGGAAAGTAGAAAACATAGAGGGAAACCATCCATTGCAAAAGGAAAGACAACAAAAGATATGGCTTGGTTTGGTTTTCAATCCATGGGCTAATAGCCTTGAAGTGCGGTTTAGTGTTATATTTTGGTTCTATTTATGCAGTCATAAACCTAACTTAGGATGAGAAATGGCCATATGGGCTGAACTTTGGCATTTTTACTGAATGCGTGAAATAGCTTTACAGGTGAGTATTCAGCACAGTTTTGTTTTACTTATAATCCAAATGAGAGAATTTGGGGCGCATCCTCATGCTCATTGGCTTTTATACAATGCCTTTGAGATGGATATAACCCCTATATCAATTTTGGTGCATTCTAACTAGATTCAGCTATCATTGTCACATAGCTTGATTTTAGTTTTCCTTGGGTCTTCCGGGCAATGATAATACTTGGGCCTTCTTCATACACCCTCTTGATTTTATATTGGGGCAAGGGTGTGTATATCATGGCCCCCCAGATCCCGCATGAGGCGGGTTAAAACTGGGTTGATGTTGTTGTTGACTTGTTGTTGTTGTTGGTTATGTTTCAAAGTCTGGTTTATCTGCCCTACACAAGAACTACAGTCATTGGACTATACCATAGTCTAGGGATTAAGCAAGCATCTTAGATCTAGTCTTTATCCTTGAGATCAGCTAGACAGATGAATACGGTTTCCCAACCCATGATTTGGACTAAGACATATGAGGCTTGAGCTGGAATCTGGAAGAATAGAAAAAAAATATATATAGTATATAGAGGCAAATCTATGGAAGGTCATAATTATTTCATTTTCGAAAGTCTTTTTTCTTAGATCAAGACAATCTGTTTAGGGAACATACAGGTCTGTTCCATAGTAATCGAAAAAGGGATACTAGAGGAGCCCAAGAATAAACCTACCTGTTGAGGGTATTGCATATATCCTGCATAAGCACCATATCCATACAATGAAGGATCCTGAACAGCTCCATAAGCATATGGATCGTAACTTTGTCCATAACTATAATAAGCCATGTTCCATTGACTTGGATCCATTTGCTGACTCCATGTACCAGCTGCGTCCTGTGATGCATTTGAGATAGAACTTCAATACTTTCACAACCAGTAACTAAATATAAGACTGAATACACACAAATAAACTCAACTGAAGTGAAAAATAAAGAGAATGATAGGACAAATTTTACTAAACCACTGAATAGAGTACAACAGCAACAACAACTGCCCAGTGTATCCCGCAAAACGCAGGGTCTGGGGGTTGAGATGTACGCAGCCTTATCCCGCGCATGTCAAGGGAATGTTTCCAAAAGACCCTGACAAGTGCAAAGACAAGGAAAGAGGTGGGTGGGGATAAATAATTTAAGAAAGGCCCTCATATTGTTATCTCTTAACAAAAAAAAAGTTTGTAGACATCTAGTACTTCCCATTAATTATATGATAGCAATCTTGAATAGTCTTCTCCAGTTTTAAGATCATATAACACGCTCAAAGAATAGAAAGTCAATGCTCAGTTAAAGTATGCCAAGACCATGAGTTGATAAATACTACATTCTGATAATGCAATTTACCTGTTTAGCAGGACTCCTCCCCCATGCAACACGAACTGCTTGCTGACCAATCATCGTACCTTGCAACCTTTGAATAGCTTCTTCAGCAGAGGCTCTGTAAATAACAAATTCTAAGAGTGAGGGGTTTAAAGGCACTGAAGCTTATAAAAAATAAAAAATGAATGAATCACATATATACCTAGCTACAAACTGTACAAAACCAGATCCCTTGCTAGTTGGGATCTTGGCATAGACAATCTCCCCAAACTGCAAGCAGAGCTGCTTCAACTCTTCTTCAGTGATGTTATGGTCCAAGTTACCAATGAAAATCTGGAAAAAGAAACAATGCAATAAGTAATGAAACTGAACATATATTATTTAGATCCAAGTAACTAAAGTGATTTCCTTACAGTCGTATTGGTGGGATCAGTTTCTGGAGGCAGCACTGGCACTTGGGGCACGACATATGCTGGAATAGGATAAATGGCTGCCAATACAAGAAAATGTTAGAACTAATAACAATGAAATGATAACAATTACTACAAATATAATTTTAAAATAGATAGAACATATGTAGTATCATTACCCTTAGCTGTAGCATATGGATGTTGCACACCGGTTGCCTTTTTCGGTGTTGCAGCACTGATACGCATTGGCCTCGATGAACACATCACACCATTCATCTCTTGCATGGCTCGGTTCTTCTCAATCTCATCAGCAAATTTAACAAAGCCATATCCCTTGGACCGACCAGTACTTGGATCAGTAACAACCTTTGCCCCACGAACTGATGGATAATGAGTTCTAAAGAGCTCTTGCAACATATAATCTGTGACCTCAGGTGCCAAATCTCCCACAAATATAGAATGCTCAGGCCCTGCATCCACTCTCCGTTCTCCTATACCGAAAGAAGCCCAGTTCAACCTAAACAGTTGTTCAGTTCCAGGCATTGTAGTCCCATTGTATGTTTGAAGAACCCGTTCTGCAGCTGAATGTGAAGTAAACTCCACAAACCCATAACCCTCTGGCTGACCAGTAATTTTATTACGTATTATTTTTATAGACACAACCTACATATAGACAATAGTAAAATTAGTTAGCATGATGCAGGTAATTTACATTCAATGAGATACTATCACAGAGAAAAAGAAGAAGAAGAAGGCGTCTTTAAGCTGTAATATCAAATATGTTTTAAGGAATCTATAATGTTGTGATACTCCACTAACAAGCACCGAGCATGATGTAATCAGATTAAGCTCCTATACGAACTATAAGCTCCTATTATGAGTACAGACTTCCAAGAGACGAAAAGGATAACAATCAGAAAGAAGAGCCAAGGTCTTGGTGATTTTTAACCATAAAATGAGATACGAACAAAAACCCTAATTGCGCAAGCCCTTCCCAACGAAATTGAAGAATTAGAGCCCTAAGATCCGTAATTCACCCAAAATGGAGAATGTAACATATTAAAATTCGAACAGAAACACTCAAGGAAAAGGTGGAAATGGAAGAGATAGAGGGGGACCGGGAATGAGAATACCTCGCGAGTGTGAGCGAAGCAGGAGGTGAGATAGGATTCGTCAACCCAGTATTGCAGGTCGCCGATCCAGAGTGTCCTCACTTCTTCTAGGGTTTGTGGTTGGTGATACGACGTCGTCATCGCCGCCATGTCTTCCCCGATTCGCTGTTGTTACTATCACCGTACGTTATTCGCCGATTCTCTCCCTCTATTCTTTCCCGCGCGCTGGCATTGGAGCCGAGGATTGGAGATCAATATATATGTGACACACCGTAACAAATGATAACTAGTGTTCCGCTACATTTAAATATTTTTATTAGTTTTTCAACAATTTTAAATACTAAAAGCATAATTGTGAAAATGTAAATGATTGGGAAAAATTCAACACGCAAAATATGTATATAGCACAAAACCCAATAGTGATTTTTTAAAAAAAATACTTAATTCTTAATCAATATGTTTCTTATTATATTTATTTATTTATGTTACTTGAAATTATAAAAATGAATCCTAGGTGCAATGGAAATTTACATAAATTAGTTTTCTTTAGATAACTTAAAATCGTTCTTTTGAAGTAAAATCTATCATCCTAATCATCTATACAAATTGTTATTTTGAATCGTTAAGAAAAAATCATTATTAAAAAAATTAGTGTTGGTTAGATAACTTTAAAATATAATGTGTTAGATACAAAAAAAATAAAAAAAATATAAACAGAGGCAAATTGTCAAAAAAATAAGATGAGATGAAAAAAATTTCACAAACTGGTATTTGTTTGAATTAATGGAAGATTATCATGGATATCTGAAAAAATCTTAAATACAATTAGCTACTCCGTATTTACCTGCATCGATTCAATAAAAAAAAAGCAAATTCTAAAAAACAAATCACCAAAAACTCTCGCTCAGCCCTTAACGAAAATTTTTAGGAATATAAAGCAAGACAATGAAGAAGAAGAAGAATAGAGGATGGGTTTTTAGATTTATTTTCACTGGGGGACTTCTATAAACCTGATGGAGATGTACTGCTATAAAGATGAAGAACGTAAAAATGGAGAGTTGTGGATGTTTTATAGAAATCCATAAAAGTTAGAAGTTATAGCGGTTTCATAGAAAGTGGGATAAGTGGGATAATGGGTAATTTTTTAATAAAATATATTAAAGTAATTGTAATTTTAATCTACTCAAATTATGACACGTGGTTTAATTTTTTTTAAAGACTTGGGTTCTACTTTACAATTGTAGGGTAGATTGACTCTTTATGCCCCGAGGCACATAGCACAATGGTAAAGGGCGGATTGAAAAGAGCTTGAATGTTATCTAGCAAGGTCGTAAGGTCCCGGGTTTGATTTTCGACCGAGGTGTCGTATATTCCGCAATTTACCTCCTCTATAATGACCCAGGGCAGAGTGCGGTGGGAGCGACCGAGGGACCACTCATCTTTATTTTTAAATGAGGGACCACCCATCTTTGGTTGTAAACACCGAAAACTAGTCACTAAAGCGCACAAATAAGATAAATCGGTTTGCACTGACCGGCTCAATTTAGTGGGGTAGGAAGAATGATGAGACCTGATTTTTCACCCAAGTGAAGGGGCGAAGGCATTATCCAACATGACACCTTCTAACATCCACACACCTCTTACCATTAGACTACTCCACACGGGGCTATAATTAACTTTTTTTCTTCTTTTTGATAAAAACTAGTGAGTATACCCGTGCTACGCCAGGTTTAGTTTTTGATATAAAATTTATTATATATAATTAAGATAATTATAATAATTTCATTTTTAAGCTAACACCTTAATATTTGACATTGGATATTTTGTGATCGTTGATTTTCTTATAAAATAATGCCTTTTTTTAAATATTTGAATTTAGTGCATCCTTGGTAGAATAACATTTATTATGTGCAAATGGTTGTAATAAACTAAAGTTTTTTCTAGAACTGTCAAAATATCACCCGACCTACAAACCCGGTACGAATGACCCGAGAATTTTAGGGTCAAGACCCAAAATATTGAACCCAAAACTCAAAATAAACCAAACTTAGTGCATCCTTGGTAGAATAACATTTATTATGTGCAAATGTGGTTATAAAAAACTAAAGTTTTTTCTAGAGCTATCAAAATATGGCCCGACCTACAAAACCGATTCGAATGACCCGAGAATTTTAGGGTCAAGACCCAAAAATTTGAACCCAAAACTCAAAAAAAAACCAAAACAGATAGACCCAAAGCCATTTAGAATATTTATAGAATGTATAAATTTTATTTTGAAACTTATGATATATTTTATTATTAAACTAAATAAAAAATAATATATTATACTTAAATGTATATATTTAATTAAAAATTGATTTTAATAATCATACAAAATTCGATATTTTTAGCACGTTGGTCAACCCGGCTTGTTCGAAAACCCACAACGATCAGACCCGATTAACCCATGACCTGTAATGATCCGAACCAGAAATGACCAACCGACCTCGGCCCGATTGACATGTCTAGTTTTTTCCCATGCTAAAATTTTGAATTATTTAATTTTTTTTTTTTTAAATCTTGTATTTATAGTAACTGCTTTTATTATGTTATATGCCCTATGTTTTATCCGTGTTTTCTTTTCTTTTTTACCATATTCTTTCTAAGACTTTCCTAAATGCACCATTTTTATCACTATAAAGTAGATAGGTGTCTTAGAACCCTTTATGTTTTTATATTCTTTTCTTTGAATGAGATGCAAATGTGAGAATTTTAAAATTTAGTCATGTAAGAGTTGCTAGGAAGATGAAATAAAATTAAATATTTTCTTAAAACTATAATACCAATTATATTTAGTGTAGTGTGTAATAAATAACATTTTGGACGAATTTGCCTTTATAATTTTGTAAAGATTAATTTTCAATGAAAAATATAAATAAATAAAATAAGAATTTACAACATAAATATATGTACTTCTTGATATGCTTGATTAGTGAAATTCTTCTCATCTTCTTACCCTTAGTCAATAATTTAATCTTGCTCCAAATTGAAGTTCCCCACCTCTCTCTATAATATCCCCGATATTCTAAAATAAATATTATTGTTGAATGTATATAGACCTATGAATCGGGTCGGGTTTTGCGGTTTCGGGTTCGGTCATTTCAGACTCGGTTAAATCGTGTTTGAGTCATTATAGGTCACGGGTCAATCTAGGTCAGATTGTTGCGATTTTCTGAACGGGTCATGACCAGCGGGTTAATTACATCGAATCTTGAAGATTATTAAAAAAATATTTAAATAAAATAAAAATAAATAATAAATTGTTTTTTATGTATTTTAATAATATAATAAATTATAATTTTCATAAAAAATTGTACATTCTTTAATGTAATAAATCGGTCAACCCAACGGGTTTCGCATTTCAATCCAACGGGTTTTGGGTCAACTAAGTTCGATTTATTTCGGGTTTAAATTTGCGGGTTCTATCTCTAAAATTTCTAGTCTGATTATCGAATTCGATCAAGTTTTGACGGTTCTAATGACTAAATGTATACATTAAATATAAAGGAATTCAATCATAAACGTGATCAATGTACAATTTAATTGCATTATTATTATTGATCTATTTTACGGTAACCATTTAATAATTTATTTTAAACATGAAACCATGGATTTAATTTAGTTTGTTGTTATTTTTTGGGTGTAACGCTTTAGATTCAGTTACTCACAACCATTTATCTTCTCATTTTAAATGCATCACTTATGGCCGGTCAAATGTCTATGAACATTGGTTTCTTATCATTTACCCTAAAATTTCAACTACATATAAACATATTTTAATGTTATTGAATCTTTTCTAAATAATCAAACTCAAGATAAAGTTGTCTTCACTCCTCCTTCAATTTTCTTGTAAAACATTATGATTGAATTTCAACTACGTATAAACAAAATTTCATAGCAAAAGGCTAAATCATACCCAACCCCGGTTAGAAAAATATTGTATATGTCTCCTTCTTCAATTTTGAAATTGAAAAAATATTACATAATTGATTACTATGTACATAACATTAAGAAGAAATAATTTTGTTAAAAAGAAACAAAATTTACATAAGACCAAATTTGGTGTTAAGTCAATACCTAAATAATTGAATATATTAGACAAATTATCAAAACAAAGTCTTTATATATGATGCATATATTTTCGATTTGAACATCCCGCTTCCGTCATAATTAAACTCTCAATCTGAAATAATTACAAAAACAGGTTAGTATAAGAGAAAATAATTAAATGAAAAGAAAGTACCTTTTGATTGAATCATAAAACATTTTTGCTTCCTCTATCTTGTTGTTCTATATTTTCTCTCCTTTCTTATTGTATTCTCTGATGATGTCCAAAACAGCAAAAGCAAAAAGTGGGCCCAAGAGGACCCCCATAGGCAAGTTGGGTACCCACATCCACGTGGTTATCTAAAAACAAAAACTCCCAACGCGCGCGAGGTCTATCAAACATCCCGGGACGAGGTCTCGACCTCGTCACCGACTCTGTTAAGTACGCCCGCCCGCTCGAACCAATCACCAGCGACCTCACTCCCAAACCAATCACAGGTGACCTCACTCATGGACCAATCAAAAACCCCTATTTCAAGTATCCCACATCGGACATTAGCCTAAACTCAGCCCCCCAATTCTCTATAAATAGAGAAGGACCTCGTAGGAAGAGGGGGTCGAAAAACGACTTGAACTCAAGAACTCTCTTGTTTGTTAAAGATCGACGTGATAGGAATACCGTCAACAGACCTCGTTACAGATAAGAGAAATCCACAAAAAGACTCCAAGTCATACAAAGACCTCGCCTACACTAAAGACCTCGCTACAAAATCTCACAAAGCTCTCTACACCACGTATCCAAATCTACCCCGCCTTAGCGTCGACCTCGCAACATTTAGGTTTGATCTCGGAACCTCGTAGGAGGTCTAGGTGTAATTCTTAAAGTTGTTCATCAATCTCATAGGTGTGTAACCTCGTTATTTGGGAGAAAAGTCATAAATAAAGGAGCAAGTGTTTGCACTCAAATATAATAATCTTATTTCTTGTCTCGTAGCGAACCTCGTTATTTCGGATTTCATCATTCTCCTCTCTCTCTATATTTTTTTGGCTTCTTGAACTTTTGGAGATAAAAAAAAATCGAAGGACCTCTAAGTTTAATCTATCCCTTAATTAGCTTTTAAAGGAGTTAGAGGCTTTTTAGTTTAATTTATACATTAATTCTGTAATAAAGAAAATTAATTTGGACTAATGAAGGAGTTAGAGACTTTTTGGAATGCCAAAAGACAAAATTAATTAATTGATGGTCAAATTGTGAATTGGAAAGCCAAAAGCCAAAATTAATTAATTAATGGTCATATATTAAGATTTTTTGTATTGGAAAGATTTTCAGTTTTTCTTGAAAAATAGTGCATTTATCCATTTGTATTGGCATAGAAAACATGTCACTTAAAAAAAATCAATTTTAGATCAATGTTGACTTGATATAAAGAGAGAATGAAAAATATTTTTGATAAAATACATAGGGCTTGACATACTAACGTGTATTTAAGCAAGTGAAAAGTGTGTTTATTTTTCTATGTAACTTGATATATAAATATACACTATTTGAAACACAAAAACTATAGCCATTATTCATTTGCTTAAATTTTTTATTAATTTAATAAGGTAATAATCTTGATAATTACTTGGGAGAAAAAGGATAAGAAATAATACTATTAGTAAATATTTAGTGAAATTCTTGAATAATTAAAAATAAAATTCATAATGCATACAAATGATATAAATAATAAAATAAATTTTAAATTATTAAGATGAAAAAATATTTTAAACACTACCTCGTACTAGTCGTATATCTTTTGTAGGTTTATGGCATATGTGAATTAACTATATTAATATTTCGTATATGTGTCTAGATCTTTATATGATGTTAACTTCTACGTATTATATAATACGGAGTATTGACTACTGGGTATACATTGAAGTTGAAGACATCAAAATAAAATAAAGATGGCTTACTTGAGAATGGTCATTATTGAAGTATCGCCAAACTTAATAATTGTCCGTAATCGATCAATATATCCATGATCCCTTTCTGAAGCGGCAAGAAGCATATATATTAACATTGCAAGAATATATTAAAGGAAAAATTAAAATATATAGTTAAAATAAAAAATATCTTAATTTGGACTTACATATCATACATATATAAATTTGATAGAAAGAAAACTATCCATACGAAGAAAAGCAACTAACCAAATAATGATCATTGCAAACCCAACATAAAAATTGCACATTTCTATAACGAATACGGTGGTAGGAGTGATAAATCAAATTTACTCCCTAAAATGCACTATAGTATACTGAAAATACTATAGTGATCCGAGAGCGGAAATGGAATCTATATATAGATCACAATTTCCTATATCATTTTCGAGGGCATATTGATTATTGAGCGACAACTCATTTCATAATCAATACTCCATATCATCCATTTTAATAAATGCTCTATAATAAATGAAATTTATATTAAATATTAACTTTACATATTCCATAAGAGGATGTTACTTTTTTTTCAATTTTTTAACCAAAAGTTATGGATTGGATCAATTTCATTTATAAGAGTTGTACAGTTGAATCCCTTGGCCTACACTATGAAAAGCATAATGTGAAACGTTAAAAACACTGTAAATATGAATTTATTGAGCAATTTAATTAATTGGATCTCATTATATATTTTTTACCCAATGAAAAATATGTGTAACGTTTACAGGTTATAACAAATAAATGCTTGGATTCTTAATTTGACACTCAAGGACGGTCAACTACTCAAGGTTAGCAATTTTTCAATGTTTTTATATGAGCATTGAATAGTCATTTGACGTATATTGAATAGTCATTTTTTTTTGACACTCAAGGACGAAATATTATACATTTTTCGAATTGTAGACGTTTTTATAGGTTTTTAGCTGATTTTATTTAACTCATATGAATAGACATACGTTTTCAAAAATGCAGGTACGGGTTGTGAACGGACTATATGTATTCAATGTTTTTCTTTTAATGTGTTAAATTAATTATTAATTAATAGATTGGATTTTCTTTTAAAAAAATGAGATTGATGTAAATTTTAAACATAACAAATCAATGTCTTTAGTAAAATGGTTTGATCATTAATTGGTCAAATTTTTCTATTTTATAATATATATAGATAGATAGATATAGATAATTGACTTATTTTCTGCATAGACAATTAACTTCTCTCTTGAAAAATTAATTTGTATTCATATTTTTAATTATTTTATTATTCACCTTTTGAATTTGGTTTGGCGGTTATACCTCTTGGGTAGTACCCGAGGTCATCGTTTCGAATCTCACAGGCGGTGGTTTGCCCTTTGATCTTTAGAATAGGTTAGGAAACCACTAGTCCTCACCCTTAATAGATGCTTTAGGCGAGCCCCATAACACTTATGATGACCCTAATCTTTAGTACCCTATTAAAAAAACTTTTCTAGAGAGGGAGACTTTGCCTTCTCTCTAAAAAATTGTGTGCCTTTTGTTAACTTAAACACATAAAATAAGAAACCAACTAGAGAATTCAGATCAAAATCCAACTTTAGCTATAGCGTGAAGTCAAAGGCAAATCAGAAGCACAAAAACTAGAATAGTAGAAGAAAACTTCCTTTCGTTCATCCATTTTCAATGGTTGTATAAGTCGATTTTGGATTTGTCTTCACAGGACGAGAAATTCGAAGAAATTTTTTTTCCAAAAAGTGAGAAGCTAATGACGAATAATTTGTTTAATCTTATCCAAAATTGATTTTGTTGTGACATAGCCTTTGAGAAAAGTGAGAACAAAGCAATCCTTTTAACCCATATTTGATTCATCTCTTCTTTGGTTTTGATGAAAGATCTTTTTGTTGTTAAAGTCCCTAATCTAGATTTGAGAAACAACTTTTTCCTAAATTGACAAGCATATAAGACTTCTACATCAATTTAGACGCAAATCCCTCTTTTAATTTGGCCAACTCTGATTTTTTTTTAATTAGTAAGAAGAGCAACGGTTGAGTTTTAACATTTAGTCACCATAACTTCTTCCCCGGATTATGCTTTCGGTGTCAATCTAGTCCTCTCCCCAGCCAACCTGTTTGGGTTTGGGTTTTGAAGGCCGATATCCGATCAATGTCGCCCTCCTCCTTTGATTCTTCCACTACGAGTCTAAACCTATCTAGTTTCCTCAGATCCCATAATGTTTCTTCTTGCCAATGCCTTCGTGGGCTAATACTCTTGAGATCTGATCTCTCTCTAACGACTTCCAACCTTGAATGTCGATCGGTGATCACATGTGTGTGATGGACGATGTCGGTCCGACCGAGTTTTGCTTTTGTCGCCGACTTATTTTTGCCTCACCAAGAACGTGCAACAAAGTTTTCCACTTTTGTTGCTAGAAGGTTTGGGGCGCCTTTGGTTGTTTTTTGGCCATTTTTCTTCTTTAGGTCGTGCTCAAAATAGGATTTCAGTCTAATTTTGACGTTTCTAGCTTTCAATTGTTCCGCATATTTGCTATAATTGAGAGTTAAGTTTATTTACCTTCTCGTAGGTTGTCCAACTTTGTTTCTTCATTGTGTTATGTCCGTTTGGACTTGATCCAGTAAGAAACAGAATTGAGAGAGAAAGAGAGAGGAAAAATAGAGAAGAGAGAAAGGTTTTAGAGAGGGAAGGAATTTCTATTATTTTCTGGACAAAATCCCGATTACAACTTGTTACAACATTTATACTCATCTCTCACCGGTTCACCACATAATGTTGAACCCGGTTTACATTTCACACAACTCACCTTCTTAAGATTGTAACATTACCTTCCCCTTTAAAAGAGTCTTGTCCTCAAGACGTATTTTTAAATTGTGGAAACTGATGTATTATGTGCCCGGCTGGTTCCCACGGGGCTTCCTCCACACCTAAATTGCTCCACTGAATCAGCCACTCTGTAATAGGCTCACCTTTCTTCAAATATGTCACTCTAGAATCCAACACAGCTTGTGGTCCAACCACATACTTACCATCCTCACCTACTATAGGAGGAAGAGTACTAGCCTGAACATTAGGACCCAACTTCTTCTTTAATTGTGAGACGTGGAATACAGGGTGGATTTTAGAGTGTGCCGGTAAATCCAACTTATACGCCACTGCTCCGAGACAATACTCTAAATGGACCATAATATCTGGAAGACAGCTTCACACTTCTTCTGACCTCTAAAGAAGACTGCCTATAAGGTTGAAGTTTTAAGTACACCCAATCGCCTTCCTCCACTACTCTATCACTCCGTCCAGCATCAACAATTTGCTTCATACGATCTTGTGCTTGTTGTAGATTAGCACGAAGCTAAACTATCATATGAGCCCGTTCTTTGAACCAATCTTCCACTGAGGCCGTAGTTATGTGTTCCACTCCCATTCCCAGTTGCGGAGGGTTATACCCATACAGTGCAAAGAATGGTGTTGTTTTTAGAGCAGAATGAAAATGAGTATTATACCAATACTCAGCCAAAGATATCCACTTACACCATTTTTGAGGAGACGAAGACACCATACCCCGCAAATATCCTTCTAAACACTGATTAACCCGCTCAGTTTGGCCATCAGATTGCGGATGATAAGCCGTAGATAACCTCAACTGAGTCCCCATTGCAGTGAAAAGCTCCTGCCAAAAATGACTGACAAAGATCTTGTCACGATCTGAAACAATACTTTTAGGTAACCCATGGAGCTTGAATACTGAATCTAAAAATTCATGTGCCACCTTTGCTGCAGTAAATGGATGACTAAGAGGAATGAAATGACTGAACTTAGTCAATCTATCAACTACTACCATTACTGCATTTTTTCCCATGGATTTTGGTAACCCTTCAACAAAGTCCATGGATATATGTTCCCAAGCCTGCTGAGGAACTGGTAAAGGCTGTAATAGCCCAGGATAAGCGACATGCTCATTCTTATTTCTCTAACAATTGTCACAAATTTTCACAAAATTCTCCACCATGACTTTCATACCAGGCCAATAAAACAGAGATTTCAGTTTTGCATAGGTACCTTGAATGCCCGAGTGTCCTCCCAAAGGCGAATCATCTAAACAAGCAATCAATTTCTGCTGCAATTCAGTAGTAGACCCAACATACAACCTGCCTTTGTACCTTAGTACCCCATTCTGAATACGAAAATCAAAAGTTGTTCCTGCAACTGCAGAAGCTAATAATTTCAAAGCCTTGTCATCCTGAGCATAACTATCAACGATCTCATTCATCCACTGAGGTTGCACAACAGACAATGCATTTACTTCCCCCTTTTTCTCCTCAAATCTCATGGAAAGAGCATCAGCCACCCTGTTCTCTACTCCCTTTTTATACAAAATTGAATACGACAATCCGAGAAGCTTCCTAACTGCTTTCCTCTGCAAATGAGTGGTAAGCTTTTGATCCAGCAGGCACTTCAAAGACTGATGATCAGTTTTGATGAAAAAATGAGCAGGCTCTAAATAATGACGCCACTTATCAACAACCATCAATATTGCTAGAAGCTCCTTTTCATATGTTGACAACAATAGATGAGTGCGATGCAAAGCTTTACTAATAAAAGCTATAGGCTTACCCTGATGCATTAACACTGCCCCAATTCCTGAATCACAAGCATCTGTCTCCAATATGAAAGGTAAAGAGAAGTTAGGCAATGTAAGAACTGGTGCTGAAACCATCGATTGTTTCAACTTCTGAAATGCCGCCTCTGCATCCATATTCCACTTAAACTCACCCTTCTTAAGCAACTCGGTTAAAGGTCTTGCTATAGCTCCATACCCTTTAATAAATTTCCTGTAATAGCCCGTTAAGCCTAAGAATCCCCTTAAACTCTTCACAGTTGTAGGAGCATCCAATTTAACCATAGCCTCGACTTTAGAAGGATCAGTTGACACTCCTTCAGCTAAAATAACATGTCCCAGGTATTCAATCTGAGACTGAGAAAACTCACACTTTGATTTTTTTGCAAAAAGTTGATGTTTCCTCCACAGTTGTAACACCACCCTTAGATGCTCTAAATGTAATTCCATTGAGCCACTGTACACTAATATATCATCAAAGAACACCAACACAAAATTCCTCAAATAAGGCTTGAAAACATCATTCATAAGGGCTTGAAATGTAGCAGGGGCGTTCATTAATCCAAAGGGCATGACCCTAAACTCATAATGTCCTTGGTGCGTTCTGAATGCAGTTTTCTGAACATCTTTCTCAGACATCAGAACCTGGTGATACCCGACACGTAAATCCAGTTTAGAAAATACTACAGCCCCCTGTAATTCATCCAACAAATCCTCTATATGAGGAATTGGAAATTTATCTTTTACTGTGATATCATTTAGTTGCCTGTAGTCAACACAAAACCGCCATGTTCCATCTTTTTTCTTCACTAAAAGAGTAGGTGAAGCAAAAGGACTCTGGCTTGGCCGAATGACAGCATTTTATAACATATCCTGAACCTGTTTTTCAATCTCTATCTTCTGAAAATAGGGATACCGGTAGGGTCGAGCACACACTGGATTGGCACCCTCCTTCAACACAATGTTGTGTTCATGACCCCTTTGTGGTGGCAATCCCTTAGGTTCAGCAAATACATCCTCAAATTCCTCCAAAATCTGTATCAAAACCTCTGGTACGACCACTGATTTCCCTTCAACAGCAAAGATTCTAGCAACCTGAGTAATTAGCAACGGCATTCCCTTCTTAATCAACTTCTGTAATCTATTCCCAGTGATAGACTTCAGCGTAGCCCCTTCCTGTACCCCACAAATCTCAAACTTTTTCCCATTCTTCACAAAGGAGATTTTTAATTTCTTAAGATCAAATAAGACGGGACTAAATTCCCATAACCAATCTCCTCCTAAAATCATATCACAACCTCCCAATTTCAAGATTCTCAAATCATACTCAAATGTATGTCCCTGCATGATCCAACTAAATCCTTTACACACCTCATTACAATACATTCTTTCCCCATTTGCTTCTGCTACTTCTAAAATAACTCCCTCCTGAATTTGTCCTCTAACCTGTTTAACAATTCTAGGATCCACAAAGCTATGAGTAGCTCCACTGTCCACCAATATTGTTACCGTGTGTCCCTTAATTTCCCCTTTTATCCTGATAGTAGTTTTCGGATTACTACCAGCTATAGCATGCACATATACCTCCGAACCATCAACCAATTCTTCTTCCTGAATCTCCTCAACATGACCCTCCTTCTCATTATTCTCAGCATGTTGTAGCTCATCAATTTGGGCTGCCATAAGGCTATGAAGAGTCTGTACCTTACACCGATGCCACACGAAATACTTATCCCCACATTTGTAGCACAGACCTTGTTGCTTTCGAGCTTCAAAAGTAGTACTAGCAGACCCATTCTTGTTACCCTGTACACCACTGACTACTTGCTTCTGAAATGTTTTGACCTCAAGATTCTGATTCTTGCTATTCTGAAATGAAGATGCTGGTGGCTTCCAAGGAGGCTTACTCAATTTAACAATATCCTGGACCGCATTATAATGCAGTTTGGCTTGCTCATACACTGAAGCTAAATCTTGAGGACGATTCAATTTAACCAAGGACTTAATCTCATCCTTTAGACCGCTTATGTAACTTGAAACAAAATAGGCCTCTGGCAAGTGAGGATCATAAGCCAAAACAGAAGCCCTTAATTCCTCAAATTTCTCAGTGTAGTCTTCTATTTCACCATTCTGTTCAAGTTTATTAAACTCCTCAATCACATCAACGCCCTGTTTTTCACCGAATCTAATACACACAGCTTCGCTCAACTCATTCCAACAGACCTTTGGATGCTGCATCAGATATCCTTGTAACCAAGTATCAGCCCTACCATTGACATACATAGCTGCCAATTCTATCTTCTGCGCATCTTGAATTCCAAAAATTGTGAAGTATCGTTCACACTTTCGCACCCAACTTCTTGGCTTTAACCCTTCGAATACAGGAAAATCGACTTTTGGAAAACGATTGTTACCTGTTCCGACAGAGAACGAACTCTTTTCTCCAGATTCTTGAACGAATTGCGACATTCTTGGATTCGCCTGTTGCCCAAACCTCTCAGTTCCTGGTAATCGAGCTTCTGGTTTTCCTGCACCAAGAACGCTCTCTCGAATTCCACTTCCAGAACTTGAATGTTGAATCGGCGTTGTTTCTTGTACCCGCGATGGAGTCTTATCAACTGGAATTCCAGACATGACGAACTCCGACAATCGCTCCAACGATTGAGTGATTCGATCCAATTTCTGATCAGTGCTATCGAATCGCTTCTGATTTGCCTCCTGTTGTAATTTTGTCTCAGCAATGAATTCATTGGTTGCCGCAATGAACTGCCTCGTCTCCAATTGTTGTGCTTCGAACATCTGTTGTAGCTGCGAGATCTGCGCTTCATTCTTGCGCATCCCTTCTTCTAACAAGCGGAAACGAGTTCCATTCGCCATTTCCCCCCCGATCAAAGCTCTGATACCAACTGTTATGTCCGTTTGGACTTGATCCAGTAAGAAACAGAATTGAGAGAGAAAGAGAGAGGAAAAATAGAGAAGAGAGAAAGGTTTTAGAGAGGGAAGGAATTTTTGTTATTTTCTGGACAAAATCCCGATTACAACTTGTTACAACATTTATACTCATCTCTCACCGGTTCACCACATAATGTTGAACCCGGTTTACATTTCACACAACTCACCTTCTTAAGATTGTAACACATTGGTGTTTTGTTGGCTTAGAATTTTGCCTCCTTGATCGCCGATCTTTAACTGGTTGTATTGTATTGGCAAATTAGTAGTTTTTTCGGTCTCTCGATTCACTGAATCGAATTCTTATATCTTCAAAAAATACATTGTCTATGTAAAATATTATTTAATTTTTTTAATTTTGATAACAAAATTAATAAATTTACATTATTAATTAATTACTTATCTAAAAATACATTGTCTTTTTGATCCATATACGTTTAAAAGATTTTTTAGAAATTGAATTTTAATTTAAAAATAATCATATTTCAAATTTTCTTTTTCTCTTTTTTTTTGTCGATTCAAATCGGATTTTAATTAAAAAATTGCATATCTTAT
Organism: Fallopia convolvulus; assembly: GCA_964016875.1. NCBI lineage: Eukaryota > Viridiplantae > Streptophyta > Magnoliopsida > Caryophyllales > Polygonaceae > Fallopia > Fallopia convolvulus. The sequence goes on from OZ024736.1 coordinate 40,601,986, forward strand.
TTATTTATTAAATATAAATTTTAAATGAAAAATAAAAAAGATATCATCTTATAAAATATTAGTAATTACTTGACTAAATTTAAATTTGATAAAAATGATGAAATTTTGTATTATATTTTTAAATCAATTTTTAATATATATGTAAGTAAATTTATAATATATTTTTAAAACCAATCTTTTTTCGAAAAAATAATAGATGATATACAAATTTATATTATCTTTTAATTTTTATTTATTTATGTAATTGTGTATTATGGTGCGTGAATAATTCAAGCGCCAAACGATAAAAAAAGTGATTGAAACAAAGGGAGAGAATGAGGATCAACTAAAAGACTCATTATCCCGAAGCGAGTAGAACTCTCATGGAACCCAAAACAACACGCTCATACTCTAAATGCCAAATAATCGCTATAGAATTTTTGCAAAAGCACGTGTGAATCATTCTCATGTGCAAAATAAAGAGTGTTTGCATTCTTAAAAAAAGTGTGTTTGCATGCATGTGTTATATTAATTTAAGACAAAATACATCAACAAACACTTAAACCTGTAACTTTTTGTCAACCAGCCCCTTGTACTATAAAAGGTTTAAATAAACACATAAACTTAAATAATTTTGCGCAAATAAACACTGAAGCTCTAGGTGTACATCACATGCGCTGATGTGTACATTTTTAAGCCAAATGTGGACCAATATTTTGGCACACAAGCCAAAATATCGAACAAGAGATAAATCACCATCACCTTCTTTTATTCCCTCCCGTCACTTTTCCTCCCCCACCTCAAGATCAAGCCTAAATCCTAAAATTCTCTCAATCCTTTGATCCAATCCTCAAATTAAGACTAGATTTGTATTCCTCACCGTCAAATCTGTCAAAAACCTTTTGATGGTGCGTGAAATAAACAACGCATAAAACAGACAAAATATGCATCGAGACAAAGCCTATAGAGGAAAATTCCAAGTCGCCCCCAAAGGTTTTCTTGCGTCCATCCAAAAAACCTAAAGACCAAACATCGCGCACTTCCCACTAAGGTGGAAAGTGGATCAACAAAGCAATCCAAGGAAAAGAGGAGTGCAAGGACAAACATCGCGAACTTCCTACTAGGGTGGAAAGTGGACTAGCAAAGCAATCAAAGGCAGAGGAGTTCTAGGCCAAACATCGCACACTATTCACTAAGGTGGAGAGTGGACCAACAAAGTGATCTAAAGTTGGCTAGGTAGAAAACCGCGCATGCTCAAAAGCCGACACGACTGGCCCGTTTGGCCAATCAAAGACCATCCTTCTCTGACCAAACAAAAGCCGCCTCTCTCTCAACCAATCAAGTAGTAACATCTCACACATCCCACGTCAGATAACAGTGAAAACCTCACTTCCCAAATGTCTATAAATAAGGAAGAAGCTCGAATGTTATAGGGGTCAAAAAACATCTCTAACTTAAGATCAATCTTGCTTGATGAGATCGAAGTGTTGAAACAATCGAAAAGACTACGCTACAATCAAGAGGAGGTCAATTAAAAGACTACAAGTCATTCAACATCAACTCTCGCACATCTGTTAGAAGATTGCTAACAAGCCACAAGTCGCTCTCAAAAGATCTCGAATCTCGAATAAATAGCAATCTCCAATTTTTAATAGAAAAATCTCTAAGTAGTTCGACAACTATAATCTCATTGTAATTAAGGAGGCCTTGAATCGCGTTAGAGAGACCTCGAATCTCCGTAGAGAGATGTCGGGCAATCTGATAGTTGTAATCTCGAATTGCTATCATAATAAAAGCAAGGGTCGATTTTGTCTAAATTCAACAATCACGTTCCTCGATATTTACGTTGGTTCATTTTGAGTTTCACCACCTTTAATTTCCCGTCTCAAATCATCCTGAATCGAATTCCGCCATTAAAGACACCCATCTCAACTTGTTCCGGTGAAGATTTGGAATTCTCATTCTTGTTCTGCCATTTAATTCCGCCATTAAAAGAGAGTCATCAAGCTGACGGTGAAGAAGTCTTCTCTGACTTCGTCATTCCATCCTCTGGATCCGGTTCCTTGGAATGTCGTTGGTGTAAATTAAGAAGAATAGAGAGCGAGAAATGAAGTTAAGATAAGATATAAGATATATACGTATACTCACGCTTCCATTTCGCGGATCTGGTCAGCGGTGTGGCGTTGGTACTTCTTCCGCTTCTTCTTCTTGGCGTCGGCGGAGGACTTGTCGGCGTCATCTTTTTCGTCATCGTCAAACCTCACTGGCCGGAGTTGTCCCTACTTATCTCGACCGTACCCTCTCGCTTGACTCCTCCGACGCTCCCTTCGTCTCTTCCTCGATATCAGCCTCTGCCAACGGTACGAACGTCGTTCCATCTTGGTATTCACGATGTGGATTTTCTAGATCTGGAAAAGATTTTCCATATTTAGAAGATAGAAAAAAAGAGGAAAAAAGAATAAAGGAAAAAATGGAAGAAGGCAATAATTTTTTTTTCTGTTCTTCTATTATTAAAAATTAAACAAGAAAAAGAGGAAAAGGGAATTTAAAAAAATCCATGTCAACGAATTAAAGACACTAAACTTGCTAAAATGTTGATTGGTTTTCACGTGCAACGCCACGTCATCATAAAGTGTTCGATTGAACAAAATTAATTAAGTTTAGGCGTTTATTTGAACATTTCATAGTATAGGGGGCAAAAAGTTGCTAGTTAGGGTGTTTCTTGATGTATTTTGCCCTTAATTTAATTTCTCGGATTCTACGCTCATTTAGTTCGGGTTAAAACAATATATATTCTCACTAGGGTTTTTATCCGTGCTACGCACAAGATAATTTTTTCCATTATTGTTCTCTTAATATACAAACATGAATATACGTTGTATGTTGGTCTAATACTTTAAGTTCTTTAATTAGGATCTATTTGGATTCCCTCATTATGCATTATAAACTTTGCATTATGAATTATAATACATACTATTCATCATTAGCGTTTGGATGGAAAAAAATCAAAACATTATTAGAGCTTTTCATCCAAAAAAATATTATCAAAATTCAACTCCTCGTTCCAACTCAACAGAGCAAGTGCTCTTGTCCTTCAATCATAGTTGTTAGGGCCAACACGCTGAGAGCGTTGGGTATTCTTCTCTTCTCTCTTGTTTTGTCCAAACTTCAAATTTAGTTTGTGAACTCGTTTCTCAACCAAAATTAGTAATTCAAATTGTTATATGTCGAGGATGAAGTGTTCTACAAAATCCCTTTAATATTTAATGTTGTTTGATCAAGAATCGGGCTCAAATGGGGTGATTTTCGAATCAGGACTGAACTTTTCCCAGATTTGAACGTTGGTGACGAGCCATATTGGAAGGCGTCGTGCGCCTTACTCCGACCACCAACGCGGCAACGCATCCACCACTGCCTACAGTTGGAAGGGGTGTTCCCTGGATTTCCAAAACCACCACCCCCGTCGTCGTTGCCGCCCTGGTGTCTCCTCTGGAAGCCGACGAACAAGCCTTCACGGCCAGCTTTGCTGCTGGTTTCTTTTACCCAGAAATTTCAGCTTCGGCGAGTGATTTTCGTCGCCTTTGTTCTCCGTCTTCCGGCAACCAATATCAGATTCATTGCCAACATTTTGAGGGTGGAAACGTGGGCTTTCCACTGTCGCTTATAGTCACGCCACCCTATGCCTGGTGTCGCCTCCACAAGTAGACAAAGATGGCTCAACAAACCTGGTTTTTCAGCTTCAGCTTTCGTGATGACCACGAGCTGTTTTTATCACCTCCGTTCTCCGAGTTGCTTCGACTAATTAAACATCCGTTGCCAACGGTAGGAAGAGGGTAATTAGGACTTCTAACTGTCGCTTGAAACACCCAAAATGGATGTCAGACGAAGTCGCTAGACATCGGCGAAGTTAGCTCATCGCTCACTGTTTTTCGAGCTTTTATGTGGTTTAAAGTGAAAAGAAAAGGGGAAAGAAAGAAGGAAAAATGTGTAGACCCGGGTTTGCCTCGGTATGCGTGACATGGATTCCAATGGATCGTTTTGATTCACATGTTTCCTCGTTTTGCGCATCGCATCGTTTTGCGTTCCACCTCGATTTGCGTGAAAGCAAATCCCGAAAGCGTATCGCTAGGTAATTTCCGTCTTTCGAGCTTGACTTATATTAAAGAATAATTTGTAGGATAATATCGTTCAAAGTTGGGTTTTCGTATTAAATCTCGTAAAGCGTGATTTATCGAATTGGTTAAGTTATAAATTCGGATTAAGTCAATCAAGTACTTGACAAATTATTATAAGGACATAATAATTTGTAGTTAAACTTGAAACGGAAATAAATTGATTATAATTTATTTCTCTCTTCTTTTCCGGTACAACCCGAGCTCGAGTCTTGGATGCACATCGTTCGAGATGTACTTAATCGCTTTAAGTGGAGATATCTCGTATAAGGCAAGTGGACGGTTCGGTCTTGCATCATTGTTATTAAATGAGGAATTGAATCCCATTTAATATTTGTGTTGGGAACAACTTGTGTGCTTAATAAATATGATAGGTTGTTATATTTGTTAGAAATAATGATCATGTTGTTTATTCAGTTTTGCGGTAGAACTGGATTTAGGTCTGTTATATGTGACCTTGTATGTTGTCTCACGCTGAGACATTGTTGATGGTTAAGGTAGTTTCAGGGAGGGGAACGTGGTTCCATATCGTCTCTTTAAAATAATATTACATTAGGAGGGGCCTAATCCTAATGGTGGGTCATGACTCTTCCCCTACTCTTCGTGTGAGAGGGGTGATGCGCACTCTAGCTAAGTGCAAGTTTGGCATAGTGCAGTGTAGACGACAGTATGATAGGCCTCTGATCTCTATAACACCAGGTGCAAAAATGAATGATCAAGGATAGCTTAAATCATGTGATCTTGGTACAGGGTAGAGGACCATGGATGAAATACATCGATGATCTCTACAATACCAAAATATTTCGGCAGTAGTTCGAGTCGTTTATGAATCACCAACCTGTTTGTGAAAAGTTTTGAAAGTAATATAAGATAAGTGAGTTAGGCACATTAATATACCTGAATGGTTCGTCCAGTCGGAAAGCCATTCTTGCTCCCGATTATGAATGATTCTTAATCAAACTTTGATTAAGTCAATCTGATTAGTCGATGGAGGCTTTTCAAAATGTTGTGTGATTAATATGAGTTCCCAACAATTGTTCATGTTTCATAAAGGAACCGCAAGTTTGCGGTATCCTATCTCTTGAATATGCATGCCTCATTTTTATCCTCTATGGGACTACTAACTGTTGGATCATCGACCGATTGTTATTCGGATTACGATGCCAATATGTTTAGTCACTACCATAAGAACCAGTCAGTTTCTCCACTTGCTTAGTCTTTCATTAGACTAACCCGACCACTTTATTCAATTGCATGGTCGGCTGGTGTCCACCGTTGCATACGACACATCAAGCATTTCCTGAAAGTTGATTTGAGAAGTGGATCAAGAAGTTGAAGAAAAGTTTCCAGAAGTTGTGTTTGAGCGAAGTTTATGGATGGGCCACTATAACGTTATATTGGGAAGAAGAAGCTAAGAGTTTACATACTAAAGGCTTTGTTCAGATAGAAGACTGTTCTATCATCTTGTCATAAAAGCTAATGTTGTTTTAAGACCATTTGTATTTATTCCGCTGTAATGTTTTCTTAAACTCTGTAAAGTTGAGTTATCAAGTAATAATGATTAAGTGCTTTTGACATTTTATTGTTTCTGGTTATGATTTAAATGAATCCAACTTTTTTTTTTTTTTTTAGTTTGTTCAGTTAGTTTAAAGCCTTTGGTAGCTTCGGTTAGTCTTAATCGGGGTTACTGACGGTAATACCTCCAGGGTAGGAAGGGGGTGTTACACTTAAAGAAGGGGGGGGGGGGGGGGGGTTAAAGGAATGATGAGAGAATGTATTTACGATGATGACTAGTTTAATACAAAACAACTAAAAAATTAAGCCATGAGGATGCATAATCTATCCTAGGCTTTATAAACGGAGTGTCGTTCTATGTACATCAACATATGCGTTTCTTCTCTACTACCAACTTGATTTTTTGAATTGTGAACTCTTCCAAAACTCTCCTACAACGGCTAATATTAATATGAACATGATGATATGACTTTTTATATTAGAAAAATTAAAGGTTTAGGAATATGAAAGATTGTTTAGAAATATGAAAAATTGGAGTACTTAAATAGAATTTAATACTTATCCAATTAATTAGAGAAATTCATCACCCATTTTATTAAAAAAATTAAGCTAAAAGAGGGTTATTATTACACAAAAAGGTAGATCAAAGGTCTTTTTTTTTAAATCTTTCATGCATTATTGTATAGTAAGATGTACTAATTGATTGCCTATTGATCTTTTTGATTTAATTGTAAAATTGGATTCTCTATGTTCAACTAGTAGAATTAATTATAAATAACCATTTTTTTCTGTATAATAGATAGATGGATGGATAGATAGATAGATAGGTTGGTAGGTAGATATAGATTACAAATGCATATCAATGTTTTTTTTTTAAAGTTGACATTTCAAACTAATACTCCAAATAATAAAATATAAAAAGTTAAAAATTTAATTGTTTTAAAGCTTATTCATGTGTATTTTGATATTTATTTTCTTAGTTGTTTATAGTTTGATTTTTTTTAATTGTAGACGAAGTGGTAAAATGATTTATAAATGAGATATCTAGTTTTTAAAATTTTAAAATTTTCTTAGTGGTGTTTTATGTTATTAAATATTTGTTCGCTTGATATGTATAGTATGAAATTCATTATTAAAATGAATTTAAATTCATGTGTATAGAATTTAATATTAAATTTAATAAATATAATTTTTGTAAAGCTTGTTCTTGTGATGTATATTTTGTTAGTTGTTTATAGTTTTTTTTTTACTTTTTGTCTTAACTATGAATAGATCATAATTGCAAGTGTATATTTGAGTGTAAATATTGAGAGTATGTTGTAACATTTTATATTACAAAATTTGGAGGTTAAAAATATGAAAAGTTGTAAATAATGAGTAAAATAGTCTTTTTTTTACTCCTCATCTTAATTGTGAATTGGTTATTGAATTCTTAATCTCATAGAAGATTAAAGGTCAATTGAAAGATTAAGGTCAATTGAATAAATGCTCATAATACCATTATTTTTTTATTTACTTTGTAATCTTCATTATTTGGGTAGTCATAAATGAGACAAAATTTTCTTCTTTATAAGCTACTAGGTGGATAGGCTCGTGCGTACGCACGGGACATATATTTTGCATTTCCTTATTTTAGGCACTTTTTATTGTTTTATAAATTATATTTTTTTGGGTTAAGTTCATAATAGTTAGAACAATTGAGACATCTGATTGTGTATGAAATAAGAATGCATATGTAAAAAAAATTGTTACTTTTTAAAACATGGTACTTGAAAGATGCACACCTAATATGAAATTTTTTCGTATGCAATAATTTGTCATTAAATATTGCATGCATGCACATCTAATGACAACCAATAATTGTTTCAATATTGTTCATTTTTTAAAATTTTAAGCAATTTATGATGAAAAAATTATACTTTATCAATTTATATGATGTACAATAAAGATCATGGGTCCATTCGGCGGGCCTTATTTTAAACTTATACAACTTTAATCAAGCTTATGGTTAAAAAATAAAGTCGCCATCATATGTTCGGTAGTGGGAATTGATGATGTTTATTGTAGCTTATGGGAGTTAATGGGAGTTTATATTTTACCTTTCAGCCTTATCCATTCTTATGGAAATTATTTCTTTCTATTGCCTCTCACTAATTCATTTTTGAAAAATCTAAAAATTAATCTTTTCTTTATAAATTTATAAATATATCATTTTTAGTAATTTGACATGCATTTTTAATAAAAATCAGTCTCGATTAGTTTTGCCTACCGAACATCTACATATTTTTCACAAAAATAAACTAATAATTTCAAACTGTAAAATTAATATCAACTAATCATTGTCAGCATCAACATCAACTCATATTAAGTTTAATGAGCCGAATACACCCCATGTGTACTACTTGTTTATGATATACAATAAGATGAGCTTTTGGAATGGAAACAATATGATGTGTAAAAGGTGCAAAAAGTATCGGTATAAACAAATGAGATATTTTAATGAAATAATATGACCACATATACTACTCTACAAACTTTGTATTATCAAAATTAGTTGTTTCAAGGTGACAATGATTTTTCAATATAAAAGTCAAAATTATCCCTTGCCCATATCTCTAAAAATTTTGTTTATTTCCTTAATTTTTCGCAAACCTCTTTACAAATAAGTCACACTTCCACCAAAAGTTCCGATGAAAAAAGAGAAGTTAATTAGGATAATGTAGAATTTTAAAAACATATATGGCAAATGAAAGTTAAATAACACATGCATGTTAAGTAATATGATGAAACGAATTTCTACAAAATTAGTAAAGGACTAAATATTTATGTTAAAAAATGCAAATGAACTATAGACAATATACTCTCACCAATTCCGTACTAACCTGTTTTTGGTGTAGTGTCAAAATCTATCATATATGCAATTAACAAACTAATCTTTGCAATATCATATTTAGGCAACTACGTGTCTTTCTTGTAATAGTACACTTTGATCCGCTTCAGATCGACCATGCATGAACTTGTCATAATACAAATACATGGTTTGGTTAGCTTAGAAAAAGGTTAACAAAGTGACTCTTATGGTAGTCTTAGCCTTTCAATTGATCATGAATAAATCAAATGATTTAAACTCTCATTTTTTTATTTTTTGTCCCTCCATATCTCTTTTCACCTTTTTGGTCTTTACACCTTCAAATCTAGAGGCATTGGATCCCCAGTCTCCATTGTCATTTATTATTATTCATTTAAAGGAGAATTAAGAGAATTAAGAAGAATTTGAATAGAATATGTGTTAAAGGAATACCCATATACAAATTTATTTACCATGAACGTTTTTTTTGTGTGATGAATTGTTTAGGGGTAATAAAATTCCATAGATATTTAATTTTCTACTCATTAATTTGTGTGATCAATATGTGTGATGATAGACTTTTCTTGTTCAATAAATTTAGGGCACTTAATACATCTAATTAATTTATCTTAGACTTTTTTTATATTCATAGTTGAAAGAAGACTAAGAGAGTTAAAAATGGTGAATATCATATTTTTATGTTACTTTATTATACTAAATCACAAAAATACCATAATCTTATTATATATTATTTTATTAAATAAATTAGAGGTCCAAAACATAAGGGTTAATAACATAATTTTATTAGTATATAAAAATAAAAATTCATCTTGACTTACTAAATATTCTACACCTTAAAAAAAACTAAATATTCTTTTAGTATAAAGACACTTTTTTTTTTACTTTTTAAATTTATTACTTCTTGTGCTAAAAATTGTAAAATTATTATGAAAGGGGGGAAATTCATAAAGGTTACATATTAAGTGTTTATACTTTTTTCTTTTATCTAAAATGTATAGTCAATATAATTGTGTATTTGTGTGATTGGAATTTAGTTTAACATTTGGCATTGAATGTGAACGTTTTTATAGATGATATTTTTCTTTTGACCTTTTGAATTCAATGTAATAAATGGATTGTAGATAAGATTGGGATTACTTTTAGCAACGTGTAGAAAACCAACCGTCCTAGTTTGAGTTGATTTTGTTTTAATGTTTAATTAAAGTAGCCTATGACATTGTGTAGAAATTATATAGAAATCATATATTATATATAAAATATATGGGCATTAATTTTCATTGAGATTTAGTCTTATAGTATTATAGTGTAGTACTAGCAAGACCAGGTTGTGCCATGCACGACGATGATTTGAAAAAAAATTATGTAGGAACCGTACTTGTCGATTGAATGTTACATAAGATTACTTGATAAAATAAAATAATTGCCTCAATAAAACTTTCAAGCGAGAATTATTATAATACGTAGGGAATGTAAAAAAATACTTCTTTATTTATAATAGGATATGTGATTTAATTTTTGAATGAGATAGTATTATTATAATATATAGGTAAATAAATACAAAAATATTATTATATTATATTATATATTATTATTATTATTGAATTATTGAAAAGATTTAAATAATTATATATAATATTGTAAAAAAGATAAAAATGATATGATATTAAAATTTATACTGATAAAAACAAAATCATAGAGATATTACATATGGATAGTTTCTTACTTGCCATTGAAAAAAATAACAATACATATTAAAGATGATAATGTATAATGATATAATATTTAAATTTTATCCATAAAAAGTAGTAGATAATTGTATATTAGAGATATTATGTATGGATAATATCATACTTTCCATTAAAAAAATGATACATATTAATGATCATGATATATAATTATATAATATTTAAATTTTGTCAATAAAAAAAATAACAGATCATTGTATATTAATAGCAATAATAATATTATTATATTATATATTTTTAAGGATTGTAAATACTAAAAAGAAGAAATGGTAAAGAAGTAAATTAAAAAAAATTAAGATGCTTATGTGACATAGTTAGATGAGTGACAAATAGGATAGAGAGATTCGAGTTTAGTAAATATTGTCAATAAAAAAAAGTAGCGGATCATTTTATATTAATATTAATAGTAATATTATATTATTATATTATAGTAGTCAGCAAATGGGGGATAGCCCGACCCCTAATATCATCATAAAGCAGTAAATAAACCTCCTCGGGAGGAGCAATCAATACATGAAAACCAATAACATAATTAAAAGCTAACAAAGTGAGGGCATCTGCTACTCGGTTGGCCTCATGGTAGACATGGCGGATCTGAATATTCTAGTTCCGTTTGATTAAGCCTTGGCAGCTGTCGACCAGGCTGAGCGGGTGGTTCCGCTTTATAGACTTACCCATAAGATCAACTACAAGCTGGGAGTCCGATTCCACCACGACTTGACGGAAACCAAGATTCCAAGCTTGTACAAAAAAATGCCCCATTGAGGGGCCGGAGAGTACTGTCTCTCCTTTTACCAATTTTTATTTATTATATTATATTATATATCTTTAAGGATTGTAAATACTCTCTCCGTCCCATTTTGTTTGTCTAGTATTCTATTTCGGACGTCCCAATGTTTGTTGTATTTCCCCCCTTTTTTTCTCATACATTTCTTACAAAAATACCCTCAACCAATATCACTTTTTACCCACTTTTTTTTTTGGTGGAAGGAGAGACGGTACTCTCCGGCCCCTCAAGGGGGCATTTTTCCATACATTTCTCTTTTTACCCACTTTTTAACTTTACATCCCATCAACTATTCATCTTCTCCTACCTAATATCATATTTTACTCATTTTTTTAAACTAATATACTGCTTTACACCTTTTATCTCTATAGATTACAAATATATCCCAATTAATTTCACATTTTACCCACTTTCCCAATGTAAATTTAAAAATTAAGATCTTATGTGTCATAATTAAATGGGTGACAAATATGATAGAGAGATCCCACTTTAATAAGGGCATATAAATTATAGATATAGAAGATTTTTCATTTAGACACCTATACAACTTATTTTAATTAATTATATCATTATTAAATTTTTAAGAGATTAATTTGACAATATCAATTCATGTTCAAGGAAGACACAAATAAGAAATGCTTCCTCCATTCAACAATAAAACCATCAAATATTCTGAGTATCCAGAATGATTTCAAGTAAAAAAGTCTGTACAATGATAAATGGAATCAATGAATCATGGTATTTGGAAGTATCAGATGATTCACATTCAACCGACTGAAGTTTTTTTTTTAACAAGTTACATTAAATAACACCATAATTTGCGCTTACAAATCGCTGCGGATAAAAACCATCGCCGGAGTACCGACTTAAAACTCTGCGCTGTGTCGTCTTCCTATATTGCTGGATTTTCCCAGTTCGGTCTCATCGTTCTGTTCCATCCCTCCGTATTGACTTCCGCTAGATCGGCGATTGATTTTAATCGATTATCCATCGATCGGAAAACGGATTTGCTAAAGTCTGGAGCTGTAGGAGATCCAAAGGATGGGGTCATTGAATAGTGACGCCGAATTTGACATCGACACGGAGAAGGCGTCCATAGAAGCGATCGTCTTCATCAATGGAGTTCGTAGAGTTCTTCCCGATGGTTTAGCTCACTTGACTCTTCTCGAGTTCCTCAGAGGTCAACCTCAATTTTGTTTTAGAATTTGTTCGAAAAGTTGTGGTTATATAATTGTTGCTTGATTGATTATGTGAAAGATAGAGATGGAATGGAGGGAAACAAATCGATGTCTGCAGAGGAGACTCTATAGCATAGATTTTCTGTTGGTCTGTGTTTAGGAGGATATGTTAGAGACCTGAATTCCATGCTCTTGCGTCACCTGCTAGAAATATTTATAATTGGAGTAAACGCCATAATTTTGTTATTATGATGGAATTGCTCTGATCAGGTTATTACTCTTCTGGTTCCTTAATTGATGCAGATCTGGGGCTGACAGGAACGAAATTAGGCTGTGGAGAAGGTGGTTGTGGTGCCTGTACTGTCATGGTTTCTAATTATGATCCGAAACTACAGAAATGTGTGTAAGTTTCACTTTCTCCTTCAGCTTCCCATGCTCATCTGCGTAGTTCTACTCATTTGCCTTTAGTGAGCCATAACTTTTGATATAGATGAACTTATGCTCTTGCATATCTTTGTTAGCAGTCTGAAGTAGCAAAATTTGATAGTTACAGGTGGATATTCTTTCAGGCATAATGCAGTTAATGCATGCTTAGCTCCTCTTTACTCAGTAGAAGGAATGCATGTGATCACAATAGAGGGAATTGGCAGTCGTAGAGGTGGTTTGCATCCAGTTCAGGTATGATATGCCACCAAGTAAACATTTTTCTGCTAGGTTCCTTAATTCCAACTAGAATGAAATGTAAAAAAGGAAAGCCTGTTGTTTTTTCCTATTCTAAGTTCCTACTTTTTGCAGGAATCCCTTGCAAAATCACATGGCTCGCAGTGTGGGTTTTGTACTCCCGGATTTGTCATGTCCATGTATGCACTGTTAAGGTCAAGTCCAACTCAACCATCAGTGGAGCAAATAGAAGAAAGTCTCGGAGGGAACTTATGTCGTTGCACGGGTTACAGACCGATATTTGATGCTTTTCGAGTCTTTGCCAAAACTGATGATGCTTTATATACTCATCCATTATCTGCTAACCATGCAAGTGGTGAATTTATTTGCCCATCCACTGGTAAGCCCTGTTCATGTGGACAAAGCTCTGTCATTGAGGACAGTAACTCACAGGAAACTGTTACATGTAGTGGGTTGTATCAACCAGTCTCTTACAGTGATGTAGATGGAAGTAAATATGTGGAGAAAGAGCTCATTTTTCCTCCTGAACTACTATTAAGAAAACCAAATTTTCTAAGTTTGACTGGATCCGGTGGACTTATGTGGTATAGACCCTCTAAGCTTCAGCATGTTCTGGAATTGAAAGCAAGAAACCCACAGGCAAAGCTGGTTGTAGGAAACACAGAGATTGGCATAGAAATGAGGTTAAAGAGTATGCAGTATCAAGTTCTAATATCAATTGCACAAGTGCCTGAATTGAACATAGTAAAGGTGCAAGATGATGGTTTGGAGATAGGAGCTGCAGTTAGGCTATCTGAACTTCTGACTATCCTGAAGAATGTAGTTCTGGAGCATGCTGCTCATGAAACATCATCTTGCAAGGCCCTTGTTGAACAAATACGATGGTTTGCTGGGACTCAGATCAAGAATGTTGCATCAGTTGGTGGGAATGTATGCACTGCCAGCCCTATTTCAGATCTCAATCCCCTTTGGATGGCAACAGGAGCAAAGTTTCAGATCATCAATAAAAATGGCAATCTTCGAACGACTTCAGCAGAGAATTTTTTCCTTGGTTACCGTAAAGTGGATCTAGCTAGTGATGAGATATTGCTTTCAATAGTTTTGCCTTGGAACAAACCCTTTGAATTTGTGAAAGAATTTAAGCAAGCTCATCGTAGAGATGATGACATTGCAATTGTTAATGCTGGAATGCGTGTCCATCTGGTAGAAAAGGATGAAAAGTGGATAGTTGAAGATGCATCAATTGCTTATGGTGGAGTTGCACCAATTTCCCTTTTAGCATCAAAAACTAAAGAATTTCTTTTAGGGAAGATCTGGAACAAGGACTTGTTGGATGGGGCCTTAAAGGTCCTGGAAAAGGACATATTGATGAAGGAAGATGCACCTGGGGGAATGGTGGAGTTCAGGAAATCCTTGACGCAGAGTTTTTTCTTCAAATTTTTCCTTTGGGTTTGCCAGCAGATGAGTGGGAGAACATTTTTTACTGAGACCTTGCCATCAACCCATCTTTCTGCTATACATCCATACCACAGGCCATCCATTCTAGGAAGTCAAGATTATGATATAGTTAAACAAGGGATATCTGTGGGTTCTCCAGAGATTCACATGTCTGCAAGACTTCAGGTGTGTCTTGAAGAACCAGGAATCTATATGAAATGTTCCTGTAATCCTTCATATATACCTTAAGAGTGTTTGTGCTATGACTTGCAATATACCAGAAGATCATAGGGTCTTCATTAAATTTTTGATTCCCTGCTATCTTCTTTTTTATTTTGTGGTTGACTGATATTAGTATGAATTCTCTATGTTTTTCAGGTAACAGGCGAAGCAGAATACACAGATGACGTGCCAATGCCTCCAAATGGTCTGCATGCTGCTTTAGTTCTGAGTAAAAAGCCTCATGCTCGAATAGTCTCCATTGATGATTCAGGTGCAAAGTCATCTCCTGGATTTGCAGGCATATTCTTTGCCAAAGATGTTCCAGGAGACAATCATATTGGTCCTGTTGTTCCCGATGAAGAGCTTTTTGCGTCTGAGTTTGTCACTTGTGTGGGACAGGTATTAAGGTTCTTGTGGCAATATTTTTCCAATCTTTCTATTTGATGCCATAACTTTATTTGCATATCTGCTTCAGGTGATAGGTGTGGTAGTTGCAGATACACATGAAAATGCGAAGTTAGCTGCAAGGAAAGTTCATATTGAGTATGCAGAACTGACTCCAATAATATCCATAGAGGATGCGCTAAAAAGTGAAAGTTTTCATCCTAATACAGAGAAGTGCTTGCAGAGTGGTGATGTGGATCTGTGCTTTCAGTCTGGTCAGTGTGACAGAATCATAGAGGGAGATGTGCATGTGGGTGGGCAGGATCATTTCTATTTGGAGACACAGAGCAGTTTGATATGGACTATGGATAGTGGAAATGAAGTTCATATGATCTCATCAACCCAAGTAAGAAGTTCTTTTGTTAACTTTACAGCCCTTCCTCTTTGTGCATTGTTGAAATTGAATTCTAAGCATATACATCTTTCACTGCTTATTCAGAGCTAGATTCTACTTCTACTTGTCAAAGCTAGATTTTTAGAGCTGGACTAGACTTTCAGTTTGATTATTAGATCAGCGAAGCTTATGATAATAACTTCATCTTCATAAAGTGAGATGAAAATGGATGGCTGTTAGAACATTATGAGCATTGATTACTATCTTGCAGGAGAAAATTCCTTTAGCACTTCTGGAGTTTAATTGAGTAATCAATTACCCTTTTTCATAGTCTTCATTTGGTATATGATTTGTAGCTGTAATTTGTCTAATCCATTGATTATAACTGTTATTTTTGTAGGCCCCTCAGAAGCACCAGAAGTATGTTGCTCATGTTCTTGATCTTCCAATGTCAAAGGTGGTTTGTAAAACCAAGAGACTTGGTGGTGGATTTGGTGGCAAGGAGACAAGATCAGCATTCATTGCTGCTGCTGCTTCTGTTCCTTCATATCTTTTGAATCGCCCTGTTAAAATTACATTAGACCGTGATGTAGACATGATGATTTCTGGGCAACGTCACAGCTTTCTTGGGAAGTATAAGGTATGGTTTCCATTTTCAAATGGATGATGATATTAGCTCGGAATATCATAGTGAAAAAGCTAATTTACTGTAAATCTATTAAAAAGTACAGTATGACTGAGGTAGAGGTAGTAAATATATACAAGTTTACTCTTTCTAAGGTTAAAAAGTAAAAATAAAAAGAGAAATTTTTACAGAAGAAGCGGAAATAGAAGGAAATAACTGGAATATTTATTCCAAGCACATTAGGGATAAATAATGCATATGCTTTACACAGACTATATGTTGGTTTGGGTTTTGAAATGGTTGTGTCATTATATTTCATGCTTATCTTTGTAATCGGGTACTAAATTACTGCCAACACAAATATTCTGATTACTGGAATGGGATCATTTCAAATGAATGTGGCTGGTCTGTGTATAGCATATATAGATTTTATAATCAATCCATTACTCAATCCAGGTTGGATTTACAAAAGAGGGGAAGTTGTTAGCTCTGGATCTTGAGATATTCAACAATGCTGGAAATTCACTTGATCTATCACTTGCAATTCTTGAACGGGCCATGTTTCATTCAGATAATGTTTATAAGATACCAAACATCAGAATTAAAGGAAAAGTTTGCTTCACCAATTTACCCAGCCATACCGCCTTCCGAGGATTTGGTGGTCCTCAAGGGATGCTTATTACCGAAAATTGGATCCAAAGAATTTCTATGGAGCTTGGGAAAAGTCCTGAGGAGATAAGGGTAAGAGATATTTGCTTCTGAAAAATGTTGTCGTTATCCTGTAAGCTAATGCAACATTTTTTTTCTTCTATTTGCAATCGTATCCAAATTTATACAGTTGTCATCTCCTTTAGAGGTTGAACTTCTGATCTATCTTGGAATTGTCAGGAACTGAATTTCCAGAGTGAAGGTTCAATATTACACTATGGTCAGAAACTTGACCAGTGCACATTGTCACAACTCTGGAATGAATTGAAGCTATCATGTGACTTTCTAAAAGCCCGTAAAGAAGTTGACCACTTTAATCTTCACAATCGG
The DNA here is from genome assembly GCA_964016875.1 of Fallopia convolvulus. Lineage (NCBI taxonomy): Eukaryota > Viridiplantae > Streptophyta > Magnoliopsida > Caryophyllales > Polygonaceae > Fallopia > Fallopia convolvulus. Next base: position 40,619,012 of record OZ024736.1, read on the forward strand.
TGGAAAAAGCGTGGGGTTGCATTGATTCCAACTAAATTTGGAATCTCTTTTACTACCAAGTTTATGAACCAGGTAATGATCAATTAAGCTGTCACTTATGAAATTCTTTCATTTTAAATCCTGTAATCAAAAGCTTAATTTACGGAGGTACCATCTCTTTTCTCCCTTGTCTCAGAATTTATATAATAATTTGGACCTCATTATATTTCAGGCTGGTGCTCTTGTTCAAGTGTATACTGATGGAACTGTCTTGGTTACCCATGGAGGTGTTGAGATGGGACAAGGTTTGCACACCAAAGTTGCTCAGATTGCTGCTTCTGCATTCAATATTCCTCTAACTTCTGTGTTCATATCAGAGACCAGCACAGACAAGGTACAAGGGTAACAAGAAACACTATTAATTGTTGGATTATATGCTATTCAAGTTATTACTACTAAGATATAGATAGCAACTCAGTGCATCCTAATATGAGAAGTTGTTTATTTATCACCAATTCCATCTTACCTCTCTTGCTTTCAACTCAGTGCATCCTAATATGAGAAGTTGTTTATTTATCACCAATTCCATCTTACCTCTCTTGCTTTCCATTTACATACTATCCCTACCTGAAGAAATGTTGCTATCTCTCTTAGTTGCATTTATTGCCTGTTTAATATTTCTGAGCTGAGTTTAAATTCTGTGATCATTTTCCACTTCTCTTTTTTCCTGGTTTTCAGGTCCCAAATTCGTCACCCACAGCAGCTTCTGCCAGTTCTGATATGTATGGGGCTGCTGTTCTGGATGCTTGTGAACAAATCAAATCAAGAATGGAGCCTGTTGCTTCAAGTAGGAAGTTCAGTTCATTTGCTGAGGTATTCTTGTTCACTTTGATTGGCCTAAATTATTCCTCTTCTTCAGTATTCTTGATTTACTTTGATCGAGAAAAAGCTAATAAAACATCTAGACTTTGAAGAGCTTTTTGAAACATCATCATACTTTTTTGGTCTGGCTCTGTGATGACATGTTACTTTTGCTATGAATCTTTACAGCTAGCAAATGCATGCTTTTTGGAGAGAATAGACCTTTCCGCTCATGGGTTCCATGCTACTCCTGACATTGGCTTTGATTGGAAGACTGGTAAAGGGGTTCCATTCCGATACTTCACTTATGGGGCTGCTTTTGCTGAGGTTGAAATTGACACTTTGACTGGAGATTTCCACACAAAATCAGCAGATATCATCCTTGATCTTGGATATTCCCTCAATCCTGCTTTAGATGTTGGTCAGGTATGCTTCTAGCCTGCATGTTTTTTTTTATTGAAATCCTATTATGTATTCAGACAATTGAAAAAAATTGTCAATATATCATATGTAATGGCATAATTTTAGTTTGGATTGCAACTCATAATGCATCATTTTGCATTAAAACTCGGGATTTAATGTAAATCAATGCAAGCTAATGCATTATGGGCGCTGCAATCCAAATAGCAGAAATAATTGAAGCTTATATGGTTTCCCTTGTGACCCAATAAAATTGCTGATGTGTGAAATTTCACATATGCAGATTGAAGGAGCATTTATACAAGGACTTGGATGGGTAGCTTTAGAAGAGCTAAAATGGGGTGATGGAGCTCACAAATGGGTCCCGCCTGGCTTTCTATACACGTGTGGACCAGGAAGCTATAAGATCCCATCCATTAATGATGTCCCATTCAAGCTGAATGTCTCACTTCTCAAGGTAATCATAGTCTATTTCACTTGTACAATTTAAAGTTTCACTGATGAACTTCTCAAGGTAATGGCATCTAATATAACTGTTAGGGAGCTCCGAATGCTAAAGCGATACATTCATCTAAAGCCGTGGGGGAACCTCCGTTTTTTCTGGCTTCAGCTGTTTTCTTTGCGATCAAGGATGCCATCATTTCTGCAAGAGAAGAGGCGGGGTTCAAGGGATGGTTTCCTCTTGACAACCCAGCCACTCCTGAAAGAATCAGAATGGCATGCGTTGATGAGTTCACCCTTAAGTTCACTGACCCTGAATTCCGCCCAAACTTAAGTGTTTGATGGGTGTTCAACTTGACCTGTACAGATCTCCACGTGATGTACTTGTGCTTAAAGCTGTACTCTCTGATGCAGCGTCAGCACTAGTGGTGCGTGCATGTTCAATAAAGCTGGTTGTTCAATAAATAAAGGGAGGAAATGCAAAAAGTACCCCTTAGGTCTAGAGGTGCACAAATGAGGGCACCCTTGCAATTCTGCCTAAAAATAAATTGCTCTAAAACGATGGATGATTTCTAGGATTGGGGGGACAGGGAGAAAGAAAAAAAAAAGTCCAGTTGAAGCAGCAGGACTTCTAATCGTACTCTATAGAGTTAACACTCTAGAGTTAACACATATATGGTGTAATTTATCAAAGTTATGGTCAAAACTGAATAGTGCAGATTGGCTTTAAATTCCGCATCAAATCTGTTTTTAGTACTTGATTTCTGTTACTGAAAAGCTTGCTGACTTCATCATCGTTTCACTGGAGTGCAGGTTATCAATTACGCTACATATCACCATTTTTACCAAAGAGTTCTCAACGTTCTCTAAAACAACAGTCTACATCATAGCACCTCTGATAACTGTACTAACAAACTTTGAAAAGGTAAAGAGTGAAGTTGAATTATAAAATTACTTTCGAAAGAGGAGGCTATCATAATATAAACTTACTTTCACCTAAACTAATCCCACTTCCATAAAGTTCATTGCTTTCCTTCTGTAATGTTTGTAAGAAAAAAAAAACACGAAACAACAAGAGAAGCTATTACTATGAACAGCATTTCTACCAACGAAAATGTGGAACTTGAAACAAAGATCTAAAGAGAAGGGAGGGAAACCACATATTCAACAGAATTTTGAACGAGAATCTTCTCCAGCTCTCCTTTATACGGCACTATCTGCGTTTGATTATTTTCATTTTTTCGTCTTGGCTACTTCAAAGGTTACATCAGTATAACAAATTGGGCAGGCCTGGAAAATAGCAAAATGGTTAGAAATAAGCACTCAGGGGTTGGACTGTTGGAGAATGGAGATGGAGTAAATTTTTGGGTTATATTCATTTTATACTAAAAGTTTGTTTTACCTTGTTGATACTGAGCCATTTACTGCCACAGCCAACGTGATATCTGTGTTTACATGGGAGGGTGAGCAGGCGAGTTCCCCGTTTGAAATTCATCTGACAAATTACACACCTGCCTCATAAAGTAACGCATTTGTCAGCGGGAAAAATATGGAGATAATAAAGCTCTAAACGAGAATATTCACATATTTCCATCAAGTATAGCACGACAGCCATATTAGAAAAGGTTAGAATGCTGATCAAGTAGACTGCTTAGGCCAAATATAAGAAGATAAATTTTTCAGGAGTACAAGAAATCCAATGAATCAGACTTTTATGTTTGAACACTCATAGTTCCAGAGGAAAATGAACTTCAAATTCTCAACTTCCAAATCATAGCAAAGAATTGAGTATGAATCACAAGTTTGTTACCTCTCAGACTGAGATTTTTTCCTCAAGAGGAAACAGCATCTGAATTTTGAGACCGGAAGTGATGCAATCTGTTCTTGTGTCAGACCTCGACTATGACTTCCAACAGCTTCACCTAACTCAAGTAGTTCCTGAAAAAGAGAAACAAGTTCAGAATCCTGCATGTGGCAATTACTTCACTTCCTGTTCCACTAGTGGTAATCCAGCTTTATTCATTTTGCTCAGAATTGCTTTGCTCTTTGTTCTTTCATATTTGTTTATTGAAGATTGGAGTGAGATAATTCCTAAGTCCTAACCAATTTTAATATAAACATATAATGTCTAAAAGTAGTACCAAGATTATATGAATTCTTGTTTCAAGGTTCAACAAACTCATGGATACTCCAAAGTACTACCAAAACAAACCATATGGTAAGTAATAGTGGCAAGTAAACGGAAGAATACAACAATTGATTCACATCATACCTCGTATGTCATGTCATCAGGGTCAATATAATCTTGCCATAGAGACTGAATCCAAAAAAGAAATCAAGGGACAATATAAGTAACCTTCACAGCTTGAAAGAATCAGAGAGGTATATAATGCTTGAAGTATGACAAAATATAGAGGTCAGGGACAGAAGAAAGAGAGACAGAGTGGTAAATAGATGTGGGGAATGCTAATAGTCTCTTCACATGTCCCCTTAGAAACTAGTCACAATAGAGACATTATTTTAGATATATTCTATACATAGATTTCTAGTGAGAATAAATAGCAACAACTAAAAACCAAACCTTACTTCTTTAGAAGAAATATGAGGAAGAAAACACAATAAGGTATGAAAGGCATGTGAAACCAGACCTGATAATCATGGGAATTGTGGTGACTCCTTGGACCTGAAAAATTCCAGATAAGCCAAATCAGGGAAACTTCCAACAAGTAGTACAAGAAAAAAAAAACAGCACATCCAGCCTGCAAGTACCACCATGGAACCAATGTAACCAGGGAATCAAGGATAGCATTTCACTTTTAAAATTGAACTACATTTGTGTGTTCAAACATACAAGAACTAGCTTTCGCAATCAAGCACATAATTTATGTCACTGATGGGAAGCCAACCAACAGGCACAGTGTGTATTACCAAAGACAGCAGTTCTCATCGGACAGACTTGGCAGAATTTATGTATATAAAGTAAATGAAAGGATTCATCAGAACGCAGCAAACATAATGATGCACTCGTATGCACAGTGAATATCTGTCAGTTATTATAAAGCGGGAACTAACATCAAGAATTAAGTGAAGATCTCTAAAATTCCAAGGCATATAGATAAATTAACAAGCACCACACAGTGAGAGACCCCAATACACTCAAACACGGTTTTCTGTACAACAATACAGTAGTTGATTGAAAAATAGAGCCAACATAAAACTAAGAATGCATCATGCCTCAAATTTAATCAATGACACAAATTTTTTAGCTTCACCAAATGACCATGGTCATCAACCTTTCATCCAAATTATCAAATTCCACGCAATCACAGTCTGATAGGAATTCAGTATATGACCCAGATAATTTAAAATGTAGACAACTTACATTCTCTGTTTCTTGAATGAGTATCAGTATTTGATTCTCCTACAGAATGCTGGTTTGATGTCATTGTTTGCTCATTAATGAAATTAGGAGACTGTCCAACAGGATCCCTCAAATCATTAATTGTTGTTATATGATCATAGGCCTCATATGGTTGTCCTTCACTATAATATTGAGCAGTCCCCGATTCCGAGTTCCCAAACTTGAAGTAACTCGTATTTAGATGTGGATATGCACTATCCTGCATCAAAAGAAAAGGAAAGCATGATGCCCAAGTCAAGATAAAAGTAACTATATTGACAATTTAAAGTTACTAGCACAATTAAAACTGATTAGCATACATTCATTAGTCCATTACTATCTCATTTCTCCAGATAAATAGATAAAACAGATATTCCGGTCATCGCCATGTTCAGATCAATTTAGAGATATGCAACATGGATAAATTTAAGTGTGTTACAGGATATCGTATAAGCCTAGACAGCATATGCATACCTGCATATGCGATGTGCCTGAAAAGATGAAGTTCACATGATCATATGTAAATCCTTCGAAGAAGTCCATAAAGCCTTCCGCTGTACCATAAGAAGTGCCACTTCCAACGTAATGGGAGTCCATTTGTTGATTCCAATTCATTCTCAGAAAAAGCTGACCTGTAAATTTTGCATGTCGCGCGATCAACAAGATTATTTCTCATTGAGCGTTAAGCGGAACCTCAAATGTACAGTAGACGAGCCAAATCTGACCTACGGAAACTTGGTGTTTCAGATTAATTCACAAATGTTGGATCGTACAGTAACACAAATTGTTCATCCAATCAATTGGCCACCTTCTAGCAATCATACCACAAAAACCGCTGCAAACGGAAACAGGAAAAAAAAAATATCAGTCCACTAAGCAGCAATAGTAAAGTTGAACGAGGCAATCTGAAATGCAACTCTAATATCTCACTAAACAAGGTTAAACACGATAAACAGCATTTCAGATACATATCACACAAATAATAGCTGGATCAAAGACGTCAAATTCAACTGTCAAAAATCTATAAGGTATCATTATCCAACATCGCAATTACGAAATCATAAGAAAACGTCAAATACACGAGAGCTCCGCAACGTGAAATGGCCAAATCAAAATTAATAAACATCGAACTTATCAGTTTCTCACCGATTGCAAATCCACCGATCACAATCAAAAGCCAAAAAATGACATCCAATTTCCTCCGGAAACAAAGAAAAAGCGATTCAGACGATGTCCGAAGATCGATCAAAGCAGAACCAAAACAAAAAAGACAAATTTAACAATAATCAATGTGACAATGGAGGTAATAGATCAACTGGAAATTGTAGACAGAGAGGAACCGACATTGATCGGCTTTGTGAAAGGATCGGCGAGAGTCCTTGGTAAAGTGTAGAGAGCTGGCGGGCAATGTGGATGGATAGAGAAGGTGGCGCATGAAAATGAGAGAAGAATCAGAAAAAGGTGGAAACGGCCATCTCTCTCTTCAGAGCCCTCTTGTGACTTGAGTGAGAGAGGAGGAGAGTTTTGCGTTCTCTTTTTTTATGAGAGAGAAAGGTGGGAAGATGGGGGCTTTAGACACGCGAACTCCGTTAGCCGGGATTATGATACCAGCCACGCCATGTGACAGAGCTGCCACGTATTTTTATAATTTCATTTTAGTTTATCTACTTTTTATATTATAAAATATTATCGAAAATCATCATAATCTTGTAGCTTCAAACTACCCATTGTCAATCTAATCTAATCTAACCTAAGATATACTATATACTTATCTAGCTACGCAGGCACATGGCAGAACAGTAACGTAATTTAGAATCAAAATAGCGGTAATTGTAACTAGTAAGTTGTATTCTTGTCGATATCATATTATACGGTCTACCTTATTAAAATCTTACAATATAATTGTGAGATTCTTGTACTTAAGCGCAATGTGAAAAAACATAGTAAACCTATATATTGGACTAGACCAATAAAATGGTATTAGAATGGTCTAAAATGTAAGGATTGATACGGTACTAATGTTTGTGAAAAAGTTTAATTTATTCATCCAAATGCTATAGTATTGATACAATAATTGAATTTTTCTTTCATTCTATGGATCGTACATGTAATAAGTCTAGTATGTAATAAGTTCAATGATGGATAACAAACATAGAGAACATATATAAACAAACCGATTGACATTAAATTGTGCATCACTAAACCCAAAACCGTACACAAGCATCGCATCAAAAATATGTAGTTCAACATAATGGACCCAACATTAGGAGATATACTTTTTTTATAAAAAAAAAAAGGGGAGGGGAAAGAGAGCATCGAACGACGACAGCAGGAAGAGTAAAACAGACGGGGCCAAGAAGAAGTGGGCCTTTAATCTTTAATAAATTGGAAAGTGGGGCCTATTTTAAGAATCTGATTTGACGGGGGGAAATCCTAGGATTAGGATGAGAGATTAACCTGGATTCAAGTGAGGAGAGAATGGTAGCCAGAAATGGTCACCAAATTCATCTGATTCCACTCTTCCAACCCTTTATCCTTTTAGCTATAGTTGTCATTTCAGATTGATTTTAGGTTGAAGAGTTCATCTACCTAGTTCCTACCCTCCATTTCAAACATCAATTCCTTTTAAAAAATTGCTCTACATCTGACCAATTTATAGGTCTGTACAAAATGTACCTGTGAGTAAAAGCTTCATTGGTCATCATCCTATGTAAGATTTTAATTTTCAAGGTATAAAGCTTGATCTTAGATGTACTCACCGTTATCCACACACAACAAGAAATATCCACCATATTTTCCAACCAGTAAAGAACCACTGGCATTTAATCCATAACAGAAAAAATTTGAGATTTTAACAGGACAATTCAACAACAGTAATAATAATACTAATACTAATAAAAGAAGGCCTAAAAGAACTACCATATGCTAATAATGGTCAGAAAAAGGAACCAAATAAGTTACTTAATTGGGTCCCTGCAAATGATTCAAAGTAGAGAAGCTAGCTCTTCAATTATGAAAGGTGGAAAAAAATAAAGAAGGTGAAGGGAAAATTAACAGCATGAAATTATGAGGAATGAGAGGAAACCTAGCGTGCAAGTAAGGACAAAAGCAATTCATATATATTCCTTCTCATGCTTCTTTTGCCTTTTTGTCTGTGGAAGGTTTCCATAGGCATTAAGTAAGTAAGAAAGAAAGAACAGATCATAGGTTATAGGTGTATGTCCCTGTTCTCTGAGCTTTTCCTTCTAAAACAAGACAAATTCCTCTCTCTTATATCATTAGCCAGAGAGAGAGAAGGAGAGTAAAGAAAAAGAACATGTATGCCAGATGCTCAGTATGGCATCCACATGATTTATCTGATATTGCAAATTGGAATGTGAATGTAATAAGAAGGGGAAAAAAAAGCAGAAGACAAGATCATCAAGCAACTACCACTTCAAAGACAGCCAGCAACAGTTCTTTGCTGTCAAGACAATTAATCAGAGATCAGAAAAGTTGCATGATCTCAGTCTTCCTATAAATGATTGTTATAAGACTAAAAGGAATCATATCTGGGGTTTTCATCACAAAGCCAGTGCTGCCACTAATAACACTTTACAGAAAAGCCTGATGAACACAGTATATGCTCTAACTCATCAAGGACTTGGTCCAAGTTCAGTAGTTGTTCCTTGTTGAAAATTAACAGTAGGCTAATCACATAGAATGTGAAGATGTCCAAATTTATTACCCCTAACAACACAATTTAGCAAAGAAAATGAAATAGCCAGTGGGAAAAGAAAGCATAGATTGAAATGAATAATCTTAAGCACAATCAAGGTTACAGTACAATACATCATCATTTCTAGCAGCATGAACAATCAAGCACTTAAAATCAGAACTACAATGTTAATCTAGATTAACAAATACGCCATTTTTTTTATTATTATTTTCTGGAACACCACCATTACTTTCAATTTTCACCTTGCAATAGGAATTAGGCCTAACAAGTAAGAAGCAACTTGGCTTTCTCATTTAGAACACCTCCCAGATGCAAGGGCTTTTTTAAGCTGGACAACTCAATGGCTGTGATCACATCTTCCAAGTTGCTCTTCATCAACACCACATCAGCCGACTCAATTGCTACATTGGTGCCTGCACCGATTGCCATCCCCACATCAGCAGCTGCCAAAGCCGGAGAATCATTGATTCCATCTCCCACCATTGCCACGGTATTCCCTAGCTCCCATCTGTAGCATTGACACATGACATTCAGGTTAGCCATTGTGATTTGTGAGGTTAATCTGGTGAAACTACATTGTGATCCTAGACATTAACGAAGTTGGCGAATACTCTGGATGAGAGTACTACGTACTGTTTTTTATGTAAACTTTAATATGCTTTCTGGGGCATTAATTGCCTAATAGTATTGGAAACATGAAGAGTTTGGAGCAGTTGAATGTGGCTCATAACAAGTTTTAGTGGGAATGAATATACCTGCTAGCATTTGCAGTTTGCCTAACTTGGTCAGCTTCAAATATCCTTTCAACTTCTTCACAGGGGAGCCTGCAAAGTGTTACCTGCATACCAAACAGCCCCTTACAACGACCAGCACAACAGTGTAACTCGTTCCTTTCTTATCCTGAGGCTGAGGACTGTCGTTGAAGGGTTTTTAGATGCGTATAAGCGGAACTTCAGAAACAATTTCTTGCACCTAAACATGGATCTAAAGCATTCTTGATTAGAGACAAAATTAGGGTTAGTAGAATACCTCTTGATGCGTGATTAGGGTTCTTCCTTCGAGAGAAAAAGCCTCAATTGTGACTTCTCTAATCAGTCCACACGAGTACAGGATCGGGGTCTCCTTCGCTTCCGATTGCTAGATCGAAGTGCCAAAGACTAGAAAAGGTTGGAAGAAGAGAGCTTTTCTTTCTTACGTAAGAACTTCTGAAACCCTAGATCTCTTCTTCCCTTTAAAGGCCTTATATATTTATTTCCCCAAATAAATATATCCTTTTAATTCTCAATACTATCTAATATATTTATTGATAATTAACTCTTTTCTTATTGGACTAAAACCCTATGTCTGACAAAGACTTTCAGCCCACTGATCCAACCCGTCAACTCAATGTGTGTGACCTCATAGGACCCGTTTATAATAGCTATGGATTAAACTATTTAATCCATTAATCGTAGTTGGTTTCTAGCAAAACACTACGACTCCTAAAATAAACGGATTGAATCTCTCTATCAATCGTCCTATTCCATGTTCGGTAATTGCAACTTTTATTAAAGGACACAATTCCTTCAATCTCCCACTTGTCCTTGAAAACAAGTGTGCAATTTTAAGATACCTTTGTCTCTTAATGTCTTACTTGATGATATGGTGACATTCATATCTCTCATCAAATATGTTTCTTGAATACCTGAGTTCGAACTATCAAATAACGAATGATTACAATTAATCCATTCGAGCATGGTCATGCATTTTCTAGTTCTAGCTCTTCAAGTGGCCTAGACACCATTCCTTTTCATGCATCAACGTATGCATAAATAAGGAGGACTTTTCCAATCTTGTATGACTATGGCTCCCACTCAACTTTTGGCAATCCCAATAATTGTTTTTATAACCCCCTTTTATGGAGAGCGTTTAACAATATCAAAGACATACCAATCATGAACTAGAAAACATAACATACTCATGTTTAAGGAATCCACCAAACATGGTTCACCTTATAAACTCTACAATCCCTTTTGGAGAGTCTTAAGGTTGGTCTGTCCGATATGTATCATCCATACATATCTATGTAATTGACTGGACATTTCTATGTCCCTATAGCACATGAAACCTTGATCTATCAGTCAATGTACAATATAGCTATAAATGAAATCATCTATGTCCTATTTGATGACTCAAACTATGGACGTGCAATAATTCATAACTGTAGTACACTTAATGGGGTTTCATTCACCAAAACACTTAAGGTGAGCCCATTTACGAACTATGAATTATTCGGACATATTATTCAATATTAATTAATATAATGTATAAATAAGAATGAAATATCATATATATTATCATAAAGTCAAACATAAACAAGAGTCCAACACTCTAAGCAGAAATAATGTAATACAAAGCAATCTCACAACCATTCACCAATGTGTTTGAGACCCTTAGCCCTAGTGTGACTATCATGCTTAACCCTAGGCATAGGCTTAGTCAAAGGATCTGCAATATTGTCATCTGTATGCACCTTACACATCTTGATGTTACCTCCAGCAACTATCTGTCGAATAAGATGATACTTCCTCATAACATGTCTAGATTTGGAATTTGAATTTGGTTCCTTGGCTTGGGCTATGACACCATTGTTATCACAATAGATGTCAATAGGCTCAGAAATACTAGGAACAATGCCAAGCTCGTCTAGAAACTTCCTTATCCAAACAACCTCTTTCGCAGCTTCACTAGCAGCGATATACTCAGCCTCAGTCGTAGAATCAGCTACTGTATTTTGCTTGGAGCTCTTCCAGCTCACAACTCCTCCATTAAGGATGAAGACATATCCCAATTGAGACTCAAAGCCATCTCGGTCAGTCTGGAAGCTAGCATCAGTATATCCTTTAATGACTAAATTGTCATCACCCCCATATACTAAGAAATCATCCTTGGTTCTTCTCAAGTACTTTAGGATGTTCTTAGCTGCACACCAATGTGCCTCTCCTGGATTTGATTGATATCTACTACACATGCTCAAAGCAAATGCAAGATCAGGACGTGTACATACCATGGCATACATGATAGATCCTATAGCGACAGCATAAGGAATCTTACTCATTTTATCAAGCTCAGCAGATGTTCTAGGACATTGCTTCTTGCTTAGATTTATGCCATGTTGTATGGGCAAAAACCCCTTCTTGGAATTCTGCATATTGAATCTGTCAAGAACCTTATCTATATAAGTTCCTTGACATAATCCAAGCAATCTCTTAGATCTATCCCTATAGATTTTTATTCCAAGTATGTACTCTGCCTCTCCCAAGTCTTTCATTGAGAAACATTTCTTCAGCCATTCCTCAACGGACTCTAGCATCGGAATGTCATTCCCAATAAGCAGTATGTCATCCACATACAAGACTAAGAGAGCCACCTTACTCCCACTAAACTTCTTGTATACACAAGGATCTTCTTCACACCTGATGAAATCAAACTCTTTGATCTTTTCATCAAAACGAAGATTCCAACTTCTAGATGCTTGCTTAAGCCCATAGATAGATCTCTTAAGCTTACACACCTTCCCAGCATAATCTGGATCCTCAAAACCCTCTGGTTGTGTCATATACACATCCTCTTCCAAAATACCATTCAGAAAAGCGGTTTTAACATCCATTTGCCAAATCTCATAATCATAATAAGCGACAATAGCTAGGATTATCCTTATGGATCTAATCATGACAACTGGTGAAAACGTTTCATCATAGTCAATACCATGAATCTATTTAAAACCTTTAGCAACTAATCTTGCTTTGTATACAGATACATTTCCATTTTTGTCAGTCTTAAGTTTGAAAACCCATTTGCATCCAATGGGTTTTACCCCATCTGGCAAATCTGTCAAGTCCCAGACTTGATTTTCAAACATGGAATCCATTACAGATTTCATGGCCTGAAGCCATTTCTTGGAGTCTGGACCCGTCGTTGCTTGTTTATAGGTAGTAGGCTCACCATGTTCTAACATTAGAACATCAAGGCTTTCGGTCGAGATGAAATCATCATATCGTCTTGGCTGAAACCTTTGCCTGTTTGATCTACGTAGGAGTTCAACTGGTTCAACAACTGGGATTTCAACATTTTCCACAACTATTTGTGGATCTGCTTCTTGAGCAATTTGTTCAGGTTCTTGGATAACATCAGATCCTTGGTCTTCAAACAAATCCATCTCATCCTCGACATCAACTATGTCATCCTGTTGTTGTGTTTGTTGCTTTTCATCAAGAACCGGTTCAAGATGAATATTTCTCCCACTTGACTTTTTGGAAATAAACTCTCTTTCCAAAAAGACACTATCCCTTGCAACAAACACCTTTTGTGCAGCGAGATTGTAGAAATAATATCCAAAACTACCTTTAGGATATCCTATAAAATAGCATTTGTCTGATTTAGGTGCAAGCTTATCAGTTTGTAAACGCTTTACATAAGCTTCACACCCCCATATTTTCAGAAAAGACAACTTTAGAACTTTTCCAGTCCATATCTCATATGGGGTCTTGTCTACAGTCCTTGACGGAGTCCTGTTTAGTGTAAATACAGCAGTCGTGAGTGCATATCCCCAAAAGGATACTGGAAGGTCAGCAAAACTCATCATAGATCGAACCATGTCCAACAAGGTCCTGTTTCTTCTTTCAGACACACCATTCAATTGTGGTGTCCCTGGAGTAGACAATTGTGTTACAATCCCACAATTTTTCAAATGATGATCAAATTCATGGCTTAAGTATTCACCACCACGATCGGATCGAAGTGCTTTTATCCTTTTGCCAGTTTGAGTCTCTACTTCATTTTGGAATTCCTTGAACTTTTCAAAGGCTTCAGATTTATGTGACATAAGATAAATATACCCATATCTGCTCATGTCATCAGTAAATGTAATGAAATATCTATAGCCACCTCTAGCTTCTGTACTCATTGGCCCACATACATCAGTATGTATTATGGCCAAAAGTTCATTAGCTATTTCATTTGTTCCTTTGAAAGGTGACCTTGTCATCTTGCCCATCAAGCATGATTCACATAAATCAATAGATTCACAATCCATATCTTTTAGAATTCCATCTTTATGGAGCTTCTTCATGCGATTCAAGCTAATATGACCTAAACGACAATGCCATAGATAGGACTCACTCAAACAATTTGATTTTTGCCTTTTAATATTAATATTATACGATTCTGATTTGAGATCTAATACAAAAAGTCCATTAACCATTGGAGCACAAGCATAGAAGATTCCATTCTTAAAAACAGACATACTTCCATTCTTAATATCAAACTCAAATCCTTCAGAATGTAAACTTGAAACTGAAACAAGGTTTTTAGTAATAGTAGGAACAAAATAACAATTACTTAGTTCCAAAACTAAACCAGAAGGTAAAAATAAACTAAAATCTCCTACGGTAAGCGCAACAACCCTTGCTCCATTTCCAACGCGTAGGTCTATTTCTCCTTTCTCCAACTGCCTCCTAGTTCTTAGTCCCTGCACATTCGAAATAATGTGAGAATCACATCCGGTATCTAATACCCAAGTAGTAGCATTGGTTCTTAAAATTTCAATAACATTAATACCTGAACTCATAGTTCCATTTTTCTTGTCCTCCAAGTACTTGGGACAATTCCTCTTCCAGTGTCCTTTGGCCTTGCAATAGAAGCAATCATGGTCACTGGCCACCTTTGGCTTTTCACCTCCCTTGGGTTTAGCAACTTGTTTGCCTTTCCCTTGGATATGATTCTTCTTCTTGCCTGCCTTCTTGAACCCTTGCACATTGTTGACCACAAGAAAATCTTTCTTGTTGTCAACGGGAGTGTTTTGTTCAGATGCTTTAAGCATACCATGGAGCTCATTCAGGGTTTTCTTTATACCATGCATATGGTAGTTCATCCTGAATTGAGCAAAACCATCATGTAAGGAGTGTAGGACGATATCAGTGGCCAACTCTTGGTCATATTTAGCACCCAATGACTCCATACGTTCAAACAGACCGATCATGTCAAACACATGTGGGCCAACTGGTTTTCCCTTCACAAGTTTGCTATCCAGTATAGCCTTGTGAGTTTCATATCTCTCAATCCTTGTCTGTTCCTGAAACAGCATTTTCAGGTTGGTTATAATGGAATGAGCATCCTGATTTTCAAACCTCTTTTGAAGAGAAGGTTCCATAGCAGCTAGCATAAGGCATGTGACAGACACAGACTCATCTCTTATTTTCTTCTCTTCTGCTTTGTCCTCATCAGATGAGGTATCAGTCAGAACAGAAATCGGGGTTGCTAGCACGTTCTCACGTCCTTCGGACATGAGAACTATTCTCAGATTCCGTTCCCAATCAAGAAAGTTTGCTCCATTGAGCTTGTTCTTCTCAACAATTGAGCGCAGGGTGAATTTCAAATTATCGCTAGACATGCTTTCTACAAAAAAGAAATAATAAACAAAAGTTCATGTTTGACATGCAAATACTTAATATTAAACAAGCTTTAAAACAAGTAAATACACATTTCATTCAAATAAACAATTTATGTTCCCGGTGAATAAACTGATTCCAAGATCCTATTCCAGACAAGACTCAACGTACTTTTGCACTGCCTTCAGTCTTGTGTGTTCAAGGTAAGTAACAATTACTAATTATAACTCCTTATAATTCTTGGTTAATGGTCCACATCCAATGTAGGATCCACTACCATGTCTCAAGATCCAAAACTTTGTCTTTTGGTCTCTTGTTGGGTACAACCATATCAAGGCTTATGGACCCCCGTATAGATCCACCCTCACTAGTTTAATGTTTAAGAAAGACACCCTCACTTTTGCGAAGCCCATCCAAACAAAACCAAAAAACGTCATGGGTTATGATATGGAAAGACATTGCCCCAATATTCATTTGGGAACTTAAGCATGCAATGGTTATTTATTACTAGTGACAAAAACATAATAAATAACTTATGCAAAACTTAAAAATAAAGCATTCAAAACGCAATAATTGTGATCCTAGTATGGCCCCTATGATTCGAAAAATAAAGATCTAATCTTCATAATATCTTCATCTTGTATTCTTCATGGATCTCCATCCTTGATTTACTTATGTCTTGTACTTCTTCTTGTATTTCAATTTTGAATCACTCTCATTGCAGAAATTAAATTACAACAAAACAAACGATGCGCAGATCGTGTACAAGAAAACATAACGATGCACAGATCGTATTTATGGGCCATACTAGTCACCTTATGCAAGCAAAATATCATAATATAAAACAAGCATAATAATTAATCAAATAATTCATCTCATGAAATTTATTTAACAAGATAATCTTAACTCAAAATAAATTAATATATAGTATTAATCTAAAATTAATCATCAATGTGCATATAACTGGACAAAATTGTATGATCAAGATATAATATCAAATATTTTATCTTGTCTTAGTGGGATATTCTAACTCCTTAGAAAAATATATATATCGGATCATGACCTAGTCAAAACCTCTACACACAAATTTAGTGAGATCATATCTCGTGATTGGTTTTCAAAACTCTGCACATAAATTGTGAGATCATATCTCTTGAGTCACACACAAATTGATTTAAAAATCAATTTAAAGACCTCTGCACACAAATTTAAAATCTGGTGTTCACGTTCAATTCAAACAATTCACGTGTACACATACTTTTAATATACAGTGAAATCCAATTTCAAGTAATCACGTGATAAGATTTGCCAAACGTAATATCAATTTCAAACGTAATCATCAATTTCAATTTCAAAAAATTGCAATACATGTACGTACAATCATCTTGATTTGAATCAAAATTTCAAGTACACTAATTTCACGTATACTCGGCAATTCAATATACACATTGGCAATTAAAAATAATTTTAAAAGCAGAATACAAATTTCGTAACTTGTATCTATATATCAAATATATATGTAACTTGTATCTAGTTTAATTAATTGAAATCTAATTTCAATCAAACACAAAGATCTATACATAAAATTTATCGATTTGAATCCAAATTCGCATCAAGAACAAAAACCTAAATCTTTGATCCAATCAAGATATGCTTAAGGCTCTGATACCACTGATGGGTTTTTAGATGCGTATAAGCGGAATTTCAGAAACAATTTCTTACACCAAAACATGGATCTAAAGCATTCTTGATTAGAGACAAAATTAGGGTTAGTAGAATACCTCTTGATGCGTGATTAGGGTTCTTCCTTCGAGAGAAAAAGCCTCAATTGTGACTTCTCTAATCAGTCCACACGAGTACAGGATCGGGGTCTCCTTCGCTTCCGATTGCTAGATCGAAGTGCCAAAGACTAGAAAAGGTTGGAAGAAGAGAGCTTTTCTTTCTTACGTAAAAACTTCTGAAACCCTAGATCTCTTCTTCCCTTTAAAGGCCTTATATATTTATTTCCCCAAATAAATATATCCTTTTAATTCTCAATACTATCTAATATATTTATTGATAATTAACTCTTTTCTTATTGGACTAAAACCCTATGTCTGACAAAGACTTTCAGCCCACTGATCCAACCCGTCAACTCAATGTGTGTGACCTCATAGGACCCGTTTATAATAGCTATGGATTAAACTATTTAATCCATTAATCGTAGTTGGTTTCTAGCAAAACACTACGACTCCTAAAATAAACGGATTGAATCTCTCTATCAATCGTCCTATTCCATGTTCGGTAATTGCAACTTTTATTAAAGGACACAATTCATTCAGTCGTCGTGTTGGTTGTTCTTTGTAACTGTAGATGCATATATACTAGATGCTTATTAGCATCTTCATGGAGATACACCAAATTAAAGTTAGCATGTTAGTGGCTTCCAATTTTCTTATGTTGATCTTGACCTGCAATTCTCCCTTATGTAGAATATTGTCTGTGTAATGTAATTGCATTTATGTCATAATTGAAGTATTGAATTTCAGTTTCTGGACATAGAGTCTTTCATAGGAATAAAAGAATTACATTTCAGAAGGAAGACATATTTCCATGTCATCTCACCATCCTATTGATTATTGCATATTTGGCATCTGCCATCTGAATTGATCATTGCATATTTGGCATCTGAATGGCCTTTCAAAATTAATCATTTATGACAGATTGTTTCTATGAAAGCCTTTGATTTTTGTAGGAAGTGTGTTTTTTAACAAGATTGAAAATGCAATAGAATTACATTCAATGATTCAATTGAAGTTTGCTTGTTCAAAATTATATTCATTTCTGCACGGATGAGAAACTGATAGAAGCCAGGGGAGTTTGTAACTTTGTATGGAGGGCTGATAGAAAAGAAAAGATGTTCACACGGACTGTATCTTGGTTTTGGGTTATTAAAATAAATTCCCCTATTCCCCTATTCCCCTCAACTCCTCAAGGCTCCATTTTCACAATTTCACACCGAGCGACAACGAGTCTGCTGCGCCCCTCTCGTCCTCGAGTCCTCTCGCCCAGTCGCCGGTCGCCGGTCGCCCTCGAGTCCTCTCGCAGTCTCGCCGGCTCTATGGAATCCATCGGAGCTGCTCTCACATCTCGAACCCTTGTACCCTGCAAAAATTACTCCGCCTTGAACCTCTCCCCTCTAAGGTGCCCCGATTCTCTTTCTATTTCCCAGAACAAGAGAACCCTAATTTGCTCCACCTCCTCCGACACCATGACCAGCGGCGGCAACGGCGCCTCTTCTCAGAGTAAGGAGACGAAGCTCTGGGGAGGAAGGTTCGGGGAGAGTGTGACGGATGCTGTGGAAAGGTTTACTGAATCGATTTCCTACGATAAGGCTCTCTACAAGCACGATATTATGGGTAGCCGCGCCCATGCCACTATGCTAGCTCACCAGGTTTTACTGTTTTCCCTTTTTCTTTTTTCTGTCTGAGTTATCATTTGCTAAGAAAGGAAAAGTTTGAATCTTAATTTGCTTTTAATTCTGAATATTATGCACTTGTTCTAATGAGGAAGATGCCTATTGGTGTGCGCACCACAAAGGGGGGTTTCAGTTAGATACTTGATCCCATTTGCATGGGTTCCTGTTTACTTCTTCGTTTCTCTCTCTCTTTTTTTATGGGCAATTTGCAGGTTTAAAATGCCATTCACAGTTATGTGGCCTGATTTTGCAAATGACCTATTTACATATCTCTTACTTTTATTTGGAGGGTTTAATGATTCAATTGAAGTTTGCTTGTTGAAAATTATAATCATTTCTGCACTGATGAGAGAAGTAGTGACATGGATTGTATCTTTGGTTTCTTAGGGGCTGATGAGTGAAAGTGAGAAGGACAGCATATTAAAAGGCTTGACCGAGATAGAGAGACTGATAGAAGCTGGGGAGTTTGGATGGAGGCCTGATAGAGAAGATGTTCACATGAACATTGAAGCTGCTCTGACTGAGTTGGTTGGTGAGCCTGTAAAGAAGCTCCACACTGCTCGTAGCAGAAACGATCAAGTCTGCACAGATGTTCGCCTTTGGTGTCGTGATGCTATTGATACCATTATCACTAGGATTAAGCAGCTCCAGGTTTGATTCTTTGCTTTCTTTGTAATTATTGTCAAATTCACGATGTTGTGGAAGTTTTATTTCAAGGGGGATTGTTTTGTTTTGTTTTTCTATAGATTAAAATTTGTAGATGAAATCAAGATCATAAGGGCTCAATATATGAATGGAATCATTCGTTGTTTTTATTCTAATTGTATTTATTTTCAAGGGGATAGTGTCTTGAAATTATTCATAATAAGATTATATGGTACTATTTGTCATAATTTGCAGGTTGCACTTGTCACCTTGGCCTTGAAGAATGAAGGACTTATTGTTCCTGGATATACACATTTGCAAAGGGCACAGCCTGTGTTGTTGCAACATCTTCTTTTGGCTTATGTCGAGCAGGTTTTCCTCTTTCTTCATATTTTCAATGCTCATCTGGCATTTCATCCTTCACCAGGCAAACTGGTTTTTTATTGGAATTGGTTGCAAAAGGTCTTTCATCATAGTTAGCCTTTTGAGTTGGTGTTTCATTTTTTTGTCTTTATAGCTGGAACGTGATGCTGGTCGTCTAATAGATTGCAAGGCTAGGCTAAATTTCTGCCCTTTGGGTGCATGTGCCTTGG
This sequence comes from Fallopia convolvulus, assembly GCA_964016875.1. NCBI lineage: Eukaryota > Viridiplantae > Streptophyta > Magnoliopsida > Caryophyllales > Polygonaceae > Fallopia > Fallopia convolvulus. The sequence goes on from OZ024736.1 coordinate 40,638,954, forward strand.
CTGGTACGGGTCTTAACATTGATAGGTTCATGACTTCTGAACTTCTAGGGTTTGATGGGCCATTAAGAAACAGGTATATTATTCTTTGCAATTTCATATCAAATCATAATCAAGTTCTTATATAAGTTCCTGTCCATATTTCAGTTATCATCTTTAAATACCTAAAATAATTGAATTTCATGTTTCAAATGAAGCTTTGTTCTGGTGGCATTGCCTCCTGACTCTGGAGTAGTCTATTACCTTATACAGTTTTAATCTTTGTAGAAATGCTCTTTTATTTAGAATCAAATCTTAGTTTTGACTATATTCTTGATTTTCTGCATTCTTCTGTAGAACGCTTTCTCTTAAACTAATCATCCTTTGATTTTTTTTAATCTTATTATACAGCATCGACGCAGTTTCAGACCGAGACTTTCTTATAGAGCTCCTATCTGCTAATTCAATCACAGCCATGCATCTTTCCAGGCTTGGTGAAGAGTGGGTCTTATGGGCTTCAGAAGAGTTTGGATTTTTAACTCCTAATGACTCGGTATCTACGGGAAGCAGCATAATGCCCCAGAAGAAGAACCCAGATCCCATGGAGCTTGTGCGTGGGAAATCTGCCAGAATTGTGGGCGACTTGACTACGCTTCTTGTCTTATGCAAAGGGCTTCCCCATGCCTATAATCGTGATTTACAGGTAAAAAGAATGTCAATGTACATACATTTTTAGGGTGTATAATGCGTTTAATGCAAGATAATATATTATCTTGGGTCATCCAAACACACCTTTATTGTGAAATGCATACTTCAGTGTAGTTAATTGTGTTCTTGTATCCATGCAGGAAGACAAGGAACCCGTATTTGACAGCGTAAAGACTATAATTGGAATGCTAGAAGTGAGTGCTGAATTTGCACAGAATGTAACTTTCAATAAAGACAGAATTGAGAAAGCTCTGCCTGCTGGCCATCTTGATGCAACGACACTTGCAGACTATCTTGTCAAAAAGGTCAGTACTTTTTCAGTCTGAATTTTGACTTGCCCTCATAGTAGAAACTGAACCAATTTTTGTTATGGTTGACTTTACTCAGGGAATGCCTTTTAGGACTTCCCATGATGTAGTTGGAAGGTTAGTAGCTGTTTGTGTGTCAAAGGGCTGTACTCTTCAGGACCTTACTCTCGACGAGCTTAGAAGCATTGACCCCATATTTACTGAGGATGTCTATGATTATCTTGGTGTAACAAACTCCATCAAGAAGTTCAGTTCTTATGGTTCAACGGGTATGAAATGTGTCTCTGAGCAACTTAAATTCTGGGTTGCAGAACTCAAATTAGCATCTTGATGCCTGGGTTGCACCTGGCTCTTTGAAGAAGCTAGCTCAATTACTATATAGAGTTTAGACAGAAGCTAGCATATAAGTACTCATAATGCCATTGTTTTAAATTGAATTCCTTTGCTAAATTTTCAACATTGGTCTCCTGTCTTGTTGGTTTTTCTCCCTTTTGGCCGTGTTTGTTGTGTTTTGCGGATTTTTTGCTACATCAGTTCCTGAAAACCCAGGACCTGTAGAGTTCTGCAGTGGCGTGGAGTAATTATAGAATCGAGGGAAATATCAAAGGATGCATCTTTTGAGAGTTGTATACTCTCCAGATCTTTGTATCTGTTTTTTTGGTAGAATTATCTTTGTATCTTTGTATCACATGGAGAGAAAAACAAGCAGAAATTTCAAGAGAAAAACAGTACTAGAGAGGAGAATTGGGCCTTGTTACTTATCTACATTCAATGCAACGATGCTGATAAGTTCACACAACTCCAGTGCCGTTATAAGGTAAGTTGTTTACAGAAGAATAAAATCGTCATTATTGCATTAATGTCATCATCACCACCTTTGTATGTGGATGCTGATGCAAGATTACCGTTGAGGAAAAGTTTGAAATGGAAGGACAACATAAAATCTGATCTAGGTTGTCATTTCGGATTGATTTTAGGTTTAAGAGTTCATCTACCTAGTTCCTACCCTCGATTTCAAACATCAAATTCCTTTTAAAAAATGCTCTACAACTGACCAAATTCCTTTTCATTGGTCATCATCCTATGTAAGATTTTAATTTTTAAGTTATAATAAAACTTGATGTTAGATGTACTCACCGTGACCCACACACGAGAAGAAACTTAAGAGCTGACAGAGTAAGAGACAAATTCACCACATTTTCCAACCAGTAAAGAACCACTGGCATTTAATCCATAACAGAAAAGAATTTATGTCCCTGTTCTCTGAGCCTTTCCTTCTAAAACAAGACATTAATTCTCCCCTCTCTCTTATATCATTAGCCAAAGAGAGGAGAGTAAATAAAAAAAACATGCATGCCAGATGCTCAGTATGGCATCCACATGATTTATCTGATATTGCAAATTGGAATGTGAATGTAATAAGAAGGGGAAAAAAAAGCAGAAGACAAGATCATCAAGCAACTACCACTTCAAAGACAGCCAGCAACAGTTCTTTGCTGTCAAGACAATTAATCAGAGATCAGAAAAGTTGCATGATCTCAGTCTTCCTATAAATGATTGTTATAAGACTAAAAGGAATCATATCTGGGGTTTTCATCACAAAGCCAGTGCTGCCACTAATAACACTTTACAGAAAAGCCTGATGAACACAGTATATGCTCTAACTCATCAAGGACTTGGTCCAAGTTCAGTAGTTGTTCCTTGTTGAAAATTAACAGTAGGCTAATCACATAGAATGTGAAGATGTCCAAATTTATTACCCCTAACAACACAATTTAGCAAAGAAAATGAAATAGCCAGTGGGAAAAGAAAGCATAGATTGAAATGAATAATCTTAAGCACAATCAAGGTTACAGTACAATTAATCATCATTTCTAGCAGCATGAACAATCAAGCACTTAAAATCAGAACTACAATGTTAATCTAGATTAACAAATATGCCATTTTTTATTAATATTTTCTGAACACCACCATTACTTTCAATTTTCACCTTGCAATAGGAATTAGGCCTAACAAGTAAGAAGCAATTTAGCTTTCTCATTTAGAACTAGAATAAATCAGTTGTCCATGAACACCTCCCAAATGCAAGGGCTTCTTATAAGACTGCAAAAGCAGAGAAGAGCAAACCACACTTAGAGAAGAAGCAGCCATGCATGCCCCTGCAATCCAAGGCGGCAGTCTGATCCCAGTGAAAGGGAAAAGTATTCCTGCTGCTACTGGCAATACCAGAATGTTGTAACCAAGCGCCCACACATAGTTAAGCTGGATCCTAGACATTGTCTTCCTGGACAAATCAATGGCTGTGATCACATCTTCCAAGTTGCTCTTCATTAACACCACATCAGCCGCCTCAATTGCTACATTGGTGCCTGCACCGATTGCCATCCCCACATCAGCAGCTGCTAAAGCCGGAGAATCATTGATTCCATCTCCCACCATTGCCACGGTATTCCCTCCCATCTGTAGCATTGACACATGATATTCAGGTTAGCTATTGTGATTTGTGAGGTCAATCTGGTGAAACTACATTTCATAGAATTTTGTGCCTAATCTCTCTAGATACTCGGACTTTCAAAGGGTGAAACTTCATTAATTATAAAGCTTCACTTCTTTGTTTCTTGATAATTTATCATTTGCATACTAAAAAATTGCTTGTTATCTTGATGTAGAAATAACTCCTTTTTTACCTGTTTATCTTTTATCAAAAATATGAAATAACCACATGTATTTGTCTTTACACAGAAAAAAGAAGATTGATTCATCATAATTTCAACTAACTGATTAAATATTGCAGTCATATAGTAAAAACTTAATATATACATAGAAAGCATACATATAAAAACTTTATTTTCTGTGGAATAGGAAATGTTGCAGTCATATAGTAAAAACTTGATATAAACACAGAAAGCATACGTATAAAAAATTCATTTTCTGTGGAATAGGAAATGAATATATACAAGCATTCTTTATAACCTTCAAAAGATGGATTTCGATTGCCCTAAGTCCATAACTTTATAGGTCAGCAACAGAGGCATACCTGCAACTCTTTTATCTTATTAGCTTTTCCAACTGGGTCTGTTTCAGCAAAAACCTTGTCAATTCCAACTTCTCTTGCTATGGCGGTGGCAGTGGCCCAATTGTCACCAGTTACTATGATGCTAGTGATGTGCATAGATTTCAGAAAAGAAATTACTATTGCAGCCTCTGGCTTTATAGGGTCTGTGGAAGAAAAAGCCCCAGCTATCTTGCCATCAATGGCAACCAAAACATTAGTGCGAGCCAGGGTATTAGATTCAGTGATGAATTTTTCAACCTCATGACCAAGTGCTATTCCAAAGGACTGCATTAGTCTAGTATTACCAACACAAACTTCCTTTTTACCAACTCTTCCACTTACTCCAGCTCCAGGGTGAACCTCAAAATCCTTGACCTCTTCAATATTTTCATTGGATGCTTCGTGTTTCTGGCGCAGCTTCTTTGCATGTTCCACTACAGCTTTTGCTATTGGGTGCTCACTATTTGCCTGGAGAATATATATGAGAGTTGAAACAAACTAACTGAAAAAAAAATCCTCCATAGAAATGATTACTTTACACAACCCAAACAAAGACAATGTTTCACAGCACATGTTACTTGCTCATAGGAGGTAAAAGTGATTAAGAAATGCTCTGGAAGATGCAGAGCGTTATGTGCTTATGACAACTGATTTTATCAATCATTTCACTGACTACTGATTTCCTGTAATAACAAGACATACATGAAACACCTCATATGACTTCACAAGTTCCCCCTATACTCAAAGTGACTCCGATTTTCTTAGTGAATTGGGTCATCTAACCTAAACTGGGCCTCCATTTCCCTGAAATTTGTTCATACGGAACATTATATCAATACCATCGTACATTAACATTCAGAAACCTCACCTCTATGGCAACAGTCATATCACACAACTCCTCCATTGAGCATCCAGAAAAAAGCATTGCACAAACCACTACTGGCTTTCCAAATGTGAGAGTTCCTGTCTTGTCAAATACAACTGTTCTTACCTGCAGAGAACCAACATGAATTTCAAGACCCAAATACCATATATGTTCTTTTTCCTTAGGTGTTAAATGTTTACCTTGTGAGCTCTCTCAAGTGCATTTCCACCTTTGATCAGAACGCCAAGTGAAGCACCTTTGCCTGTGGCAACCATGATTGCTGTAGGGGTTGCAAGTCCCAATGCACAAGGACATGCAACTACAAGGACAGAGATACCGAACTGTAAAGCAAGTTCAAATTTGTCCATGGCATTTGGTATCCAGTCTATTGGGTAAAGACCAAGTTCACCAGCAATAAACCACGTTAGCCAAGTGATGAATGATGCGGCAACAACCTGAGAGAGAAAAACTATATAATTTGAAGGGCTATCAGAAGCACACTAGACATGACATGAATACAACTGAGCAGAATATGGGCAAACAGTTTTTCAAAAGAATTATATATCAGAATGAAATATTTACCATTGGAACAAAAAACCTAGATATTTGATCAGCCAATTTCTGAACAGGGGCTCTGGAGAGCTGAGCAGCTTCCACTAGTTGAACAATTTGAGAAAGTGCTGTCTCAGACCCAACATGGGTGGCCTTTACAATGACGCATCCATTTTCATTTACAGTTCCACCAATAACCTGACATGTATACAAGCACATGTAGCAAAAAGTAGGTTTTGAAAGGAAATAAGCTAATGAAAAATGCAAAAAATCAGCAATTACCTTGTCACCAGGTCTTTTAGCAACTGGTATTGCTTCTCCAGTAATCATACTTTCATTCACGTGGCTTTGTCCACTAATAACAATCCCATCAACAGGAATTTTTTCACCGGGAACGATTTTTAATATGTCATTCCGCTGGATTAGCTGAGTGCTTATGTCCATCTCGGAGACAACATTTCCATCAACATCTAGCACCACCAAGACAGCTGTCTCAGGTGTGAGAGCCATCAATTTCGCTAGAGCATCTGATGTCTTCCCTTTAGCCATAACCTCCAGATATTTTCCCAGTATGATAAAAGATACTAGCATAGCACTGGTCTCAAAGAAATCTTGCCCTTCAAACTTATCAGAAGTCAAGGCTTTTATCACTGTATACACAGAGTAGAAGTACGCAGCATTAGTACCCAGTGCAACCAGAACATCCATATTAGCAGATTTCCGTCTCAATGCATGATATGCACCAATGTAAAATCTGAAAGAGACACATGAAAATCATATTTAATTACAGTTCCATTAAAAATAAAGGAAGTTAACTTATAACTATGATCTGTTACCTTCTGCCAATGATGAATTGCACTGGTGTACAAAAGGCCCATCTAAGAACAATACCAACAGAGAGCATATTGTGAATCTTGTACTCTAACCAGTTCCCATATGGAGGAAGCATGGGGAGTATCATGGAGAAGAGAACTACAGGAGCAGAGAAAAGGCAACTCCACAAGAACTGGTTTCTATACATTTGGATTTCACACAGTCGTTCTGCCTCAGCTCGTCTAGGAGGAATGTACAACTTAGCATCATAGGAAGCATCCTTGACACACTGAATAAGAGACCTTGGACCAGTAATATCAGGATCATAGCTGATAGTTACCTTATTCTCCATGTCTACTTCAACATGATTCACTCCCACAGCTGATTCAAGAGCACTCTGAATTACGGTAACATCACCTGGGTGACGAATTCCTTCAAGCTCCAGATGAACTTTGTTAGCTTCATTTCCTGAGCTAATAAGATCTGCTCCAAAACCAGAACCCTCAACTGCCTTAATGATTTGGTCAACACTTGTGATGTTTGGATCAAAATGGACTTTGGCTTCTTCAAGAGCTAGCCCTACAGCTACTTTCTTAACTCCATTAGCAGCTGCAAGTGCATGCTCAACCGATTCTGAGCAGCTAGTGCAAGCCATTCCTTTAATCCTAAGACGGAAAACTGCTATTTCTTGTTCTGGAAATCCGTCAACCTCAAAACCAGCGTTTTCTATTGTTTCTTTAATTGTTTCAGCCTACAACCATCATAATTATTGTGAAACAAAGAATTACACATGTTGATTAAAACCCATAGTCATTAGCAGCATATTAAAAATCATCACACAGGACCGGACAAATATAACATATCAGATATATGGAATCAAACCTAATTTTGCTCCCTAACTGCTAAGCAAAAGTATAAATATGATAAAGCAGTGAACGGAGTGTTGTACTTGCATAGCAAAACAAAATTCAGTCCAAAAATAATTTCAAAACAATTATAAATCTTCCAATTAAGAGCAAGTGATACATAATTTTGTAGTATGAACTACTTGTTGAGGTCACTTACAGAGAGAAGCTCTGGTGTATATTTAACAACAGCGTGGCCTTCAAGTGATGAAACCATGGCACTTTCAATTCCATTGAGCTCTCCCAATACAGATTCTATAGAGGATGAACAAGATGCACAAGTAATGCCTTTGATTTTGAATTTGACCTCTCGGCTCCTCTTGTTATTCAGATGGCTCAATCCACCCAAGCTTTCAGGGGATTTCAACAGAGGCAGCTTCAACTCGTCCTTTCTAGCCTCCATTATTCTTGGCCCGATTCACCTAAACATCGGAACTAGCAGGTCATCATTGATGGATGTTTTTATACCAACATACTATAACAATCACATCATTAACGAGATATAAAGGCAAAAATCAACGATAAGAAAAAAAAAGTAGCAATTAGAGCTGGAATTCCAACTACGATACGATCGTGCACAAAATGAAACCAAGCACATTCAGCAAAGCACATGCAATGTTAAAAAAGAAGTTCGACCTTTATATCTGATTTTTGCGGATATGGCGAGAAACTAGGGTTTTGTGAAAAAGGCGCTGAATTATAAGGATTAAAGAGGTTATTGGAGTGGAAAGTTGATGGAACAGGACCAATGGAATATGTTTAGGGTTTTGCTTTATGCGAAGGGATGAATACGGCTCCAATCCATCGATGGGGAGAAAAAGGTGGAAAAGACCAATTCTGCAGACCTCCCAGCACGCAAAGAGGTGGGGAAATTGAAGTGGAGAGATTATATGCTGGAAGTGGTTTGAGAGGCGGGGCCCATTTTCAAAATTTTGAAAATTTAAAACGTTTTTTCCTTTCCTTTTTAATGTAACCACTGGCCCAGTGGACAAAGGCCCAAAAGTGTTTTTTCAAGATATGGCTATGGCACTACATTTTTTTTTTGGCATATGGCAGTATGATATTATTGGAGAGGAATCGATCACTATCTCCTAATCTCACCGACAATCTCAGCGTAGGCAAACAACAATCTATAGGACAACAAATGTAACTAAGACAAGAAAGCCCAACAACAATCTGGGAATCAAATCACCACACACAAGTAAGAATAAATAAGCAAAAGTAAAGCACAAATTAACACCAAGATTTAAGTGGAACAACCCTCAAAACTAGAGGGAAAAACCCACTAGCGTCCGACAGAGCAAAATTCCTCTAATCAAGAAACAAATACAAGTGTTCTCAAATCTCACACCCAGAGAACTTCAATACAAGGAGAATCAACTCTAAAACTTTCAAATGAAGGCAAACACTTATAACATGAGATTAGGCTTCCAATGGGAGAGAAATCCTACTAACAAAGCAACCTAGTTGTTGGATCCTTGAAGCTAGAGACAAATACTCTCGGATTCACAAGAAAGATATTTTCTTCTTCACCCAAATTTCTTGTCTTTCTTTTGTTTTCTCCCTCCTTACTTTTGCGCTCCAATTTCTCTCTCAAATAAAGAAACTCACTAATTTGCTCAAAACCCTAGTGCACTCTCCAAATGTGCTGTTGCACTCTCTCATATGAAACACACAAAACCCATTTGTATGTGCTCATGTGCCACCCATCGCCACCACTCAACATTAATATGTATGAGAGTTGGTGGGCCTTTGGGCTAGAACATGGGCTTAGGCCCAACAATCTCCCCCTTTGGCCTAGGGGGAAGACATCCATACTGATGAAACCTGAAATAACGACTCGCTAGAAGACAAGAAACGAGGTTATTATATTCGAAAGTGCAAACACTTGCTTCTTTATTTATGATTTTTTTTACAGCGAGGTTACAAGCCGACGAGGCTAACAAGCAATTGAGAGTTACACCTTAGACCTCCTACGAGTTTGCGAGATCTCGAGCTAACAATATTCGAGATCTCCTATTTGCTAAGAGATTCTATCACTTAAGTGTAGCGTGGTTGATCTTGAGACGAGGTGGATTTTGCGAGTGTGGTGTAGAGTCTTGTGAGATTGTGTAGCGAGGTCTGTAGTGTGAACGAGATCTTTGTGTGACTTGAAGTCTTTTTGTGGACTCTACTTGTCTATAGCGAGGTCTTTTGATGATGTTTCTATCACTTCGATCTTCAACGAGCAAGATAGTTCTTGAGTTCAAGATATTTTTCGACCCCCTCTTCTTACGAGGTTCTCCTCTATTTATAGAGGATTGGGGAGTCGAGTTTTGGCCAAGGTTCGATGTGGGATGCCTGAGATGGGGGCTCCTGATTGGTCCGGAGGTGAGGCAGATGGTGATTGGTTCAGGGAAGCGGCATCCTTGAGTGGTCAGTGTGGGCGGGGGTGTCAATAGAGTCGGTGGCGAGGTTTAGACCTCGCTCTGAGGTTTCGGATGACCTCGCGAGGGTAAGAACTTTGTTTTAATAAATGGGGGGCGTGAGCGTGGGACCCGAATCATCCTTGAAAACACCGTCGTATCTATTTGTTTCTTGGTACCTCGGGCCCACCTACTATTTTACTATTTTGGACATCATCACAACCCCATGACCTGGGGTCCTCGCCTCGAGGGCCGCAGGGCATAAGTTCCCATGGACCGGGGGATGCGAGGTGCTCTAGAGGTTGGGAAGTTCTCTGCGAGGTGTATGGTTCCCGAGGTTGGGAGGCCACCTTGCGAGGTGTATGGTTCCCGAGGTGGGGAGGGCACTCTGCGAGGTGTGAGGTTCTGTACTTAGGCGTTCTTCTTGTTCTGCATGGATGAAGCTTCCTGGGCCTGCTCGTCATACCTTTCTTAGTGGGCCGTCCAGGTGAGATGGGCCCAATAAGCCTTTCGGGAGCGGGAGAAGCCCAAGCATGTGCTTTATAAGGGCGTACTTCACACGCTTCCTCTTCATCTTCCTCTTCCCACATTTTCACCTTCTCTCTCTCTATCTTCTCGGTTTCCTGCGAAGCGGTTTTCTCAGACGGTTTCCGACGAACTTTCAGTACTTTCCAGTTTGCACCACCGTTTTTCCTACACCGATTCTGAACAAGTAAGTTCTCGACCCTCTTCCTCTCGTCTTTTGGTGTTCGTTACCTTTGATTTTTCGCCGTTTTGCTTTTTATTCCGCGTTATGGAGGGGCGACGGTGTGTCGCCTGGTGTTTCGCGCCGGTGTCACGGTGGCGAAACGGCGGTGGTGGAGTCGCATGCGTCTCTGCGCGTCGCCTCCGCCATTTTTCTTTGTTTTTTCCTGTTTTATTCTGTGCCCTGGTAGTCGACGGTTTGTTATCTTTTTCGGTTTTTCTTTGCCACCGTTGTGGTGGCGACTTGGTGGTGGCGGTGGCTCTTGTCTCGGCGCGGTGCCTCCACCACTTTTTTTGCCTTCTTCTTTTGCCGTTTCTCGCTTTGGTTTTGGTTCTTGGTGTCTTTCGTCGGCGCTAAGGCGGCGAGGCGGAGGTGAGATGGTGGGGCAAGGGTGGCGACCGCCACGCCTTCGCACCCTTCGTCTGCCGGTTGACGGTTGAGTGTCTGCTTTTCTTCGCCATTTTTGAATTTTTAGGCCCTTAGGAGCCCAAACGTCATGATGTTCGACTGACGGGACGTTTGGGCTTCCACCGCTGGCCTCCTTTGCTGGTTGGCCTTCTTCTTTCTCTTTTCTCCTTTTTGGCGCTTCAAATTCTCCTTCGCCGTCCTATCTTGTCAGAGTAGCCTCTAGGGTGCCACGTGGCTCTTTATTCCTTATGACCTCGATTTTTCTTTTCCTTTTCGTCGTCACGACCTCGTGTTCTATTCCCTTCGGGGCCACGACCTCGCGTTTTCTTCTTCTCTTTGTTTGTTGCGATCTCGTGTTGCTTTTTACTTCGGGGTTTACGACCTCGCGATTTTCTTCCCTTTGGTTATCTTGCCCGATGTCTCATCGCTTATCTCTTTTCCAGGTGCTAGCCTCCCGCGGCCTGGACGTCGTTTTTTCATGCCTAGGAGAGCTTCTGCGAGCCCCCCACCAGGTTTCGTGTTCAAAGTACAAGAGGGTTTTTACGAGGAGGTCTCCGAGTCCGTGAGAAGTGTAGAGCCTAGCGACTCCCAAAACCCAAGGTCGCCTTCGCTGATTTTTAGCGACCCTTCTTCTAGCAACTCCGAGGTCTCTATTAACTCCCGCTTTTCCCGACTTCGTGCATCGTCAAGCGTCGAAATGGTCTCGTCTTCTGTCTCCGATGAGGTCGCTATCGAGGTTGTAACAACGTCGTCTGACTCTTATGAGCCCGCAAACTTTGATGCGGCGTATATCACCGATGTCGTGTCTCGCGTCCCACCTTTCAATTTAACTATTAGGCTGAAACTTTACCTTATAAACCCATTTAGACCCAATTGTCGTTTTCCATGAGGTAAAGTAGTTAATTCGCATGTGTAACTCTTCTCCAAAGTTGATAATAATTCTTGTTGTATAGCCTGAACCTAACCCTTATCTGACTAACTTGAGCAAAAGAAGTTGGTTGAGGAATGGAAAAGACATTGAACAAGGCATGCATATATTATGGAGAATAATCATGAAGCTCCCTTGAAGAAATAACATGAAATGTTTTTGATGACACTTGTTTTTCATCAAGACCCTTTTGATGACAAACAATCAAACCGTCATAAAGTAATGATGACAATTGATAATAAACAAATCATCATCAAGTAGCGATGACAATCGAATCGTCATCAAATAACGATGACAGTCGAACCGTCATCAAATAAGGATGACAAATCGATGATAGTTTATGAAAAAGTGATGACAATCGAATCATCATCAAGTGGCGATGACAATTGATGACAATCGAACCGTCATCAAATAACAATGACAATCGAACCGTCATCAAATAGGGATGACATTTGTGATGATAGTTGATGACAATCAAACTGTCATCAAGTAGAGATGACAGTTGATGACGGTTCGAACCGTGTTATCAATAATTTTATAATGACAATTTGAGTGGTGACACATATTTGATGATACTAGAAAAAATTATATGTGATGACACTTTGAATAATGGCACTAAAAATTATATGTAATGAAGCATATTCGATGACACTAAAAAATCAAACGTGATGATACATATTAGATGACAATTTTGTTTTTTATGTGTAATGACGGTTGTTTTTATGTGGTTGAATGCCTTTGGTGATATTTTTTTATCAAACAATTGTCATAAAGGAATTGAAGCATAGATTTAAAATATTTGTTATGAATTACAATAATTTTATTAACTTCTAAAAAAGAAATGATAGTATTGGGATTGTCAAACCTCACAAAGGAGTTGAAACATAGATTTAAACTTGTTCAAAAAGAAAACCTACACAATGCAGATGAGGTCCTCTGCATGTTTGATTTACTCTGATGTCTCTAGTCTCTCTACTACTACACTCGTGTTATCTTGGGAATCTACCTAAATATTCAAATGCAACGTAACCGTTTTGTGTGATGTAATCTAATGGTTGTCCAGCATATGGTCATGTGTGTATTTTTAGGTGAGATGTGCGAATTTTAAGATTAACATGACAAATACTTCGGGTAGAGCAATTGATTTATCTAAAATTGATGAATTAAAAATGTGCATGCTTTTGGATCGACTTGGCAAATCCCCATGTATATTAATCACAGAAAGTATTTAGGACCTAAAAAGTTATAACATGTGTAAAATTAATGTAATTGTCTTGTCTAAGCTGAACAACCTCCCAGCAAGCCTTCTTTCTTCCCAAGGTCAAGACCTAACCTTTCTTTTTGTCCATTTACAAATGAACTTTTGAAATTTTCACTTTTCTTTCTTTTTCCATGCTATCTAGCTAGATATGCTTTAATTAATTTTTATTTTATTTTTTTATAAGAAAAGAATCTCGAAGTATCAGACATACATGATAAATCGAGAAGCCGACGGAGTCAGCAACCGGACAAACCAGCATGAGCTAAAAAAACGAACATATCTAGATAGCATCAGAAAAATGTGACAAGTTGAGAAGGCGCAAAAAAAAACGAAAAAAAAAAGAAATAAACATCGAACTAAGAAGCAGAGAAGCCACAAGACGACTTCGAAAATGGTACAACCGCGGGTCAAAAGAGATCCAACACATGCGTATACTGCTGCCGGACAACAATACAACAAGAAGCCGGCTTGAGGAAGCGTGACAAGTTGCATATAACTATATAAGAAGTATAATTACAGTTATGACAAATTTTGTGATTTTTGTTGTGAAGGATTGTGGTGTGTGATTATGTACGTCTGAGAATAGCTTCTTTGAAAACTTGTAAATTTTCATGTTCACCCTTTTTTACCTTCTCCTCAAGTTAACATTACATACAAGCAGCTTTTTGATTTGCTGGTGAGTTTAAATGAAAGATTGGGGGAAAATGGATGTGACAATAGAGGGAGAAAGACATGAAAAAACTTTCTGTGTTGACTTTTGTCTTTTGGCATATTACTGCAACTGGTACCAACTCCCCACCTTCAATTTGCTTTCCCTAGAAACATGGGGTTACACACACATTCAAGCTTTGCCTTGGCTTCTTCTTCTTCAACATTTATGCAATTGATTTGATGGACACAATAAAACAAGTTTTATACTATTTGAAGTTTTCCAATTTCATTTCTGGACAACACAGCCCTCATGTGCTTGCATTTTTATGTTTGGATCCATCTCTGCATTGATCTCAAAGCATTTTTTCCTAATTCTTTCCAATAGTACTTTAAGCTAGCATTAGCAGTGCTTTAGTAATGAAATATCATGTTTTTCTGGTCATTTTGTGGTAACTGGTGCATTTATATTGCTACTTGCTGAGAGTTACTGCCATTGTCACTCTTTTGAGTATTAGCTTACTACAATATAGTTGAATACACTAATCACCACAAATGTTATACAGAGTACAACAGAACAGAACAGAAGAGTACTTGGATTAATCATTTTGCTAGCTAAGAGTAATAAAGAGTAGTTTCTGTAGCTCTTTCACAGAATAAGACCAGAAAACAAAAGACTTGTGGGGGGAAAGAGGGAGTGCTCATTAAATGCCTCATTCACTCTCCTCATATTCACATTGCAGTTTGCAGATGGTGATGAAACAATTTGTTTTCATGAAGGAGAAAGAGATGATAAAGATGATGATGATGGGATGGGATGGGATGGATACAAATGTTCTTCTGGTCACAAATTGATAAAGAATGTCATTCATCCATATTGTCCCCCCATGCCTCTAGTATCTACCCCACTCTGACATTGACTCGTCACATTCACATGCCCTACAATGGCTTCTGCCACTGTGGGACCTACCCAGTATACCAAACCCAGAAGTGTTTGGGGAAATCTATTAAAAATCACCCATCTTTTAATTGTGTTTTCTCCCCCCGAGTAATTACATATTTTCTTTTTGTTAATCTCACACAAAGAATTATCCAATTTGTTTTCTTTGGGGAAAAAACACATGTTCTTTGAGTTTCATAAAGTGATCGGTTACATATAAAATTGCTAATGGCTAATATTTTCTTGTGTTAGAGAGATTATTGAACTTATGATAAAAAAAATATACAACTTAAAATCATAAACAAAATTATCCACACTACACTATTATATTGTACTGTACTATAATTAAAGTAGTTTTACCTGAACCTCCCTCTCCAATTATTAGATAAATTTTACAAACCCACCGTTAAATTAGGTCAATTTTCAACAAACAACACGAATAAAGAATTACTGCAAAATTTTAACCGATGTTTTTTTTACTTCTTCTGTCGTCTTCTCCTTCTTATACTCGTTGTACAAATTTAACAAGGACAGAATCAGGGAAGAGGAGAAACGTACAGAGTACATATACTAGCTATAGCAGTAGCATTAACCCCATCTACTGGTCATTTCCTTTTGAATATTATCCCTTTTGGATTTACCTTCCTTTTTCACCGTCCACTTCACTCCCATTGCCAGGATTGAGATTTTTTTTTTTAAAAGTTTAATGACGTCCTTTTACGTTCTGCTACAGAGTTTAGTGGTCAAACCTGAAAAGAAAAGGTCTAGAGTGAATATTTGGTGAAAGAAAAAAAAATCAGTGTTCACGTAAAACCTGTTTGTTCCAAGTAATGGACAGTCATTGCAATGATTGTCAATGCAGTTTTATTCGATAAGTTTGAGTAAAGGTACTCAAATCTTCATGTGCTTGCATCTAGACACAAAAGGTGAAAAATCCTCAAATAAAGGGAGATTAGCTTTTGGGCACATGCATGAAGAAAGATTGTAATTGGATTCTTGAATCACTAATTAGTGAGTAACTATAAGTCTCTGTTTGACCCATGATTAAACCTTGAAGGTAATTGTTGAGATATCTCACATCTGAAATTGGGAACTATAAAGACTAGTATATAATCTAATGAACTACTCCACCTATTGCCATATGATTTTGGGTTGGAACTTCATTGGCTCGCTCTCTCGTTCGCTTCGTTTTGACAGCATCGTTCTGTTTGATCTTCACTCACCTGAATAATTAACTCTCATTCAATTTGTTTTTTTAGTTGTACAAAGTGTTTGCACAAAAGAAAGAAAAGAAAACCAGTTGGCATTGAGAGGGATCGTCATCATACTATACTCTCTAGCTACTTTCTGTTGGTATTAATTCTTCTCATCAGTAAATGATTAACATTTACTGCCACAGAAACAGCTTGGGCGATGATGCATGGTAAAGTGATGACTCCGAGATCAATTGTACAAAAAATAAAATAATATATTCAACAAATAAATACTTAAAAAGAACATAGAGAGTATTGTACGGATAATCGCTAAGAGAAAAGCCGACCGGAGACTCACTCATCTAAGCAAATGCAGCCATGATTTGAAACCATCTTTGCTTCCCGAGATGTATGAAGAAGAAAAGAAAACTGGAGGGGGGTTAAAATTCCTTTTTTATAAACAAAATTAAATCTTCCTATTGTTTTTATTTTCCCTCATTTTTTATTTAAGGTCGTAGTATGTAATCTTGCTTCCTTGGGTTTAATGTTTTTTCTTGCTGAATGTGTAAATTGAGGATGATGAGATGGGTGATGGGAGACAACCCTAGTTCCTCTTTCTCCCCTTGTTTTTGGCATTATCTTCTCAATTTAATTTAAATTGTTATAATAATTTGATATTGGTGGGGAGACAGAGACTAGTAGACTACTAGAAAGGGATTGGTATATGGTAAAAATATCTTTACACTTTGGTTTTTTTTTTTTCACGTTCTTGTTGTTTGATTTTTGCCCTCACCTCTCTCCCTTGCAATCATTTGTCAGATCTGATTTCTTGTCTCTCCTTTTCTCATCACCTCTCTTCAATTATCTATCTCCATTCATGTATAGTAGTAGTAATTAACAACACTCTTCTCTCTCTTTTCCCTACCAAGTAAACTTGTTCACCTTTCCTTGTAGAAGCTTTTGCAATTTCAGTGATTCACTATATATATAGTTCATTTTACCTGCAGCTTCTCCCACACAGATCAAGATCAGATCAGATCACCATGTCTGATCATCATCACTATGCTGCATGTTTCAACTCCTATTACACCTACAACAACAACTACAACTCCAATCCTTATATTGTATCAAGCTCTAATAATTACCATTTTTACCAGCCCCAACAATCCTCTTCATCCCCTCCTCTCAAAGAAGCCCTTCCTCTTCTCAGCTTCAGCCCAACAAGAGCACACCCTAATTTCCATAACCCTAATCCAGATGATCAAATTGCTCTAATTTCATCATCATCATCTGGAAATCATGAGGATGAATTTGGAGTGTCAGTTGCTCTCAATTTAGGGCTACCAATAATTAGTGCTCCTCCCCCAATTAGCTCAGCTGAGATGATGAGCATGCCCATCTCATCAGCATCATCATTATCATTATCAGATCATCATGTGGATATGTTAATGTCATCATCACAATCACCCTCAGCTGAGCTGATCACAGTAGCTTCCTGTGGGGATGCAAACACAGGATCAGAAGCTGAAGCTGAAGCAACAAGAAGCACTCTTCACAAGGGTCAGTACTGGATCCCAACCCCTGCCCAGATCCTGATTGGCCCCACACAATTCTCTTGCCCTCTTTGTTTCAAGACCTTCAACAGATACAACAACATGCAGGTTTTTCTAAATATGTTTATTTTTATATTTAATTCATATATGGAGATTAAAAAAATGCAACCTACTAATTATAAGATCCCATCTAAATGGCTTTCCTTTACACTCCACTCTCCTATCACCTTTTGTTTTGTGGCCCTTGATTATCATTCTTTCCCCTTCAACTTTGCCGGGAAAAGAGAAAATCTAGTTCCTCAGCAACTTCTTAATTTATTCCAACTTTCCAGATTTAGAGAGTAATAGGCAGGTCATGGCCCCATTTTTCTGATGTGATTTGATTCCAATTGATTTACTTGCCATTTTGTAACTTTTTGAGGCTCTGATTCAAGTTTGTAACTGAATTCTCCGCTGGCTTGTCCAGTATTTGTATATCTCTTTGGAATAGAAATTTAACTTTTCCAAAAAAAAAAAAAATTAATTGAGGAGGTTATCTGGTGAGCTGTAAGCCTTTCATGGTAGTACAACTATTTTTTCTCCCAAAGAGGAGAAAGTAATATATATGTGCTTGATTAGGGTTTTTCTTTGTTTTGCTCTATCTTTATGCACTTCAGGATCAGATATGTGTTTGTAATCATAATAATTCATTCAGTATATATAACAGTACTAATATAATCAACATCTCTATCTTTCTTTCTGGTCCAAACTGAAATTCAGATCTGTAGCTGTATTTAAATGAACTGCTGTTGAGAAGTACTCTTAGATTTGTGCATTTACTTTACCTTGAATTCTGTGCAAGATTAGCCAATGTACTCAACTTTTAACTAAATATCACCTTAATTAACAAGATAACCCACCACCACAATTCAACCACATACTAGAGGCTCCACAAAAATTTTACACTTGGTTGGAATTTGATATGTGCACTTTGAAGCTTGAATCTGAACACATCATTTCGGAACCCAACTTTTCTCATGTGTAAAGCACAAATTACACCTCCTCATACTGTGCCCTTGTTACTAAATACAGTATCTTAAAGCTATATATCCACCTTTAATTGCTATCAAATACAGTTTTTGACTTTTGAGTAAATCAAGTAAAGCTCTTCAAAAAAAATTCACTAAGGTCATAGCAAATGGTCCTTGTGTCTTGTGAAATGAAAGCTAGCTTTTAATTTGTAATGTACATTATACAATATCTGAACCTCAAATCCTTCAAACTCATCTTGACAATGTACAAACACATCATGGAAACAGTCTTCATCTCATGTTAGTTCATCCATAATAGACTGTAACTATAAGTTTTTGGCAGATTGATACAAGTAAATGCACATGGTTTTTGTCAATAGTTCTTTATGTAGGATACATATATAATCTGTCTTTTTTAATTCTAAGATGAAAGGTAATTCATTCATTAGTTATGTTAATATTACACGAGACCTAGGCACGGATAGGAAATACAAATATGTGTATGTGCGTCTCTATTGCGAATGAAATTTACAGTTCATTCAAAAAAAGAAATAGATTACAAAGTTGTCTAATTGTGTCTTATTGATCACTATATGAATTCAATTCAGATGCACATGTGGGGCCATGGATCACAATACAGAAAGGGGCCAGAATCCCTAAAAGGAATCCAGCCAACAGCAATGCTAAGGCTACCATGCTACTGTTGTGCACCCGGGTGCAACAACAACATCGATCACCCAAGAGCGAAGCCCTTGAAAGACTTCCGAACGCTTCAGACTCATTACAAGAGGAAGCATGGAGTTAAGCCCTTCATGTGTAGGAAATGTGGGAAGCCATTTGCAGTTAGAGGTGATTGGAGGACTCATGAGAAGAATTGTGGCAAGCTCTGGTATTGCAATTGCGGATCCGATTTCAAGCACAAAAGATCTCTCAAGAACCATATTAAGTCATTTGGTGGTGATCATGCTCCTAGTGGGATTGATTGCTTTGATCATGAGGAGGAAGATGAACCAGCGTCCGAGATTGATTAAGGGTAATAATAATCATTATGACTTAATTAATACTAGTTATAAGCCCGGCCACCAGATTAAAATAAGGTATATTTAATTTGGTTAGGGTCTGATGTATAGTAGTATTGGTACAAGTTTTGAGCTAGATATAAATATGTCTAGTTTTGATTCTCCCTGGATGTTGGGACAATTAATTACTTCACTTGGGGGTTAATTATTTTTTATTTTGTTATGCAAGAATATATGCTAGAGAAATTGTGGGGTCACGTTACTCACGTATGAATGTGGTTTTGCCTATGTTATGAATTATGATTAAGCAGCTACTGTGTTGATGATCTACAATCATGGTGGTTAATTGTATTGCACTCGATCTCTTTTGTCACTTTTTCTTGTATGGATGGATTCTGGGCTCCATATGTTTTTCTTCTTCTGCTACTTAGCACTTAGCAGATGTGAATCGAATAAAAGTAAGAGAAAAGGATTAATATATATTAATAAGAAAAAGAAATGCAAGAATCTTCCTTTAATTTTAACCCTATATTATTGATTAACGGGACATAACTTTTGTATTATTAATTCGGTGAGGATATATGGAATTGTGCATTGAAAACTAAAATGATTATCTCCGATATTCTGATTTATTTAAAAAAATTAGAACCGAAAGTTTTCCGATATTCTGATTGCGTCGGGCAAATCATGATATTCTATTCTGCATTTGGGGCAAATCAAAGGGTTTTGTTCTATCCTAGTTAAAACCAATTTGACAATAATATGAGTCACTAAGTCTCAAAGTTTAGTTGTGGAATAACTTTCTTCGCATGCCCCCTAGAGCCAACAAGTCTTCGACAAACCGAATAAACTAAGCCCCCATATCAAGCCATAATGGCAAGAAGGGGACTGCCCGAATGTACATGCGCATAAAAGCCTAGCATATAAGCCATCTTAAAGTTAATTGACAATAGGAAAAGTAACTAAAACACTTATATATTAGGCAATTTATGTCCTAAACTTTAAATGTAGGAAAACTTCCTCACATTTTCTTAAAAAATGTCCTTTTTTTGGGATAAATTTCGTTCGTGTCAAATGTTCATACTTATTTCACATAGGACGACCGTTCAATCGCACCGTGATTTGTTTTAGAAAAAAAGACAAGAAATCACTCGATCTTCTTAAACTTTTCTAACAACTTGTTTGTTAATCCGATCGAATCTTGTGTTTCACGAATTTACACTACTTTTTTCCGCCTATGTTGATTTGTTAAAATTATGTCATAGATAAGTAAATGTACTAATATTTAATGTAAGCATATATAGATATCATTATGGAGTTGTCATAATGTGACACCGGTGGTTTCATGTTATTATTCACGTGGAGGTAAAAATATTGGCAATTTGGCGCGCAGAGACAGAACAGAGAATTCACTGTAGGTAGGCCAGTAGCATGCAGCTTGACTCGGGGAAACAAGAGAAAAAAAACCTAGAAAACTCCATTGTACGTTCAGAACTCTATTCAAACTGGGGGAAAAAATCAGAAAACTTGAGAGTGCAGAAATCTTCTGCTGCTGGGTACGTAGTGGAAATCATGCGCGCAAAATTACCAGTATGATTCATTGCAACTTTCATACAACATAGCACCCATCACATTATTGATAACTAGCATGATAAAAATACCAACTGTCTCTCCAAACAATACCCCACAAATTGTTATGCATAAAATCAGCAATATACACATAAAAATCATAGGAAATCATGCTAAGTACAATAGCAACCACCAAAGTAATTATACCGGCCAAAGCATGTAAGCATAAACAAACTTAGTAATATGCATACAATAGTCAAAGCTACTAAACATAATAGCACCAAAAATCAGATATGCATGAACACCAATTAAACCACAATATTTCTTAATAGTTCTCACATGGAAACTACTAAAATCATACTCAGGCATCACACTCATATTAACATGTTCAGCAAGAGAAAATTCATCAAGAATTCAAGATCTTTAACTTTAACATGCCTTTTAGTTCTAAAGTAAGAAATACTTACCTCAGCCTCCTTGGCTTTAATTTCAAGTGTACGTAGAGACACTCCTTGGCTTTAATCAGCCTCCTTGACCCAAACTTAGCTTATGTTGCCTAAAAGATGCAATATGACCAAATACATGCTCCAACTACTACCAAGATCCCAAATCATTTTTGTTTTTTCCTTCTAATTTTTGTAATTTTTCGGTTCAATGGACTGATACATATATAACCTCACACCGTACTTGTAAATGCGTGCAGTAGCTAGCTAGATTATGAGTCATGTTTTTCATTCTTACAAATCACTAGCTATGTCAACTTGTAATCCATAAATTTGGATATGGATCGGGTCGGGTTGATCCATAATCCTAACTTGAGGCGACCAACCGGGCCCTTACATACATATATAGAACGCTTACTAATTATTCATAAGAGAGTCTCATGTTTCTCCGA
The DNA here is from genome assembly GCA_964016875.1 of Fallopia convolvulus. Classification (NCBI taxonomy): domain Eukaryota; kingdom Viridiplantae; phylum Streptophyta; class Magnoliopsida; order Caryophyllales; family Polygonaceae; genus Fallopia; species Fallopia convolvulus. Next base: position 40,660,710 of record OZ024736.1, read on the forward strand.
GATGTTGGTAAACATTAATTGCATGCATTAGACATGGACGAATTTCCCAACTGCATGGAAAGGCACATTTGTGTATGAAGATCATGGTGGTCCGACAATTGTCCTATAGCCTATTCTGTCATATGACATTTGGTTTTGGAACGCATTTTTCAAGACATTAGGTTTGTGTTATAATATTCAGGTTTGTGTTATAATATTCATGTTCTTTACCAATCTATTGTTTTTTATGATATTCTCCAAGGTAAAGCGTCAATCAACAACATAAGCCTTACGGTAAATAAGCATGAATACAATATGTAATATTATCTCACTAGTGATATCTACACACCTCTTGGGCCACATTTGTCCAATCCATTATACTCACTTAGGGCCTAAAGCAAAACTATTAGACACAAAGACGATTAAGTATAACAAGTTACATAAAATTTTAAATATACGGGCGGTTTTATGAAATTTAGACTTTTATTGTGGTTTTCCAAAAATTAGCACACTTTAAGGGTTATTTTGTGTAATTTACCCTAAATGTTGTTCAAAAAGCTTGTATTTACGGATTTACCTGTGTCCTGTATTTTTAGGATTGCCGTTTTCTGTGAACTGAATATATACTCTGCTAGTAACCCTATCGGTGTTCGTCTGGATCTTGTTGTTAAGATGCGTAGGTTGCCTTTGAATTCAGTTTCATTCTTAAAAGCTTTTCATACTTGTTTGCCACCTTCTAAGTTATTGAGACCATTGACCCTATGTTCGAATCTCTCCCACCTATCCACCCCTCAAAACAATAGCCAAATTGATGAACTTTCCAAATCTCCTCGTGACGATTCTCATTCAGAATCATGTTATAGCAATCAAAAAGGAATTGGCCTAGTGTATCTTGACAGTATGCCTCGCCATGGCTATTCCAATGATCGAGAAGTCGATGAATTTGCAGCTGATGTGGAGAAAATCTATCGAATCTTGAGGAAGTTCCACTCCCGAGTTCCTAAACTAGAGCTTGCTTTGCAAGAGTCTGGGGTTGTTATGCGGGCGGGCTTGGCAGAACGCGTGCTGGGTCGTTGTGGGGATGCTGGGAACTTAGCATATAGATTTTTTATATGGGCGTCGAAGCAACAGGGTTATAGGCATAGTTATGATGTCTACAAGTCTATGGTTAAAATTTTGGGGAAAATGCGACAATTTGGTGCGGTTTGGGCGTTGATAGAAGAGATGAGGAAGGAGAGTCCTGAGTTGGTCACCCCTGATGTGTTTGTTGTGCTAATGAGGAGATTTGCATCTGCAAGGATGGTTAAGAAGGCAATAGAGGTATTGGATGAGATGCCTAAATATGGATGTCAGCCAGATGCACATGTTTTTGGGTCCTTGTTAGATGCTTTGTGTAAGAATGGGAGTGTGAAAGAGGCAGCATCCTTGTATGAAGATATGAGAGAGAAGTTTAATCCCACAATTAGGCATTTTACTTCATTGCTGTATGGTTGGTGCAGAGAAGGGAAACTTTTGGAGGCCAAGTATGTGTTGGTACAAATGAGAGAGGCGGGAATTGAACCCGATATCGTGGTTTATAATAATTTGCTTACGGGTTATGCAGTGGCGGGGAAGATGACAGATGCATATGACCTGTTGCAAGAAATGAGAAGGAAGGGTTGCAAGCCTAACGCTGCATCCTATACAAGTCTGATTCAGGCACTCTGTACAAGGGAAAAGACTGATGAAGCAATTCAGGTTTTTTCAGATATGCAGGCAAACAACTGTGATGCGGATGTTGTGACTTATACAACCTTAATCAGCGGGCTTTGCAAGTGGCATAAGATTCACAGAGCTTATGAGCTCTTGGATACTATGCTTCAAAGAGGTCATATGCCAAATCAGATAACTTATCTGCATATATTGTTGGCCCTTGAAAAGAAGGAAAAATTTGAAGAGTGTGTTGAGCTTGTTAATGAGATGAGGAAGGTTAGATGCCTACCAGACTTGAGCATCTATAACATCCTTATACGTTTGGCTTTCAAATTAGGCGAAGTGGAAGAAGGAGTTCGGTTTTGGAGGGAGATGGAGGCAAGTGGACTTAGTCCAGGGGTTGACACTTTCACCATAATTATTCATGGATTCCGTGACCAAGGCTGTTTGGTTGAAGCTTGTAGTTATTTCAAGGAAATGGTTGGTAGGGGTCTTTTAAGTGCTCCTCAGTATGGTACTTTGAAGGACCTTCTCAATTCTCTTCTAAGAGCTGACCGGATTGAGATGGCTAAAGATTTATGGGATTGTATCATTACTAAAGGCTGTGAGCTAAATGTGGATGCATGGACAATATGGATTCATGCACTCTTTTCAAATGGTCATGTGAAGGAAGCTTGTTCCTATTGTTTTGACATGATGGAGGCAGATGTGATGCCACATCCAAGTACCTTTGCTAAGCTGATGAGAGGTCTAAAAAAGCTGTATAATAGACAAATTGCAGTAGAGATCACAGAGAAAGTGAGGAAGATGGCTGAAGATAGAAAAATAACTTTCAAAATGTACAAGCGCCGTGGAGAAAGGGATTTGAAGGAGAAAGATAAAGCTAAAGTGGATGGAAGGAAAAGGAGGGCTCGACGACGTCAATGGGGTGGAGGCCACCGGAAATCTGACCTTGTAGTATGATAATGGAGGGTCTTGAACTTTTTCCACAAATCTAGTTGGCTGGAGATTTGTCTTATGTCACAGTTCAGCTGTATGATTTAATGCTGGATGTGTAGAAGATGGAGTTTTACAGCATGTGGATCTTTGGAATATGGTATGACACTCTTCTGTGATCCAATTTCAGTAGTCTTTCTTTGTACGTGCCTTGTACAGATTTTGTTCTGCAATTAATCATGCTGCATGCATAGCCTTCTTCATGGTTTTCTTTTGATGGCTAGCGAAATTTAAAAAATCAGTTGATAGTTTATGAGTAATTAACATGGGAAGAATTGATGTTTGTTTCCAACTTTTTTGTTTTGTTTCCTTTTCTGATTCTTTGACACTTTCTGCTTTTGTTGCATTGTAGTGCGTGAATTTTTATACCTTGAGAAGAAACGGTGATATATTGATATGTTGGTGCAGTGAGGATTAGGAGACGCCCTTCATACTATCACCTGACAAGCAATTGGTACAGATGTGGATCTCGTACAACCCTGAAACTTAAAAGGAAAAGATTCTGCTGTAGAAAAAATGCTATCTGTGAAGTACTTGGCTACGTTGAGAGTTGATTCTCTCTAATTATTTTGGGAATAGCCAACTACTAAAGTCTTACAACTTTCTTCACTTCTTGGATATCTTTCTATAGATTATCCACGTATGATGTAAGTCCATCTTGTTTAATGAAACTCTGTTTCTATTGATGTGCTCTTATAAAACCGGTTAATGTTCAGTTATGCTCCTTTCCAATACCATCAAATTATGGCTTATAAGTTTGAAAGGTACATCTGGAATAAGTAAAAGAAGAGGTATGGGCTTCATCTATGGAGCCTATGATGATCAGTTCTTGGACTGATTCTAATTTCTTAAACTTGTAATGCAGTCTCTCATACTGTTTTTGTAGTGTTTTGAATTGGACACAAATGAAGTGCATAAATGACATCTAAGTATCTAACTATCAAACCATCCCAGGTTACTTATGCTCCATATGAGTGATTTTTCTTCCATTTTTCAAACAATGTAGGATATTAGGATTGAGAATATTTTAAAAATTCTATAGCATGTAACGTTTATGGGCATAGACCAGCAGAATATTCAGTGTAAAACAGAACCAAGCAGATGACATGACACTTGCTGCCACAGCAGGTAATTATTTATAGCTTTTCGTTCATCAATGTGACCCAAACACTTGTAACCTATATATTTCTCCTCCATATGAGAAATCTTATGTAAATTTTTGGAGCAATTAAGATTTTACCTTGATCAACTACATTTGTGTTAGCATTTGAATAGCCTTACTTTTATAGTACTCAGAATTCGCTATTGGAGATCACAAGGCGCTACTGATCTTAACTTTGGAAGGCTTGTGATTTACTTTGGATCCTTCTTTCTTTTGTAGTCATTACCTTTCTTTGAGTGGCAGCCTGACCCTTACTTCTTGTCTAGGTGTTGGATTACTCGAGGAATCATATATTCATTTTGGAATCATATGTTTCAAACAGTTCAAAGGTTATTACTTCATTCAGCGAAACCCTGCTATTGGATTTCGTAGGTGACTTACATATTATGATTACTATTCTGTGCTTCTTTTCTTTTGCAAATTCTACAGTACTCACTATAATATTTTCATAGTTTAACCTGCTTAAGAACTATGGCCTGGATCATTTCCCTCTTTACTGTGTACTAGTATGTATTCCCGTACCTTGTACGGGTTTTTCTTAAATAAAATATTAATAATAAAATAATTTCAAATACATTTATTATCCGAGAAAAAATAATTATGTAAATAAAATAAATATTCTAGAGTTTTTATGATAGTATAAAAAAATATCCTAATGATCTTCATATCTATTATATCCAAAAATAAAAGATTGTTTAATAATGGGATTTTCTATCCTATATTCTAAAAACAGATAAGAATTTATCATATCCAAAAATAAAAAACTATTTATAAAAAAAAAAGGTGGTGTGGTCCAATCTAAAAGTGACATGTGTCGTTTAATAATTTTTTTAACCTCCGCTTTAGGTTATAGTTATGATAGGTGGATCACTGGTTATAGAGGTAATTCATTGGCAAAAGTGAAGAAATGAAATTCTGTTATGCATTTTTTCAAAGAGATGAATTATTTTCTCATTAAAACTGCACGATTTTTATTATGCACAATTTGTCTTGTATAAAGCTTCCACGAGGTTATATTTTTCTACTTTTGTTCCGCAAGATTATACAGATGCTGCTGTCAATGTGAGCTGTCTAGGAAGGCAAGTTATGAAAATAGGAGGGAAAACTTTGGTAATGATCAAACATTTTCTTTTTTGTGCATAAGCATTGGAATATATTTTCACAAAGATGAACATATACAACTAGGGTGCATCCTCATGCTCATTGGCTTTTATACACTGCCTTTGAGACGAGTTTAGTCCCTATTTCAATTTTGGTGCATTCTAACTAAATTCAGTTATTATTATCACATAGCTGAATTTCAGTTTTTCTTGGGTCTATCGGGCGTACGTACCTCTTTTCCCCTTGGCAGGAGTACCCTCATCTTGACCCCCCAGATTCTGCTGTAGCGGAGCCTCACTGGGTCAATGATGATGATGATGATGATGATGATGAACAGATACAACTAAGTGCTATGACAGGGGTCATAGTACTGAGAAGACTTCTGTTATGAGCACAAGGCCTCTTTTTTCTCCATCTTCTAAAAGTTGTCTTATCTTATTGAGTTGGTGACAATACTGAATACTGCATCATATCAGCTAGCAGAGTTTCATTAGGCGTCATAAAAATTTATCTGCAGATGATTGAACTAAACAGATATTTTGTTGCTATTCTAACAATGGCTGCTTAGTCACTTGCACTGTGCTTGAGCAACTAACCATTTGGAATTTTAACCATAACATTCCCTAGTCGGTATTTTGTATTACACTTGGAAAGGAAACTGGTGCAGGATCCTTTTGGTAGAACAATTTCCGAAGTTTAGATTGATAGAATAATTCCATGTAAACTTAGATCTGGTTAGGGATGATATAGTTTGGCTAATTTGATCTTATTTTATATGTTTGATATAAGTGTTTTTTTTGGGTGGAAATATGTGAATTTTATTGTTAAAATGTGAATGTCATAAATAATGAAAATCTCTTAAAGACTGTCAATTGGAGATTGAAAATTTCGACTATGAGTACTCATGGTTTAGAAGCCTATATTCAGGCATTCCCTCTAAAGATTTGAGTGCAGGTCTGTCTGTGAAAATTGAATGGCACTGATATTGCATATATACCATAAGTCCATAAGTATCTATCCACCCAGTTCATATTGTAGGTATTTGCAATGCCTCAAACTGCTTTAGGATTATTTCTAGATGTTCATATTACTTATTAAAGGCTGTCTGAATTCTTTGGTATTTATAACATGCTCGTGGCTACTTTTTCTAATTCAATTGTGTTACCAAATTTCATTATAAACAAGCTGCTAAACAAACTGTGAACATTTGCTGGCCTGCTAAATCACCATCTTTTTTCTTCTCATCTTCTTCTAGCTGCAAAATTATCTCCAAACATGCCAACTCCAAACATAACTGTGCCTAATGTTTTCATTATTAACTTCTCTGTAGTATTCTCGCCTTCATCAACTGCAAAAAATAGGCTTCAACTAGCAAGAACTGATGAAACAGATCTAACTAATGTGATCTTGTCTAATTACTTTCCTAATAAAAAAAATCGTACGAGCTTAGAACACAACATATTATCCCAATATAGCACGAATAAAAGAAAAAGGACGTGTGAAAGATTAAAAAGCGACTAAGCGAGACATAAAAGCAATGACTTGGACCCAACTCTTTCACAATACATCTCATATTTTACTTTATTTCATTTCAAGTTCAAAGATGAGTAATTTTAAGTTTGTAACAATTACCTAAAATCTTAATCATATATTATGCTCATAAGTCAGACTGGAACTGATTTGACTCATAGAACACTCTGTTTCTCGCTTAGCTCTTTTGAGCAAAATAATTAGATCAATCTTCACACGTCAAAATTACATGAATTACGAAAACTATATGCATATTAGACCAAATTTTGTTTTAAAAAAATTAAATGGCCCATATTGAGATAAAATATTTTAGATTTAATTTGTGTCTTCGTACTTTTACTTAGATGAAAAGCCGCGTTTCACTATTCTTTCTTTTATTGGGTGAGTTCGACAATATAAATCCATTTATCTAACTCGTGGTGCTTGCTGGTTTGATTAAAAGGGTGAAATTTACCAAAAAAACCGACCCCTAATAAAAAGAAAATAGGTGGATAATAAATGGCGGGGTGGGAGAAGGAGGGACCATGTCCTATTGCAGCCTAGGGCTAAATTACTCTATTTTGTTCTTCATTTATAAAATTCGGAGCAAATTTCATAAATCATCATCATCATCATTGACCTAGTGAGTTTTCGCTACCGCAGAATCTGAGGGGTCAAGATAGGGGTAGCCCTGCCCAAAGGAAAGAGGTACGTCCACTGGACCTAAGAAAAACTGAAATTCAGCTATATGGCAATAATAACTGAATTTAGTTAGAATACACCAAAATTAATATAGAAACTAAATTCATTTCAAAGGTGTATAAAGCCAACGCTATGCGCCCAAATTTGATAAATATGAAAGATAAATAAATTTCATTTGAAACCATAAAGACAGGAGTTGGTAGTAAGACGTAATGTAGCCATCAAATATTCATGCCTTGCCCATTGAAGAAGAAGCGGAAGATGTACATCTTTTAATGCCCTACCAAGTCCTTCGAGAGGCAACCTAATTATTTGTTTTTGAATGGGGCCTTTTCTCAAAACAAAAAATGATAAATAATCTTTTTTCGACATTTGCATTTGTTTCATATGAGATTTCAATCCTTAAAACTGGGTTTGGAGCCTACAATCTAATATTTTGCCAATCGCAAAATCTAATTAGCTGGTAAAGGTGTACATAGAAAGTAAGTGTGTGATATTTCAGTTAAAGGAAAAGGACTTGCCACCCACTTTGATCCTCATGATGTACCCAGGAATCTGGCTATGCAAGCAATCACCTTTGCTTTCCTCTTATTTTAAGTTCTATATACCTGTAAAATGGATCATGCATGATGCTACAATTCCAGTTCTTCCCTTTACACTTTGCTTTTGTTTCACAGTTCACACACACTTCTCTTTTTTCTGTCACAAACCCAATTCTTGAGTATCCTAATGATTACCATTCCCTATGTTGTTGTGAATTAAAAGAATTACTAGGAAATTAGACTTATGATTACTTGATTGATTCTGTTAATCAAGATCTCATCTCAAGCCCAGAAGGTGTTTGACGAAATTCCTGTGAGAGTGTTTTATGTTGGAGGGGTCAATTGCTTTGTAGGAGCCTGTGCTTTGCGTGCTGTGTGCACCATATGTGTGTATAATTAAGTGCACTCATCTGCTCATACCTCCTGCATGAGGGCGCTTGATTAATTATGTTCCTGGCTCCACACCCATCTTTTAGCTGTGAGTCTGATATTGATATCTGTACAAACATTACCAACTTCCCTTCCAGACATTAAATTCTGGTATTAAATGACATTTCAACATTGAGGGGTATTTTAGATCACATTTTGAAGTGGTATGCCCATTCTCAGAATATTATTGAATAAGCTTGTTGTGGGAATTATTGTTCTTGCTTCTATCCGGTTGCTTCTCTTGGGTTATTGAAGTCTCTGATGGACATTAAGAAGAAGAGTGATGGAACTTTATCCAAAATGGATCAGTATGAGATCTTGGAGCAGATTGGAAGAGGTGCATTTGGAGCAGCTTATCTCATCCTTTATAGACAGGAAAACAAGAAGTAAGAGAATCAAGTGTTTGGTTTTGTAGTGTCCTAGTCTTTTATCATTAGAGTAGGAGGAGAAGTTTTATATTTTTTTTCTTCAATGGTTTAGCTAGATTTGTGCATATTAAACTGCTTAAATTATGCATCTTGTTTTTCCTGGTACATTTAGGTATGTGTTGAAGAAAATTCGCCTGGCCAAGCAAACGGAGAAGTTCAAGCGCACGGCGCATCAAGAGGTGAAGCTTCACTCTGTCTATTTGCTCTACAAAGTGCTTCCAACAAGCAGTTTTTTCTCCAACTGCAGAAATATTTCCGAAACAATTTTCTTTGATTTTGCGCAGATGAGTTTGTTAGCAAAGTTGAGCAACCAATATGTTGTGGAATTCAAAGATGCATGGGTGGAAAAGGTAAATCAGTGGCTAAAAAGTTGAATTGTTTCTCTACCTATTTTTACCTTCATGCCAAAAGTGTCTGTTTCCATGACAGAGTCTTGAAATGTTTTTATTCTTTGATCTGGACACAGGAAATTTTTGTCTGTATTGTGACACGTTACTGTGAAGGGGGAGACATGTAAGTAAGAATAATGTCTTATTTACCTGTTGTAGATCTGCTCTTCTGATATATGTTGTCTAGGCATCATTCTAGCTTATTTTGAGAACTTCATGTTTGGATAAAAGGCTAAGAGCTCATTTAATGAGCTTATTTATCTGTTGGGCATTTCAGGGCTGATCTGATTAAGAAGTCCAGAGGAAAATACTTCCCTGAAGAGGTGAGATAGTTTAAAAGGGAATTTGAGGTCATAGCATTCAACAATCAACATATTCAGTCTACTGTAATAGCGGCTGAGCCTTTGTTGTTTCATAACTCTGCAGAAGCTTTGCAAATGGGTAACCCAGCTTCTGTTAGCCTTGGACTATCTTCATTCTAACCGTGTCTTGCACAGGGACATAAAGGTTCATTCATAACTCGTAATCACTTTTTTTTTAGAAGAACATTGGACAGAAGAAATTATTCATGCTGAAAATTTTCCTCTTCTTTTGTGATTTATTTGCAGTGCTCAAACATCTTCCTGACTAAAGAAGGTGATATTCGGCTAGGTGATTTTGGACTTGCTAAGCTTCTCAGCCAAGATGACCTTGCATTCTCGGTAACATCTCAACTTTATTAAGGGGATAAAATATATTTGCAGCCCTTTGTTTTCGAATTGATGCTATGTTACTCTGTCACATAAATCTATATACTTATGATGGTGTTCATAATTTGTTTGTTAGGTTGTAGGAACTCCAAACTATATGTGTCCTGAACTCCTTGCAGATATACCCTATGGTTACAAGTCTGATATATGGTCTCTGGGTGAGAAAATTTTAACTTAGAAAAACAGTGTATTTTGTATTATAATGTACACAAAACTTGTCATAAGCTGACATTACTTCTTTTCTCAAGGTTGCTGTATGTTTGAGATAGCTGCGCATCAATCTGCATTTAGAGCTCCTGTAAGTACTACCCTGAAATATGCAAATTGCTTTCCCTCAAAATAAAATTTCATTATTCGCAATTTGAGAACTTGTTTGAGCAGGATATATCTACGCTGGTTAACAAAATAAACCGAGGCTCCATTTCGCCTCTCCCAACCTCCTATACTGCTGCATTGTAAGTAAGATAACCTACTGCAAATTAAAATCCACAAAACATCAACTGATTCTGATTGCAGAAATTGTTTGTGTTTTTTATGCACACAGGAAACGCCTGATCAAGAGCATGCTAAGGAAGAACCCAGAAAACAGACCAACAGTTAGTACATTGTCATATTCATGTCTATCACTTGAATTTTATGGTTTGCACATTCAGGTTAAAATTGTGAATGATTCTGTGTACAGGCTGCAGAATTGCTGAGGGACCCACTTTTACAGCCATATCTGTCTCAGTGTCACAATCTCTCCCCGGTCTTCTTGCCTGTAAGGTCTGAATTGGCGAGAAGCAAAAGCAACAAAGGAAACCCAGAAGTCGCATTCAGTAACGAACCCAAAACCGCCCACGAAAACACGGCCAGGAAGACGAGAGCAGTCAGAAGAAGTAACAGTCATACTCAGGCAGAAATGAACAATATCATAGCATCTGAAAAAGAAAAGCCTTCCTCTTCTTGTTCTTCTGACTTGCAAGACTCCAAGGTGGAGACCAAGAGAGTTGATCCAACTAGCACTAGCACCTCTGACAGAATTTCAAAAGCCGAAGAAGGCTTGAAGAGCCTCTGCAATTACATCCCACAGATCGCAGATACTCAATTAGCCTTAAATCCCACTCTTGAACACCTCCAAGAACTCCTTGAAAAACTCCAAAGCATCTGTCAAATTGGGACTCCTAATTCCAAGCCAGATGAAGCTTCTGAAAAGGACCCGCTTCCTCTGACAGAATTTAACAAGGAATTCTCTGATATTCCAAGCACGATTAGTTTAGCTTCATTGAGAGATGATGAGGCTGGGAGTGAAGGGGATAGTGTTGGAAATAAACGAGCTGAAGCTTTGGAATCTCTCCTTGAATTGTGTGCAAGGTTGCTTCGACAGGAAAGATATGAGGAGTTAGCTGGGATACTGAAACCGTTTGGTGAAGAGGCAGTTTCGTCTAGGGAAACAGCCATTTGGCTAACCAAGGGCCTAATGAAACATTGATCACACAATCTCAATAGGAGATGGAATTGCCATTTTGATCAGAGAACCTAACTGTTAAATAATGTTTGATGCAGGCCATCATGTAATTAAGTTGATGTATGTTTGAATGATTTTCATTAACACTTTTTTTTCCTAATAACATTATTTGAGATTCACTCTTGGAATAAACTCAGCACAATATTCTTATCATTATATCCACGTAATTTTCAAGCAACTTCAATTGCATACGGTCATCAAAATGTCTTCTAGATGAGGTGGGTAACGGTTGAAAAGTTCTTTCTACCAACCTATACACTATAAAATAAATATTCAAGAATTAAAGGTATTGGGTCCTTGTGTCGTTTCAAAATGGAATCTCTATGATAGATGCCCACATCATATGATTCACAACACAATGCAAAACTTGTGTACAACAACTTGGCAACAAAATTGGACTTGATTATCAAAAAAGAACATGGAGTGTTATGTGATGAGAGTTTTTGTATTTGCAATTTGATATTGTGATAAATTGGGAGAGAGTAGCTTAAGCTCATGTAAAAGCAGTTTTGAGTGGATTTCCTTAACAAAAACTTGGCACAATTTCTACATGTGGACAAACTTGGCACAACTTGAATGTTGGAAAGTGAAATCCACGCTCTTCAAAGAGCGTGGTGGAGAAACAGAGTGAACAGATTACACACGTATCTTTAGGCATTCGTTAGCGCACAAGCGGGAGAGAGAGAGAGAGAGAGAGAGAGAGAGAGAGAGAGTAAAATAGAGCCGAGAGGAAGAGAAAGAGAGAGACTCCAGTTTCTCTCCCCTCTTCTCGACCGTTTCGTTTACGCCATCTAATTCTCCTCCAACCGATTTCCTCAACCTCACCTCTCTCTCTCTAGGGTGTTGATTCCATTTTCCCCTAAGGTTCCCAACGATTTTCTATTTCAGTATCATTGATTTCTTTTCCTCTTTGGTTTTTAGGCTTTCGATTATTTCATGATTGCTTCGTTGATTCATTCTCTTTCTCTTCAGTTTGGGGAATACAGGACCCAATTGGCTCGAGTTGCTCTTTGAGATCGGCCTCCCCGATCAAATTCAAGGTTAGGGCTTTGATTTTTCCCGTTTTTTGATTGAATTGGATTCGGATTGATTTTGCATGGCTTGTCTATTGTCTAATCAGGAAAAGAGCCTTCCTTGAATTGACATGATTTGCTTGCCTGTTTATTGCAGGGCGTTGAATTTCAAGTATTTAGTTTCTTATTCTCTGCATTCCTCTTTAAAAAATGGAACTTTCTTCCATAGAATTGCATGGTGATAAAATTTTCTCCGATTTTAATTGTTTGCAGCCTCGCGTTTGTTGGATTCCATACTCTTCATTGCTCATTAACGGTTAATTTGCGGTATTTTGTGATGCCGTGTCTGATTCTATCCATATTCATTTGAGTTGTTCCGATGGAGAGAAGAACCTATGATTAGCTTTTCGGGAAATTTCCAAACGTGTCATTCAAATTGCTTTTTCTATGTTCAGTTAAGCTTTTAGGGTTTTGAAGAATCTTAATTTCTTTGTTTGGAAAATGTTGCTTCCTGAAAAAGGATTGTGAGGAAATGAAGCTCCCATCAGATCTTCTTTTGGGGCGAATGGGTTCTCTGTGAGTCCTCTAATTGTTTGGTTGGATGATGTCTTAAATCAGGGTTTGTTGATTGTATTTTCCTATGACTTGGCCAGTTACTGATTGTATGATTTTTTTTTATATCAATTAAGGGATTATTTGCATCCTTCTTCTTTTAATAATACCTTTGTACCATCAATTTTATCTATTATGCTGCTTTCTCTCTTTTATATAGTAGGAACAAGTCAAAACCATTAGTATTTGGTTGTCCATGACTGTGTTAACTAAACTCATTGAAAAAAACACCAATCCACGGGAAACTTAATTTTTATATGAACCTTGCTGTTTTTAGTCAACTAGAGAATAATTCAATTCATGAATGTGATTCTCCCTTCATGAATCCAACATCTTAGGGACATTTCTAGAATTATGTATAATAGCAAATATAACAAGCTTGCGTCCGGTGTTATTATGTTGCTATAAACTGATAATCTGTATAATGTTTATCTCTATATCGTTCAGCACTAGAAAATGGATCATGATGAGACAGGGTGCCAAGCTCCACCAGAGGGCCCCATTCTATGCATCAACAATTGTGGCTTCTTCGGGAGTGTAGCAACAATGAACATGTGTTCCAAGTGCTACAAAGACACAACCTTAAAACAGGATCAGGCGAAACTCGCTGCCTCTTCCATTGGAAACATAGTGAACGGATCGCAGTCTTCTGGCAATGGAAAGCAATCAGTTGCTGTTAGCACCAATAATGTGCAAATTTCCCCAGTGAACCTGAAAGTCACTACTACACCAGATGCATCTGTGTTAACAGGCATAGGGGAAACTAGTGAAGCGAAGCCAAAGGCGGGTCCCAATCGTTGTACCAGCTGCAAGAAACGTGTTGGTTTAACAGGTTTTGAATGTCGCTGTGGGAATCTGTTTTGTGCCACTCACCGTTACTCAGACAAACATGAGTGCCCCTTTGATTATCATACTGCTGCTCGTGATGCTATTGCTAAAGCCAATCCCGTAGTTAAGGCAGAAAAGCTTGACAAGATTTGAAGCTTTGACTTGTCTCAAGTTCAATGCCTATGTTTCTACATTGCATGGAATTTCAACGTGAAATGTTCTTAGGAATGACACCTTTACTTCCAGATTCAGCTTTATTGATGGTTGTTGAGATGTTTAGACCTGTTGTCTATCCAGCCTGAATTAGCTTTCTAGTGTGTCATTCAAAGTGGAAACAAATATGGCATTTCATCTACCGTGTAGTAGTTTATGTTCTGGATGGTTTTATGCAATTTCTAGATCTTTTGTACACAATGAACTTTTTTCAGCTATGTAAATTATGAACTGGTTTGTTGTACACTTTGCATTATTCCTTCTGGGTTTGTTCTCTAATGCTTGTATCTACCTGTTTATCTTCTGAGCATAAAACGCGCCTTCATAGTTACATCAAATCCCTTTTATGCAAAATGAAGCCCTGAACTAAAGGATCAAAGAAGATTTGTGACATTAGGACGCCTGACCTATTATGATTCCTGCAACAAACAAATTACTGAATACAATTTGAACAGAATGACTTCTATATTTTAATTAGTGGACAAAAGTCCAAATAACGAATTACTAGAAAAGCTGACAAGTGAACGTGGTAATTTTCGGTGCAACAGAAAGAGATAATGATCCGGAACATGGTTCACTGCATCATAAATTCATAATCCACTTGCTCATGCACCAAGCCATGTCTATCAGTATCATATTGTCTAAAGTATAATGATAAGATCTGGAAATGGGGAATTTTGTCGAATTTCTAAACCCTAAAACATACATGATGCATAGACAGCAAAATGGGGCGTATAAGGCAAAAGGAACTGGAAACAAGCAACCCTACATATCTACTAGAAAAAAAAATTCCCTGCCTGCAAATGGTAACACTACAACATATTAGTGTCACATTCAAGCACTTGAAAGCAAACTACGAATAATATTTGCTACCAAGAAAAGACTACTAATAAACGAGCAAAATTCAGTAGCTTTATTAGCAAAATAGTAGACAAGTTAGAAAAGCTGAAAAACATGCACTATTTCATTTCAGCATCAGTAAAGCTCCTTTTATTGCATAAAAACTGTCTGCAAAATCAAGGATGATTCTAATTAAGATCAAAATCCACAAATCTGCATTCTTGAACTTCTTTATCCATCTCGTTCTTGAAGATGGCCTTGAAAGCATAATCTAGGATAGGGAAATTCCACAAGACTCAGCCTCAAGATACTTGCACATTCTTTCCATGACCTCTCTACCTTTAGCACTGTTCTGCATGAACTTCTCAGCACATTTCTGCTCCACCTTCTCTGCCATGGATGCCAAAGCAGAGAGTGGTTTTATCTTAATGCTGGTTTCCTGTCTGCACAGGGTCCAAGCAGTTGGATTGTCCGGGTGAGGATCATATCTTATCTTCTCTTCGACCTCAACAAATTTCTCTAGGCTCACATTGCGTGTAGCAAGCTGCATTGATCGAGCTTTGGCATCAACAACTGATGACTCCAAGCAATGGCAGATATCTTGACCAACAATCTTACGAACAATCCACGGGCCTGGAGCGTGCACTGTTATTGCCCTTGTTGTATGGAGTTGTCCGGTCTGGGGATCAAGCTTATGGTCAAGGGTGTCGACTTCAAGAATGTGAGAAAGAATGCGTTTGTTTTCAGGGTCAGAGAATTTTCTCCATGAGGCAGCAGTCACTCGTTCCCATGGGTGCTTGTAAACATGCTCCTGTTTGTATGCCCTCACCATGATAATCACAAGCTAGCAAATTGCCTGAACAAACACACAGTAGTAACCTGAGAATGATAATCTGTACTTTTGCATAAGTAGAGAGTGCTAACTGCATGATGATATCGGTCACATTACCGAATTTTGCCAAAAGAAGAACGAAATTTATGTATATTGAGCATTTGAGCTATATATATGAAGTTGAAGAAAAAGCAATAATCTTTTCCAAGGATTTAAAAAAAAACATCGGGATCACATACAATCGCAGATTGCTTGATTTAACTAAACATCAATTATGCGATTTATATGAAGCAATCTGCGCATACAAATTCACCACATAAGAGATAGCAGCAAGGTAATATTGACCGAAATCTAATACAATTAGACACAATCGTAGTCGATCAATCGAATGCACCTATAGAGATTGTTGCAAATCATAATCGATCGACAATCAAATTAAAACGCAATTTCTAATTTATTTTGTAGAATAGATGAAAAATACCAAATCTGCTGAAGAAATTAGAGCATAATCAAGGAGCAATTTCTTAAACATTGTTCATATTGAGTCGTAATCATAAAAGGGGAAAGAAACAAGACATACAGTGAGAAGGATCTGATCAAATAAGGAGATATGAAAATACCTTTCAGCAGCAGCGACTAAAAACCCTAGAATCGATTGGATGAGCGAGAGAAGGGGGAATTGAAAATTCAGCGGTGAATGTGAGGCGGCGGAGTGAAAGGAGGCGGTTGCCCTGTCCTAAAATTCCTGATTCCTGAATCTGAGAGTGCTTTTACGAATCCGTGGTGTTGAGGTGCTCGGTTTTTATTTCAGTCATCGGTAAGTCGGTCTCTATTTTGTTGATTGCACAGGAAGAAAGAAGGAAAAAAACTGGACGTAATGTTTTTTTTAAGAGGACGTGATGAGTTATTTTAAGCAAGTACTCCGTATTTATTTAGATCGCTTTACAAATACAAATATCTTTAATGTAAGATAAAAAAAAATACACGATTTACCATATATCTATTATATAATTTCAAATATATGATATTTACAAGCCAACTTATTATTCAAGACAACATGCTAATAACCTACGAAAATTTTCATTTCTTCAAGACAAAGACAGTAAAAATTAGGGTTTTTTAACGAGTTGATCTGATCCAACCTGTAATTTGTTTTATGGATTATGGGTCGATCTGATAACCCATAATATAATAAAGTCAATCCGTGACCCATTTACGGATTACAGGTTTACGGGTCGAGTCACTGGGTCGATATATTTGATTGTCTTTGACTTGTAAAATGTCGTTTCTCTCTTTCAGTAACGATAACGACAATAGAAACATTTTATTTTTATTATTTTATATTACGGGCAATCCGTAATTTGGCGGGTCGACCCATAACCTGGCCCGTATTAAAAAAATTGACCAGTTATATGACATATAACTCGTAAACTATATAAATCTGACCCATTACCCGTAAAATTGTGGGCGGGTTAGTTGGATTGGATTACGAGCCGTCTCACCCGTTGAACAATCCTAGTAATAATAGGTGGATTGCATGAAAGTTGGATATGAAAATAGCCTATGATATGAAATGGAATTGATACCGTGAAGAGCTAATTAACATAGGTCGGGTATGATTGTATGAAGAGCAAATTAAAAGTTACATATTAGTGTGTTACATCATGCATGATCGATCGTGATTCGTGAGTGCTTTATTTAACGTAATGGGATGGGATTATATTTTCAGACCAATTGCAATTTCTAGATCCTAATGAATAGAAATGGGCTTGGTCTTATTTGGGCCGAACAAAACAATTCGCTCAACCGGAATGCTGAACAATTCAAGTTTTGATACGATTGTGCAGGGGACTACAATTATTCTTCTATTAATCATGGAGATTATATTAGTTGGTGTTAGTGGTTATCATCTTTATCCTAATGATTATCCCTCTCTGTGCTTCTTTGTGGTCCGGACGCTCCTAATGACTTTTTTATTCGTAATTGCGATGTTAAAACATCATCTGTATAAAATTGTTATGAAGTGCGTAAAGTTATTGTTCTTTATACCCCTTCCATGTGTACGTATTAGTCAAGTGGAGTACTAGTACAAAATAGTCTGAGTCAATCTTCCATTGTAGTAGTGTGTATTTGGTTTTAATAAAGTGATCATCACTCTTATGTGTACTTAAGCTTCGGTATTAATTTTACATTTTACCTGAGCTAATTTCTTGCCAAGCTACTTGGATTCTAAGCCTTTGGTATTTAGGCTTGAGTGATGCCCAACTGCCAGCTATTGGTTTTAGGAACTTGCTCTGATCTAGTTGAATTGATCAAGTAGTTCCAAGTGTACAACTGTTTTACTCTTCTTGTTGGAGTTTATAATTAGTACTAATCATTTAAATGATTGCTTTCCTTTGGCAGTGCAGATACCAAGTGTTCGCTAACTAATTGCTTCATATTTATTAATGAACTCCGTATTGTTTAGCAGTAGTCAGCTTTTCATGCATGTGACAGGGGATGATTGTCTTAGCAATTGCTAACATATGCACAGCCTGAGCTGATTTCGATCAAGTGCAACACTAAAGATGTTGATAATACATTACATGCAAGATTGAGGACGGCAAAATTTCTGGTATGAAAATGTGAGCGGGTAAAACAAACATAATTACTATAGTTATTTTCGCTATAAAGGTATTTATTAAAATTACTGCACAGTTATTTTCATTATTTTTTATATAAAATTATATTGCGGTTATGCAACTTAATGGGAGAGTCTATCTTTAACTAAGGATAGAATTAAAATTGGAGAGAGGGTGGAATATTCCCGACTTGGGCTTTAAGGCAGTTGGCCAGCCTAGGGAGGATAATATTCTCGGCCATATGGATAGAATTTTCGGCCCCCTTCTCCCCTTCTTCCATTATAAATACACGCCCTAGGGCGTGTAGGGAGAGACACATGTGCATTGCATATTCAGAAATCCTAGGCAGGCTAATATTCGCTTAGCTCGACTGTTTAGGGTTTCATCGCTCTCTTGTTGTACCTCGACGCTCAAACGACAACTGCTCTTCTAACTTAGGCATCGGAGGTGGATTAGGGGGTCCCCGCCCCCTGTGTCCATTGTTTTGCAGGTTTTCTAGGTCAAGAGATCGAAGAGGAGCGGAAGAGGAGGAGTTCTTAATTGGTGTATTTAATACGAATTGAAGACGAGATTTTGTACACCAACAATTGGCGCCGTCTGTGGGAAACGAATAATCGATCCACGCAATCTAATCGATGGAAAAAATCTCGAACGAAAGCCTAGGGTTTTTTCGAAATCCTAAGGCATCCTCGTCCGGCGAAGGCAATCGTGGTGCCTCGATCGGGGAAAGCCGCGCTCGCGGTACGAACGCCGCGATCGCGGAGCAAGGAGGCCGCGATTACGGCCCTTCTGGCCGTGATCACGGGCGTAGGTGCGATCTCGCAAGGTTCGATTCTCGATCGAACGATCAAACCCTAATTAATCCCGTGATCAGAAATCAAGAGGAAGGCGATAGTCCGGGGGCAAATTCGTGTCGTAGCCCCCGAAAGCGAAAGCTGTGTGAAGAAGAACCCGTCAATCAATCAAAGAAGCAAAATCCGAACGGAATCAGAAGATTCCGGGATCGAAAGAAAGGATCGCATAAGCAACAATCGCTCCGAGAAATTCGATCAATCGCACCCGACCTCGAAGGTCCTCTCGGAAGCCATCCGCGAGCGGGAAATCCCGGCTCGAATCCGCGGATCCCGCGTCGATCGCGGACTGCCCCAACACCGTCCCGACTCGCCCCGCGATGATCGCGGTTCACTTCGCGACGACCGTGGCTCGCCTCGCTGCGTCAATCGTGGACCGCCTCAGCGCCATCGCGGCTCGCCCCGCACCGATCGCAGAACACCCCAGCACCCGCGCGACTCGCTTCGCGCCGATCATGGCTCGCCCCGCGACGATCGTAGTTCGCCTCGCGACCGTGGTTCGCCTCGCCCCGATCGCTGCTCGCCCCACCGCGATCGCGGTCCGCCCGAGGTCGAAAAATTCCGCAAAAGGCAGGAGCTTTTCGACTTCGCTAATATTGGCTCGGAACCGACCCAAAAATCCGTAGACGAGCTTCAGGAAATCTCGGTTAGCGAACATGAACCCGAGAAGAAATTCTTTGTGGGGGCGAACCTCTCAGACGACGAGCTTCTGGCTATCACGCATCTATTGCGAAGTAATCGAGATGTCTTCGCTTGGAGTCCATACGATATGCCCGGAATAGACCCAACTCTTGCTTGCCATAGGTTGAACGTTCGTCTTGACGTAAAGCCGATCGTACAGCGAACAAGACGGTCTTCTGTCCAGCACGCCGAGGCCGTAATCGAAGAAGTAAAGAAGTTGCAAGAGGCCGACGCCATAAGAGAAGTGTGGTATCCAACTTGGCTAGCTAATACTGTTGTAGTGAAGAAAAAGACGGGAGATTGGAGAGTCTGCGTGGACTTTACTGATCTCAATAAAGCTTGTCCGAAAGACTTGTTCCCACTCCCAAAGATCGATCAGTTAGTGGACGCTACTGCAGGTCATGAACGCATGAGCTTTCTGGATGCATATCGGGGATACCACCAAATTCCAATGCATAAAGATGATCAAGAGAAGACAACCTTTATTACCCCACAGGGAATATTCTGTTATAAAGTAATGCCTTTTGGATTGAAGAATGCTGGGGCAACCTTTCAGCGCCTAGTCACAAGGCTGTTCAGTCAAAGAATCGGAAAGACCTTTGAGGCATACATTGATGACATGGTTGTCAAAAGTAGAAGAGTTGCGACGCACCTCGAAGATTTGCAAGATGTTTTCGACATCCTCAGAGCGTCCAGACTAAGGCTAAATCCCGCAAAATGCGCATTTGCGGTCGGATCAGACAAATTTCTAGGACACCTCGTTACTCGTCGAGGCATCGAGGCTAGTCCGGATCAAATCCGAGCCCTCGGCACCATCACAAGCCCGGAAAATGTTAACGAAGTTCAAAGATTAACCGGAATGGCCTCCGCCCTCAATCGATTCATTAGCCGATCTTCGGACAAGTGCCAATCGTTCTTTAAAGCCTTAAAGAAGGGCCGATCTTTCAAATGGAGCCAAGAATGCGAGGAAGATTTGCAGAGATTAAAGGTTTATCTACAATCCCCTCCAATTTTGGCTGTGCCTAATAAAGGAGACACCTTGAAGCTTTACTTAGCCGTGTCTACTCGAGCTGTTAGCGCCGTCTTAATCAAAGAGGAGGGCGGAAGTCAGAGGCCTGTCTACTATACTAGCAAGACGCTGCTCGATGCAGAGACGAGATATTCGCCTATGGAACAATTGCTTCTAGCTTTGGTAACAGCGTCCCGCAAGCTCAATCATTATTTCCAAGAGCATCCGATTCAGGTCATTACGGCTTATCCTATTCGAGCTCTTCTTACTAGCTCGGATCTCGCAGGACGAGTCGCTAAGTGGGCTGTAGAATTGGGGCAGTATGATATCGAGTACATGCCCCGAACCGCCATCAAAGCTCAAGTACTCGCGGACTTCATAGCGGAATTTGCTCAAAGGCCGGAGGACGACGCCGCGACTACGACCGCACCGGCAGCGATCGCCGCCGCGCCATCCGCAACCTCGGCGGATAATATCGCGATCGCGACGCGCTCCCTCGAAGAAAGCGATCCTCGGACAAGCGAAACCGCGGCCGCGGGTCCTTCTCGGCATGCGGAAAATCCGTATTGGATTCTTGAAATCGATGGCGCAAGCAACAACCAAGGATGTGGAGTCGGAATTGTGTTGTCATCACCTACAGGAGAAGTTCTACAGCTAGCAGTTCGCCTCGGTTTCGATGCCACTAACAACGAGGCCGAATACGAAGCCTTGATACTTGGGTTAGAAACGACAGCTAGTCTTGGAATCGCCAGATTACTTGTTTTCTCTGATTCTCAACTCATCGTCAATCAAGTACTGGGGCACTATGAAGCTAAGGAAGCAAAAATGATAAAATACATGGAGAAAGCGAGGGCCATGATGAACGAGTTCGAGCATTGCGAGCTTGAACAGAGATCGCGCGATCAAAACAAATCCGCCGACGCATTGGCGACTCTGGCCGCTTGTTCAGGAGACGCACTCGAGGCTTCAATCCGGTTGGAAAATTCGGGATGCCCAACGATTAATACCCCAGACGTTTCCACGACTCAGGCCACACCGGACGACGATCTCGGATTGCAGATGCCTTTGATTCGCTATTTGGGTGAGAACTTCTTACCATCAGATGCCGCCGAAGCAAGAAAAATTCGCTTAAGGGCCCACAGATTTTGGCTGTCGCCAGAGAAGACTCTGTATCGTCGATCTTTCTCCGGGCCAAACTTGAGATGCGTACCTCCGAATAAAGTTGAGCCTCTATTGTATGAAATCCATGAAGGCATATGCGGAATGCACGCTGGAGGACGTAGTTTAGCTTTCCGAGCTCGATCCCAGGGATATTGGTGGCCATACATGCAGAGAGATTCTGAGTTATATGTAAAAAGATGCGACAAGTGCCAAAGATTCGCCAAGATCTCACACATGCCAGCAGAAAACCTCCACTCTTTGACTAGCCCGTGGCCGTTCGCACAATGGGGCCTTGATATCGTCGGTCCATTCCCCAGAGCGCCCGAAAATGTGCGTTATCTCATCACTGCCACAGATTATTTCACTAAATGGGTAGAGGCAAAACCGTTGGCAAACATTCGTGATTCAGACACCCAGAAATTCGTCTGGGAACATATTATCACGCGCTTTGGTATCCCCTTCGCTCTCATCTCTGACAACGGGACTCAATTCAATAGCGAGAGATTCAAGGATTATTGCAAGGGAATGGGGATCAAAAATATCTACTCCTCAGTCGGCTACCCATAGGCGAATAGGCAAGCAGAGGCTACAAATAAAGTAATCATTGATGGATTGAAGAAGCGCCTTGAGAAGGCCAAAGGAAGGTGGGCTGAAGAACTGTCGGCCGTTTTATGGGCCTATCGAACTACTCCGCGCAGATCTACTGGAGAATCTCCTTTTGCTTTAGCTTATGGCACGGAAGCTGTGATACCACTCGAAATCGGGCTACCAACACTAAGGACAACGCAGTTCGACCCCGAAAAAAATAACCAGGCGCTCGCTGCTCATCTCGACTTAGCCGAAGAACGCAGGGATATTGCAGCTATACGTCTTGCAGTCTATCAGGGGGCTGCCAAACGAGTTGTCGCAAGGCGTATAAAACACCGCGCCTTCCGAGCAGGTGACCTCGTACTTCGACGAGTCATCGGGAGTGCGCGAGATCCCGTGGAGGGCAAGCTTGGACCAAATTGGGAAGGCCCGTTTCGGGTAACAACAGCATATGGATGGGGCGCTTATAAGTTGGAGAGTCTCGACGGAAAGGAAGTACCGCGAACTTGGAATGTTGCCCATTTAAAGAAGTTTTTTCCTTGAAAAGAGGGACTACAGACGATAAATCGTCGATGACTGCCGCGGAGTAAAGTCGATCGTGGCCGCAGCTCTCGAGTCGTGAGCACGGGTTCGCCGGCATTCGCTTCTTGCGTGGATGTTGAGCTTAGGCTGGGATCACTAGAATAAGCGACTTTATGTATTTTGTTTCTATTTTTCTAAAATTAGAAGGCTTAGCCAAGCACTTTTTTCAAAATAATAAACGTTCTATTCTCCTCAGTTTGATTTTGTTTGTTCTAGAGATTCCATCTTATACCTCGACAGAGATACGACTCGAAAAGATAGCTCTCGCCCCATGATAATCGCTCATGGATGTACGAATATACGAATATACGAAAGCGCTAGGGGACCAATTGACCAATCTGCATGGCCACTTCGATTAGAAACCCTCTGTACCCTACGTCGCCTAACACGGTGAGTCGTGTAAGGGCGGTGTAGGTGGGGCATTTGTGAGCGGGTAAAACAAACATAATTACCATAGTTATTTTCGCTATAAAGGTATTTATTAAAATTACTGCGCAGTTATTTTCATTATTTTTCATATAAAATTATATGGCGGTTATGCAACTTAATGGGAGAGTCTATCTTTAATTAAGGATAGAATTAAAATTGGGGAGAGGGTGGAATATTCCCGACTTGGGCTTTAAGGCAGTTGGCCAGCCTGGGGAGGATAATATTCTCGACCATATGGATAGAATTTCCGGCCCCCTTCTCCCCTTCTTCCATTATAAATACACGCCCTAGGGCGTGTAGGGAGAGACACATGTGCATTGCATATTCAGAAATCCTAGGCAGGCTAATATTCGCTTAGCTCGACTGTTTAGGGTTTCACCGCTCTCTTATTGTACCTCGACGCTCAAACGACAATTGCTCTTCTGACTTAGGCATCCGAGGTGGATTAGGGAGTCCCCGCCCCCTGTGTCCATTGTTTTGCAGGTTTTCTAGGTCAAGAGATCGAAGAGGAGCGGAAGAGGAGGAGTTCTTAATTGGTGTATTTAATACGAATTGAAGACGAGATTTTGTACACCAACAGAAACTGAAATACCGAAGAAAGTCACGACTTGGATGACTTTGATCAACATTCAACTACCTTATGCTGTCATTGTTGCAAAATTACAATAAATCCTACATTATAATGTAAGAGAATGTGTTATATGTGCGCCTCGCAGGAGATCGCCTAATAGTGAGAGGCATGATAGATGTTGAGAGGTCTCAGATTCATTTTTTGTCCATACCCCTTCACTTGGTGAAAAATCAAGCTAGTTTTATCATTCTTCTTATCAATTCATTGGGTTGATCTGGTCGGTGTAAGCCGGTTTACTTGATTTCTAAGGCTTGATTCCTAGGTCGCAAATCCTAAGTCTACCACCAAAGGTAAAAATAGTGTGTTATATGGCACGATCCAAAGATACCCTGAATAATACCTATACGAAGAATGGTTGTGAAATATGCTTAATGTAACTTCCTGATGATGCAGTGTACTTGAAACTTGCTTGGCCACGAAGTCTAAAAGCTTCAATGGTGGTTGATCTATAAAAAAGCATCAAACTGAAGAAAAGATTATCACCCGAACTCTTTTTCTTATACATATAAATAAGTACTTAATAGCTATTTAGACCATGCTTTTTTTCCCCCTAATAAAAGTATGAAACTTGCCATATTGTTATTTTTCACTTCAAAAAAAAATCAAGTAATTGGGAGTAATATGCTCTAGTGATATAGAGCCTAGCTAGTATTTATAAGCCATAGGAGTATGTTTTAGTGGAGGGATATGGATGGTGATAAACCCCTGGTGAATAAAATACAAAGAGATATATTGGAGCCCAACCCAGATACCCAAAAAAGGCAGAATAAGAATTTGATTGAAACACAAATTGCAAAGATGACAACATTTTCTAGAGTTTGGTGATAGGGATCCTAAGAGGCCTAACCAAACCAATTTGCTTCCCTCCTCACCCCGTCCTAATCTTCAACACAACAACATGGCAACTATATGCAATACAAGTGTTGCCACCACTCCTCCTCCCTTTTCATTGATTCTCATTTCTTTTATTTCTTTTATTTGGGTGGTCCTTCCTGAATCGCTCAATATGTCCCCATCAATCCCTTTCACAAAAGCATACAATACAACGCCACCCTAAATTATGCACATTAAACAAAAAGCAAAATATAAAAAAGATATTAGAGTACCCTTAAAGAAAAGAAAAAGAAGGAATATAAAATTTGGAAGAAAAAAAATAATTTACATATTTACAACCAATCCAATGGAGTCCTTACTCCATTTGCTTGCAACGGTTGCCACTCGAGCTGTCAAAAGCTACCCGCTTCTTTAAATTTAATGAGCCCCCCCCAGCTCAGACGGGGACTCGGGTGCCATTGAATCAGGTCAAAGGGGGCATTTCCGTCCAAATAAAAGCTCTATGTTACGCGCTTCAATGACGGCCCCATATTGTTCCACTTAGCCGACCTTTGATTGCGTTAAGTATTCATTTCCACACATTTCCCCCTTCCCCCAATCCATCCCCAACCCCAACCCCATCCAATCTCTCTAACTTTCCCCATCTCCTCCCATTCCAAATTCCAAAAGCCTCTCTTCTGAATTCTCATCCTCCTCCACCACCACCATAATCATCAATCAGAGCGAGAGATCATACAGATCCGATCCAAAATCCTAAAAACCATAGCCATGTCTCAGAAGAGAGAGAAAGAGGAGACTGTAGAGCTCAAGGTCCCCACCACAGAAACCCTCAAAACCGCCCTCTGTCCCGAAAATTGCAAGATCTCCGCCGCTTCCAACGTCCAGAGCTGCGCAGGGGCCGGATCTGGATCCGGAACCGCCTCTATCGACCCGGCGCGGTTCGATTTGGGCAATCCGCCTCCCCTTCCCGCCCCCGACAGGCCCGGAGCTGCGAATAAGCGGCGGATTTCGGAGGTGAACGCGCTAGACGGAGGCGAGACGACGGCGGTGAATCGGTGTTCCGGCTGTAGGAAACGGGTCGGGTTGACGGGTTTCAGGTGTAGGTGCGGGGAACTTTTCTGTTCGGTTCACAGGTACTCGGATCGGCACAACTGCAACTTCGATTACAAGGCTGCTGGTCGAGAGGCGATCGCCAGAGATAATCCGATGGTCAGAGCGGCCAAGATATTGAAGATTTGAAGAGGCCGATGAAGAATTGTGATTTGATTTTAATTGAATAGGTTTTTTATTCATCGGGTTCGGGTCGGGTTTGGGCGGGTTCGGGTGGGGATGGGGAGGTGGTTGGGCTAATTCGTAGACAGCGATGTGAATGGACGAGAGGAGGGGGATTTGGAAATGGGATAAGCGTGAAAATTAGACGGATGGTTGTGGGTAATACCGTCATTTCGTTTGTCGTAACTTGTGGTTGTGGGAACTGTATTTTTTTCCTTTTTTTTTCTTTGTACTGTGCCTTTCTTTTTGGGGTTTGTCACGTTATCAAACTATATAATGTTACGCATCCATAAAGAAAGATACGATATACTTACGCTACAAGTTTATTATTATTAGGTCGGCAAGTGTTATCAATCAATTATCATCACCCTGTCATCGGTTTTCTTTTCTTCCAACATTTATAAACCTTATTTATTTTTTTATACAAAACTTTACTAGAAATTTGTGATATCCAGCCTGCCTGACCCAGTGGAGCCTCTGTCTTAGCATGCTATCGTGCTTCTCAAAAAAAATAAGGCACGAATAGTGTACTCGTGCCAACCAAAATAATCACATGATAATATTTTGTTTCTTTTTCATAATTTGATGGACGATCTTTAGCTTTTCTTTTTCATAATTGTAAATGAAGAGCTGTTTTTGCCATTTAATCAAAATAATTGGAGGAAAGTCAACTACACAATTACATTCATATTGGGTATTAGGAAATTTCGATTCATATACATTAAAAATGATAAAGATGGAGAATGGTAAATATAGGAAAGTTCATGGGTTCGATTAATTTAGAATAATAGTAATGTTAAAAAGACGTAGAATGGAAAAGTATGACAAGAAAGTTCAAGGGTAGTAGGCAAGTGCATTCCAAGTTTCCAACCCAATTTGCAAAGTTGGAAGTATCGTTTTCACAGAAGTGGAATTTCGACACGTGGTAAAACGCGATGCCGAACGTGAAATGTCAAGTTGTGAGGGGAGAAGTTTTATTAGGTCCCGCGTTTAGGACCTTATGGCTTAGGGTGATTTGGTCAATATCGTAGGCTACCGTTCATGTGTGTATAAAATTTGTTTTTTTTTTCCCTCCGGCGATGAGATCACGACAGTGGTGACTAGGTCTAGTATGTTTGGGTGAATTTTGGTGGAAATTTTAGAGAATAAAATTATAAAGAGGATTTTCATATTATTTGATTGAGTTTTTAAGATAAGAATTGACGAGATTTATATAAAAAAATTGAAAAGAAATGATTGAAAAATGAATTTCACTAGATTTATAAAATTTAGTGAGAAAGTATATAAAAAAAAAGTAGTTTAAAATAATTAAAATAAAATAAAATCTTAGTCATAATTTATTTTCAAATCCTAACTCTACCGAAAAAAAATATATTAAAATTCCCTACATTCTCACACCTTATTTTATCACATTTTCTTATCTTTTAATTTCCTTACATTTTATCACTCTTTCCTTACTCATCAATTCTCAGTTGTGAATATGATCATAGAGCTTGGTTAATTATGATATCGCCTAATAAAGCCTATAATTGTTAATCATGATCATATCATTAATTATTGATCAATGGTGTTTGGAAATAAGAAAACATGCCCTATATTTCCTCAAAAAAAAACTATATAAAATTGATGAACTAATTTTTTTTGATCTTGGGCACTGTCCATGGGAGTCGAAACGGAAACCTTATGGTACTACCTGAGATCCTTACTATTTGACTAGATGTTTGAAGGCATTGATGAACTAATTATTATAAAAACGGAGCGCCACAATTGTTGGGTTTATTAGCTCACGAACTTTCACATGCATTTTATTAGAGTAGGTTGTGGCGGAGGTAAGGGAGGGGTTGGGCAAGGGCGAGGGTGACCACTCAGCTGGAGGAGCGAAGCTTCAAAGAGGGAATTCCAAAGTCCGTTTTGGGGCATGGGTCGTATGGCGTAGCAGCCGTAGAGTGAGGCTAGGTCGGAGAAGCTATTAGATTTGAGAAGCCAAGATGTGACTCTGCGAGAAGAAGATGCGAGAAGCGGAGAAGGAGATGAGAATCAAAGAGCATCCTACGATGTCGTTTTGCGGTTATAGGCTCTTTGATTAATTTTTAGGGCATGCGGCATCAATTTGGGGGTTTTGATTAAAAAATCAGATTTGAAAATAGGTAATGAATTCCCAAATTGTCTTTTTTAGGTTTTTTGATGAAGCATTTATTGGATTTGACAAATACATCATATATGACTTTGTAAGAAGAAGATTAAGACACTTCAAAATTCAATGCTATCAATAAAATTACAATTGTAAAAGATGAGTTGCAAAATTATAGAAAACCAAAATGTGATGGTTTTATTAAAAGAAGTGGAAACATTTTGTCAAATGAATGATATTTCGATAATTAATATGGAACATGTAGTTTCAAGGTTAGTTCATGTGAACATAGATGGAATAACCATCACCAATTATCACCATTAATGGATTAAATTTTTTGTCGAGGTAATACAAAAACTTGTAACTTTATTATACATTTCTTAATTAAAGTTGGATATTAATTCATTTCATAACTCTCTTAAAATGCTAGGTTTTTGATTCAAAACTTATACCAGATTGAATCATCGCTTCTGCAAGTACATATTTAGTTACTTGATTGCTTTTGCATGTCTTGATCAAAGAAATGAAATCTCTATTATCAATATGGAGAAGCCTACTCATTTTTCTCATTTTATTCAAATAACTTCTCAAATATGAATTGCTCATTAATGCTTCAAGAAGTTGACTATAATTAGTCATATTGACGGGTCAACTTTTTAAACGAGGTCATGTACATTACAATATGGGTGTCCAAATCTGGTTAACTTTAATTTCGGTTGACTAATGTTCGGTTAACAATAATTTCGGTTAATCTAAATCATGAACCATAACCGAACCGAAACCGATAAATCAAAAATATTTTCGGTTCGGTTAATTTAAATCATGAACCATATGCCTATATGCCTATGGTGATCCATCAAAACCAAGCCCTAAGATAAATTAATATAGAACATGTTCGGTATATGCCTATATGCCTATGGTGATCCACACAAGACAATGGTGGGCTTAAACACAAGACAATGTTCGGTTAGTCTGAGACTCTCAACCTTTGTGCGGGTTTGGAGCATACATACTGAGATGAGCCACTTTTCCAGTTTCAAGTGGATGGGCTCTAGTCTATTATTAATTACTATGATTGAGCTCGGCCCAGAAAATTAGGCCCATTGACAGTAGGTCTGGTCCATTTTAACAGCTACAAATTCATATTGATTCATTGTTTCTTCTTTCTTTCTTTTCTTGAAAGGATATTGATTCATCACTTCTTATATTTTGATATTGATTCAGTTCCTTTTCTGGTGGAACTATCAATTCATTACTTGAATCTAGGTTCAATTGAAATCTTGAGATATTATTTAATGAGAACAAGAGATCTTTTTAATTTTTTTTAAAGACGATCATGAATCCATGACATACATCGTCCAATCGTCCATACGACCATACCGCAGGGAAGGAAAAAAAAAAACATTTCCTGACTTACTAATCTCATGACATGTGTATGTGGATATGTTGATACAACTTAATTAGACGATTTAACTATGTAAACCCAAAGTTTCCTACCTAGAAAACATGTATTATCGATCATCACCAGATTATTATTTTAAGTTTAATTTGAAAAAAAAACTTAAGTGGCTGAAGGGGAAAAAAACGTAAGTAAACCTTTCACGTACAGATGTTACATGAAGGGGAAAAAACGCAAGTAAACCTTTCAAAACGATGGAGCATGTTTGACCATAAAAATATTTCAGGCTCCATCATTTTTGGGGTGTGTGAGTAGCTAGCTCCATCTTTTTTCAAATTAATGAAACTTTAAAACCATGAGTAATTCATATATGAAATGAATAAGTTAAATTTTATAGCACAACACATTGTACACCTCCATACAAATTAATTAAGGTGCATATAAATAATTTAGATGTGCATGATTTCCGGACGATTTATACCAATCCATTTGACGATGGCGATGACTGATGACTTTCAAGGACATATATTTCATTCTATCTATTGCACTATAATACTAAATACTAATTCAGGTGGAATTTCATTTTATTTTTGGAAATGGCCGACAAAAGTAATCAGTATCAAAGTATGTACACAAAAGTAGCACTTTCTTCCTTTTAGTCCAGTTTTACAAACTTTCATATGGGTAGGTTACGTTGGAAGAATTAATACAGTAGTCAACTACAGTATCATATATATATATAAAGTGTTTAATTATAATATCATATGAATTTACCTAATCTAATTGAGTGCTTACAACTTTAATTTGTAGAAAGATAGGTGGGTTAGTGGTAACCTTGATCAGTTTTTCTTCCACCCAAATTATGGCCGGCAGGAAAGCATAAATTCTATGTTTGAAACTTAATAAGATTTTGTTTTCCAAATTGATGTTCTTTTGTTTTAGGTCCAAAAGGGGAAAAAAGCGATGTGATCATATGATGAACCATATTGTTTGTCTCCAAGAAAGGCTCACAAGATGCCCACAAAGATAACAGGAAGCTCTCTTCTTGTAAGATTTCAAAGATATGTTTTCTTTCCAAACCATCTATATATTGTAGGTCGGTTTTTGCTAGCCAGGAATAAAAATGCAAACTAATATAATTGACCAATTCTCTTCAAAACAAAAATGATAAATAAATAAATTGGATCGATGGGCCCATCTTTTTTCCCCTATGCAACTTTAATAAAGTGAATCAAAGAAGCTAAAATAAACATAATTATCATAGTTATTTTCGCTATAAAGGTATTTATTAAAATTACTGCGTAGTTATTTTTATTATTTTTCATATAAAATTATATGGCGGTTATGCAACTTAATGGGAGAGTCTATCTTTAATTAAGGATAGAATTAAAATTGGAGAGAGGGTGGAATATTTCCGACTTGGGCTTTAAGGCAGTTGGCCAGCCTGGGGAGGATAATATTTTCGGCCATATGGATAGAATTTTCGGCCCCCTTCTCCCCTTCTTCCATTATAAATACACGCCCCAGGCGTGTAGGGAGAGACACATGTGCATAGCATATTCAGAAATCCTAGGCAGGCTAATATTCGCTTAGCTCGACTGTTTAGGGTTTCACCGCTCTCTTGTTGTACCTCGACGCTCAAACGACAATTGCTCTTCTGACTTAGGCATCGGAGGTGGATTAGGGGGTCCCCGCCCCCTGTGTCCATTGTTTTGCAGGTTTCTAGGTCAAGAGATCGATGACGGAGCAGAAGAGGAGGAGTTCTTAATTGGTGTATTAAAGACGAATTGAACGCGAGATTTTGTACACCAACAATTGGCGCCGTCTGTGGGAACGAGGATTAAATCCATGAGTAATCGTTCCTAGAATAAAAAGAAGTTAATTTTCGAAACCTATGACGATAGCGATCGGGCGAATCGAACGAAACCGCGGGCGCGGGTCCGATCCGCAGGTGCGGAACCCGATCCGGGAGCGCAGTTTACCGGAGTGCGCCTCCGGAAATTCGCCCACTCCGGATTTTCGACCGGAGTGCGCCTCCGGAAATTTGCGAACTCCGGATTTTCGACCGGAGTGCCCCTCCGGAAATATGTGACTCCGGAAATTTGTGTTTTTAGGTTTTTTCTAGCCTAAGGGCGTCCCCAAAAATCAACAAAGGAGATCCACTTTGGGATTTGTTTGAACCCTAAGCGAAATCATGATCGGATCACCACAACCAGTGTCGATCGCAGTGCGTGCTGCGAAATCGACGATACTGGGGGCAGGGGGCAACCTTGTCGGCTCCTTGTCGAATTCAATCATGCATAAGGTTGGTAGTCGACTACCAATTGACGGATTAGGCTCCAAGTGCGTGTCCGGAAGCCCAAAGTTGAGAAATTGTGAATCAAACATCCAGCCACAATCAAAGCGACGAAAAGCAATTTTGGAAAAAGAGTACTCGATCTACGCAACTGTGGTGTTGGAATCGATCCCTAAAGATTATGAAGTCGTTTTTTAGAAATCCTAGGGTACCGTCGCAAAGCGAATCGCGCGAGGTACACCCAACGAAGAAAACCACGATCGTAGTATTGATGCCGCGACCACGGCACGATGAACCGCGACCGCGGCTCGGCCCCCACGACCGCGGTTCGGTAGGAGAAGTCGGGATTTCCGAAAATCGCTCGGAAAGTAAACCCTAATGGAAAATTGATCAATCTGATTCCGATATTCGCTCGGAAGGTGAGACCTTTGTGCCTATAAACGACTTGAACCGTGACTCAACCCCTCTCGCTAATACGATTGTTCATCACACAGACCGTTCGGGTGTCCAAGTCGAGCGACTAAATCGTCAATCATGGTATTTCAAGGCCTGAATCGACTGAATTTGATCAAGCTTGGGAAACGGCAATGAAGGGTTCAAGAGCAAAGCGAGTCGATCCTAGAGATCGCGTCGTTGAACCGAACCGCGACCGCGGCAAGGGAGACCAAGATCGCGGCCTGTCAAGCCGCGCCTGCGGTTCAGAAACCGCGACCGCGGGCTGCGTATTTCGGAGCGTTCTCTCTATTCGCAAGCCAAACCTGACATGATTTCGACAAACGTAAACCTAATGCGGGGTAATCGTGACCTCTCCGCATAGGACCCATATAATTTGCTTGAAATCGAATTGGATCTTACTTGCCATAGGTTGAACGTCCTCTTAAAACGTAAAGCCGATCGTAAAAGCAAGCAAAGCGATCCTATCTAGCAATCAGAAGCCTTAATCGCTAAGGGATGAAGATAGATCAACGCTATTCAAGAGATTTGGAGAGTCTGAGCGGACTTTACCAATCGTAGTAGAGCGCAACCAAAGAGTTCTCCTTGCTTTCCAAGATCAACCAATCAATGGATTCCAAGTCAAGCCATAAGAGAAGTTCTCAAGAAGATGTCAAAAAGCGATCAATCTATGCAATCGTGAGGCTGGAATCGATCTCTGACAAACAGGAAACAACCTTTCTTAGCCCCGAGGAAACAACAAACTCGCCAACCCTAAATCACGAGCGAGCTCTAGCGCCAGTGTGATCGCGGCACCATCGGCCGTGACAACCGCCTCAGGAACCGCGACCGCGGTCCGTTCCTCCGCGACCGCGGCCCATGCGATAGCAATCGCTGTGTGGTTTTTTCGAAACCCGAAAACCCTAAAAGCACTAGGGGCAAAATCCGATCTTCGCTCGGAAAAGAATCAAGACTCGCAGGGTGATCAAGCGAAACTCCGATATCCGCTCGGATGATCAAACCCTAGAAAAGTTGCAAGGAGAACAACCTGCTTAAAGATGATCAAATCTATGACCCGACCTCACCATCAGAGCATGGTTGCTCTTCATGCAAGCCAAGCAAGGTTCGGATCAAGCGACGGAATCAAGGGTCTTGGCGCTACACAGTTTGATGAAATCAATCTTCTCTTAGAATCAGCGATGCGAGTCGCTAAACCCGAAAGCAATCAAGATAGTGGGGCATCGACCACCATCAAGAATAAAGACGAGATTGTGCTCAATACGCACTCTAGCTTCCACTTTAAGAGAGAGGCAGCGGATTCAAGACAAGCATAATCGGATCAAGCCTTGTTGCCATCAAGCCTTGGAGAAATCGCTAGGCTAAAAGCTTTCTTTGTAGAGATCCAAGAGAAGCGCCTCATCAATGAATCGGCGATCGAATGGACCAATCGACGGCTCGTTAGTGTTATCGAATTCGCCGATAACCGCCGTGGTCCCAAGCCGGTAAAATGCTGATGAAAAGATCGAAGAAGTATACAAGCCAAGTACGAGGGAAAATTACCGCAATCGCAGAACCTTGCGAACGACGAAGACCGCGATCACGGCCAGCGAGGCCGCGACCGCGGCCAGGATTCTGCGATCGCGGCGCCCAGAGGCCGCGGTCGCGGCTAGCCTCCAAGAGTGTTCATGCCTTATTTTACAAGCACCGCGCCCTCGGGTCCCTAAACAGCGACCACGGTTCGCCCCCGAGAACTTCAAATTGAAGATCAATCCTTGAAATCGTACGACGTGTGTCGGAATCAAGGACTCGAAAATAAATGCTGGGGCATTGTAAAACCGAAAAGTCAACGATGGTCGAATATGATAGAAGAGTCCGAGTTATTCAAGATTGGACAATGATCAAGCGATCAAAAACAAGTCCGTTGAAGCATTGGCAACGTTAGCCACTCGTGCAAGAATCATCTAAGACCTCAATGCGTGTTGAGGCAACGGGTTATCGCCGGGGCACGAGAAGTTCTCTTAAGGGCTCATAGGTTTTGGCAATCGCCGGGGAAGACACTACATTGTCGTTCTTTTTCCGGGCCAAACTTGAGAAGCGTACCCTCAAGCAGGGTTGAGCCTACAACTGAAAGAAGATCGATAAACGCATACATGAGATGTACGCCGAGGATTGCATTTCTACTCTCCGATCTCGTTAGCAAAGATATTGGTGGCCCTTTGTGTTAAAAGTGCCTCGAGAAAACCAATAAAATAATTGCCGCTCTTTCCGACCACCTCGTCATCACCGGGGATTATCAGGACATTGTCACTACACGAAACACATCCTACCAACGGGCGGCCGTAGCGTAATGTGTGGAGGCCTATACGTCAAAAGGTCATGGAAAAGCACACGCATATGGTGTAATTCGGCCCGAATTGGAAGGGACTACAGCGCAGAGTCGGAGAGCATATGAGCGAGGAAAGTCTCGACGGGGGAGATGTCCCCCGGACTTGTAAATCTCGCTCATTTGAAGAGTTTTTCCCTTAAAAAGGAAAACCGTAGACGCTAGATCGTCGAAGACTACCGCGAAACAAGTCGACAGCGGCCGCGGCTCGTAAACCGCGAGCGTCGGTTCGCCGGTAGTTGCTTCTTGCGTGGATGTTGAGCTTAGGCTGGGATCGCTAGAATGAACGACTTTATTTTATTTCTGTTTTCTTAAAATTAGAAGGCTTGGCCAAGCACTTTTTTCAACATAAACATTCTATTCTCCCCAGTCTGATTTTGTTCGTTCTAGAGATTCCATCTTAAACCTCGGCAGAAGATACGACTCGAAAAGATAGCACTCGCCCCATGATAATCGCTCATGGATGTACGAATATACGAATATACGAATATACGAAAGCGCTAGGGGACCAATTGACCAATCTGCATGGCCACTTCGATTAGAAACCATTTGTACCCTACGTCGCCTAACACGGTGGGTCGTGTAAGGACGGTGTAGGTGGGGCATTTGTGAGCGGGTAAAACAAACATAATTACCATAGTTATTTTCGCTATAAAGGTATTTATTAAAATTACTGCGCAGTTATTTTCATTATTTTCCATATAAAATTATATGGCGGTTATGCAACTTAATGGGAGAGTCTATCTTTAATTAAGGATAGAATTAAAATTGGAGAGAGGGTGGAATATTCCCGACTTGGGCTTTAAGGCAGTTGGCCAGCCTGGGGAGGATAATATTTTCGGCCCCCTTCTCCCCTTCTTCCATTATAAATACACGCCCTAGGGCGTGTAGGGAGAGACACATGTGCATAGCATATTCAGAAATCCTAGGCAGGCTAATATTCGCTTAGCTCGACTGTTTAGGGTTTCACCGCTCTCTTGTTGTACCTCGACGCTCAAACGACAATTGCTCTTCTGACTTAGGCATCGGAGGTGGATTAGGGGGTCCCCGCCCCCTGTGTCCATTGTTTTGCAGGTTTCTAGGTCAAGAGATCGAAGACGGAGCGGAAGAGGAGGAGTTCTTAATTGGTGTATTAAAGACGAATTGAAGGCGAGATTTTGTACACCAACAGAAGGAATCAATCAAATCTCCATTAATAAGAGTTTGTTATTACAGAGAATTAATATACTTCAATATTATCTCAGAAGCATACAACAGAATTTAGTACGGGAGCTATTTAAAGAGGACTCTAGCTAGCTAACTAAGTCGGTTGACTTGACAATAGTTAACAACTTAATCATAGTTCATTAGTTACTAACTAGACCTCTAACTAACTCTATAGCCCCCTTAAGTAGGACTATGCTTTGTTTCACTTTTCCCACAAAATCCCGTTCTATCCAAAAATGACTTTTAATACTCTTAAAATTTGTGCAACTCTTTCTGTTTTTTACGTTTTTCAAGACACTAAAAATCAATTTTCACCAAAAAACTCCTTTCTATCCACAAGTGAAACAACCCCTAGGTGGAAGAGAGATAAGTCCTAGCTTGCTAATGAGGAACTTATGTTATTGTTTTCCCATTGTCGTTGTGAGCACTTCAACTAACTCATATGAGAAGATTCGTGTTGTGTCTGAATAAAAACATTCTAAACTTGATCACACACATAATGGCAGTCTATATTGAGATGCTTAGTTCTCTCGTGGAATACCCGTTAGGTGCAATGTGCCGAGCTGCTTTTTTAGTTTTGCACTTAAACATGTAAATCTTTTAGTAATCCATCAAGCCAGACTAATTCACTAGATGTAGCAGATATAGCGCGATATTCTGATTCAACTGAACTCTTTGAGATAGTTTTTTTGCTTCTTGGTTTTCCAAGAAACCAAAGAAGTGCCTAAAAATATACATTAACTTGTTAAAGACCGACCACTAATAGTACAAATTCCCCAGTCTGCATCACTGTAGGCCTTCAAGCTTAAATCTGAATCAAATGAATAGAAAAAAATCCATGTCTAAAGTGCCACAAAGATATTTAACTACTTGCAAGGCTGATATCATATGTGGCTCACGAGGTGCACTCAAGAACTTTCTAAGATGTATGGCATATGAAATGTCGTCGTTTGTCATGTTCAAATAAAGCAATCAACCAACTAATCTTCTGCACAAATCTATCTCAAGAAGTAACTCACCTTTGTTAATTAACAACTTAAATTTCCGGATAGAGGAAATGGGGAGGCTTTGCAATTGAACATTCTTATATCCATAAGAATATCAATGTTGTATTTGCGTTGGTTTAGAAGTGTACCTTTAGAAGACCTGGCAACTTCAATTCCCAAAAAAATATCTAATATCACCCAGGTGGTTGATAATGAATGTTGAATGTAAAGCTATTTTAACAACCAAAATTTCTTGGGTTGAATTCCCAATGAGAAGCAAATTATCCACATAAGCTAAAGCTATTGTGGATCTTTTGTCCATCTGACTTAACAAATAATGAATAATCTTGCTTAGAACAAGCAAAGCCAAGAGATAAGAGCAAATTTGTCAGTTGGACATTCCATTGCCTCGGGGCCTATTTGAGGCCATATAAATACCTCTTTAAACGACAAGCCTGGCTTGACAAAGCTTTATCATACCCTAGTGGTGGATGCATATACAAATTCTCGTCTAAATACCCATATAAAAAGCATTGTATATCAATTCGCTTTATGGGCCATTCTTGAACAGTTGCAACAAAAATAAGAGTTCTTATTGAAGAAAACTTAGCTACTGGTGAAAAGTATGTTTAAAATCTTTACCTTCAACTTGACTATATCCCTTTACTGCCAATCTAGCTGGCTTTGAAACTTTCAAATGAGCCATCTGGACAAAATTTGACCTTATATACCCACTTACACCTATAGGAGTATAGGACGAAGGCAAGTCAACAAGCTCCCATGTATCATTCTGCTCAAGAGCTCTAATGTCTTGTTGCATAGCAGAAACCCAATTCATATCCTTGGCAACTTGATGGTAAGAAACAGACTCGTAAACTTGCATGACATTAATTAAGGAGGCTTTATAAGAAGTGGAATAGGATGTAAGATTGCATGTGTAGCTAAAAAGGATAAAGACACGGTGGACTTGTCATATAAAGAGGGACAATGGAAATCTTGAAATCTGGTAGGTGGAAAATCTATGAGAGAATTAATGTCAAAATCATGAATAGGTTTTGATATTGAATTAGGAACAATGGGTGAACGAGGTTCTGGATATTCATATAAGGTCTAAAGGTGCTTCATAGGTGGTGTTAAAAGGAATGTGGTGGAATAAAATCATTTGCGGGATTAAGAAGAGGTAGAGAGGTATGACTAGAAGGTAAAAATTTGAATGTGGGTTAGATGTGAGTGTAGGGTTAAAGGTGGATTTAGGACAAGAAAAAGGAAACATATTCTCCTTAAACACCACATCTATACTCACAAAAACTATATGAGATGCTAAAACATACAATTTACATCCTTTTTAGCATAAGGATAACCAATCAATACACACTTTCTTGCTTTTGAACCAAATTTATCTAACTTAGACTGTAAATCACAACACAAGCGTCCGATAACCCTTAATTTGTCATAACGTGGTGACCTTTTCATCAGAATTTCAGAAGGAATACGACCATTTAGTACTGAAGAAGGCATCATAATAATCAAATAAGTTCTTGAAAGCATTAGATCACCCCAAAACTTACTTGGAAATGAAGCTTGTATTTTTAATGCTCTTGTAGTCTCAATGAGATGTTTATGTTTGCGTTCTCCACGCCTATTCTGTTGTGGATTACTAGGAATAGACCTCTGATGTTGAATTCCTTGTGCAACAAAAAATTCCAAACACCTACCATTCACTATTTATATACCATTATCACTCCTTATGCATTTTATATTGGAGTCAATTTTTTTTTTTGAGCATAGCTACAAAACTCACTATAATCTAATAAACTTGGTCTTTGGAAGCAAGCAAATATGTCCATGTAATTCGGCTGTGATCATCAACTATTGTCAGGAAATATCTTACTTCACCAAGACTTGGAGACTTATAAGGCCCCAAAGGTCAATATGGACCAAATCAAACACCTTAGAAGCCAAATAAAAACTTTTTGCAAATGGTTTCTTATGATGCTTGGGCATAATGCAAACCTCACAATGAAACTGATCAACAAAATTCAATTTATAATATTGTAAAATTTTCAGTTTAGACAGAGATATATTTCATAAACGAGAATATAGAATTGAAAGATCAACATCTTATGCATTGTTTAGAAAAGCAATTGAGTCGTTCTCTTTATTACAATCAACTAAAGCATCCTGAAAAGCAACTAGACGTGAGTTTCTATTTCTTCCAAGAATAGCCATATTTTGAATCTTGTACAAGCCTCCATTTTTGTCTCCGACAACCTTGACACTTTTAGTTGCAGGGGCTTGGAAATAGAAATTTGTGATGTGTTTTATTAAACTTAGGCACAAATTTTGTATTCTCAATCAACTTTGTGACAAATAACATATTTCACATATTCGTCATGCAATCTCCTCCTCTTGTCTGGATTTGTGCTTTGATGATAACTCTTTTGTTAGTGATGCGATCTTACCTAGGGTCAGACACAAATCTGACTAGTCCTAGGCGCCCGAGGCCATGGCGCCTCCCTTGGATTAGGACTTAGTCTTATTTTATGTATTCTCCTATTTTTAGCATATTTATATTTATGTCTTTTCCATTTTGGTTGTTGCTACTTTTATTATTGTCTATTTATGATTTATGGGCTTTTGAACGTTGGGCCTTTGCTTGCATGCAAACCCTAGTCCATTAAGCCTTGCTTGCTAGGGTTTTGAAGCTCCTCTATATAAAGGAGCCTCCTCTTATGTTTTTTTTACTCACGCTTAGTTTTGATATCGAATTGTTGCCGGATTATTCCCGCGTTTATCACAAGGCGTCAACCACAATTCTATTTCTCCCTCATATTCTTCACGGCTAGGTCAAACTAGTCGACCATCTCATCATTTCAATTCTCCTCTCAACCAAGTCTAGGCGTTTTCGCCTCCAATCTATCGGTTACCAAAGTTGACGAGACCTAATACGAGTCCACGACAAGATCCTCGTGTGAATCCTCCAACGGGGTTCACATCAGTTAGGTTCAGACATTTGTTTGGTCTTCAACCTTTATAATTCGCTTTTTTTAATATCATCCGCTGTGATGATTTAGGTTGGTCTTGTAATATTAGGACAACTTCAATGCTAAAGAATGAAGATATATCATTGAATCAAAAGAGATTTCACGAACAGAGAGGCAAAGAGAAGTTCGGAAAAGCCTCGTGGACAGGACTATCAACCCCTTATCTATGGAACTTTTCTAGTCCAATATTTCACTATCAGGTGATATACTCTCACCCTCGTTTGGACATTTTGTTTAAGGGTTGCTCGCCTTTGGAATAGAAGGAAGTGAGATAACAGAGGTGATTTCGGTAAAGTGATGCATGAGCTGAGGCTCTCATGTCTCACCGACCCTCCGAAAAAGTTAGGTCGTAAAACGGCTCATAGGAAGTTAGAAGCAAGCAGAGTCAAAAGTCAAGACTGGTGATAGGATCTGAATGCTCCGTCATTTTCTATTTTTTTCTTATATATTTCTTATATTTTTAATTTAAAGTAGAAAAAAATCAGAATTGGAATTTCTAAAAGCGAGCCCTTTCATTCTCATTCTCATTCTCAAGATTGAAGTCCCCTCTATTGAGAACACATTCTACTCATAACGCAAGGGGTCCATAGTTCCCACTCCCCTTGCCCCACTCATTCCTGCTGAAATGGGCCTCCTCTTGTCAAAAAAACGAGAGTTGAAGGAGCTTCGCTCGTTCCTTTGTTTGGCCAACTACTACTGGAAATTTGTGACAGACTACTCCAAAATTACTTTGCCCCCAAAAAGAAAAAAGATGTGTCAGTCAGGTTCGGTTCTTCTTAGTTAAGTTTTGCGGTCACGGGTTCCAATCCTATCATCCCTACCTATTCTTCTCCTCTGGGCAGTAAGGAGGGATGCAGTAAAACGAGGGCGTAAATGCGAGATGCCAGTGGAATGATCGGTCGGATAGAGCCATAGAGGTTAAAAGCCTTGTAATGAACTAGTAACTCATTATATATATATGAATTAATGAATTATGTGCGCGCGTGGATCAAATCTCTTTCTAGTTAAAAAGAAACATGTAAATGGTACTCAGGCCGGCTCGAGGGGGCGACCCAACTAGGGCTATAGCTCATCACTCGTTCAATATGCAATAGTCTATCGTTTGGATCAAATTAAATCTCAATAAGCTTAATAAATTGATGGTCTCCTTGTCCTAGCTTAATCAATTATACGATGAGAAGACAAATCTCTACATTTAACATATTCAAATACTCCCTCCATTCTATTCTACTTGACACTTTAGAAAAATTCACACATATTAAAAAATTCATTGAAAATATAAGAAATATTATTGAAAATCCAAAATTTTCTAAATGTAATCAAAAATTAATTACTAATACATCCTTAAAACCAATAGATGGAGAGAAAACAGTCAATATAAACACTTTCTAATACATTAATTAAATAAAGGTTAATAAATGACAAGTTTTAATCAACAAAGTTTTAGTTTTAAAGTGTCAAGTAGAATAGAACGGAGGGAGTATGAAATTAAAGGAGGGAAAAAAAAAACAAAGTTGAGGGCGGGGCACGTGCCTTGCTGGTGGACATGACTTGTAGATGGATGCAGAGCTGATGGTGTAAGTAGTAATTAAACGTATTGTTTGGGGAAACATGTCCACCAAAATACAGACAACGAAAAGGAGAGTAGTCCAACCCACCTCCTTCCTTACATTATAAATTCAAATTAAGAGTCTTTTAATTAATTAAGACATATTTAATATTCTTTAATTTATTTAAATCACCTTTATTCTTGCATGTATTATATAAAATCTTGTAACAATTTAAGAAAAATTATATAAATTATAAATTTAGTTTTACATGAGTTGACGAAAAACTCTATAAATAAACTTTGAACAATTTTAATTGTTAAATAAGAAAATTAAAAGCCGAGATTAATATTCTATCATATAAATTTATTATTATTATTTAATTATTTTATCTAAGATTTTCCAATTTACTATAGAGTTTTGAATTTCTCTCAGAGTTTTTAATAAATTCTATAAAAATAAGACCGATAAATTAATCATAATATTATATTTTATTAAACATGCCAAATCAATCGCGCAATGATCTCTTATTCTACATGCTTATCCCCGGGCCGCCTGGCTTCTAATTAATTAATTACATACAGTATTAAATAAGATTTTGTTTGATTTCTTAATTCCTCAATGTAGTGGTTGTGATTTGAATTAGCTAAGACAATCCAATGGTTATATATAAGCGTTAAAATAAGATACACATATACATAATTACCACTTGTGGTATTTATGCTTACATGTTGTATGTTATACGCATGTACAAACATACACGATGGTGTGTCCCCTCCAAGTGGAAGATATGTTACCACTTGTGGTCTACGAAATCATTGTGATATATGGTTTAAGTATCTCCACATGCATGACAATATATATATTATATATATGGATGTTTTGATGATAAATTAATATTCATAATTCATAGTAGTTGATTAATACACATAATTTGTTATCTGAAATCTCGGACCGGCAACATAATCCCCAACCTATATGTGTCATAGTTTGATTATACATATGATTATATGAATGTCGTTTTTTTAATTACAAAATCCTCCTCAATTCCTTATTTGTCAGGGGTTGTTACAAACTTGTCCAAGTGTTTTTGAGAACATAGTTTTGTTTTATATTATTATTGATAAAAAAATATATAAATATATAGAGGATGAATGGTATGATAATAGAAAATGTAGCCGGATATATGGAGAATCTCAAAAGGTGGAATAATACTCATAGATAAGTTTAATGGATTTGTTTTTTGGTCGAAAGTTGAATGGATTTGTTGGATTAGGGCATATGATCACGATTCACGTCCTGTGTGAAATACTTACTCATCTATAAACCTATAAGATTAAATCTCTATGACAATTAATGCCCCACATTTTATGCATAATATATGTTTTTCATATGATTCATACTCAATGTCATAATCTATCTATTTTAATAAAAACTAAAACAAAATTAATTCATTTAATGCATTTAATTAAAAATCTATATCTATAAAGTAGAAAAATTAAATTTAGTAAGAAGAATCCAATGCGAAAATCACCTAATTAAAAAAATAATTGAATTTAGTAAGAAAAACCCAATGTGAAAATTACCTAAGTAATCCAATGTGATAAAAAACAATTGAATTTAGTAAGAAGAATCCAATGTGAAAATTACCAATTGGTAAGAAATGGGGTTGACGAATTTAGTAAGAAGAATCCGATGTGAAAATTAATTGTTTTTAAACACAATATATAATCTCGCTCTATTATAGTAAGAAGAGGGAGTATTATCTATCTTGTATAATCTATAATACTATAAACTTAAATAACTTGACATTTAATGCTCATACAAATAATAAGATAATTTATAATTTCATTACAATCATATAATAAATCTATCTATCTATATTCTATATCTTCTATAATCTATAATAATAATAATATTGATGATGTTCAAAACAGCAAAAGCAAAAAGTGGGCCCAGGAGGGCCCCCATAGGCAAGTTGGGTACCCACATCCACGTGGTTATCTAAAAACAAAAACTCCCAACGCGCGCGAGGTCTATCAAATATCCCGGGACGAGGTCTCGACCTCGTCACCGACTCTGCTAAGTACGCCCGCCCGCTCGAACCAATCACCGGCGACCTCACTCATGGACCAATCAAAAACCCCTATTTCAAGTATCCCACATCGGACATTAGCCTGAACTCCGCCCCCCCAATTCTCTATAAATAGAGAAGGACCTCGTAGGAAGAGGGGGTCGAAAAACGACTTGAACTCAAGAACTCTCTTGTTTGTTAAAGATCAACGTGATAGGAATACCGTCAGCAGACCTCGTTACAGATAAGAGAAATCCATAAAAAGACTCCAAGTCATACAAAGACCTCGCCTACACTAAAGACCTCGCTACAAAATCTCACAAAGCTCTCTACACCACGTATCCAAATCTACCTCGCCTTAGCGTCGACCTCGCAACATTTAGGTTTGATCTCGGAACCTCGTAGGAGGTCTAGGTGTAATTCTTAAAGTTGTTCATTGATCTCATAGGTGTGTAACCTCGTTATTTGGGGAAAAAGTCATAAATAAAGGAGCAAGTGTTTGCACTCAAATATAATAATCTTATTTCTTGTCTCGTAGCGAACCTCGTTATTTCGGATTTCATCACTGGCGCCGTCTGTGGGAACCTCTTCATCCTAAGCA
The DNA here is from genome assembly GCA_964016875.1 of Fallopia convolvulus. Classification (NCBI taxonomy): domain Eukaryota; kingdom Viridiplantae; phylum Streptophyta; class Magnoliopsida; order Caryophyllales; family Polygonaceae; genus Fallopia; species Fallopia convolvulus. The sequence goes on from OZ024736.1 coordinate 40,704,991, forward strand.
GCTCCCCATTTTTTAGTGCAAACCTTGATTCCTAAAACCCCCTCAAAATGGCTTGTCCAAACAATTTCTTCCCTCAACATCCCGACAATATGGCCGAGACCCCTCCATGGGCGACGGCAGGTCCGTCAGGGTACCCTTTTGTGGTCCAGCCAGGCTGGACATACAACATCCCACAAAACCCATACCCGTTCCAGGGGTACGAACAGGGTGGCGCCCCTTTCAACCAGTATCCCTATCCGGGGTACGGGCAGTACCAACCGGGCCAAGCTCCCCCATACGCCCCGATTCCTCCCCAGGGGCAGCCTCACTCCGAGTACGTGCCCGCATATGTCCCGGGCTACACCCCGGGGCAGGAGGCGCCCACGAGCGGATCTACCACGGAGAGGCCCTCCCGAGATCCAATGCAGATCTCGCGATCCCGTTCGCGGCGTACAGAAAGGCGCGACATGGAGCTGTCCGAGACGGCGGCAAGCGCGCCACGCCCTCTGGCGAGGTCAAAGTCGAAGTCTGCTCGCCCATCCGTCGAGAGTGGGTACAGGAATCCCTTCGTACCCGAAATCCAAGTGGCACACGTGCCCAAAGGCTTCCATTGGCCACAAATGGGACTTTACGACGGCACGGCCGACCCCGAGGACCACATAAAACACTACGCCGTCCAGATGAACGTCAACTCTTACAATGACGCCATTTTCTGTCGGATCTTTCCGACCACTCTGGACAAGGCGGCAATGACGTGGTTCACCAGCCTTAAGGTCGAGTCGATAGCCTCGTTTTCCCAGCTATGCGAGTCCTTCGTCGGGCACTTCAACGGCTCGAGGAAGCGCAAGAAGAACATGCGCGATCTCCGTGGCATCGAGCAGGGGAAAAACGAGAAGCTGGGTACCTTTTTTACGAGGTTCACCACCGCGGTCGCTGAGATCGCGCAGATCGACGAGGCCTCGGTCCGCGACATCCTCATGGGCAACCTTCGCCAGGGGGATTTCAAATGTCGCATTTTCCTCAAAAATCCGACCACGTATGAGAGCCTGTGTGCTCGGATCACGGCACAGGTCTACGCCGAGGACGCTGCCAGCTAGAGCTCGCGACCGAGGACCGACAAGGAAATCGTAACCGAGGCTAAGGGAAAGGCTAAAGTGGCTGCGCCGGCCGCGAGGGACGCGTACATGACGCAAACTCACGACCGGCGTGCCGATTACAAAAGCAACAACAACAAAAGCAACAACAATAACAGAGGCAACAACGACAATAGAAACAACAACCGCTACGACAACCATGGCGGTGGGGGTTGGAGCTGCTTCGGCGGGAAGCCACGGGGTTACAAAGGCAAAGGTGGCCCCGCCTACAACCCAAATGAGAAAAAGCGCGCCAACCCCGCGTCGGGGGCCAACCTCGTGCAGCAGGAACCAACCAGGCCCCGACCAAGCAACGCAGAACAACAAGCTCCGACAAGGCAGTCGTGCTCCGAACAAGCCGCGGCGCCCGATGGGTACATCAATACCATCTCGGGCGGACCCTCGCTGGCGGGCTCGAGCCAGGCGGAGAGGAAAAGATACGCAAGGGCGAGTCACCATGAGCCCTCGGTATACAGCGTGACACAAACCTCGCGGTCCCACGTGGGTATGGCCTTCACGACAGAAGACGCCGAAGGGCTTCATATGCCCCACTCCGACCCCCTGGTGATACACGCTCAGTTGGGCTCGAAGATAGTGAAGCGAATACTGGTGGACACGGGTTCCTCCGTGGACATCATGTACTTCGGCGCTTTCGAGCAGCTCGGGATCTCCGCGACATCCTTAAGGCCCTACGCTGGGAAGCTCACCTCCTTCTCAAGGAACGAGGTCGATGTCGCTGGTCTCATAGACCTTTGGATGACCCTCGGTACTGGCCCGGCAACGAGAGCCGAGGTAATAGAGTTTACGGTGGTGCACCTGCCCTCGGCCTACAACGCAATCATCGGGAGAGTCTCCTTGATGAAATTCCAGGCGGTTGTCTCCATCTACCACCTGAAAATGAAGTTCCCCACCAACGTGGGTGTCGGAGAGGTGAAAGGCAACCAAGAAGAGGGCCGCGTCTGCTACATGACCTCGGCTAAGCAAAAATGCCCTGTGTTCATGGTGGAGACTTCGGGTGAAGCGGACCTCGAGGTCCGGGACTTCACAATACCCACTCCCGAGGCAGAAAGAAGGGTGATTACCCCCTTCGAGAACAAATCTGAGAAGATCTACCTCGGGGGTTGCCTTACTGGGAATGCGGCAGCGTCACTAGAAGCCCTGCTTGTTGGGTCCCGCGACGTATTCGCCTGGACTGCAAAAGATCTCCGAGGTGTGCCTCGGACCCTGGCCCAGTACTCCCTGAACATCGACGTCGCCGTTCGTCCTGTGGTGCAGCGTCGAAGGAAAATGAACGAAGAAAGGGCAACCGCCGCAAATGAAGAGGTGGCCAAGCTGCTGGCCGCAGATTTCATACGCGAAGTCCAGTATCCGAAATGGCTGTCCAATGTCGTTTTGGTCAAAAAGGCCAGCGGCAAGTGGCGAATGTGTGTAGACTTCAAAGACCTCAACAAGGCATGCCCCAAAGACAGCTACCCCCTTCCCTCGATCGACGCACTTGTAGATTCGACCGCTGGGCATGAGGTCTTGAGTTTCCTCGACGCCTACTCGGGGTACAACCAGATCTCGATGAATCCCCGTGACGAGGAAGAAACATCCTTTATCACCCAGCGGGGGACATATTGTTATAAGGTCATGCCGTTTGGCCTCAAGAACGCGGGAGCCACATTCCAACGCCTCGTCGATCGGATTTTTAAAGATCACCTGGACAGGAACGTATCCGCCTACGTCGACGACATCGTGGTACGAAGCAAGGGCCCCGAGGAGCACCTGGCTGACCTCGCCGAGGTTTTCACCACCCTCGGACACCACCAGCTCAGCCTGAACCCCGAGAAGTGCATTTTTGGCGTGTCCTCGGGAAAGTTTTTGGGATTCATGATCAGCGAGCGCGGGATCGACGTCAACCCCGCCAAAATAGAATCTATCCTCAGAATGAGGTCTCCCCGATCTCGTACCGAGGTACAAAGACTCAACGACGCTGTAAACTACTTGGGGAGGTTTTGCTCCCGCCTAGCAGACAAGTCCCTCCCATTCTTCGCCGCCCTCAAAAAGAACGACAAGTTCGTCTGGGACGAAAGACTCGAGACAGCCTTCTCTGAGTTAAAAACCTTCCTCACCAAGCTCCCCACCTTGTCACCTCCACGCGCGGGCGAAGATTTGCAACTGTATGTGGCGGTGAGTCCCGAGACCGTCAGCGCGGTGCTCACAAGAGAGGCCATGCACCCGGTATACTTTGTGAGCCGCGTGCTCCAGCCCGCGGAGCAGAGATACTCCCCGACAGAGAAGATGGCGCTGGCTGTGGTGACCGCCGCGAGGCGACTACGCCCATACTTCCACGCACATCCCATCCAGGTTCTCTCAGACCTCCCACTCCGCAAAATTCTGCATCAGCCCGCTCTCTCCGGACGTATGACCAAGTTGGCCGTCGAGCTCTCCGAGTTCGATATCAATTATCTTCCGAGAACCGCGATGAAGGGACAAGCCCTCGCCGACTTTATGGTGGAGGTCACCTTCCCCGAGACAGACAGAAGCTCGGACGAATGGAAAGTATTCGTTGACGGCTCACGATGTGACGCCGGTGGCGGGGCCGGGGTGTTCCTCGCTGAACCCTCAATCGAGACGGAGTATGCTCTCAACTTTGCCTTTGATGCCACCAACAACGACGCCGAGTATGAGGCCATGATCGTCGGGATCGAAATGGCGCTACTCAACGGGGCCCGCAAAATCAAGGTCTACACAGATTCCGAATTGGTGGCGCGACAACTCAACGGCCAATACGACACCAGAACAGGTTTTCTGCCCGCTTACCGAGCAAAAGTCAAAGCCTTGGTTTCGTGCCTCGAAACTTTCGCGGTGGAATCAATCCCGCGGACCTCAAACACCAAGGCGGATGCCCTCGCCAGGTTAGGCTCCGCACTTCCCTTGGATGTGGGAAACCGCGTCATGGTGGAGAGAAAGCTCTCACGAAGCGCAGATAGCGAGGTCATGTCCATAATGACCGAGGACTGGAGGTTCCCGGTGACGAGGTACATCCTCCCAGAGGACCCCGCGCTGGCCAGAAAATTAAAAATGCAAGCCGCCCGCTACTGCGTCGTCGGCGTGCTTTATCGCCAGGGCTACGTTGAGCCTAACCTGCTGTGCATACCGCCCGAGGACACGGACCACGTCCTCTACGAGGCCCATGAGGGAGTTTGTGGGGGACACCCGGGATGGAGGTCTTTGGCACACAAAATTGTCCATTTGGGGTACTTCTGGCCCACTCTCCGACAAGACGCAAGAGCTTACGTCCAAAAGTGCGTCGGATGCCAGAAACACGGGAACATCCAACACACCCCGACGGCTCCCCTCCGCAGCATTCACGCGCCATGCCCATTCGCAATGTGGGGAATGGACATTCTAGGCCCATTTCCTAAGGCCGCGGGCCAAGTGCAATACATTTTGGTCATCGTGGACTACTTCACGAAGTGGATCGAAGCACAGGCAATGACAAAAATCACCGGGGCAAAGGTCTGCGAGTTCCTGTGGAAAAACCTCGTCTGCCGTTTCGGTGTTCCCATGACAATCATGACCGACCATGGCCCCCAATTCGACTGCGAAGAAACTCGGACTTTTTGCTCTGAGCTGGGCATCAACCTCAAATTCTCCTCCGTGGCTCACCCCCAATCCAATGGCCAGGTAGAGAACGTTAATGCCAGCATCTTGACAGACCTCAAGAAGCGTCTGGGCATGGCACAAGGCTGTGGGGCCGAATTACTTCCCCTCGTCCTCTGGACGTACCGCACGACCTCGCGCCGCGCAACGGGCGAGACCCCCTTTGCTCTTACGTACGGGGCGGAAGCCCTCGTTCCCGTAGAAACCCTAATTCCATCAGCAAGGGTGTATAACTTCGACGAGAAAGAAAACGAGGCCAACCTCAGAATCGAACTGCAGTTCCGGGATGAAATCCGCGAGGTGGAGGACCTGCGCTCTAGAGAATACAAGCGACGTGTCGCCATATACCACGACAAGAAGGTCAGACCTCGCCTCCTGGCCACCGGAAACCTCGTGCTAAGACGCACCGAAGGAGGAAAGTTGGACCCTAACTGGGAAGGACCCTACATCCTCGGGGAAGAAGTCGCGCCCGGGGCATTCAAACTCAGGGACGACGAGGGGCGCACGCTGAGCAAAACGTGGAACGTCGCACGACTCAAAAAATATTACATGTAGACGCTCGAAACCCCGTTGTTCACCACAGTGGGTAAATAAAGGATTGCAGGCTTTTCTAAAAACACTCCCTCGTTGAGAAATTCCACCCCTCGCTTCACGCTTGGGGTTGGAGAATCTCGTTGAAAAATTCCACCCCTCGCTTCCCACTCGGGGTTGGAGAATCTCGTTGAAAAAATTCCACCCCTCGCTTCCCGCTTGGGGTTGGAGAATCTCATTGAAAAATTCCACCCCTCGCTTCCCGCTTGGGGTTGGAGAATCTCGTTGAAAAAAAATCCACCCCTCGCTTCCCGCTTGGGGTTGGAGAATCTCGTTGAAAAATTCCACCCCTCGCTTCCCGCTTGGGGTTGGAGAATCTCGTTGAAAAAATTCCACCCCTCGCTTCCCGCTCGGGGTTGGAGAATCTCGTTGAAAAATTTCCACCCCTCGCTTCCCGCTTGGGGTTGGAGAATCTCGTTGAAAAATTCCACCCCTCGCTTCCCGCTTGGGGTTGGAGAATCTCGTTGAAAAAATTCCACCCCTCGCTTCCCGCTTGGGGTTGGAGAATCTCGTTGAAAAATTCCACCCCTCGCTTCCCGCTTGGGGTTGGAGAATCTCGTTGAAAAATTCCATCCCTCGCTTCCCGCTTGGGGTTGGAGAATCTCGTTGAAAAAATTCCACCCTTCGCTTCCCGCTTGGGGTTGGAGAATCTCGTTGAAAAATTCCACCCCTCGCTTCACGCTTGGGGTTGGAAAATCTCGTTGAAAAAATTCCACCCCTCTCTTCCCGCTTGGGGTTGGAGAATCTCGTTGAAAAAAATCCACCCCTCGCTTCCCGCTTGGGGTTGGAGAATCTCGTTGAAAAATTCCACCCCTCGCTTCCCGCTTGGGGTTGGAGAATCTCGTTGAGAAATTCCACCCCTCGCTTCACGCTTGGGGTTGGAAAATCTCGTTGAAAAAATTCCACCCCTCTCTTCCCGCTTGGGGTTGGAGAATCTCGTTGAAAAAATTCCACCCCTCGCTTCCCGCTTGGGGTTGGAGAATCTCGTTGAAAAATTCCACCCCTCGCTTCCCGCTTGGGGTCGGAGAATCTCGTTGAGAAATTCCACCCCTCGCTTCCTGCTTGGGGTTGGAGAATCTCGTTGAAAAATGCCACCCCTCGCTTCCCGCTTGGAGTTGGAGAATCTCGTTGAGAAATGTCACCCCTCGCTTCACGCTTGGGGTTGGAGAATCTCGTTGAAAAAAAAATTCCACCCCTCGCTTCCCGCTTGGGGTTGGAGAATCTCGTTGAAAAATTCCACCCCTCGCTTCCCGCTTGGGGTTGGAGAATCTCGTTGAGAAATTCCACCCCTCGCTTCACGCTTGGGGTTGGAAAATCTCGTTGAAAAAAATCCACCCCTCGCTTCCCGCTTGGGGTTGGGAAATCTCGTTGAAAAAATTCCACCCCTCGCTTCCCGCTTGGGGTTGGAGAATCTCGTTGAAAAATTCCACCCTCGCTTCCCGCTTGGGGTTGGAGAATCTCGTTGAAAAAAATTCCACCCCTCGCTTCCCGCTTGGGGTTGGAGAATCTCGTTGAGAAATGCCACCCCTCGCTTCCCGCTTGGGGTTGGAGAATCTCGTTGAAAAAATTCCACCCCTCGCTTCCTGCTTGGGGTTGGAGAATCTCGTTGAAAAATGCCACCCCTCGCTTCCCGCTTGGAGTTGGAGAATCTCGTTGAGAAATGCCACCCCTCGCTTCACGCTTGGGGTTGGAGAATCTCGTTGAAAAAAAAATTCCACCCCTCGCTTCCCGCTTGGGGTTGGAGAATCTCGTTGAAAAATTCCACCCCTCGCTTCCCGCTTGGGGTTGGAGAATCTCGTTGAGAAATTCCACCCCTCGCTTCACGCTTGGGGTTGGAAAATCTCGTTGAAAAAAATCCACCCCTCGCTTCCCGCTTGGGGTTGGGAAATCTCGTTGAAAAAATTCCACCCCTCGCTTCCCGCTTGGGGTTGGAGAATCTCGTTGAAAAATTCCACCCTCGCTTCCCGCTTGGGGTTGGAGAATCTCGTTGAAAAAAATTCCACCCCTCGCTTCCCGCTTGGGGTTGGAGAATCTCGTTGAGAAATGCCACCCCTCGCTTCCCGCTTGGGGTTGGAGAATCTCGTTGAAAAAATTCCACCCCTCGCTTCACGCTTGGGGTTGGAGAATCTCGTTGAAAAAAAATTCCACCCCTCGCTTCCCGCTTGGGGTTGGAGAATCTCGTTTAAAAATTCCACCCCTCGCTTCCCGCTTGGGGTTGGAGAATCTCGTTGAGAAATTCCACCCCTCGCTTCACGCTTGGGGTTGGAAAATCTCGTTGAAAAAATTCCACCCCTCGCTGCCCGCTTGGGGTTGGAGAATCTCGTTGAAAAAATTCCACCCCTCGCTTCCCGCTTGGGGTTGAAGAGTCTCGTTGAAGATTCCCACCCCTCACTCCCCGCTCGGGGTTGGAAAGTATCGTGACACGAACGAGGTTCGCAGATGACCATTTTTTAGGTTGGGACGAACTTCCACAAAAACGAGGTCCGAACGGAGGCTCACGACCTCGCCACAGGACTACAACGCCTGGTGTGGTCCGAGCCCCACAGAAGATGTGACACTCAAACCATGGGGTTGGACGGATAAGGAATATGCAAGAAAGTCTAAAGCAAACAAGCATAAGAAAAGAAAATGACGAAGGGCACAGACCAAAAACAGATGTTTTAATTACAGACCCCGTAGGGTCACCCAAACAAAAAAAGAGGAGAAAGAAGGATGTAAGATCAATGGTCTCAACCTCGGAACCTGTAAGATCAATGGTCTTAGGGGTTTCGGCGGAGCCAGACAAGGCCTCAGTAGGAGCAGTTTCAGCAGGAGCAAGCTCAGCAGGGGCAGCGGAAGAAAGAGGCGCGGGCGCGCTGGTCGCAGGCTGAGGTCCCGTGGAGGTTAACTCCGGGTTCCCCCCAACAAGCTCTACCTTGGGTGGCGCAACGCTGGACACAGTCCCGTCCTCGTTGAGGAAGAACTCGCATTCCCCCTCGGGATCCGTCGACCCCAGCTCCCCCATGGTTTCATTGTAGTTGGGGTTGAAGAAGATGATCTGGGGGTTGAGGTGCCCATACTTGGCCACCGCCTGCTTTACGCCCATACGGACGGCCTGGTGGAACATCGTCCTCACACTCTCCACCAGCTCCGCCTTGTACTCCTCCGAGTCCACATACCTGGGACCCGCGACCTCGACTTCCTTGTTGAGTTCAACAATACGCCCCTCGAGGCGCCTGATCTCCTCCTCGTCCCTCAGGAACTCCGCCTCCTTTGCCTTGTAGAACTCATGCTCAGCGGAGAGCTTACCTCGAAGCCCGTCAACCTCGCTCCGCAGAACCTCAGCCTCGCCCCTCGCCCTCTTCTCCCCTTCCCTCGCCGCCTTCACCTCCTCCCTTGTCGCGGCCTCCGCGGCCTCAACCCGCTTCTTGGCCGCAGCCTCCGCGGCCTTAGACGACTCCGCGACCTCGGCCAACTCCTTGGCCTGTCGCTCGCACACCTCGCTGCGGGCCCGAAGCGCGGCCTCCATCTTGTCCATCCTCGAATGAAGAAGGACGATGCGACTTCGGTTGTAATTGTCAAAAAAGGTGTGCTGCAGGTTCACAGAAGGATAAGAAAAGAAACAAGAAAGAAACAAGAAAGAGACAAGAATCAAACACACGAAAACAAAAAAGAAAGAAGAGGCTTACCATGGCCGAATACCGAGCGGCTTCGTCGTCAAGCGCTGCCTCAGTGAGGTTGTTGGCCCACGCGACCTCCTCCTTGTAATCTCCCCGGGCCCAGTCCAGCGGGCCCCCCCTGATGGGTCCGGGACAATGAAACCTGGCAGGGTGGGGGCCCGTATCCCCGCGGCTTCGCCCTTCGAAGTTGAAGGCGGGAATGAGTTCCAGCTCCCGCGAGCTTCTTTTGTGGTCGCCCGACCGGGGCTTTTTCTTCTTCTCAGGGGAAGACACCGCTTCCTTCCTTTTCCGCAAGGTCTTATCGTCGGACGCCCGGGGTGGATGAGCGGTCCCCTTCGTGGTGGCCCCCTTTGGCGGAACCACATCAGGCCTTTTCTCCCCCTGGGGCGGCCCCGTGACGTCCCACTGCGACGCCCTCGGAACGCTCCCCTTGGGCAGGGCTCCCCCTGCCGCGGCCGTTGGCGGGACAGGTCCCGGCTGCGTGGTGCCTACTCTCGTTTGCGAGCTCGGCTCGTTGATTGATATCCCCTTGAGGACCCGGGGAGCAGGGGTCTTGGAAGTAGACGTCATAGGTTGTTTCCCCTTTGACGTCGTGGTAAGAGCGTGCAGAAAGTTCACTGTCAAGAAAGAAGTAAAAAGAAAACAACAGGTTAGGACGAGGTCAGAAACGAAGGAAACGAGGTGTATGACCCCGCAAACATACAGAAAAAAAAACAATCAGGGAAATGGCGATAATAAAATACCCTCTCCGCCCTCGCGAGGAGGGAAACTGAGGCTCAGCCCGGCCCGCTCCAGCCGGTCCTGAGAAAGGTAGCGCTCGTATGGCGCCTGGTACGCTGGGGCGTACTTGGCCTTGAGCGCCTGGAACTCGGCGACCTTGTACGGGCACACGCATCTCTCGTAGTTGCCCGGTGCCACAGGGAAATTAAGATATCTCCCGCTGAGGTCTCGGACCAAAAACCATTTAGGTTTCCACGTCCCGCAGTTCGACTGGGTCGAGATGATTTTGACGTTCGGTGTGCTGAGGTTGACCAAGGAACAACGAGGTTCTCTCCTCGCCAAGACTAACGCCGACAAGTCGTTGAGATTCGGCTCGTCCAGAAGCTCACGACTCCGAATCGTGTAAGCACACAACAACCGCCAGGCGTTCGGGAACAACTGAGCGGGGCAGACACCCATGGCCCACAAGAAATCAACGATGTGCTGGGCCAGGGGCAGCCTAAAGCCCGCTTGAAGGTTGACGAGGTTCACGACCGCACACCCCTCGTAGGACGCCAGGGGCCGCCCCTCCTCCTCTGGCAGTGCCAGCTCGACTCCCTCGGGCCAGGGGAAATCTCTAGCTATGTCCGCGAGGTCACCCAGCTTTAAATCGGAGGCCACCCCCTCGGACAGGTAGGCCTCGGGGGTACTCGGAATCATGGGAATCCGTTCTCTGAGGACGACGGGAACGCCGGATACAGCATCAGTAATGTAGGTCTCGGGAAAGCTTGAGGGCACGTATGCGGCCGAAGCTGAGGCAATGGCCGCGTCCAACCTCGCCTCGACCTCAGCGGCAATGGCATCAGGAGAAGAAGAGGAAGCCATTTCAACACCAGAGTATACGCGCAGACGAGGGAAATGTGAACTGATCGAAACGGCGGAGTCGCTGGATGAGGGCTTGCTGAAGACCAACGAAGGGGAACTCGGGTTCTGGGAATCACTAGGCTCTACGCTTCCTACGGACTCGGAGACCTCCTGATAGAAACTCTCTTGGAAATTAAAAACAAAGCCAGGCGGTGGGCTCGCAGAGGCTCTCCTAGGCATGAAAAGACAACGTCCAAGCCGCGAAAAGCTAGCACCTGGAAAAGAAGAGGTCAGTAAGGCACTAAAGGCAAGGCAAACAAAGAGAAAAACACGAGATCATGACCCCGGGGAAGAAGGAAAGACGAAGTCAAGCCCGAGAACAAAGCACGAGATCATAACCTCGAAAAGAAAAGAGCACGAGGTCATAACCTCGAAAAGGGAAAGGCACGAGATTATAACCTCGAAAAGAAAAGAGCACGAGATCGCAACCTCGAGGGACAAAGCAACGCGAGGTCATAGAGGGAAAGGCCACGTGGCACCCTACGGGCTATTCTGACAAGATAGGACGGCAAAGAACAATTTGAAGCGCCAAAAGGAAGGAAAGAGAAAAAAGAAGGCCAACCAGCGGTGGAGGCCAGCGGCGGAAGCCCAAACGTCCCGTCAATCAGACATCATGACGTTTGGGCTCCCGAGGGTTTTCGAAATTCGAAAAATGGTGGGCGGAGAAACGGGAGTTCAACCGTCGCCCCAAGCAAAAAAGAAAGAAAGAAAAACGATAAACCCGGAAAACCCAGCGATACCTTCGCGGCGGCAAACCCCCCACCACCATCTCACCACCGTCTCACAACACCGCCCCCCGGAGCATAACGCAAAGAAAAAAGAGGGGAGAAAAGCAGGGCAAGAAGAAAGGAGAGGAGACGAAAAACCAAGGGAAGACGAGGGCTCTACAGAACAAAAACCACCAACAACGCCGCCGCGCAACCATCGGAGAAACACCCAGAAATCGTAAGCACTCACCCAGGTGCGAAACGGAAGCAAGCGAAGAACGAAGAAACACCCTGAAACCACAAACAACCACCCAGATGCGAAACGAAACGAAGAAAGAACGAAGAAAAATAACAAAAAGCAAACGCAAAAAACGCAACAACCCTGCCACCGCCGCTTCGCCACCGTGACGCCGGCGCGAAACGCCGGGCGACTCACCGTCGCCCTTACGAAACGCGGGGCGAAAGGTGAACAAGGGAAGAATCAAAAGCAAAAAATACCGAAAGACAGGAGGAAGAAGATCAAGAACTTACTTGTTTAAATGTTGACGAACGGAAGGCGTTGGCGTAACTAGCAAACGGCGGAAAGCTCGTCGGAAACCGTCTGGAGAAACCGCTCAAAAGAAGACGAAGAGACAGAGAGAGAAAGAGCGAGAATATTGGAGAGAGAAGATGGGAGGGAAGCGTGTGGGATACTCCCTTATATAGAGCAGATCTGAGCCTCCCCCCACTCCCGAAAGGTTTCTTGGGACTCTTACCTAGACGGCCCACTAAGCAGAAAACGGCGAAAAAGCCCAGGGATCTTTATCCACGCAGAATAGAGCCTCACACCTCGCAAAAACGCCCTCCCAACCTCGAGACCTTCATAACCACTAAAAAACACCCCACATCTCGCAAAATCCAGGGAACTTATGCCCTGCGACCCTCGGGGCGAGGCCCCCAGGCCATGGGGTTGTGATGATGTCCAAAACAGCAAAAGCAAAAAGTGGGCCCAGGAGGGCCCCCATAGGCAAGTTGGGTACCCACATCCACGTGGTTATCTAAAAACAAAAACTCCCAACGCGCGCGAGGTCTATCAAACATCCCGGGACGAGGTCTCGACCTCGTCACCGACTCTGCTAAGTACGCCCGCCCGCTCGAACCAATCACCGGCGACCTCACTCCTGAACCAATCACCGGCGACCTCACTCCTGAACCAATCACCGGCGACCTCACTCATGGACCAATCAAAAACCCCTATTTCAAGTATCCCACATCGGACATTAGCCTGAACTCAGCCCCCCAATTCTCTATAAATAGAGAAGGACCTCGTAGGAAGAGGGGGTCGAAAAACGACTTGAACTCAAGAACTCTCTTGTTTGTTAAAGATCGACGTGATAGGAATACCGTCAGCAGACCTCGTTACAGATAAGAGAAATCCATAAAAAGACTCCAAGTCATACAAAGACCTCGCCTACACTAAAGACCTCGCTACAAAATCTCACAAAGCTCTCTACACCACGTATCCAAATCTACCTCGCCTTAGCGTCGACCTCGCAACATTTAGGTTTGATCTCGGAACCTCGTAGGAGGTCTAGGTGTAATTCTTAAAGTTGTTCATCGATCTCATAAGTGTGTAACCTTTTTATTTGGGGGAAAAGTCATAAATAAAGGAGCAAGTGTTTGCACTCAAATATAATAATCTTATTTCTTGTCTCGTAGCGAACCTCGTTATTTCGGATTTCATCAAATATAAGACTAAAAATATAAGACTAAATAATCTGACAATTAGTACTAATACAAATAGTATAAGATTTTTTATAATGTCATTGCAAACAACTATCTATCTTATAAAGTAGAAAAAAAAAGCAATTTATGTTCATGCATTTTATACAAACTACGTGATTTTATGTACGTACATTGTTAAATCATACCCTAACTTGAAGTTTTTATTCATTTATGACCCATTATAGATTTAAGATCATAAACTTTTAACGATTAGATGCCTAAAATATTGCTACACAAACACAAAATAGAAAATACATATGTTAAATTAAAATGAAATGAGCACTTAATGTTGAGAGCCTTCAATAGATTGATACAGTATATTCAAATGTGAAACATCCACAATTTTGTATCCTTCTAAAAAAATAAATGGCCATTAATATGGTCAAACCCACTTAAATTTGCAGATTTGTAACTGTAGAGGCCATTAATCAAATTTTAAAATGATTAAATACCCACATTTAAAAAATAAGTAATGACAAATTAAATTTATCAAAAACGTAAACAATAGCCAATAGCCACCATGAAATACTTATATAAATAACCAATGGTCTTCTCTATGTCCACAACCAAAACCATTCTTTAACCAACCCACGCATTGATCACACTATTAGCCAGTTTGTTGCTTAAACCTACCTTATACCCAGCAAATTGGCCAAACCATGATATTATATTTTCGACATCAACAACTCAATACATCTTCATGAAGATCTCATAGAAATTTAATTAGTTCAAAATAAAGACCATGATGTGTCAAAAAATGAGATATGATACCCATTCATGGCAAACACTCAAGCACAAGTATTAGTGTTTTGATAATAAGGTAATATTTATATTTTGCAATCAACATTGAAATAATTTACCAATTTGTAATATTGAAATAATTTACCAATTTGTGTAGTTCCAAAAAAAGTTAGCACGTTGTAAGTTTTTCTACCCATGATATGTTCATGCTTTTATCTCTCTATGAACAAGTAGTAATATTACACTTGATCATGGTGTAGGTTCTTTGCTTTTGATCATATTGTCAATTGTAGTTCATCATGATAATTTTGAGAGACATTCAAATTATACAGTAAATGAAAATGACCATATACTTTTTGTTAATCCATGAATAAATGTTAATTACTATTAAAAATTATCACAATTATTTTTTGAATCAAAGATCAATATTGGATCTCCCCCTTATAAGCTATAAAACCTAATGAATTATATGTTGTTAATGTAATTTATTTTTCATAATTGATTAAAATAATTTATAATTTTTTAATATTTTATACGTTTGAATGTTTAAATTTTTTATTCATGATAACAAGGCCCAAAATTTAAACCAATTGTAATAGATAAAAAAAATACTACAAGATTTATGCCTAAGTATTTAAGAAATTTTTTCGACCAAAAATTATCATAATCATCAAAATTACAATATCAATCAATTAAAAATATTATATTAATATAAATAAAAATTTACCCAGTTTAGCATAAAAATTAATTAAAGGAGTTGCAAGTAGCTATGAAATAAATGCCCAGATTTAGACTTGATATGGATTCACCAGCATTACCTAACGGCTAACGTGAACGCATGCAAATTAAATCATCAGATCGATGTAATAAAGTACCGAGCTCGCTCGATCATGTTTTTCTAGTTTTAAAATTCATATATATATTGATCCATCTTAATTCTCACCGAATTCATGGTTATTTCTAGCCAATCCAATTTGGCCGGGGCACACCGCACACGTCAAAGCTTCGTTCGTTGGCTTCTAATTTGACATTCCTTTGTCTTGGGTATCTAGTCAAACGGTTAAGTTTCAAGGATAGTACCCAGAAGTCTCCGGTTCGACACTCATGGGCAGTGTCCTCACAAAAAAAAATGGCATTCGTTTTTACACGAGGGAGAAAGAAAAAATCAACATATCGATAGAGTTCTACCGATAGAGTTCTAAAACCCTAGTGTAAATTAGTAAACCCTAGGGAAATAAATGAAAAAGAAAAAAATCATTAAAAAATTTAGAGAGAACAAATTAAATCTAACCATTGATCTATATTTGGATGGCTCAGATTTAACCAAATTTACCGATAGAGTTTTTTTAAAACTCCACCTAACTAAAACCCATGACTAGTAACCATTTTTAAAACCTATATAATTATATTTCGTGCGTGTGTTTGAGTATTGATAACTCATTTCTAAATAATTAAATAAATTAGACCGGATAAAAAATAATAATTAAATAAATTAGTAAGTTGGTGAAGAAAATGCTCTCTTCCAAGTTTTTATGATTCATGAGCTCGAACTCACATTTTTTTAAAAAAATGCATGAGCTGGTAAAACAAACATAGTTATCATAGTTATTTTCGCTATTAAAAAGGTATTTTTAAAAAATTACTGCGCAGTTATTATTTTCGTTATTTTTCATATTATAAAATATATGGTGGTTATGCAACTTTATGGAAGATTCCTAGCTTGGGCTTTAAGCAACCCTAGAAAATATATAATTAAATAAGGCCTCCTGATCTCCCTCTTCCATTATTAATACACGCCCTAGGCGTGTCGGGAGAGACACATGTGCATATCGCCACATTCAGAAACTCTGGACAGGCTAATACTCGCTTAGCTCGACCGTTCAGGGATTCACCGCTCTCTTGTTGTACCTCGACGCTCAAAACGACAATTACTCTTCTGACTTAGGCATCGGAGGTGGATTAGAGGGTCCCCCTGTGTCCATTGTTTTGCAGGTTTCTAGGATAAGAGATTGAAGGCGGAGCAGAAGAGGAGGAGTTTTTAATTAGTGCATTGAAGACGAATTGAATGCGGAGTTTTTATGCACTAACACATGGAGATGAGCAAATGGAGCAATATATCTACTGTATATGTTTTTTTTCTAATTGTGAAAGAGTAAATATTAAAGTATTTTTTTGAAGTATTTCTCAAAAAAAATTATTATTTTTATTAAATTACCGCTTTGATTATCCTTATAATGGAGGATTGTATCTTAATTAAGAGATAGAATTTCCTAGCAGATTGGGGGCAAGATATCGCTTGCTTGGGTGTCAAGGCATCTCGGCCAACCCTAGAGATAGAATTTTCGTCATTCTCTCTCCCTTTTCTCCATTATAAATACATGAGATCGCCATGGGTGGTAAGCACACTCATATTCGTTGAGCTCGCAAACAAGTAAGTCTTACCTTTACCTTGATGTTCAATCAACTAACTGCTCTTTTGACTTAATCATCGAAGGTGGTTTAGGGGGACCCCACCCATGTGTCCATTGTTGTGCAGGTTCTAGGTTGGAAGAGGAGCTTGAAATGAAAGGTGAAGAGGAGAATAAAGAGGATCATTCAAACAATGCATTAGAGGCCAATTTTTGTGCACTAACACTAATGAATGATAATTCATTAGCAAGAAAAGAAAAGTTTACACGAGACCTAGGCAAGCCCATGTATTACAAGGTTTCTTCCGTTCCTAAAGTAACGATCCATTGCCTTGTTTCTCGATTGGCCTTTTTCCATGTAACTCGCAACCATTGCTTTACATTGTTGATTACAAGCATTGCACATTCATGGGATTTTGTGGTATTATATATGTAATATGTTGATCAATTTTCAGGTTTCTGCAATACCAAATGTAGTAGATCATTGCAAAAAACAAGTTGTCCATGTTTGAAATTGTATATTTTTTCCTCTTCCAATTAGTAGCTATATCAACCCACTAGTGCAAATTGCGTCTAATCCATTTTGTGTTTGACCAGTGGTTAACCTTTTGTCGCAATGTCTCTGCTGAATTTGCACACGAACCATAGGTGGTTTGGTGTCTCGAGTTCTTGTTGGAAAAGTGCACATGTTGTTCTCCACAATATTGAATCACAACAACTTGTCCAAAGTAGGAGCACCCCTCTAAGTACCATACATGCAATGAAAGAGCATTTTGGTCCTGGTTCTCATGCCCTCCTCCCCCCCCATCCACAAATTCCAATTGGTGATAAGCCCTCGACTTAGTAGGATATTGTACACTCCATGGGTGTCGTATTTTCCATCAGTCCTCTTCATGATTTCTTCAAGTTGTGGAATGATATTCCCTTACTTTAGCTCATCTCTGATCTCTAGCAATCTTTTCAAATGCAGAGTCATTTCTAAGTAGATATTGATGTTCTCACTCTCTCCAAAGGGGAGGTACCGTTATCATAGTGCTCAAGGTGTGGGGGGGGGGGGGGGACCAAGCCTTGTTTACTAGGTAGTGCTGATCTGGTTGCACCGAGCTAGCTCGCCCATTCCAGTTCAGGAGTTGGGCTTCGTGGGTTGGGTGAGGGCCTGTCCTAAGTCTCCTCTAGTGTAGAGGGCACCGCGTGAGGCTTGTTTCACAAAGCAAGTGTCACCTCCCTCTCTCGACAATGGAAGGTAATGAGCCAGCGCATCATTAACCCATATCTGAAGCGTTTGTAGTCCAACAGTTAAGATAATTTCCTTCTAACTAATATCTTTTGTTTACTCTTATACGTATAATTAATTAGTATTTATATACTTGCATCAAGGCATAACCCAAATAAAATCTCATAACCCCTAATTTCTAGTCGCTAAAAGCTTGTTACATTGCAACCTTTATTGACATTCTTCATCAACGACATTCACAAAGATGATTGGTGGTGATGCTTCAGCCAATAAGGAGGCTTTGATGTTCAATGCAACGTCTCCATACTATCTTCATCATATCTATCGAATAATCTCTAATAATATTAAGTTGTGAGGTTTTGAAAAGAAATCAAATTTTCAAAGTGGCAAAAAAGGTTTCAAAAATGTCTTTCGTTCCAAATAAAAAATCAAGTTCCTCGATGGGATGGTCACTCGACTAGCAGATTGACAATGCATTGGAGTTTAATGATTGGAGTAGTGTCAACTCGATGCTTGTGGCATGAATTCTCCAATCTATTGAGCCAATTCTATGATATACCACTAACTACTCGAATTTTGTAAAGGAATTGTGGGATGACATGGTTCAACATTTTTCAGTCAGGAATGCTTCTAGCTAGAGTGAATCAATTGTGCATAAAAATCGCTGGTTGTGATTAATGGGGTGATAGCTTGGTGGCATACTTTGGCTGGCTTAAATTGTTTCGGGATGAGTTAAACAATTACTTAAAACTACAAAGTTATTCATATTTTGGTTGTAGTTGCAAGTGGGCGGCTGATTTGGATGACGATCGAGAGAAGTAGAGGCTTCACCAGTTTCTTATAGGACTTGATGGCGATTTGTATGGGACCATTCGGTCAAACATAATTGCACATGACCCTATTCCAAAACTCAATGAGGTTTATGCTCGCGTGATTCAAGATGAGCAATTTTCCTCTTTAAATACAAAAAAGGTGTTATGAGGATGATGCATTTGTGGTTCAAGGCAGTGGATTGTTAACTAAAAAGTGTTCCAAGATCAATCATTTTATAGCACTAAAAGTCCAAAACCCACACACTCTCATTAATTGCCAAAACTTGACCATGAAGTCATGTCTTGTTACCGATTGGTTTCTTGAAGGATTTGGTCATGGCCAAGGGCGTGGTGAATTTTCATCGACAACACGTAGAAGCAAGCGAGAGTCAATTGGCATTGCAAATTCTGCCTTGAGCCCGACCTTGTATTCTACTGGTTCCCACTTCGAAACATGTGGCCGACTTCTAAATATCTCAAATGATTCGTTAAATTTAAATCATCCAATAAAAATTCAATGTATTTTGAGGCCTCGTTTCATATGACAAGAAACAAGAATTTTTTATCTGAGATTAATTTGTTGTCATTAAATTGAGGATTTGATATAAGTTGGTAATAATCCAACTCCATATCTTCCAACATCAAAGTATTCAGTTGGTTTGCTTGCAAAGGCCCTAAGCAAACAACATTTCAATTTTCCTCTTGCCTCTCGGCAAATTAGCCATATTATATACTCCGATTGGGAGGGAGTATTGATCTTAATAATATTTTCTTGATAAGGAAAGAGATAGGGGGTCCCACACTAGCGGGGTGAACTACTCTAGATCATTCTTTTAGATGAGATCCCAAAGAACTAAACCAACTGCAATCGGGGCGGAGGAGACTCGAAGAAACGATTCAACAATAAAATCCGCAATAATATTGACTTCCCGAAAGATATGGAAAACACTCCAACTCTGAAACCGAGCAAGAAAGCATAAGATGTCCGATCAAATCAACTCAATCTCTTGTGGCAGCTCAAGTCGTCATGCACGACTTTGATTAGCAACAGGTTGTCACCTTTAATCTAGATTTTGGGAATGCCACGTCGGATGGCCTGAAAAATCCTCAGAAAAGAGCAACGACCTCGGTCATGAGGAAGGTATGTCGGCCAATCAGTCCAACTTCAATGTGAATTACAAGCCCAAGTTGATGATACCCAAAACAGTAGAAGCAAAAAGTGGGCCCAGAAGGGCCTCCATAAGCAAACTAGGGACCCACGTCATGCCCGGTTATTTAAAAACAAAACTCCCAACAGATGCGAGGTTTCTCGAACATCCCGGAACGAGGTCTCGACCTCGTTACCGACTCTACTGATACGTCCGCCCGCTCGAACCAATCATAAGCGACCTCACTCCCGAACCAATCACCAGCAACCTCACTCCCAAGCCAATCACAGGTGACCTCACTCATGGACCAATCAAAAACCCTTATTTCGAGTATCCCACATCGAACATTGGCCTAAACTTAGCCCCCAATTCTCTATAAATAGAGAAGAACCTCGTAGGAAGAGGGGGTCAAAAAACCACTTGAACTCAAGAACCCTCTTGTTTGTTAAAGATCGACGTGATAGGAGCACCGTCAAAAGACCTCGCTACAGATAAGAGAAACCCACAAAATACCCCAAAGTCGCACAGGGATCTCGCTCACGCCTAAAACCTCACTACAGAAACTCATAAAACTCCCTACATCATATCCTCAAGTCTACCTCGCCCTAGAATCGACCTCGCAACATTAGGTGCGATCTCGTAACCTTGTAGGAGGTCTAGGTGTAACTCTCAAAGTTGTACATCAACCTCGTAGGTTTGTAACCTCGCTACCACAGAAAAATCATAAATAAAGGAGCAAGTGTTTGCACTCAAATATAATAATCTTATTTCTTGTCTCGTAGCATAGCCGTTATTTCGGGTTTCATCACTGGCGCCGTCTGTGGGAACCTCTTCATCCTAAGCAGCTTCCCATTTTAGTGCAAACCTTGATTCCTAAAAACCCCTCAAAATGGCTTGTCCAAACAATTTCTTCTCCCAACATCCCGACAATATAGCCGAGACCCCTCCATGGGCGACGGCAGGTCCGTCAGGATACCCTTTTGTGGTCCCGCCAGGCTGGACATACAACATCCCACAAAACCCATACCCGTTCCAGGGGTACGAACAGGGTGGCGCCCCTTTCAACCAGTATCCCTATCCGGGGTACGGGCAGTACCAACAGGGCCAAGCTCCCCCATACGTCCCGATTCCTCCCCAGGGTCAACCTCACTCCGAGTACGTGCCCGCATATGTCCCGGGCTACATGCCGGGGCAGGAGGCGCCCACGAACGGATCTACCACGGAGAGGCCCTCCCGAGATCCGATGCAGATCTCGTGATCCCGTTCGCGACGTACAGAAAGGCGCGACATGGAGCTGTCCGAGACGACGGCAAGCGCGCCACGCCCTCTGGCGAGGTCAAAGTCGAAGTCTGCTTGCCCATCCGTCGAGAGTGGGTACCGGAATCCCTTCGTACCCGAGATCCAAGAGGCACACATGCCCAAAGGCTTCCATTGGCCACAAATGGGACTTTACGACGGCACGGCTGACCCCGAGGACCACATAAAACACTACGCCGTCCAGATGAACGTCAACTCTTACAATGACGCCATTTTCTGTCGGATCTTTCCGACCACTCTAGACAAGGCGGCAATGACGTGGTTCACCAGCCTTAAGGTCGAGTCAATAGCCTCTTTTTCCCAGCTATGCGAGTCCTTCGTCGGGCACTTCAACGGCTCGAGAAAGCGCAAGAAGAACATGCGCGATCTCCGTGGCATCGAGCAGGGGGAAAACGAGAAGCTGGGTACCTTTTTTACGAGGTTCACCACCGCGGTCGCTGAGATCGCGCAAATCGACGAGGCCTCGGTACGCGACATCCTCATGGCAACCTTCGCCAGGGGGATTTCAAATGTCGCATTTTTCTCAAAAATCCGACCACATATGAGAGCATGTGTGCTCGGATCACGGCGCAGGTCTACGCCGAGGACGCTGCCAGCCAGAGCTCGCGACCGAGGACCGACAAGGAAATCGTGACCGAGGCTAAGGGAAAGGCTAAGGTGGCTGCGCCGGCCGCGAGGGACGCGTACATGACGCAAACTCACGACCGGCGTGCCGATTACAAAAGCAACAACAACAACAAAAGCAACAACAATAACAGAGGCAACAACGACAATAGAAACAACAACCGCTACGACAATCGTGGCGGTGGTGGTTGGAGCTGCTTCGGCGGGAAGCCACGAGGTTACCGAGGCAAAGGTGGCCCCGCCTACAACCCAAACGAGAAAAAGCGCGCCAACCCCGCGTCGGGGGCTAACCTCGTGCAGCAGGACCCAACCCGGCCCCGACCAAGCAACACGGAGCACCAAGCTTCGGCGAGGCAGTCGCGCTCCGGGCAAGCCTCCGCGCCCGATGGGTACATCAATACCATCTCGGGCAGACCCTCGCTTGCGGGCTCGAGCCAGGCGGAAAGAAAAAGATACGCGAGGGCAAGTCACCATGAGCCCTCGGTATACAGCGTGACACAAACCTCACGATCCCACGTGGGTATGGCCTTCACAACAGAGGACGCCGAAGGGCTCCATATGCCCCACTCCGAACCCCTGGTGATACACGCTCAGTTGGGCTCTAAAATAGTGAAGCGAATACTGGTGGACACGGGTTCCTCCGTAGACATCATGTATTTTGGCGCTTTTGAGCAGCTAGGGATCTCCCCGACATCCTTGAG
The DNA here is from genome assembly GCA_964016875.1 of Fallopia convolvulus. Taxonomy (NCBI): domain Eukaryota; kingdom Viridiplantae; phylum Streptophyta; class Magnoliopsida; order Caryophyllales; family Polygonaceae; genus Fallopia; species Fallopia convolvulus. The sequence goes on from OZ024736.1 coordinate 40,727,080, forward strand.
GCCCTACGCTGGGAAGCTCACCTCTTTCTCGGGAAACGAGGTCGAGGTCGCTGGTCTCATAGACCTGTGGATGACCCTCGGTACTGGCCCGACAACAAGGACCGAGGTAATAGAGTTTACGGTGGTGCACCTGCCCTCGGCTTACAATGCAATCATCGGGAGAGTCTCCTTGATGAAATTTCAGGCGGTGGTCTCCATTTACCACCTGAAAATGAAGTTCCCCACCAGCGTGGGTGTCGGAGAGGTGAAAGGCAACCAAGAAGAGGGCCGTGTATGCTACATGACCTCGGCTAAGCAAAAATGCTCTGTGTTCATGGTAGAGACTTCGGGTGAAGCAGACCTCGAGGTCCGGGATTTCACAATACCCACTCCCAAGGCAGAAAGAAGGGTGATCACCCCCTTCGGGAACAAATCAGAGAAGATCTACCTCGGGGGTTGCCTTACTGGGAATGCAGCAGCGTCACTAGAAGCCCTGCTTGCTGGGTCCGGCGACGTGTTCGCCTGGACTACAAAAGATCTCCGAGGTGTGCCTTGGACCCTGGCCCAGCACTCCCTGAACATCGACGTCGCCCTTCGTCCTGTGGTGCAGCGTCGAAGAAAAATGAACGAAGAAAGGGCAACCGCCGCAAATGAAGAGGTGGCCAAGCTGCTGGCCGCAGATTTCATACGCGAAGTCCAGTATCCGAAATGGTTGTCCAATGTCGTCTTGGTCAAAAAGGCCAGCGGCAAGTGGCGGATGTGTGTAGACTTCAAAGACCTCAACAAGGCATGCCCCAAAGACAGCTACCCCCTGCCCTCGATCGACACACTTGTAGATTTGACCGTTGGGCATGAGGTCTTGAGTTTCCTCGACGCCTACTCGGGGTACAACCAGATCTCGATGAATCCCCGTGACGAGGAAGAGACATCCTTTATCACTCAGCGGGGGACATACTGTTATAAGGTCATGCCGTTTGGCCTCAAGAACGCGGGAGCCACAATCCAACGCCTCGTCGATCGGGTTTTTAAAGATCACCTGGACAGGAACGTATCCGCCTACGTCGACGACATCGTGGTACGGAGCAAGGGCCCCGAGGAGCACCTGGCTGACCTCGCCGAGGTTTTCACCACCCTCGGACACCACCAGCTCAGCCTGAACCCCGAGAAGTGCATTTTTGGCGTGTCCTCGGGAAAGTTTTTGGGATTCATGATCAGCGAGCGCGGGATCGACGTCAACCCCGCCAAAATAGAATCTATCCTCAGAATGAGGTCTCCCCGATCTCGTACCGAGGTACAAAGACTCAACGGCGCTGTAAACTACTTGGGGAGGTTTTGCTCCCGCCTAGTAGACAAGTCCCTCCCATTCTTCGCCGCCCTCAAAAAGAACGACAAGTTCGTCTGGGACGAAAGACTCGAGACAGCCTTCTCTGAGTTAAAAACCTTCCTCACCAAGCTCCCCACCTTGTCACCTCCACGCGCGGGCGAAGATTTGCAACTGTATGTGGCGGTGAGTCCCGAGACCGTCAGCGCGGTGCTCACAAGAGAGGCCATGCACCCGGTATACTTTGTGAGCCGCGTGCTCCAGCCCGCGGAGCAGAGATATTCCCCGGCAGAAGATGGCGCTGGCTGTAGTGACCGTCGCAAGGCGACTACGCCCATACTTCCACGCACATCCCATCCAGGTTCTTTCGGACCTCCCACTTCGTCAGATTCTGCATCAGCCCGCTCTCTCCGGACGTATGACCAAGTGGGCCGTCGAGCTCTCCGAGTTCGATATCAATTATCTTCCGAGAACCGCGATGAAGGGACAAGCCCTCGCCGACTTTATGGTGGAGGTCACCTTCCCCGAGACAGACACAAGCTCGGACGAATGGAAAGTGTTCGTTGACGGCTCACGATGTGACGCCGGTGGCGGGGCCGGGGTGTTCCTCGCTAGACCCTCAATCGAGACGGAGTATGCTATCAACTTCGCCTTTGATGCCACCAACAACGACGCCGAGTATGAGGCCATGATCGCCGGGATCGAGATGGCGCTACTCAACGGAGCCCGCAAAATCAGGGTCTACACAGATTCCGAATTGGTGGCGCGACAACTCAACGGCCAATACGACACCAGAACAAGTTTTCTGCCCGCTTACCGAGCAAAAGTCAAGGCCTTGGTCTCATGCCTAGAAACCTTCGCGGTGGAGTCAATCCCGCGAACCTCAAACACAAAGGCGGATGCCCTTGCCAGGTTAGGCTCCGCGCTTCCCTTGGATGTGGGGAATCGCGTAATGGTGGAGAGAAAGCTCTCGCGAAGTGTCGATAGCGAGGTCATGTCCATAAGGACCGAGGACTGGAGGTCCCCGGTAACGAGGTACATACAAAGCGGCATCCTCCTAGAGGACCCCGCGCTGGCCAGAAAACTAAAGATGCAAGTTGCCCGCTACTGCGTCGTCGGCGACCAGCTTTATCGTCGGGGATACGCCGAACCCAACCTGCTGTGCATACCGCCCGAGGCCACGGACCACGTCCTCTACGAGGCCAACGAGGGAGTTTGTGGGGGACACCCGGGGTGGAGATCTCTGGCACACAAAATCGTCCACTTGGGGTACTTCTGGCCCACTCTCCGACAAGACGCAAAAGCTTACGTCCAAAAATGCGCCGGATGCCAGAAACACGGGAACGTCCAGCACTCCCCAACGGCTCCCCTCCGCAGCATTCACGCGCCATGCCCATTCGCAATGTGGGGAATGGACATTTTAGGCCCTTTTCCTAAAGCTGCTGGTCAAGTGCAATACATCTTGGTCATCGTGGACTACTTCATGAAGTGGATCGAAGCACAAGCAATGGCAAAAATCACCGGGGCAAAGGTCTGCGAGTTCCTGTGGAAGAACCTCGTCTGCCGTTTCGGTGTCCCCATGAAAATCATGACCGACCATGGCCCCCAATTCGACTGCGAAGAAACTCGGACATTCTGCTCTGAGCTGGGCATCAACCTCAAATTTTCCTCCGTAGCTCATCCCCAGTCCAATGGCCAGGTAGAAAACGTCAATGCCCGCATCTTGACAGACCTCAAAAAGCGCCTGGGCATGGCACAGGGCCGCTGGGCCGAATTACTTCCACTCGTCCTCTGGACGTATCGCACGACCTCGCGCCGCGCAACGGGCGAGACCCCCTTCGCTCTTACCTACGGGGCGGAAGCCCTCGTTCCCGTAGAAACCCTAATTCCATCAACCAGGGTGTACAACTTCGACGAAAAAGAAAATGAGGCCAAGCTCAAAATCGAACTGCAGTTCCGAGACGAAATCCGCGAGGTAGCGCACCTGCGCTCTAGAGAATACAAGCGACGTGTCGCCGTATACCACGACAAAAAGGTCAGACCTCGCCTCTTGACCACGGGAAACCTCGTGCTAAGACGCACCGAAGGAGGAAAACTGGACCCTAACTGGGAAGGACCCTACATCCTCGGAGAAGAAGTCGCGCCCGGGGCTTTCAAACTCAGGGACGACGAGGTGCGCACACTGAGCAAAACATGGAACGTCGTACGACTAAAAAAATATTACATGTAGAAACTCGAAACCCCGTTGTTCCTCACAGTTGGTAAATAAAGGATTGCAGGCTTTTCTAAAAATGCTCCCTCGTTGAAAAATTTCACCCCTCGCTTCACGCTTGGGGTTGGAGAATCTCGTTTGAAAAAACGTTCCACCCCTCGCTTCCCGCTTGGGGTTGGAGAATCTCGCTGAAAAACTCCACCCCTCGCTTCACGCTTGGGGTTGGAGAATCTCGTTCGGAAAAAAAGTTCCACCCCTCGCTTCCCGCTTGGGGTTGGAGAATCTCGCTGAAAAATTCCACCCCTCGCTTCCCGCTTGGGGTTGGAAAATCTCGATCAAAAGAAATTCCACCCCTCGCTTCCCGCTTGGGGTTGGAGAATCTCGTTTGAGAAAAATTCCACCCCTCGCTTCACGCTTGGGGTTGGAGAATCTCGTTTGAAAGAAATTCCACCCTTCGCTTCACGCTTGGGGTTGGAGAATCTCGTTTAAAAGAAATTCCACCCCTCGCTTCACGCTTGGGGTTGGAGAATCTCGTTTGAAAGAAATTCCACCCTTCGCTTCACGCTTGGGGTTGGAGAATCTCGTTTAAAAGAAATTCCACCCCTCGCTTCACGCATGGGGTTGGAGAATCTCGTTTAAAAGAAATTCCACCCCTCGCTTCACGCTTGGGGTTGGAGAATCTCGTTTGAAAAAAAATCTTTCCACCCCTCGCCTCCCGCTTGGGATACTAGCGAGGTTCGTGAACCCCCTAAGACGCCGGGATTCGCGGACGGCTATTTTTTAGGTCGGAACGAACTTCCAGAACAAACGAGGTCCGAACAGAGGCTCACGACCTCGTCGCAGGACTACAACACCCGGTGTGGTCCGAGCCCCAAAAAAGATGTGACACTCGCACCATGGGGTTGGACGGATAAGGACTGGCATATGCAAGAAAGTTTCAAGTCTAAAGCAAACAAGCATAGGAAAAGAAAGTAACGAAGCTGATAAAAATAAAAGCAGGTGTTTCGATTACAGACCCCGTAGGGTCACCCAAACAAAAAAAAATAAAGAAAGAAAGATGTTTTAATTACAAACCCCGTAGGGCCACCAGAGAAAAGTTCATCATTTCTTCGAGGTTTCAGCCCCGGGACCGGTAAGATCGATGGTTTTAGGAGTTTCGGCGGAGGCAGCCGAGGCTTCAGCAGGAGCAGTCCCAGCAGGAACAGGGGCAGCGGAGGCAAGAGGCGCGGGCGCACTAGACGCGGGCTGAGGTCACGTGGAGGTTAACTCCGGGTTCCCTCCAATGGGCTCTACCTCGGGAGGCGCGGTGCTGGACATAGTCCCGTCCTCGTTGAGGAAGAACTCACCTTCCCCCTCGGGATCCTTCGACCCCAGCTCCCCCATGGTTTCGTTGTAGTTGGGGTTGAAGAAGACGATCTGGGGGTCGAGGTGCCCATACTTGGCCACCGCCTGTTTTACGCCCATGCGGACCGCCTGGTGGAACATTGTCCTCACGCTCTCCACCGGCTCCGCCTTGTACTCCTCCGAGTCCACATACTTGGGACCCGCGGCCTCGACCTCCTTGTTAAGCTCAACAACGCGCCCCTCGAGGCGCCTGATCTCCTCCTCGGCCCTCAGAAACTCCGCTTCCTTCGCCTTGAAGAACTCATGCTCGGCGGAGAGCTTGCCTCGAAGCCCTTCAACCTCGCCCCGCAGAACCTCGGCCTCACCCCTCGCCCTCTTCTCCCCCTCCCTCGCCGCCTTTACCTCCTCCCTCGTTGCGGCCTCCGCGGCCTCTACCCGCTTCTTGGCCGCAGCCTCCGCGGCTTTGGACGACTCCGCGACCTCGGCCAGCTCCTTGGCCTGTCGCTCGCACACCTCGCTACGGGCCCGAAGCGCCGCCTCCATCTTGTCCATCCTCGAATGAAGTAGGACGATGCGACTTCGGTTGTAATTATCAAAAAAGGTGTGTTGCAAGTTCACAGAAGGATGAGAAAAGAAACAAGAAAGAGACAAGAATTAAACACACAGACAAAAAAAAGAAGAAGAGCTTACCATGGCCGAGTACCGAGCGGCCTCATCGTCAAGCGCCGCCTCGGTGAGGTTGTTGGCCCACGCGACCTCCTCCTTGTAATCCCCCTGAGCCCAATCCAACGGGGCCCCTCTGATGGGTCCAGGGAAGTGAAACCTGGCAGGATGGGGGCCTGTATCCCCACGGCTTCGCCCCTCGAAGTTGAAAGCAGGAATGAGTTCCAGATCCCGCGAGCTTCGTTGGTGGTCGCCCGACCGGAGTTTCTTTTTCTTCTCGGGGGACGACCCCGCTTCCTTCCTCTTCCGCCCGGCCTTATCGTCGGAAGCCCGGGGTGGATGGGTGGTCTCCTTCGTGGTGGCCCCTTTTGACGGAAACACATCAGGCCTTTTTTCCCCTTGGGGCGGCCCCGTGACGTCCCACTGCGACGCCCTCGAGACGTTCCCCTTCGGCAGGGCTCCCCCTGCCGCGGCCGTTGGTGGGACAGGTCCCGGTTGTGTTGTACCTGTCCTCGCCTGCGAGCTCGGCTGCGAGCTCGGCTCGTTGATTGAAATCCCCTTGGGGACCCGGGGAGCAGGGGTCTTAGAAGTAGACGTCATAGGCTGTTTCCCCTTCGACGTCGTGGTAAGAGCGTGCAAAAGATCCACTGTCAAGAAAGGAGTAAAAAGAAAACGGCAGGTTAAGACGAGGTCAGAAACGAATGAAACGGGGTGTATAACCCCGCAAACATACAAGTAAAAAGAAAACAGCAGGTTAAGACGAGGTCAGAAACGAATGAAACGAGGTGTATAACCCCGCAAACATACAAGGAAAAAGAAAACAATCAGGGAAATAGTGATAATAAAATACCGTCTCCGCCCTCGCGAGGAGGGAAACTGAGGCTCAGCCCGGCCCGCTCCAGCTGGTCCTGAGAAAGGTAGCGCTCGTATGGCGCCTGGTACGTTGTGGCGTACTTGGCCTTGAGCGCCTGGAACTCGGCGACCTTGTACGGGCACACGCATCTCTCGTAGTTACCCGGTGCCACAGGGAAATTAAGATATCTCCCGCTGAGGTCTCGGACCAAAAACCATTTAGGTTTCCACGTCCCGACATTCGACTAGGTCGTAATAATTTTAACGTTCGGTGTGCTGAGGTTGACCAGGGAACAGCGAGGTTCTCTCCTCGCCAAGACTAACGCCGACAAGTCACTGAGATTCGGCTCGTCCAGAAGCTCCCGGCTTCGAACTGTGTAAGCACATAACAGTCGCCAGGCATTCGGGAACAACTGAGCGGGGCAGACACCCATGGCCCACAAAAAATCAACGATGTGCTGGGCCAAGGGCAGCCTAAAGCCCGCTTGGAGACTGACGAGGTTCACGACCGCACACCCCTCGTAGGACGCCAGGGGTCGCCCCTCCTCCTCTGGCAATGCCAACTCGACTCCCTCGGGCCAGGGGAAATCTTTAGCTATGTCCGCGAGGTCGTCCAGCGTCAAATCGGTGGCCACCCCCTCGGACAGGTAAGCCTCGGGAGTGCTCGAACTCATAGGAATTCGTTCTCTGAGGATGACGGGAATGTTGGACACAGCGTCGGTAATGTAGGCCTCGGGGAAGCTCGACGGCACATACGCGGCCGAAGCTGAGGCAATCGCCGCGTCCAACCTCGCCTCGACCTCAGCGGTGATCACATCAGGAGAAGAAGAGGAAGTCATTTCAACACCAGAATATATGCGCAGGCGGGGGAAGTACGAATTGATCGAAACAACAGAGTCACTGGATGAGGGCTCGCTGAAGACCAACGAAGGAGAACTTGGGTTCTGAGAATCACTAGGCTCTACACTTCCTACGGACTCGGAGACCTCTTGATAGAAATTCTCTTGAAAATTGAAGACAAAGCCGGGCGGTGGGCTCGCAGAGGCTCTCCTAGGCATGAAAAGACAACGTCCAGGCCGCGAAAAGCTAGCACCTGGAAAAGAAAAGGTCAGTAAGGCACTAAAGGCAAGACAACCAAAGAGAAAAAACACGAAGTCATGACCCCGTGAAAGAAGGAAAAACGAGGTCAAAACCCGAGATCGAAGAACGAGATCATGACCCCGTGTAAGAAGGAAAAACGAGGTCAAAACCCGAGATCGAAGAACGAGATCACGACCCCGGGAAAGAAGGAAGGACGAGGTTGAACCCAAGATCAAAGCACAAAGATCATAACCTCGAAAAGAAAAGAGCACGAGGTCATAACCTCGAAAAGGAAAAAGCGCGAGATCGCAACCTCGGGGGACAAAGCAATGCGAGGTCATAAAAGGAAAGGCCACGTGGCATCCTACGCGCTACTCTGACAGGATAGGACGGCAAAGAAGAATTTGAAGCGCCAAAAGAAAGGAAAGAGAAAGAAGGCCAACCAACGGTGGAAGCCAGCGGTGGAAGCCCAAACGTCCCGTCAAACAGACATCATGACGTTTGGGCTCCCGAGGGTTTTCGAAATTCGAAAAGTGGTGGGCGGAGGAACAGAAGCTCAACCGTCACCCCAAGCAAAAAAGAGAGGGGGAGAGAAGCAATAAACCCAAAAGCCCAACGGTACCCTCACGACGACAACCGCCCCCCACCACCGTCTCACCACCGCAACACCGCCCCCCAGAGCGTAACACAGAAAAAAGAGGGGAGAAATGCAGAACGAAAAAGAAAAAGCGAGGGGGAGAGAAGCAATAAACCCAAAAGCCCAGCGGTACCCTCACGATGACAACCGCCCCCCACCACCGTCTCACCACCGCCTCACCACCGCAACACCGCCCCCCAGAGCGTAACACAGAAAAAAGAGGGGAGAAATGCAGAACGAAAAAGAAAGGAGAGGAAACGCAAAAAACCAAGGGGAGACAAGGGCACTACGGAACAAAAACCATACCCAACGCCGTCGCGCAAACAACAAAGAAGCACCCAGAAATCACCAAACACCCACCCAGATGCAAAGCGGAACGAAGAAAGGACAAAGAAACACCCAGAAATCACAAGCACCCACCCAGATGCAAAACGAAACGAAGAAGGGGCAAATAAAATAACAAAAGCTAAAACGCCAAGAAACACACAACCCTGCCACCGCCGCTTCGCAACCGTGACACCGGCGCGAAGCGTCGGGCGACACACCGTCGCCCTTACAAAACACGAGGCAAAAGGCGAGCAAAGGAAGAATCAAAGGCAAAAAAATACCAAAAGACAGGAGAAAGAAGATCGAGAACTTACTTGTTTAAAGGTCGACGAACGGGAGGCGGTGGCGCAACTGGCGAACGGCAAGAAGCTCGTCGGAAACCGTCTGGAGAAACCGCTCAGAAGAAACCGAAGAGATAAAGAGAGAGAAGGAGCGAAAATATTGGAGAGAGAAGATGAGGGGGAGGCGTGTGAGATACGCCCTTATATAGAGCAGATTTGGGCCTCCCCCACTCCCGAAAGGCTTCTTAAAAACCTGTCTCACCTGGACGACCCACTAAGCAAAGAATGGCGAAAAGGCCCAAGAGTCTTCATCCGCGCAAAACAAGAAGAGAACCTAAGTACAGAGCCTCACACCTCGCAAAGCGCCCTCCCAACCTCGAGAACGTCATAAACCTCGCATCTCACGGATCCAGGGAACTTATGCCCTGCGACCCTCGGGGCGAGGCCCCCAGGCCATGGGGTTGTGATGATACCCAAAACAGTAGAAGCAAAAAGTGGGCCCAAAAGGGCCCCCATAAGCAAACTAGGGACCCACGTCATGGCCGGTTATTTAAAAACAAAACTCCCAACAGATGCGAGGTTTCTCGAACATCCCGGAACGAGGTCTCGACCTCGTTACCGACTCTACTGATACGTCCGCCCGCTCGAACCAATCACAAGCGACCTCACTCCCGAACCAATCACCAGCAACCTCACTCCCAAGCCAATCACAAGTGACCTCACTCATGGACCAATCAAAAACCCTTATTTCGAGTATCCCACATCGAACATTGGCCTAAACTCAGCCCCTCAATTCTCTATAAATAGAGAAGAACCTCGTAGGAAGAGGGGGTCGAAAAAACCACTTGAACTCAAGAACCCTCTTGTTTGTTAAAGATCGACGTGATAGGAGCACCGTCAAAAGACCTCGCTACAGATAAGAGAAACCCACAAAATACCCCAAAGTCGCACAGGGATCTCGCTCACGCCTAAAACCTCACTACAGAAACTCATAAAACTCCCTACATCATATCCTCAAGTCTACCTCGCCCTAGAATCGACCTCGCAACATTAGGTGCGATCTCGTAACCTTGTAGGAGGTCTAGGTGTAACTCTCAAAGTTGTACATCAACCTCGTAGGTTTGTAACCTCGCTACCACAGAAAAATCATAAATAAATGAGCAAGTGTTTGCACTCAAATATAATAATCTTATTTCTTGTCTCGTAGCATAGCCGTTATTTCGGGTTTCATCACAAGTGGTTGCGGAGAAAGAATCGAAACGAAGAGACATCTTCTGGGCTTACGACACCATCAAAGTTAAGCTTGGTGTGATTTTTGTTTGGGCTTTTTCCCACCTAAGATTTGTTCATCTCTTTCTAAATCTCGAGCCTCCCGTGCTAGAGCAAGAAAACTCCAGGGCGTTAGCATTTGTCATTCGGTTATCTATTTATGAATGAACTCGCATATATTATTTTGGCTTATTTATGTTTCACTATTGTTGATATCAAAAGCTTTCATATTCCTGTCGGTAATAATATTATTATCTTGTAAATTTGGATATTAGCTTTTATATGTTTTGTATTCTTGTAAAGGTTAAAAAAAATTTCCAAAAAGCTTTTACACGTGTGAGTCGTGTGACCACATTATACCTTCCAATTATATACTCACACTAGTCTCACCTAGCTCTCCAACACTATATTGTTATGGATCATCATTAATCATCATTCATCGGTCACCTTAATTGATTTGCTTTAATGGCTGGTTTAGTTCTCCGGAACGCGCGCTTAACTTTCATGAGGGTTTCAGAGAGATCGATGCAGTATTTTTTTTTTTTTTGGTCATAAAGCGGGACGTCGTCCGTTAAAAACTTTTATTAGATATTATTGTTCGAACTCTCTCCTATAATAGGAGAAGAGTCCTTTTGCAGAAGCACCAAAGAGTCATTAGGTAAGCTAATTAACTCTGAATACATAAAATTAAATAGAAAAGAATTATTTGCCAGACTGTCAGCCACTATATTAGCCTTTCTTGAAATATGAGTGATGTTCACCTCCCAATTGGTCGTCCGAAGCAGTCGCCAACATCTCATAAGAATGGCATAATCCGGATGAGTGGTGAAATCCGGGTTCAGTAGTAACTTGCTTGCATTCAGTGAATCAGTCTCCACAATCAGCTTATGGATATTCAGCTTAGCCGCCAGAACAAGGCCATAGTAAATCGCCCATAATTCAACAGACAAAACAGAGCAAGTACCTTGAGTAAACATAAAAGCTTTCACCAGTGCACCATTGTGATCTCTAATGAGACCACCTCCTCCTGCAAGGTTAACAGCTCCTTTTACAGCCCCATCCGTATTTAGCTTATGCCAACCAAATGAGGGAGGGGACCATAAAATTTGTTGTTCAGGTCTGATGCTATTGACTGTAACAGTCGCTTGCAGATTTTGAAGCTTTGCCCTGGAAAAAGTTTCACATTGTTTGGTGACTAAAGATGACAGCAAACCAACCTCATCTTTGCCTTCAAACACCAGACGATTCCTGTTCTTCCAAGTGTACCAAACCATTGTAGCAAATAAAGAGCCCCATTGATCATTGAGTTTGACATTAGCTTCGACCCATTTTCGGACATCCATCTCTGCAAAGAACTGGTGTCCTACCCTATTACCACTCAAAGCTAACCAAACAGCTTGAATATCAGGACAGTCGCGAAGGAGATGAAGGCAAGTTTCATCTAAACCACAGCGAGGACAATTTGCAGAAGTTGAAATGTGTCGTTTACAACGAATCTCGTTACATAACACCGCATTGTGTGCCACCAAGAATAAGAATTGTCTCAAACGTTGCTGAACTTTCAGTCTCCAAATTTTCACCCAGACTGCATCATAGTGTTGGGTGTTTGATCCCCGTAATAAAGAGATTGCCGATGATGTTGTGAATTTTCCATCAGGATTAGGGCCCCAATACAACTTATCCATAGCATCGTCTCTATCATCAACCATAATGGCGGATAGTTTGCCCCTGATTTCAGCTGGGAGCAGATCCTGAAGCAAGTCCCAATTCCACGAATATCCTGTCCACAAATCATTGACTGTTGCATCTTCAAAGACCAGGTCGATATCTGCCGATAAATATTCCAACAAAGGTTTGGATTCAACCCAATTATGAGTCCAAAACATTGTTGATCTTCCATTTGCGACAGAAGTTCTCACCCCTTTGGTTAGCAATTGAGAACCTTCCACAATACCTTTCCAAGTACTTGAAGCCCTCGGCCATCTCCGAAACATATCCACATCTGCCCGGTGATTACAATACTTGCCTCGAATTACTCTAGACCATAAGGATGATGGCTCCTGAATTGTTCTCCAGCTTAATTTTGCAAGCAAAGCCGTATTGGTTTCCCTCATTTGCCTTAGGCCCAAACCTCCAGCTTTGGTTGGAGATGTGATAGTATTCCAAGGCAATAGGTGTATTCGTCGTTTCTCCGAGGTTGACCCCCAAATAAATCCCCTGATAGACTTATCAATTTCATCACAAAGGGACCTTGGAAGCCTCGTTGACTGCATAACATACACAGGAAGGCTGCTTAAGACAGATTTGGCCAAGGTGACTCGCCCTGCAAGGGAGAGAGTTTTCGATTGCCACCCCCTTAGCCTACCCGTGACTTTTTCAAGCAAATATTGGTAGTCCGAAGGTGTCAACTTGCCAGAGTTTGTAGGCACCCCCAAGTATCTACCAAAGTCATTTGTAACTGGGATATCAACAAGTGCACTCACAAGTTCTTTCGTTGCATCAGCCACTGATTCAGAAAAAAGAATACTGCTTTTTGCATAATTAACCTGTTCATCAGAGCTTTCACAGAACCTCTCAAGACATTGCTTAATTACCAAAGCTTGGGAAGGAGACGCTTTAGCAAAGAGAATCAAGTCGTCAGCGAAGAATAAGTGGGATAATTTGACATCACCGATCTCAATCGGGTCCCACACTCCCTCGTTAACTGCTGTCTGAATAAGGTGTGAGAGCTTTTCCATACATAACACAAATAAGTATGGAGAGAGCGGATCGCCTTGCCGTATTCCCCGTGAAGGTTTAAACTCCCCTGCATGACCACCTTGCCATAGAACTTTTGTTTTCCCCTTCGTTTGACACAACATGATAACTTCAACAAGATGAGTTGGAAGGCCGGCTTGAATCAGAACTTGTTTGAGAAAGCTCCATTTGATCCGATCGTAAGCTTTAGCAAGATCGATCTTCCAAACCATCCACCGATTAGATCGTAGGACATTCATGGAATGGAGAACCTCTTGCATGATAACTACATTATCCACAATCTGACGGCCCGGTACAAAACTCGCTTGGGCTGGAGAAACAATATTTGACAACATCGGCTTAATTCAGTTCACCAGAGTCTTAGTTGCAACTTTGAAACTGACATTGAGCAAAGAGATCGGTCGGAATTGAGCAGCAGTAGATGGATTATCAACCTTTGCAAGCAAAACCATCAAAGCATCTCCCAGGCCTTCAGGAAATTCGCCCATATTCAAAAGATTCAGGACCATACTAACCAATTGTTGACTCACACGCCCCCAATTTCGTTGGTAGAAAATCGCTGGATAGCCATCTGGCCCGGGAGATTTGTGTGGATTCATTGATCTTAATGCCTGCCATACTTCTTCTGCATTGAATGCTTTCGAAAGCCTGACCATATTACTTGCATCAATTTCAGGTAAGCCAAGGAAATCGTCCATAACGTGGCTACTTTCTGGTCCCTGCTCTGTGTACAGCTGAGTGAAAAAATCCAAAACCAGCTTTTTGATGCTTGACTCATCAGAAATCCAGTCCCCAGCTTCATTTTGTAACATTGAAATTTTGCTTGCTCTTCTCCTGATGACAGTAGTAAGATGATAGAACCTCGTATTGCGGTCCCCATCAACAAGAAAATTTGCCCTAGACTTTTGAAACCACAGTAACTGCTCCTGTTGCATCACTTTTTCCAGTTCAATACGCAGCGTTCTATCAAGATTGATATGGAAACTTGTCGGCCTATGCGTTAGTCTTTTTTGCAACCCTTCCAACCGAGCCCATAGCAACCGTTTACGTTGGAAGATGTTCCCAAAGACATCTTTGTTCCACTTCAGCAACTTCGGAGTAAAATTCTGAAGAGACTCAGGTAGAAGAAGATCTTGCCGCCAACTGTCATTCATGAAATCCCCATAATTCTCATGGGTTAGCCACGCTGATAGAAAACGGAAAGGTCGTGATCCTGTGTCGTTGGAAAGAACGGGGGCCGTGTTGAGCAAGACGGGAACATGATCAGAATGCGGAGCCATAAGGTGTTTTATTGCCGCTTCTGGAAATCGAAGTCTCCAATCATCTGTGCACAAAACCCTGTTCAGTCTTGCCGCCTTGTAAGTGTCCAAAGAACGGCCCGTGGACCAAGTGTACATTGGTCCCGAGAATCCCAAGTCCACCAAGTTGAGCTCGTCAGTTCTAGAACAGAATTCCTGTGTTGCTTGATTCGATCCAACTGATGAGTAAGATCGCTCGTGAGCAGCGGCAGTTGCGTTGAAATCACCAGCAACAACCCAAGGTAGATTATTCGAAGCAGCAAAACTCTCCAAGCTATCCCAAAGATGTGTCCTGTCTTCGGAAATAGGCGAGGCATAAACAGTTGACAAGACCCATGGTTCTTCTCCTCTCCTTGTAATTTCTACTGTAATGTGTTGCGGATCTAGCAATAAAGGAGTGACTAATATCTCAGAAGTCTTCCAAAGGAGCCACAAACCCCCTGCAAAACCTTCCGACTCCACTCTTATCATGCCATCATAGCCAATACGATCACAAACTTCGTCCGCTCTGACCCCATTGATCTTGGGCTCTACGAGTGCCAAAACCGAAGGACAATGCTAGCGAATAAGCTCTCTGATTGAGTTAAGAAAATTAGCGCCACCCGCGCCACGAACATTCCAAATCAAGATGGTTAATTGATTCATAAAAACGGTTGAATTTATATGGTCCCATGTCATTGGTAAGGTCGTGGAAGACCTACGAAGCTCATGAGCTTTTATTGCTTTATGAATCCGATGCAAAGCATCAGATATTTTTGCCGGCATTGAGAGCCTGCATAGAATTGGCTTGGTCTCCGTCATTATTGCTTGAAACTCTGCTATCATTTTGTTGGCTAGGGGCGGGAGGTATGGGATGAATGGGCCTGTCCGGCGGGGCGGCACCAGAATGCTTCGCCTGTTCAAGACCGGAATGAGGCAGGGTTGTCGAGGGAATTCCGCCTGCATTCTGATCCGAGTTTGGTGGTTTGGGTGGAAAAGCTTGTGGCTTGGTATTCTCAGACTGTTGGATCTGAGGGTTCCGAGTTTCACGTCCCTTGGGTAGGTTATTTTGTGTGTGTTTCAATTTTTCAGCCATCTCGGTTATAAGGTAAGATTTTTTTAAATCCGCTTCCCTTGTAACAACCGTTGTAACTGAGGAAACTTTTCCTTTGGCCCGTCTGGTCAAAGATAGCATATGATCCCTCTGATCTTTCTTATCTTTCTTCTTCAGCCCCATATCTTTTTGAAAAGATTTACCATGATTTTCTCCTGCATTGTTTCCTTTTGTAACCATCTGAGAAAATTCTCTGCCTGATTTTGCGCCTTTTCTGAATTTGAATTTTTTCCGGTTTGACCTGCAGCCGCCGACGATGATGGAACAACATGTAGTGACGGAGACGCCACCTTCTCTTGTTTTTCTTTCTCAGAGTCTTTCTGTTCATCAACATTAGCCAGGGCAGAAAATCGCGATCCTGATTTGTTTGCAGTTTGAACAGGAACTTCCACTGAATTTTTGGTCTTGTGAACTTGGGCAATCACTCCCTCTTCTGTAGTCGGTACTTTTCTCGCCCTTCGGACCGGTCTCGATGGCTTCATCCAGGGTCCAAACCTTTCATCTGGGGCTTGACGGTTGCTTTCCAGTTCAGTCACCAAAGGAGCAGTGGCTTCCTGTTCTGATGAAGCATTCGAGGGGCACTTCTCGAGAACATGGCCTATTTTTCCACATTGATAACATAACTGTCTTATACCTTCATATTGAACTCTCCAAGTCCTGCCTTCAAAACGAAACTTTGACATTAATGGTTTTGAAAGGTCAATTTCAACTCCAATGCGGACATATTGACCACGATCATCCGCCACCGTCGTCTTGTCAACCCTTAGAACTTGGCCTACTTGGCTTCCTACTCTTCTTAGAAAACATTGGTTGAAATATTCCAAGCTTAGTCCCGGAATTCTAACCCATGCCGTTAAAATTTTTGCTTTCTCCGTATATGGATCAAAATTCGGAACCCACCTCCGGATGATCAAATAATTTTCGTCGATCAACCACGGGCCTTGAGTTAGGACATGTTGTAGATCATCCGCATTCATGAATCTAACCACATAATGGTCATTTCCTATGTCGACCATGTTAAAGCCTTTGAGTTGCCACTTCTTCTCAAGACGACTCCTCAAGGAAACGTACCCCGGACCCCTATCAAACATATGGATGATAATTGCACGAGCCCAAGGTTTCCGGAAGCTCCTCTTTTCGTCTGCTGTGAGAGTTATGGTTGGACATGCCGGATCGTCTACTGCCGGTGGTTCATCGTCATCAGTGTCATATAGATCTGGTCGTTCTTTCCAAATGTCTTCATCCGTAACAGTTGGTGGATCCTGGCTTTTCCTTTGAGTCACAACGTCCTTAAAGGATGGGACTGCAGTTGGATGTTGAGAGTCTTGAGCCTTGGATGAGTTCTCGGCTTCTTGGAACAGAGGATTTGTAATCTGAGTCGATTTTTGAGGATCAACATTGTTCTTCTCAGTCGGGTCGATATCCATGGCATCACCAGGACCTGGGGGATCCCCCGGTGACGAGGCCATCTCCGGCGGCCTCAATTTGGTTGGAAAATGTTTTTGAGCGTTTTAGAAAAGAGAGCAAATGTTATGTCATACACTGGCACACATTAGTACATTAGCTAGGGCCATTCCAATGCTCGTCTTATAATGAACAAATGAAAATAAAACCAAAGATCAACAAGGAGAAGATGGGCAAATGGCGCACAGCACACATTAACTTTACCCGTTTTAGCATAGCATATTCTACAATCTACACCCTCAAATGAACCTCAATTCAATAACGTGGCATACTGAGGTGTGAAGGTGCACAAATCATGGCGTAGGTCGACGCGTACCATATTCCACCCCTTTTATTAAATTTTGGTTGAGCCAATCCTCTCCTAAATCCCGCTTTTCCCTCGTAATTAATTTAATTAATCATAAACTACTCGCCTCTTTCCCTTGCAAAATCCGTAACACAGCTTATATGTACCTCTACTCGACTCCTCCTCCTGGCCTATATATAACCACCCCAGCTCTCCCCCACCAACCTCATCTCCTCAAATTCACTCCTCGTAATCAATTCTCTTCAAAAATGGAGAAAATCCAAGAGATCATACCACCAAGTGCGAGGCAGTTAGACATGGATTCCATCAAAGCAGTGAAGGTCATCGGCAAAGGCGCCACGGGCACCGTCTTCCTATCCTACGACGTCGTTCAGGAATCCTTCTTCGCACTCAAAGTCGTCCAGAAAACCTCCGCCGCCGCCGGCCGCCGCGCCGCCTGGGAAACCACCATCCTCTCCACCCTCTCGCCCCACCCCTTCCTCCCCACTCTCCTGGCCTCCTTCCACTCCCCTCACCTAACCGGCTGGGCCGTCCCCTACTGCTCCGGCGGCGACCTCAACGTCCTCCGCCACCGCCAACCGGACCGCGTCTTCAGCCCCGCCGCCATCCGATTCTACCTCGCCGAGATCCTCTCCGCTCTCCACCACCTCCACCGCACCGGAATCGTCTATCGCGACCTCAAGCCGGAGAACGTCTTGATTCAGAGCTCCGGCCACGTCACCCTCACCGACTTCGACCTCTCCCGCCGCCTCTCCCGCACCGGATCAGTTTCCGCCTCCGAAACTACTACTATCGGGCCTGATCCGAAGCAGAGGAGGAGTTTGATGGCCCGATTGTTCCTATCCGGGCCCGATACCAAGTCGGCGCGCGTCTCGCCGATGAATCGTCGACCGGCGAGCTTCGTCGGCGACGGGGAGAGGTCGAATTCGTTCGTCGGGACGGAGGAGTACGTTTCTCCGGAGGTCGTGCGAGGGGAAGGGCACGAGTTCGCTGTTGACTGGTGGGCCCTTGGGGTACTGGCCTACGAGATGTTGTACGGGAAGACGCCGTTTCGCGGGAAGAACAGGAAGGAGACGTTTCGAAACGTCTTGGTGAAGGAGCCGGAGATCGTGGGGGAACGGACGGCTCTCACGGACTTGATCGGACGGCTGTTGGAGAAGGATCCCGTGAGGAGGCTCGGCTACTTTGGAGGCGCGGAGGAGATTAGAATGCACGAGTTTTTTAGAGGGTTGAGGTGGGACCTCATAACGGAGGTGTTACGGCCGCCGTTTGTTCCGTCGATGGAGGACGAGGATGTGCTGACGGAGACGGTGAACCTAGCGGGGTTTGACGTCAGGGAGTATTTCGAGGGATTGAATGCGCCACCGCCGCCGTCAGAGCATCCGTCACCGTTATCGTCAGAGCATCAGAAGAAATTCTCTTTAACCGAATTCTGACAACGAAAACGGAAATATGTTTTTTTCGAATAAATCCCATTTTGTAGTGAAAATAACTTTAGGGAGGTGAATAATTGGACGATTATAAATCTGTAGTTAATCAGCGTAGGATTCAAGGATGTCTATAAATCAAGTTTAAATTAAACAGTATATACATGATCTTGTGGACGGATCGTTATTTTTCTGCTTTTGTATTCGATATTGGTGTTTTGGTCAAATTTCGACCGGTGGCAATTACGGATGCTTGGTAGAGGGTGTGAGGGGATAGATAGGCGAAGATGTATGATCGTCGCCGGTCAGGAGATCAACGAATGTAAATTAGAACGAAAGTAACAAATATATAATTCAAACTAGATGTAAACACAATATAAATAAAGAAGAATTGCTTATCTCTCCTTTAATTAATGGTAAACTTGTGATTACAAACTGGCCGGTGTCTTCGAACGCGAAGAGACTTTTGAGTAATATCTGTTGTTATGGCTGATTACACATGAGATTGAGAGAGAATTACAATGTGAATGAGAGAGTCGTGGTCCCTTTTACATGGCTGAAATAACCCTTTTATATAGCTAAGAGAATATGGGAGATAATGTGTAACTTCCCCCTAAAAAGTAGGCTTTGAATAGGTCTTTCACGATGGAGGTTATCAGGTAACAACCCCTGAAAAATAGGCTTTTGACATGCTGAACACGAACTGGTCAAAGAGGTTACAAGAAATCCCGAAAATCTAGGGATCCCGTTAGTGTTGCAGGACATCCGGTGACCAGTCAGGATCCGGTAGACGCCGACCATCCGGTGTAACCTAACTGAAAGTTTTGGGCTCAACAATTGGTGTATGATTAAGATTGATAATATTATAATAAGAAAGTTAGAGATTCAAAATATTGACTAAACCAGTTAAAGTTGTACACTTTTTTCATCAATTAGGTAATTTAGTTGAGATAATACTGTACATGTGTGAAAACATTATTGCTAATAATGAACGAGTTGGTTCTGTGTATGGTCATTAAAGATCGATCATTTCTGTTGTTTTGAATGTTGATGATTGCTAAACGCGGTGAAACCGACTTAATTTTCCCCAAAGGTGGAGAATAAAATTGATTTGTGAAAAAAGAAAGTTCACTTTTGAAGAAATGGCTCGTGTTGTGGTATAATGAAGGGTGATTAGATTTAACTAGCATCATTTTCATTATTAACTTTAGGGTATAGTGTGATGATTGGGGTATTTATGAAGAATTTTAAAAAATCTTATTTCTTTTGGTTAATTATAGTGGGATAAGGGAAAATGGTAAAATTTTAGTGGCTAAAATGGTGGATATCCGAGTAATAAGCTATAACTCCTATATAAGCTAGCTAGGGCTAGGATGTCTAAGGGTAAAATTCTAGTGACTCGTGATGAATTTGTGGATATCCAAGTATTAAAGTACGGAGTATAGTTAGTTAATTAACAGACTTAAATGAGACATGGATATTTTCACTCTCTATCCGATCGAACAAGAATTTTTCTGATGGGGTTTCATATTTGGCTTTCAAATCAGTGCAATTAGGCTCAATCATGAACATTTATAAGGCAACTTTGCATTCATTTCACCATCACGTATCAAATATTCACAAATCACAACATCTGTATAGATCAATTGTACAATAGTGTTTGCATTTTATGGAAAGTCTATAAACACAAGTTCGTTATATGTTAGTTTGCTTTTGACAATAGAGGTGTTTGGGAAGAACAATATTTTTTAATGAGCATCAAGTAATTTATTCATGTGTTGTGATATCTTCAATGCTTCAACATGTATATGCTTAGAAAAATTAGCATATAAAATATCAAGATTATATTGTTAA
Organism: Fallopia convolvulus; assembly: GCA_964016875.1. NCBI lineage: Eukaryota > Viridiplantae > Streptophyta > Magnoliopsida > Caryophyllales > Polygonaceae > Fallopia > Fallopia convolvulus. The sequence continues at coordinate 40,747,245 of OZ024736.1, forward strand.
TGGGGTCATATGAAAGAAAACAAGGATCCACCGCGCAACGTATCTATTTCCAAAATTTTATTGAATTTTAACTTTTTAGAGAATATTATTTGATGCCTTGTGATTTTGACAATTCTTCACGCTTGCCTCATCTCACAGAGTCACAGATCGAGCATCTATTCAAATACTAATTTACTTTATACGCTGATGTTATTTTTTGTATATATTTGATTTGATTTCGTAGCGGCAAATTTAGTGTTGTCTTATTATCCCTAAATTTATGGATCAAATCCGGATTTAATTATTTTACTATGAACTAATATTGCTAGATTTTTCAATCTAGCTAAACACCAAATTACATAGCATAAGCTCCCCAACTTTAAGCAAAATAAAACATATTATAAAAAGTAGGGTATCTTACCTAAAGATATCACATGACTCATGATCAAGAAGATAATGTCATGAATTCTAGTAACAGTATACTAGAAATTGACATTACACTAATTAAAGCACAAATCCTTGATTAATTGTGAAAGCATATCATTTAGCAAGATATATAATGGAAGAGTACTGTTTTAATTAATGTAGTTAATTGATGTGGGGATAAATTGTTCAATAGATTCTATGCTTTTGATTGCCAAAAAACTCCTCGTGATGACACTTTTTTTGATCTTGTCATTTTTCATGTGAATGAACTTTTTTATGTTGTCATTTTGTAAGCCCCATTCAATTTTCTTTGCCCCCTAAGAAAAACACAAGTGTAGGGTTAGGGTGTCCTAAATCCTAATAGAGGAGTACAGTGCTCGGAAAACCCCAAAATTTGTAGGCAGTGTAGGCTATGGACTGCACATCAGCACATGATATGATTCATTGTAAATATTCATAATTCTAAAAACTCAACTCTTTTTTTTTCTTATTTTGGTTTTGGTTTCTATTCATTTGGATTGTGGTCACCCATTTAATCCTTGTTTGTTTGCATCTGCTCGTGAGTTGTAACAGTTTTTACATTCGTCGTCTGCATGTTCTCTCTCTCTCTCTCTCTCCAAATCGTTGGAATACAATACAATACTGTATTTCAAATTGATCGATAAACTAGTATTCCTATTACGAATCAGTATTCACGGATGAACACTTTGAACAATCTGAAATCTCAGATTTGTGTTGAATCCAGATTGGATTCAATCACACAAAGTGAAACTAACACGAAGAAGAGAAGAAAGAGAGATAACAGAAAAGAAAGTTTGTTATTCAATCAGTTGTGTTCTCGAGCTTACAAGAATGCCTTATAAAGCTTCTCACTTCTCATCTAAACGATGTGTTTTACAACTCAAGCTTATTACACTTGTTACACTTATACTATATTCATATTCCCCCCTCAAGCTTGACTGTGTTAGAGAGAACCAAGCCAAGCTTGTCAACTAAGAAGGAATGTTGCTGAGCTCCTAAAGGTTTAGTGAATAAATCAGCAAGTTGCAATCCAGAAGAAACATGCTGAGTAGTAAGAAAACCATCTTGAATAAGCTCTCTGATGAAATGGCAGTCAATACGAATGTGCTTTGTGCGTTCATGAAAGACTGGGTTCTCTGCCAATTGCTAAGCAGATCGATTGTCACACTTGAGAGGAATAGGCTTAGGTATGGAGACACATAAATCTCCAAGCAACCCATCTAACCAAATAAGCTCACTGCTAACATAAGACATAGCTCTATATTCACTTTCAGTTGAAGATTTAGAAACAGTCTTTTGTTTCTTGCTCTTCCAAGAAATGAGAGATCCTCCCAAGAAAACACAATAGCCAGATAAAGATCGACAAGTAAAAGTACAATTACCCCAATCAGCATCACTATATGCTTCCAGAGACAAATCATTGGCACTGGAATAAAAAAGAGACATGTTGAAAGTCCCTTTGAGATACTTAAGCAAGTGAAGTGCAACATCCATATGTGGCTGTCTAGGAGAAGCCAGAAACTGACTAAGATGTTGAACAGAGTAAGATATATCAGATCTGCTGAGTGTGAGATATAACAATTTCCCAATCAACCTTCTATAAGCTTCAGGATTAGACAATACCGAGCCTTCATCAAGTGAAAGCTTTAGATTCCTCTGCATTGGAAAAGCTACTGGCTTGCATCCTGTTAATCCAGCATCATGCAATATATCCAGAATATATTTCCTTTGATTCAAAAGAAGTCCTGATGAAGACCTTGCAATTTCCATCCCTAAAAAATAACGAGCATGACCCATATCTTTAATGGTAAAAGCTTTATCCAAAGCACTTTTAACCAGACAAATTTCTGTTTCTGAATCACCAGTAATCAACATGTCATCGACATATACCAAGGCTATGGTAAGCTGACCCATGTTGTGCTTTACAAACAGAGAATAATCATGCTTGGATCTAGTAAAACCCAACTGAATCAACAACTTGCTCAATTCAACATTCCATTGTCTACTGGCTTGTTTAAGTCCATATAAAGACCTGAGTAGACGACATACCTGACCCTTTTGTGCTGGATAACCAGGAGGAGGCAACATATATACTTCCTCATCAAGATATCCATGCAAAAATGCATTATTGATATCAAGTTGATGTAAGGGCCAGTTTTTAGCAGCTGCTAGTGCAAGCAAAACTCTCACAGTTGTGAACTTAGCAACAGGAGAAAAAGTATGTTTATAATCTTTATCTTTGACTTGAGTAAATCCTTTAGCTACCAATCGAGCCTTATATTTATCAACTTGACCATTTTGCTGATATTTCACTCGAAATACCCACTTACAGCCAATTGCTTGTTTTCCTGGTGGTAAAGTGGTTAACTGCCAAGTACAATTGTCCTCAAGTGCTTTAATCTCTTTACTCATAGCATCTTGCCATTTAGGATCATCTTTCGCCTTAGCATAACAACTAGGCTCAGGGATAGCAAAAACATTAAACAATGAAACAACATAATCTTGTGAATAACAAGATAGAGCTGTTTCAGTAATGATGGGAAAGGCAGAGGATTGAGAATCTGATAAATCTTTCCTGGGCAAAAAATGACAATCATAATCCTTGAACTTTATAGGTGGTTTAACAGGTCTAGAAGAAAGTCGAGGAAGAAAATGCTCAGGAGAAGATTGATTATGAGCAGGTGGTTGAAAATTTGAACTAGAAGTAGAAGAATGTGAAGTTGTATCAGAAATATGTGTAGGAAGAAGTTCAAAATTCTGAGATGTGCTCAAGAAAGGAGAAATTTCTGAAGATGATTCAAAAGATGGTAAAGGATAAGGATCATGTGAAGGAATAGTTGAAACAGCATCATGAGGATTGAAAATAACAATTGGTAAAGCAGGTTCTGAATGAGAAGAAGAAAGTGATGAAGGTTGTGTTTGAAAAGGGAAAATTGTCTCTTGAAAAACGACATCTCTACTGACAAGAATAGAATGACTGTCAAGATCAAATAGTTTATATCCTTTTTGACCAGGAACATAGCCAAGAAAAACACACCTTCTTGCTGCAGCTTGAAATTTATCCTTATGAGTCTTTGACTGCAAAGCATATGCAAAACAACCAATAACACGAAGCTCATCATAGGAAGGAAGCTTTTTATGAAGAATCTCATATGGAGTTTTCCACTCCATAACTGATGAAGGTAGAAGGTTGATGATATAAGTGGCTGCAAGAATACATTCTCCCCAGAATTCGATAGGAAGATGAGCATGAAGCCGAATTGCTCTAGCAGTTTCAACAAGATGGCGATGCTTTCTCTCTACTCTAGCATTCTGATGTGGAACCCCAGGTATAGACCTCTGATGTACAATCCCTAATCTTCCAAATAAGTCTTTACATTGAGCAGAGACAAATTCTGTACCATTATCTGACCTCAAGGTTTTAACAGTAGTATGGAAATGATTTTGAACATATGCAAAGAAGTGTTGCAGAATCCCAAATACTTGAGTCTTAAACTTGATCAAAAAAGTCCAAGTACATCGACTATGATCATCAACTAGTGTAAGAAAATATTTTGCACCACAAAGCGAAGGACTCTTGTATGGACCCCACAAATCACCATGCAATAGATCAAATAAAGAAGTAGCATGAGAATCACTTCTATTAAAAGGCAATGATGATGTTTTGCCATTTGACAAATGTCACAATAGTAAGTCTCCAATGTTGAGCATTTACAAAATGTAAGATGCTTCATCTTGGATAAAGAAGTATGTCCTAATCTTGCATGAAACAAATGCAAGTTATTTGAAACAGAATCTGAAACAGATGTTCCAACAGCATTATCAACAGAAACTAAATTCTCATTACAAGCATTAATACTTTTGACTTCATCCTTCTTTTGCTCAGCTTGTAAAGTGTATAATCCTCCATTTTCCCTTCCAGTTGCAATATATCTCTTAGTTAAAGGGTCCTGAATCAAACAAAAAGACTCAGTGAAGTTGACAAGTAAATGCCTGTCTTTCAACAGCTTGGACACAGAGAGCAAATTATGTTTGAACTCTGGTATGAACAAAACATTCTTAAGTATGAAAGAGGGTGAAATCTTAACAGTTCCTCGTTGCAAAACCTTCTTCTTAGAACCATCAGGAAGTCCAACATAGATTGGCCTTTCAAGATCAGCCAAATCAGAAAATAGACTTATATTGAAAGAAATATGATCAGTTGTCCCTGAGTCAATGATCCAATAACAAGATGAATGATGCTGAATAGAAACATGATTAGTGAGATTCATTGTACCTGCAAAATTGACTGAATTTTGCATCACAAAATTAGATGATCCTTCACCAGCTGACCTTGCCTGCACAATCTTCAGAAAATCCTGAAACATAGCATTAACTGTTCCTTGATCAAACTTGATACCAGAACCAGAACCAAATTGCTGCATCTGATGCACATTATCAAGAGGATTGTCTGCTGCCTGCTTGACATTCTCAACATTGGCTACCATATTCTTCTTCTCAGTACCCTTTGGTCCTTTGTACCAATCAGGATAACCTATAATTTTGAAACATGATTCCTTAAGATGCCCTTTCTCTCGACAGTGAGAACATAACCTTTCTCCTTTCTGTCTCTTGGAATCCTTTTTATCTCCAGAAGCTGATTGCTTATAGTTATTGTTTCTATTAGCAACCAAAGCAGTGATATCTGCACCTGAACTACCACCACTTGTAATTTCCTTCTGCCTTTCAATTCTTGTCACCATCTGACAAGCTATATTAACCTTTGGCAAAGGATCTTGTGAGAGAATTGTACTTCTCACATTATCATAGGTCTCATTTAGTCCCATAAGGAACTGCATAAGCTGATTTTTCTGTTCACGTTCTAGCATTTTCTTAAGCAAATTGCAAGAACAGCCTTCCATCACTCCACATGAACAGACCGGAATCCCTTCAAGAACTTGTAATTCATCCCAGATCCGTTTCAGCTTTCCATAATACTCTGTAACAGAACTGTTTTCTTGCTTCAAAATACACAACTCCTTATTGAGTTGATATATCAAAGGTGCATTAGATTCTTCAAATCGTTCAAGAATCTCGTTCCACAGCTGCCTAGCAGAACTAACATACATGAAATTTTCAGCAATTTCGCCATTCATGGAATTCAGAATCCATGACATCACCATGTAATCACAGCGTTTCCATAGATCAACCTTTTCTGGATCATCTCTAGGCATCACACATGAACCAGTGATAAAACCTAGTTTGCATTTTGCTCCAAGCGCAAACTTAATTCCTCTACTCCAGCTAGAGAAATTTGCTCCAGTAAACTTCGTTGAAACAAGTTGCATACCTGGAAAATCTGAATTCGAGAGAAACAAAGGATTGTTGAAGTTTCCGAAACCAGATCGACCAGCATCAACCTCGGAATTTTGACCTTGAGCTCTTGAATTGTGATCTCCCATCTTCGACCTCCAAAATCTCCGTGCAGATTCAACAAAAGGAGATGAACAGGAATCGATAGAATCCAGCTTGCTCTGATACCATTTGAACAATCTGAAATCTCAGATTTGTGTTGAATCCAGATTGGATTCAATCACACAAAGTGAAAACTAACACGAAGAAGAGAAGAAAGAGAGATAACAGAAAAGAAAGTTTGTTATTCAATCAGTTGTGTTCTCGAGCTTACAAGAATGCCTTATAAAGCTTCTCACTTCTCATCTAAACGATGCGTTTTACAACTCAAGCTTATTACACTTGTTACACTTATACTATATTCACAAACACATCTCCGGACTCCGGTTGTTTGCCTACAGACTTTAACAGTATATATGCATGTGACTATGAAAATTGTGGTTAATTCTGTTTATTTTTTGGAAAAAATAGTTCAAAGAATCAAAGGTAAGCAAGGTACCATGGTTGCAGGAAACTTTCATAGTGTTTTAAACCTTCAACGAGAAGTTATGCATCGTTTGTTCATAAAGGAAGTTAATAACGAGATTATTTCATGATTAGAAGAAATCAACTTTTAACTCTCCGAGTACTGATAAGTTAATTGGAGAATTTTTTTTTTGTTTAAAATTTAAATTGGGGAGAAAGATACTTGCAAAGACTTCACATAGTCCCATGTGGGGGCCTCATCTGGTCTGTCAACAACCAGACAAGGAACAGAAAATAGGGGATAAACTAAATAATTACTACTAATTATGCATCTTAAACTAACCAAGTTATTATAAGTTTCAGTAAAGGGGTCGGCAGGAGGTTGTTTGGTATGTAGTGACCTTGATTCATTTGTTCAAGTTGCAGACTAAAATTTCTCAACGGATACTTGTACCTTTGATGTTCAATTCTTCAGGAAATTGTAATGCGTACTTTATCAAGCATTAAACTGACTTAGTGCGCCATCCAATCGCGCCCTTATACTTTGAGAAGGATAAAAGACTAAATTGAAGGCCCCTCCTAATTTCATTATAGTGGTGCAAATGAACAACACACTATACTCACTACAACTAGATTTGCCAAGATATCATCACTCAAATAAATGCATAATATAAAAAATTCTCAGTGAGATGCAAATGATGATTAGGATTTAGGATCTTAAACTTCTACAGACCTTTAGCCAAATATACGAGTAAGCAGCAATTTCTCCTTCTTGGCCACCTTTTCAGCTCCGAACTCTTTCCAGAAACCAAACTTTAGGGTTTCTCGTCCTTCTTCCAATGCTCGTTTTCTAATACCCGATAATGCACCTATTTGTTGAGTACCACCATCAGATGATTCAGCTCCCACAACCTGATCTTCAGCTTTAACAGTATCGTCACTCACACTACTCTTGGATTCACCATCTTCAGATTTATCATGATCGGAAGCAGTGTCGCCACTTTCGCCCCACCATTTATTACTTACAGCGGATAATCCGTCTGATGGAAATCCGTATTTGAATTCGTCCAATCCGGATAAGGATTCAATTGCATAATTTGGAGTAAGCAATTCCTGGTGGGCCCGCAAAGTGAACACGCTCCTATTTCCAGGCTGCTGCTGCGAATTCAGCTTGGACATCTCCTGAGGAGACCGGAATGCCTTTTCCTTGACTTGTGAACCAGACATGGTGACATTGTTAGAGTTTGCAAGCGCTTTGTTTTTATCTCTTGAAGCTGCTCTCTTTATTTCATCAATGCTCTTTCCAGCCAAATACTTGCGGTGTGGCCATCTCTCTAGACCGTTATCAGTGCATATCTTCTTCAGATCAGCAGCAGAGACGCCGAGGATATCAGCAGCTTCAAAGAGGGGCAGAGAGAAGAGCTTAGAGACGTCGTCAAATGAAGGAGACTGCTCTGAGTTGTTCAGCTTCTGAGTTTGCTGAGGATTCATTCTCCCGAATCCCGTTTACTGCTTATCTTAGAAAAAAATCAAAAAAACAAAGAGGATATGGTACATACAGATCAGTGAATTTGTCACACTAAAGCTTAACTATATAAGCCAAAAACTCTATGAAAAAGGCAAGTACTCAACAAGTGCATTGTACACTTTACATACAATTACTATAAGCCAAGAAGACAAACAGTCCATTACAAACAGCACAAAAGAGCATTAGCATATACTTCGTATGACTTGTGTAGTACCATCATAAGCTTAAAATTCCAAAAGTTCGTGCTTGTAAGCATATTTTTATCTTCTTCATCGCATCCACAACCAAGTAACAACACAAGAAACATCAAGGGAACATGATAACATAACAGGAAGAACAGCTAAAAGACCAGCACATGTGAGCAGACCATGAGGAGACACAAATTTAATTGCAACCACCAGCTAAATTCTTTCACGCCCGTCAACTATAAAAAGACTACACGTGAAGGTATTGTCATTGTCCGATCGCTTAAATCATCCAAATCTCAAGCATTGGATAGTCAATGAGTATACTTTCAAGAACATGACAAGACGCCATTGTTAAATATTACATCTTTAGATCAGTGTTATTGCTTATTAGGATAATGATTGTAAAATAGGATCCTACAACATCAATTATAAAAGCCACTAAAATGTGGTAAATGCAGCATTACATAAGGTGCAGGGTCGTTGAACTTCGCAATTCACACGGGAGAGAAGTAGCCAATAATTACTCCTAGCCTATGCCTAGTACATTACAAATACAGACAGGGAACTAGATGAAACGTGAAATTAATCAATCATTCGAGGGCTTGATGAACGAGATAATTGATCCAATTCAGCAACCATGGACAATTCAGATAACAAAATCCCAAAAGTTAAGGGAGCAAGAGATAGGAGCTGAGCCGTAGCTGTAAAATCACCTGAAAATAGGTTGAGAGCGCGAGTTTTAAGCCTCAATTGCAGTCTAGCAGGGCTTCAAGCTGATCGTTTTACGCACGGCCGCAAAAGATTGCAGCTTCTTGGAGGTTTACCGAATTAGGGATTTCACCGGTTGCGACGTTGCGTGGTGTTTCCTTCTATCGAATGTCCTAAAGTGCGATTTCCGACGAGAGAAAAGATAAAAATTTGTTTTTTTATTTTAACTTGTTGATTTATCAGTTTACAATTGGGCTGTGCAACACGGGCCTTCATCTTGATAGGTATCCGGGTAACACTTAAAAAAAAGCCCAATAGTTATTTTTTGGGGTAAATTACACAAAATCACCCTTAAATTAAGCCACTTTTCACAAAACCACCCCTAAAATAAAAAATTACAGAAAACCACCCACTAAATATTTCTGTTAGCCTAAAGTAGAGCTGTCACTACTTGACCCGACCCAAGAACCCCCGAACCGCCCGACTCCAAACCCGACCCGACCCGAGAAAAAAAGAAAAAGTTTTATACCTGAGACTGATTTGACCCGAATCCGAAAAAACCCGAACCTGAGATTAACCCAAAACCGAATATACCTAGGGGTGTTCAAAAATATCCGATCCGATCAATCCGATCCGGTGATCCGACGATCCGATCCACGAAAATCCGAATCCGTTGGAAAATTATCCGAATCCGATCCGATCCGAGAAAATTATCCGGATCACCGGATCGGATACGGATTGGGTCGTCAAACCCCCCGGATATCCGAGGGTATAATACTATACATATATTTTATGTGCAATAACAAAAAGTTTAATAGTCCAAGTAAGTTTTATGTGCTTCGACTTCCTAGTACTACCTCTTTTTTGTTTGTTTTTTAATTATTTTTAATATATTTCACCCCACAAATAAAATTAAAATTAAATAAAACCTCAATCTATATTTAACACCCCATTTTTATTTTATTTTAAATTATTTTTCTCTTTCTTTTATGCGGATGATTATTTGGATCGTGATTTTTGTGTAAAGTTTACCGACTGAATAAATTATTTGGAACTTAAATATAAAAAAATATATAAAAATATGAATATTCGGATATTTGGATATCCGCCAAAAATATTCGATCCGATCCGAGCTATACGGATCGGATATCCGGGTATACCCGGATCGGATACGGATATGGTTTTTGAGAAAATTATATTGCGGATATCCGATCCGATTAGGCGGATCGGATCGGATATCCGCTTATGAACACCCCTAAATATACCCGAATGGACTAGCCAGATGCAACCCGATATCCGATGCTACCCGACCCGAAGTCATCCAAAAATCCAAAGATATCTGACCCGAAACCATCCGAAAATTACATTATGTTTTTAAAATATTAATAATAGTGAATGTTTATTATAAGCAATGTTCTAAAAAACGCTAGGCGGACGCTGGGCGGAGAGGGACCGCCTAGCGCCTAGACAGCCTGAACGGTGGCCTAGGCGGTCAAAGACGGGTGCCTAGGCGGTCTGGACGGCTAGGCGGGTTAGGACCTTCCAGCGCCTAGACGGGGCCTAGGCGGGGCCTAGAAGGGATTTTTAGAACAGTGATTATAAGTATGTTTTTAATTAAATGCTTCATTAAATATTTAGACCCTAAAAGTTAAACTACAAAAAATCATCATTCGATATGGTCTGAATCAAAATCCGGCTTACTCGAAACCAGATTAACCAGAAATTCGGCCAAAGTCGAAATCCGATTTACCCAAAATCCGAAAAACCCAAAAACCGACTCACCCGAAATCCGACTAAATCCGAAATCTAACTAAACCCAAATCCGGACTTATCCGAAATCAAGTTGGACCGAAAATCGAAGGACCCGACCGAAATTGAACCGAAACCCGACTTTGTCTGATTAATTGAGCACTCGAACTGAAATGATCCAACCCAATTTGAGTCGATTTTCAACATATCCGAATTTGACTCGAATCCGAACTTACTCGAAATCGAATTGACCCGACCCAAACCCGACCCGACCCCCCGATTAACACCCCTAGCAGAAAGCCACCCGTATCCATCCTTCTGTTAGAAACTTAGAATAGCGTCAATTCGTTTGCTAAATTGCCAAAATTACTTTGTTGATGAATTCAGGACAAAGAACAACTCATTGCTACTCTTTGCTTTCTCTAAAGAGGTTCAAAGAGGAAAAATACTACTATTTTACTTTCCCAACCCCCCTCTACAAACATATAATCTGTTTCATTGTTCTCCCTCCTCTACTTTTCTCATCTTTGACTTGTAATCTTTACCCAACGCCAACGCGGTACACTCATTTTCAATGAAAAGAATCTAAAATTCAACCCACCTACGAATATCTTCTATATCCAAACCACCTACTTATATTCAATTTTTTAATTCCTCTCTTTAACGAGATCAGGGTTTGAGATCTAGGCACCAAGATTCACAATAAAGCAAAAAAAAAAGATACCCACCACATTATTGAGCAGTGAGCACTAATTTCAATTACCATCTCTAGCAACAAGTTGGAGATCGTGCAAATGGTTTAATTATCCCCAATTTCTCTCATTCATACAAAAAACCCTAATTTTTGTGGCAGAAAAGAGAGGGGAAGGAAGGAAGGAATTTGTGATTTTTTATCTAATAAATAATTGTCTTTCCCTAACGAAAGGATGGATACGGGTGGCTTTCTGGTAATAGAAGTCTTTTATGGGTGGTTTATTGTAATTTGTAATTTTACGGATGGTTTTGTGAAAAGTGGCTTGATTTAAGGGTGGATTTGTGTATTTTACTCTATTTTTTTTTTAATGAGGTAAAAATTTGGTGACCAGATAAAATTGCTGAATTGAGAGGGTGTCGGAGACGACAACTGAGATCGACTAGAAGAGGCGTAGGATTGACACAAGTAAGCAAAACGAGAAGGCAAAAGCATAAACAAACAAACAAAACGACCAACAACGAGCTAAGACTCGGGGTGAGTAAAGCACTATAAAAGTGCCCAACAAACGATCAACCAATTCAGGATGTGCGAAAAGGACATATGACGTTCCCTCTACCGAGATGAATGATCTTCAGAGTTACAAGGCACAAAAACAGCCTGGTCGAGATAACTCTGTCTAAAATTAAATCTCAAGTCCAACTCTTTGGAGAAGCACTATCAAACTCGTTTGAACCTACCAAAATGAAACAACCAACACAAAGGCCACAAGCCAAATGGGCCGCTCAATCACACTTGCCAATAAAAGCAACAAAGAAGTTTTCAAACAAATATGCCAAAGGGTTAACACCACCCAAGCGGGCCAAGGCCGAAGCCCAAAAAAACATAACAACAAGAGACCAAAACACCACATAAAACAACCACGAGGAGCAAAAACCATCACATGTAAAGAGGGAATAATGAGTGGCCATGTCTTCGAAAAAGACAACGAGCAAAGTCAGGAAGAAGCAAGACATGACACGACTCCCGCCGACGAGAATCAAGCTACCAACCTCAACAACCAAAGAAGGTCAGAATCGGAAAACATACAGTCTGCCATAGAGAACGGACATTGATGTACATTGATTGGTTATTGTAAAGGCAATCGTCGTAATTTGTCGAAAATCGGACGGAAATATGAAAACACAACCCATCAACAAGATAGCCGAAGACCGAAACAAGTCACAAATCACTACAAAATTAATTGAAAAATCTGAGAAAATGCACACAAACGAGAAAGTCCAAAGAAGTTAAAGTTTCGTAACCATGGTCTCAAGAAATTGTCCCAATAGAAAAGCATGTTCTTCCAATAAAAGATGATCTTCAGAGACAAATTCATTCAAACATTAAAGGCTTTCTCAACCAACTATACACAACCTTCTTGGTCAAAGAAATTGATAACCTCCTCAACCAATGACAAATGGCTTCCACCATCGGAGGTCTAACCACACATTTTTAGAGAGAATGCACAGCCTCCCCCTCTAAAATAACGTAAACCCTAATAATCAATGAGTTTAGTAAATTGTATTTTCTTCAAAAAAAACATGGGTTTTAATTAAAATTTTGAATAAAACTGCTTTAAAATGTAATAAATAAATTATCCTATTAAATAACGTAAATTGGATCGAAATAGTATGCACTCTAAATTAAAAACACTCTTTAACAAGCCGAACAAAGAAGGAATTTAAATAAGAAAAGTAAACTTTTTTTTTATAAAATTTATACTCACATATGATACATGCAAGATAGACTTTTTTTTATAAAATTATTAAAATTATAAATACGATAAATACAAGATAGAATTTTTTATAAAATTTTATAAAATTATTAAAATTTTAATATTATAAATATGATACATACAAGCTAGAAATTTTATACTCACATATAGAGCTGTCAAACGGGTCGATCAGGTTGGGTTCGAGTTCGGATTAAGTCGGGTTCGGGTCGTAACGGGTCATCGGTCAAAACGGGTCGGGTAATTTCGGGTTTTCGGGCGTGTCAGGTCGACCCAACAGATCAAGAAAATTGAATTTTTTATAATTATTAAAATATTATATTGTTTAAAAAATGATATTTAATAATAATCTATTATTTTTATATATTTTAATAATAAAATATATTATAACTTTCAAAATATATTATATATATTCTAAAAATATAAAAAATTGGGTCAAGCCAATGAGTTTCCGATCTATCGGGTTCGATTTATTTTGGATTTTGGGTTCAGATTTTCAGGTCTTGACCCTAAAATTTTCGGGCGGTTCGTGTAAGTTTTTCGGGTCGGGTTAGCTTTTGACAACTCTACGCACATACGATAATTATTTTATTATTAAAATCAAATAAAAATATTTTAAAATTACATATGATACAAAATCTCAAAAAAGAATAATGGTTTATTTATAAATATTATTTAAATTATGACATTAATATATTAGGAATAATGCTTGTTATTCTAAATTTTTACCTATCAAAAAATTTGATCTATTCATTTTAGAAATATTAAACATGTATAGACATGTTATTAAATAATTAGTTATTTTTGGAAGTGGTTTTTATTAGAAAGTTAAAATAAAAAGAGAATAAGAAAGATATATATTGTCCATATAAGAGATAAAATATAAAGGAAAATTAGAAATTGTTTTAAAAAATAGTTTTATCAAAATTTAATTTAGGAAACTAATTATGAATGGATAAGGTAGGTTTTTATCATTTTTAATTAAAATAGGATTATTAAAAAATCTTTTACAACCATTAATAGATAAAAGGACATAAGTAATGTAATTTTTATTATCTTGTAATTTTTTTAAACTACTCTTTTACAAAATAAGATAAAAACACAAAAATAATGTGAATTATTATAATTTTTTAATCAAACTCAATTCTGTAAAAAAAATTTAAATAAATTTTTTAAAAATATAGTTAATAAGAAAAGTGAAAAAATATGAATAAAGACTGAATTTTTTAACGATAAAAAATCTTATATATTAACATGAATAAGCCAAAAAGAAAATTAAAATACACATAATATAATTTTTTTTATCAAAATTCAATTTAGGCAAATAACTATATGGATATTGGTTTTATTTTTTTTTATTTATCAAAATTTGATTTAAGATAAATCTTTTACATAAAAAAAAGATAAATATAGAATAATTTTTATTATTTTTAATTGAATTTTAAATTTAAAAATGAATGTTCACGAATAAATAAAAAATAATTTAGTTGAGAAAGGACAAATTAATATGGATAAAAATTAATTTTTAATATAAGGTGAGACCAGAATCAACGTGGTGGCTTGAAAAGGTACAACTTTATTTTATAGTTATAGATAAGGAATATTATTATAATATAAATTTGTAAATACTTAAATAAACGAAGGGTAAAGACGTAAATGGAAAAATTAAAATATCTAGATGACATAGTTAAGATGAAGATACGTATGATAGAAGGAATAATATACTACATTTGTTTCGCAATGTAAGTCTTTTTTTATTTTGCATAGAAATTAAGACAAGCTTAAAATGGAAAAGATGATAATGTAATGCTTGTCTTTATCATATGCACTATTAACTCTTTAATCTTAGATTTATAAATATACTAAATACTTCCTACAAAAGTAAACTTCCAACACCACTACAATTGCTTGAGTTAATAAATGTTGTTGGAATTGTAATAATCGTGGTTTTTAAGGATATCTTTGAATTTTTATCGGATATCCTTTTAACATCTTTGTCCGTTTTAACGCTTAATCCAACATTTTTGTTGGAATTTAAATCCTAGAATTTTTTTGGTGATATTCTAAAATCATAAAGAAATGATTTTATGGATCGATGTGAATTCTAGGATTTTTCAATGGAAAAAGAATATTTATTGGATAAGCCGTCTTTTTAATTATGTACTGTAAAGGATTTAAAATACGAAACGGAAGCCTTGAAAGTTGAAGGTAGCAAGATAAAATCATGGAAAATTGGTTTTTATTGGTCTACATAATTTACGGGACGTTTTTCATTTAGTAAGTTTTTCCATCCGAGGTACATAATTTTACATAATTTTACCGCTTAACGAAAAATCCCGTTCCGAAACGAAAAATTCTTACCTTCACTTACTTAATGGGGGAGGAAAGCCAGGTGGAAATCAAGGCTTTCTTTCATCTCGTTCAAGACTTTGGAATAGAAACAGAGAAGAGAGTTCGAGAACGAGGTCGAAGGGCGACGGACTCGGCGATCAATTGTCTTCATCGCTGCACCTCTTCCCCTTTCCCTGCCATCTCTTTACCTCCTCCTTCACCTCATCTTCTTCCTCTATGTGGGCTCGTTCTGCTGAAACCGAGCCAGAGAAAGAATCAGGACGACGACGGACTTGAGAATTAGAACAAAACGACAGACGCAAGAAGAAAGAATGCAAACCCGTCACCGCTGGCGCTTACCACCTCTGCTAGTCCTTCCCTGGACGTCGCCGGTGGCCCCTTCGCCTTGGGCCACCACCCTGGAGCTGCTGAGGAAGGGTTGGGCCACCAACCTCTGGTGGTAGCGGGGCCGTCCATGGTTTTGAGCAGCTCGCCCGAGGCTCCTCCCGCACCTGTTTTGGGCGTGCGCAGGCCCTTTCGGACCACCGTCGGGTCATCACTCAGCCACCTCGACACCACAGGAAGTTACTCGCCATCCAAACTTGCCCCGCTAGCCTCCGATCGATCTGTTAGCAGACCTAGTGATGTTCGCATTTTTAGTATAGTTTTTAGTAGGTTTTCTTTGCTTAATAGGTTTAGTTTTGTTTAGTTTAGGTTTAGTTTTGAGTGTTTTTAGATAGTTTTGCATATTTCTGTGAAAAGAGTGGAATCTATTCTATTTTGTGAATTTTGTAGGTTTTAGCGAGGAAAGGAGCTAAATGGAGTTGAATTTGGAGTATTACAGCAAAAGACGGAGGAGTGCAAGATTGAAGAAGTCAAAGCTCAAGATCACAAGAAGAAGTGTGGAAGAAAACAAAGCCCATGCTCGTTAACGAGGCTGTGAGGGCTCGTTAACGAGGCCACGAAGAAGAAGATTTGGAGTATTTATTTTATAATTCACCGATCGTGAGCGGGAATTTATTTCCGTGTCGGTTGAGTATCTTTTTAGAATCTTTTGGGGTTGTTAGAATATGTATTTTAGGTCTTAATATCTTTTTAGATTTTATTTCTATCTTTTAGGGATTGTTTTTATCTTTTTAGGAAAGTTTATATCTTTTAGCTTTTTTTGTTTTTAGCTTTTTAGTATAAATACCCTTCTATCTAGCATAGAAAGGGGAGGCTTTTTGGAGAGAGAATTTTTAGGAGGAGATTTTTGAAGGGCCGAGAGAGAGAAAGTCGGATAGGAAGAGGACCGTCGAGGCTCGGTAGACGACAGTCACCGGGGTCGTTGGTCGTGATTGTGATTCGGTATTTTTATGTTTTTCGGTTTCTTCTGAATCTCTGTAAGACAATATTTTCTTATTAATTCGAGTTTAAGTTTTGTTTCGATGTTTCTTTTGATTGAAGTTTTTAGTTTCTTAGTTATGATTAGTGAGTAGTTTCCTTTTCTAGGGTCGGGGTCAAGCCCGACATAGTTGAGCATGTTTGATGAGTAAGATTGAGTTGTGAATGCCTTTTATCTTTGATTGAGAATTGTTTGTTGTGCTTATACCGAAGCGAAAGTGGAGGTAATTTGAGTTTTTAACTGAATTGAAAGAGGAAGTTAGTAACTTGAAGGTTGATATTGTTTGAAAACGAAAGTTTCAAGCTTTAGATCCAAAACAAGCAATTAAGTGAATTAGGATGCGAAAGTTTATTAATTTACTTGCTAAGTCAACAAAAGTTGATGACTCTATCTGTTTAAAGGCATGATCTTTTCTTCTTACGAGTTTTTATGCTTGGCTATGTTGTGGTGTCCCTAGTCCTAGATCTTTGTTTTATTTGAATTATTTCTGGTGAATTTTCGTTGCTGAGTACTTGCCTCGGTATCGAATCTTAATTAGATTTTAATTAGGTCGTTATTTAGTGTTTTGTGTTCGGTGGTTCGTTAACGACCCTGACAACGTCGTTAACGAGGCTGCTCGTGAGTGTTTTTATTTGTTTTTGTTTGCTTTTTAGTAGATCGATAGACGAACAACCTTGCTTCCTGTGGAACGATCCTGACTTCGCTATACTCAGCGGGGTCTTGACTTACAAATTTATTTGTTGGCCGAGAAACCCTATCAACACCTAGCGAGCCGAAACGCTTGATAACGGTAAAGATTGAGTTTAATTAATTAGCGGATTGGTTGCGGAGCCACCCTAAGGACCTTTCGGTTCCGCTTTGCTAATTAATTTTATAGTTTTTATAATCTTGACGTTGATACGGTCTCACATGTTCAAACCGCTTGTGAAATGGACATCCGGATCTTCAGTTATAGCGAATACAAGTTTTAACATCGATTGGCAGGTAAAGGACTTCGGACAATTACTCAGGATTCGTTGTTAATCAATATGATCCGAGATTTGGTCACCTTTAAGAAACGTTACTAATGAACAGTTTTTATTTAGAAAATTATTTGAAAAGTGAAACGGTTAGTTAGTTATAAATCTGCCAAGATGGCTCCTTAAAGCCTGATAGCTAAGGATTTATTATAAATCGATATACGGAAATCAAGTCATTTATCGATTAGAAAAATTGTAGGATTTGAGTATACAACTAAGAAGTGTATTTGTGACCTCGTTGTTGATAAATCTTTTTGTTATATTTGGCAGAAGGGTGATAAAGATTACTGTTGGAATCACTAAGAACGTTGAGCACGCCTTCTAAGGCAAGTGGACGATTCTCTCTTGTGTTATTGTTATTAATGAGGAATTGAATTTCATTTGATCTTCATGTTGGGAATAATTTGTGTGTTGATTAAAGTTTGATAGGTTGTTATTTTGTTAGAAATAACGACCATGTCGTTATTTCAGTTTTTGCGCTATAACCGAACTTAGGACCGTTGTGTGACCTTGTGTATTTAGCTGTCTCATGCTGAGACGTTTTTGTGAAGTAAGATAGTTAGAGATGGGAGTTTAGACTCCAAAACATCTCTTTAGTGGTTCTATGCTGAACATTGTTGTAAATATAGGTAGTTCAGGGGTAGGAGTCGAGTCTCTAATGACCTCTTTATAACAAAGTCTGTATTGGGGGCGTAGCTTGCTAGAGGATCCCAATGTTGGAGTCATGACTCATGTCTCGCTCCACGTTGGAGAAGGACAATGGTGCACTCTAGCTAAGTGCAAAAAGGAACTAATGTGGGTCAAGTGGTCACGGATGAAATAGGCCCTCTCACCCTGACGACATCAGTTACAAGAAATTGATCGACAACAGTTTGTGTCGATTAAAAGTTATTAAAATGAATGTGTAATGTTAAAATCATAAAGTGAAGAGAGTGCAATAAGCACGTTAATGTAACTGAATGGTTAATTCTTTTGATAACCATTCTTGCTCCCGATTAAGGATGAATATTAATCAAACTTTGATTAAGTTAAGCTGATTAGTCGTTGAAGACGATGGTGAATGTTGTGTGGCTAGTATAAGTTTCCATTACTCGTTTATGCTTCTTAAAGGTACCACAAGCTTTGGTGTTCTCCCTCTTGATTATGCAAGTCTCCTTCTTATTCTCTATAAGACTGCCAACTGTTGGATCATAATCCGAGCCTAATCGGATTTTGATGCCAATATCTTTAGTCACAACCATAAGAACCAATTTAGTTTCTCCACTTGCTTAGTCTTTCATTAGACTAACCTGTCCATCTTCTTTTCTTTTTATGGCCGGCTGGTGTCCACCGTTGGTATACGACACATCAAACACTTCTTGGAAGTTGATTCAAAAGGTAGATCTAGAGGTTTGAAGATTCAGAAGTTGAAGAAAGGTTTCCAATGGCTATACTTGAGTGAAGTTCTTGGTTAAGTGCTGCAAAGCGAAGTGGGAAAGAAGTTAAGAACTTACGTAAAGTCTTTTTAAAGACTTTGTTCAAATAGAAGGTTGTTCTATCTATTTATTCTTTTTAAGTTAAGTTTTGTATAAGACCTTTTACTTGTTTTTCCACTGTAATATTTAGCTTAATTTTGTTAGGTTTTAAGTGGTTTCTTTTACCTTGTTCTAGTATGTTCTATCAGGTTAAAGTCTTGGGTAACTCTGGTTTAGTCCTAATCGGGGTTACTGGCGGTGATACCTCCAAGGTAAGTAAGGGAGGGTTATAGGAATGTTAAGTGAATTATATAGAGTAATGACCTATTTTAGAAAGTTTTACATTAAATAAGGGAAGGATTAGAGGTGGCAATGGGTCGGGTTCGGGTTGGATGGAGGATGATTGATAGCTTGCATTTAGGTAGTGTTTAGGATGCATATTTATGTTTATTTTGCATGGTTTTAGCTTAGTTTAGTCTAGTTCTCAAGTTTTTAAGTTTTTTAGGAAATTCGGGTTTTACGCTTGTTTTGTTCGGTTTTGCATATCTTTAGGCAAACAAGCATGGACGAGATGGATCTTAGAGGACTATGGTGAAGTTTAGGGAAGCTTAGAGTGATACAAGTGAAGATTAGAAGAGCTAAGGCCCAAGAGCTTGTGTGAAAAAAGAAGCTTAAACCCGGGCTATGGATTAGCGTTGTTGTTTCGACACCTCTATCTTGCAATGCTTGGTTTGGGAGCTATAGTGCTCGGATGAGGCTCAATTTGGTATCACTGAAAAGCTAATTCAACGATCTACAATTTTTTTTTACTCCAAGTCCAAATTCCAACTCCAAGTGGGTCAAAATAGCCTCTGAAGTGACGCCTGAATGCTGAACTGAGACAATTGCGCGGGTTAGCATGCTAGAGGCAATTGCGCGGGTTAGCATGCTAAAAGCGCGAGTTGCAACCCGAGCAATTCCAACTGAATGCACATTGCGCAAGATGGCAGATTGTGTAGCCAAGAAATTGGCAACCCGAGCAATCGGGACTTGTACGCGGACGATCATGGGCCGATATTTGGGCTTGATTTGTGGGCTCGGGTTATATCTTCCGAGTTTATGCTTTAAAGATAGAATGTTGAGGGTTATTTTAGAAGACATATATAAACCTTATGTTAGTTTATTTTAAGAGAACTTTGATCATAACTTTTGGAGGCTAGGGTTTTTCTCTCTAGAGGCAGACTTTGAACCTCTTGTGAGTTTGTTTTTTCAATTTAATTATGCATTGCTAAATTTATTGTGTTTGGCTAGTTATTGAAGTCACGATTTGCATATAGTTGTGAGGCTTGATTGATTCTCAACAAACTTGAATAGAGTTTATTCTCTATGCTTAATTGAATCTAAACTAGGGTTTTGTTAGATTGATCACCTAATTGAATTTCTAGTTATAACTGAATCTTATTAATTACCGGACGGAGTTAATTTGATCAAGAATATACTTTAATCAATTTAGTACCGGTTGGACTAGTTGGTTATAAAAGGGAATAAATTACAAGTCACTTAGATGTTTGGTTGCTCTAAGTGTTTGTTTCTATTGATAACTTGAATCGTTATGATGTTGTTTAATTGAATCTAGAAGGTCCTCTAGGTTGTTAGATGATTAGGGTTGTTAGACTGGTAGTTCTATCAACTAAATATGAAGTTTGGGTTTTAACCCTTAGTAGGGTCATTATCCACAATAGATTATTCAAGTGAGAAGAGAATCAAGAGAATCGATGATCAACAAAGCAATGTCATGATGGATTTAACTAGTTGAACACGCTTGTCTCTTACTGATTTAAATCATTTTTTGCATTTATATTTGCTTTTATTTTGCATGTTAGATTAGACTTTCATTCTAAAACCCCCCATTGGTTACTTGGCATACAAGTAATAACACAAATACACAAGTCCTTGTGGGATCGACCTTACTTGTCGCTCTATTGAGTTGGTAAAGTTAAGGTTTCTTTGATAGGTATTAATGACCACTGAAAATACCTCATCGATGATCCATGTCCATCCGCTAGCCAATGCAGGCGCATCCATTCGTCATCCGTCGAGAGATTTGGGTGGGTCGGTCGTCCATGAATGATTGAAAAATATAATTATATATAACAAATGATGTGCATTTAGAATAATTTAACACATGTAGACATGTAGTACAGAAGTCTCGTTATTATATCAAATAATAATATTATATAAATATAATATAAGAAGAAATTCAAAATGCATAAGCAATATTTAAATGCAAAATTGGAGCAATAACTACAAATTAAAATTTAATATTAGTAATTTTTATACATATCTAACAGAATTATATATATATATAATTCGGGTGTATCGGGTCGGGTGGATGGGTGAAGGGCCTTCATCCATGCCTATCCATTACCCTACTTTATTCGGATTTTCACCCGCTTTTCCGGGTCGGATGAGTCGACTTTTCATCGGGTACGACTGAGATTGGCATCCTTCCGAATAAATGACTTACATTATAAAACATCTCTTAGAGCTAGAAACAACTTTACATTATGAAACACCTTTTAAATGTAAAAACAATGTACATTATGAAACAGAAGGAGTATTCAATAAATATTTATTCTTACCGTGTCAAAAAAAATCAATTAATCTGACAAAAATAAATAATTTTGACGGAAGCGGCCAAGTTAAATACCACCGCCGCTACCTGGCGCTCTCTTAACGCTGCCGCAGTTTTTCTCCCAATCCCTCGACCCTCATTCTGCTCACTCCAATCCACCGCCGCCCGCTCATCTCACTGATCTCTTCATGGGCAGCAGTGGCGGATCCAGGATGGTTTGGATGGGGGGCAAACATTGATCCAGGAACGTTTGGATCATTTGTCGGGCTGACTGCTAATGGCTTTGGGTTTAGCTAAATGGTGGATCTGGGTAGCGGGTTTGACGAAGTCAGCTCGAGTGGTGCGGGTTGTGTGACTGAACGCTCGCTCGAGCGAGAGCTCTTGAGTCTCGGTTTCAATGAAAAAACTTTTTTCTGTGTAATTGGGTGCGTGACCATGAATCTAGCTAAAAGCTAATATACATATATCATCCTATATAAAAAACGTGAGAGAGATTAGAATGAAAAAGAATGCAATTGTATTAATTGTATTCAATCTGTTTAGAAAGGAAATGTGAGTTCTTATACAAACTACAGTACTGAACCAACTACTATGAGTAAATTAAGGGTATGATTTGTCTATTTCTAAAGATAAGCTCTCATATTATAGATAGATAATTGAGATATTATCTTGGGAGATATAGAACGCTAAATAGATGGATTTATATGTTAATATCCTCAATTATTTGATATATATATATATATATATATATATATATATATATAAATTTCTAAAATTTCTCCATAATATCTCAACCCCCTCTCTTCATATATTGAGTTTCCAAATTTTCAAAACCTCAACCTCCGTTCAGACTCAGAAGGTATATCCGTGAAGCTCTCCTCCAAGATGAGACGAACCCCGAGGGGGAGAAATTGGACGTGAAATTGTGGATCGAATCGAAAAAGCTATGGCAAATTAATAGGCCGTCGATTTTCAGCCGAATCTCATATTTCACCATGAACGTCGTCACCGCAGTCTTTGTCGGCCTCCTTGGAGATCTCGACCTCGCCGCTATGACCATCACCAATACAATCATCCTCAGTTTCAATTTCGGCCTCCTGGTGGTACCAAAAACCCCTAAATCCCTTACTTCCATATATTTTAATTTATATAATATTGTGTTCTAAATTTGTCTTCCGTATACGTATGTACGTAGCATTCACTTTTTTTTCCTCATTTTGATATTACGTGGCTAGTATTAAACTTATAGATATTTTTATTGAGTATAGTTATCTCTGGCCATTGTGTTTCGATCGAGAATGAAGGTTCCTGATAAATTTATTTATTTATTTTGTCATATACAAAAATGGGGACTATATATGATTCATGTTAGAATTTTTGATACAACATGCTTTCAACATATTTTAAAGGAAACTTGCATTTAACCACCCTTTATTTTACACTTGTTGCAATTAACCACTCTTTATATTTTTTTCTACACTTAATCACCCCTTATTTGTAATTATGTGCATTTAACCACCCATTTTGACCAAAAACGCCGTTTTCTCCGTTAAGTAAAGTAAATTACGTCTTTTCCTTTCTTTTTAAATTTTATTTATAATAAATAAATAAAGAAAAAACCATAATTGACACTTTCAAGTTTCAATACGCCGATCGATTTTTGCAACCCTGGCTTAATTTCCTCCATCCAATGGCGAAGAAGAACCACGACTTCGCCGATGCAAAGACCATGGGTTTTGGATCTTATTCCGACGACTTTGAGCGCCCCATGAGTCGGTCGTGTCTAAGTTGATGGACAACGACTCGAGATTCAAAAGGTTGAAATGTAGGCCGAAATCTAATGATAATGACATTCCAAGCTCAATTTATTCCTAAATTCTTTTATTTATTGTAAATAAAATTAAAAAAAGGGCAAAATGTGATTTACTTTAATTTAACGAAAAAAATAACGTTTTTATCAAAATGGGTGGTTAAATGCACATATTTACAAATAAGGGGTGGTTAAGTGTAGAAAAAAATATAAAGGGTGGTTAATTGCAATAAGTGTAAAATAAAGGGTGGTTAAATGCAATTTGCCCTATTTTAAATACTCAAATTCGCACATCCAATCTTCACATAATTTTATTTGTTTTCAGGGTGAGTATTTAAATCCCTCAACCATTCAGAGACAAAGAAGAACTACCAAGTCAACTAAGATGTTCGAGATTATGTACCTAATATTCGCGTATATTGTATACATAGTCGAACTCTTTTGTACACATGTTCAAAACTCTGAAGTTAATATTCAAATATATTGTGTACATGTTCGAGATTTTGTAATTAATATTCAAATATTGTATACATATATATTCGAATTCTTTTCACATATGTTCAAAATTGTGAGATTAATATTCAGGTATATTGCGTTCATATTCGAGTAATTTTGTACACATATTCAAAAATGTGATGTTCAGATATATTGTGTACATGTTCGAGATTTTTTACTTAATATTCATATATATTATGTACATATTTGAGTTCTTTAATACACATATTCAAAATTGTGAAGTTAATATTCAAATATATTGCGTCAATATTCGAGTTATTTTGTACGCATTTTTAAAACTATAAAGTTCAAATATATTGGGTACAGATTCGAAATTTTGTACTTAATATTCAAATATATTATATACATAGCCGAGTTATTTTATACACATCTTCAAAATTATGAAGTTAATATTCAGATATATTTTGTACATATTCGAATTATTTTGTACACATGTTCAAAATTGTGAAGTTAATATTCGAGTTATTTTACAAAATTGTGAAGTTAATATTCGAGTTATTTTGTACAAATGTTCAAAATTACGAAGTTCAGATATATTGTATAAATGTTCGATATTTTGTACTTAATATTCAGATATTTTATATAAACATTCGAGTTATGTGTAGTAAAAAAACAATCGTATTTTATAATCTCCTACTTTTTTTATTTTTAAATATGACAATTATCTCCAAAATTTTAGTAACAAAATAATCCTAGTTAATTTTGGAAATCAGGTTTGAGTTTTAAAATCACGTCATTTACAAATCTGCAAATCAATTTTGTTTTTTTTATAGATTTTTTAATTCAGCCTCCTTAAATTTCGGACCTTCCTTTTTAATTTCAATCAGATAATTCTCTCCCTAAATCTACTATATATATAAAAGCAATAAGGTTTGGAGCCTTCTCATTACGCCACCTAGGATTTCGCCACATGTCGATCCTATATTAAGTCACCTCATATTTTTACACGTGTTATTTTATTATAATTTAGATGTTTTTATAAATATTCCATGTCATAGTCCACATATAAATTTTTTTCCATATCACTCATATATTATGTACATATCATACTGCCACATAATCTATAAATATCAATCAATTTTTTAATTTTTTTATATTGGATTACAATGTTTTTTTGGAAATTTATTTACATATTAAAATATTTTTTACCATATATTTATGATCCTAATAACTCTCCAATATAATCTACCAAAAAAACTCATATAAATATAAACCGAGATCTTATCCTATAATATAAATATGTAGCGAGATCTTATCATATAATATATACCGAGATCTTATCCTATAATATGTCAAGTCAATTTTATTTGCCAATCCATATTAAATGTCTCATTATTTTCATTTTTGTTATCAAAATCTTTAATTTAGAGTCATGCTTTTTTTTTACAATTTATATAAATCACCAATTCACAATTATTATTTATATTATATTATTATTTATTAATATCTTTTTTATAGTATATCTAAAAAAATATCGATTCGTAGTCGTGCAGGGCACGACGGGACAACTAGTAAAATATAATGGACCGTCAAATCTCACCCTTAAATTATCCTCCCCTATATATATATATATTATTTTATTCAAATATTTTTTTGGATGTATAAAATTGTGATGTATAATTACAGTTTTTATTATTATTCTTTTCATATTATAATTACTTATAAAATATCTATCAAAAAAATTACTTATAGATTATTAATCCATTAAACTTTAAGGTATTAGACCGAAATATAAAAAAAATTATCTACCAAATGTTAATTGAGAAGAGAAGGAAGAGCCAAAAAAAGGTAAAAGATGATTATAAAAAAGGACACATGTTATCACATGATTGGGCACTGTATTGATATCAAAGAGAGATCCCGACTGCTAGGATTGGGTTTTTGCCTTTTTTTTTCTTATTTTTTTTTATCTGCCCTGAATTATAAAAAAAAAGGCATTTATTAAAAACGACGTCGTCCAATTAACTTCTTCGTCTTCCTCCATTCCAGCGAGTTCCTTCGACAGTTCCACACTTCCACCTAATTGTTCAATTACCGTCTGCCGCCGCCTGTGCCATCGCCCCTCAGACCTTTATCCCCAATCGATTCCCCATTCTTGCCCTCTCGTTCCCAGCCCCGGTGCCCCGCTCCACCCATTTCTGCCCCTCAATCCTGGTGCACCCTGTAGAATTCTCCGGCGAACGGGGGCAGTTGCCCACCCATGCACCCCCTAGATCCGCCGCTGATGGGCGGCTGCACTATTTAACCTAGAATCTCTCAAATTTACGCTAAGCCCTAACTGCTTCATCAGTTAGCAGTATACAGATTACGATCGAAGTTTATCCATTGATATGGCTCGCCGTCACGACAGTGAATCAAGCGATGGTTCTCCTGCGGAGAGGCGGAGTAGACATGACCGCAAAACGAGTTCCAGGTCCAAAAATCGCCGTAGTGATTCGTCGGATTCCGATCGAGAGACGAGGAGAGAAAGACCTAGACAGAGGGACGGCTTAGATAGGGTTAGAGATAGGGAGGATGATAGTAAGCGAGTAGAGAGGAAGAAAGAGAGCGCGAGAGAGCGGAGTCCAGAAAGAGGCGAGCGGCGAGAGAGGAGCGAATCTCGAGATCCGCTCTCGGAGGAGGAAGGCGAGGTGAGATACCAGATGGGAAGTGAACGAGAAGCAAGTGGAAAAGCCAGGGGCGAGCAACAAAAGAGGGATGATAGTCCTAGAGCTTCAGATGGAGAAGGAAAGGATGTGGAGAGAGAGAATCGGAAGCAAAGGAGGCACATTGACGAGGAGGATGGGGAGTTGGTTCCAGAGAGTAGAAAGAGGGATAGGAGACATAGGAACGGTCATAGAGAAAGGAAGCATGGCCATGGGTATTCAGAAGAAGATGAAAGAAGCAGGAGAGGAAAGGAGCGCAATGGGAAGTCCAGGAATGACGATAGACGAAGAGACGACCATGAACATCGCAGACGAGGGGATAGACATAGATCACCCAGAAGGCATAGGGAGAGGGAGGAGAAGGAGGACCGTCCTGAATCAAAGGAGAAGGAAAGTCACTGGAAGATTGATGAAGATGAAAAAGCACAAAAGCAACCCCCTGCAGTTGAATCAAACCCTGCTGGTGATGTGGCAACGCTAGGGAGAACTGGGGGAGTGTACATTCCTCCCTTTAAGCTTGCGCGGATGATGAAAGAAGTGGAGGACAAGAGTAGTCCAGAGTATCAGAGATTGACTTGGGATGCCCTGAGGAAGAGTATCAATGGTCTGGTTAACAAGGTCAATGCCACCAATATAAAGAATATTATCCCAGAGCTGTTCAGTGAGAATTTGATAAGGGGAAGAGGTCTATTTTGCAGAGCTGTTATGAAGTCACAGTTTGCCTCTCCTGGTTTCACAGATGTTTTTGCTGCATTGGTTGCTGTGGTTAACACTAAAATCCCTCAAATTGGAGATCTTCTCTTGAGGAGAATTGTCTTGCAGCTTAGAAGAGCATACAGGCGTAATGATAAGGTCAGTCACTTTGTGCAAAACATGTTACTTTGATATGCTCTTTTTGGTTATTTCTCAGATTGCCAAGTGTCTAACTTTGTTGTCTTTTGCAGCCTCAACTGCTTGCAGCTGTGAAGTTTGTTGCCCATCTTGTGAACCAGCATGTGGCTTATGAGCTGATAGCCTTAGAGCTGCTGACCATCCTGCTTGATCAGCCAACTGACGATAGCGTTGAAGTGGCTGTTGGCTTTGTTACTGAATCTGGGGCAATTCTCCAGGATCTTTCACCTAAGGGTTTGCATGGTGAGTATGCTTTGGAAATTCATAAAGCTCCTGCATTCTAAGTTCTGATTTTGAGTTCTAAGGCAATTGTAGTAAAATCACGTTACAAATATATATGGAGACCTTTTCTAATATGTAGACACTACTTATTAAACAGTACTGCAAGAAGAATCGGACTCGTTATGGTTTTCTTAATGAGCTTGGACAAGCTTTTGCAAATATAATGGAAGGAAAGTTGTACATGTAACCTTTAGCAGCTTTCCCTGACTTTAAAACATTGCTATGAGGGTATTGTGTTTCACGAGTTACTATAGGGGGTGAGCTGTGAGAGTAACAAGGATGTTTGTGTTATCTGGTACTGTGCTTAGTTAACTGCTTGTAGAGTTCACGCACTGATATAATAAGTTTTATGCAAATATTTTTGGTTGACTCTATAAGCATGCTGACAGAACAGACATGCATCTTAGTTGAACAGTTCCCATAAAACAATATCGGTTGCAAAAGCTAGATTGTAGATGGATGCAGTAACAGTAGCTAACTAGACCAATGTTCATTTAGATAAATGCAAGATATAGCACATCACCTTGTCGATAGCATGGGATGGATTTTGTACTGCAACATTATTTATAACCTGGACTTCAGGATCACATATGATCTGTTCATATGTTATATGTAACTTATGTGGATATAAGTTGCGTATAATGTGTGTGCAAGATGATAGTAATTTCCTTCCATTGTTATGCTTAGGCATTTGTTGTGGCTTTAATTTTCTATAAAGCACAATCGATAATTTTAAAGTAATATATTGAGGAGAAAATGCTTTTAGCTGTTTGTTTAGTATTTTATATTATCCAGATACAACAACATTATCCCTAAATGGTCCCATCAAGGCGAGTTCTAGTGATTTATTTTATCTGTATATACATTGTTTTTGCTGATGAAGGTCCTAGAAGTTTTTATTATAGCTTATTAGCTTTTGCCTTGAACTTCTGTTATACATTAAAATTTGAGATATGCAATTTTCCATTTTAAATTGGTATGTTAATTGGATTGTCATGTTACAGGTATATTTGAGCGATTTCGTGGAATTCTCCATGAAGGAGAAATAGACAAACGGGTGCAGTTTCTTATTGAAGGTCTATTTGCTATCCGCAAAGCCAAGTTCCAGGTTTGTTGCTTTGAACTCCTTCCTCCCCTATCCCTTCTAGCTACATATTTTATTGATAGGTTTTAGAAATGTAGTTACAGTGTTCTGTGAATTGTTTATTACTCTTCACTTGGATATATGCATATTGAATGGTGTTTTGCTGAACGCTTGCAAAGTTATGCTGTATTCTACCTACATGATTATGATCATCTGAAATCTCTGGGCTGTTTCTTCACTTTGAAGTGCCCAGAATTTTTGAAGGAGTTATCCTTGGCATTTTCTAGAGCAACTTAGGCCCATTCTTAGGTGTCAAAAAAGTTAAAAGATCCATTCAAAATGTATAGATTGATTGTTTGAAATAGAAATTCGTTATACTGCTGAAGATATATTGTATGATTGTTTGAGATATACGTATAGGGTAAATGTCATTGAGAGTCCTTAACTCTAATCATTTTCGAGTCCTCAATGTTCATTTCCTTCTATTAAAGTTAGTTTATTTGAAAATTTGTTTCCATTTTAATTTATAGTCTTGGTCAAAAGGTAGATTACTATATATAGAGAATACAAATCTAACTATCCATTTATGACACAGCTTAAGGGCAAACTATATCAATTTTGGTGCATTCTAACTAGATTCAGTTATCATTGTCAAATAGCTGAATTTTAGTTTTCCTTGGGTCTTCCGGGCAATGATAATACTTGGGCCTTCTTCATACACCCTCACATCATGCACCCCCACCCCCACCCCCACCCCCACCCCCACCCCCAAGATCCTGCCTGAGGCGGGTTAACACTGGGTTGATGTTGCTGCCCTTGTTGCGTAAGTGCAAACTAATGAAAGACGAGTATTGATACAAAACTAATGAGTAATTGGACTTCAATAGGAAAAAATTAAGGTTATGCACTTGTTTAGGTCGTTAGACAAGGGTTACAAACCGGTCAATGCAATCTACCTTATAGTTGTTTGCATGTGTGTTCTTTGGTGTTTCAATATTATAGCTTTCCCTTCAATCAGATTATTGATCATTTTCTTGGCAGGGTTACCCGGCTATTCGGCCCGAACTGGATCTTGTGGAGCCAGAAGATCAGTTGACCCATGAAATATCAATCATAGATGAGGATATTGATCAAGAGATTTCTCTAGGTATTTGGTCTTCCTTCTCATAGCCCTGAATTTGATGTAGCAATTTTTCTAGTTTGTGACAGTCAGGTGCTAACTTATTTTGATGTTATACTTTCAGATATTTTCAGGCCAGATCCAGACTACTTGGAAAACGAGAAGAAATACGAAGTATTGAAAAAATCTATACTTGGTGATGAGTCGGAGGAAGATGCAGGTTCAGATGGAGGATCTGATTCAGATGGTGAGGATGAGGATGAAGACGAAGAAGATGAGGATGATGAGGAGCGAATGGAGATAAATGACCAGACTGAGACAAATCTTGTGAATCTCCGAAGAACCATATATTTGACAATCATGTCCAGTGTGGACTTTGAAGAAGCTGGACACAAGCTGTTAAAAATCAAACTTGAGCCAGGACAAGAGGTAAGGCCCCTCAGTTACTAGTTACTACTTTTGTATTGAGCTTTTCTTAAATTTCTGCATAGGCTATCAACTGCCAATGGCATTCTGTGGATGTGGATTTTACTGGTTTCTTGCTGCCTGCTCACACTATCATTTATTTCGTGCAGTTGCTTAACACCTTCACTGTTATAACTTAATTTCGACATAGGTTGAGCTCTGAGATGTGTACATATTTGTAAAAAAGCCTTTATATCTAAAAAAATTGCTTTAAAGAGGAGCATGCGAGGGATTGCTAGGCTTCGTAACACGTGGTTAGAACTCAGCTGCAAGTGAAATTCTTTTATTTTGACAGGTTTAGGGCCCGTTTGGTGTAAGAGTATGGAAAGGAAACAAAATTTATATGGAAGAGTGGTGATGATCCTCTTTTTTTTGTGTCTAGAGAGAGGGAGAAGGGAAATGATTAGAGGAGAATAGGGGATATGCTTACCCCATGTCAAAATGAAGGAAAGGGATGAGGAGAGTTAACTCAAATTTAAATGAAAATTGGGAGAAAGGGGGTAATGGTTACCACTTGTATCAATGAATCATAAACTAAAAATAGGCTAGATACATTTCCTTAACCATTTCCTTTCCACATTTAAAACCAAACGGGCCCTTAGTTGTCTCTAAGAAGAATTCTTTGTTGGTTTTGGATCGAAAGGTGTTAACTATAACTAGCTGAACACATGCAATTCCTTTGAAGACAGTGCAGTGGTGATTGTAGTACAAATCTATGCCAATGACAGCTTAATGGCTTTATATATAGGGGAAAGAACTGACTGAATTTTATGTGCACACTGGGACAGAGACTCTTAATAGGAGAAAATTGATCGTTTCTCCAAACTACCTTCTGGATCTGGCCTGAAAATATTCATTACGATTTACACTGTATAGAATTTGAATTCTTGGGTCGCAGGGAGAAGAATATTCTAATCTGAATAACAATGTGGTTTGACATTTGGTTTGTAGGCTACTAGGCTGTGTATAGAATTACATCCTTCAATGTGAGTGTCCCTCCCCCTTGTGAAATAAGTTTCCCCAAGTGAAAGTTTCAGGTGGTAAATTGGATAAAACTCAAGACTCTATATTTAGCATTGATGGACTAGTTTGTACACCACTAATTGAAAGTCATCAATCTCTTACTGCATTATGATTGATTAGCAGATTTATGTCTTTTATTTACTTTTAAACCCCTGCCTTGTATTTGGTTTTTTTTCCCAATTCCTACTAGTTTACTCGCAGTATATGCTTTTCTGAAAATTCGCACATTTCTCATTTACTGCTCTGCTGAAGCCTATGTTGGTTTATGTATTCATCATCTGTAACCTTGTGAAATTAATTTTTATAATTTTGCGAATGCAGATGGAACTCTGTATCATGTTGCTGGAGTGTTGCAGTCAGGAGAGAACCTATCTGCGTTACTACGGTCTTCTAGGTCAACGCTTTTGCATGATCAACAAAATCCACCAAGACAATTTTGAAACATGCTTCGTCCAGCAATATTCAATGATCCATCGACTTGAGACCAACAAACTACGGAATGTGGCCAAGTTTTTTGCCCACCTGCTTGGCACAGATGCTCTTCCTTGGCATGTACTTTCTTACATACGGTTGACTGAGGAGGATACAACATCATCTTCTCGTATTTTTATCAAAATCCTATTTCAGGTACTATAAATTCACCTAGTTTTCATTTGAAAATTCTCTAGTTTTATTTTCATGGACAGGGTCTAAAATTTAATGTGCCTTTGTGCAGGAATTGTCTGAGCATTTGGGCATCCGCTTGCTCAATGAGCGGTTGAATGACCCATCTATGCAAGATTCTTTCGAGTCAATTTTCCCAAGAGATAATCCGAGGAACACAAGATTTGCCATCAACTTTTTCACTTCTATTGGTCTTGGTGGAATTACAGAGAATCTGAGAGAGTACTTGAAGAACATGCCTAGAATTATAATGCAGCAGCAACAGGAAGTGTGTGAAGAAGAATCAGGATCTGAGTCAGGGTCGTCATCTGGTTCAGAATCATCAAGCTCTGAATCGGAGTCTTCTTCATCAAGCTCAGAAGAGAGTGATAGGGAGAAACGGAGAAAGAAGAGACGTTAGAGCATGTTTTCTTAGATCCATCCCTTCCTTTTTTGTTTTAAATGTGTTAGATGTTAAATACCAGTAACTTGGCTTCTTGTAAAATTTACATGTTCTCAACAATCTTTCCCTAGGCTTTTAAACTGATTTTGATGGATCCAGTGTGTTGATGCATGCTAACGTTGGCTGCCCCCATTGTACACTCTGAAATGCAACTGCACTTTGGTAATTTTGTTTTCGTGTCATCTTAAATTCCATGCCCAACTCTCACTAAAATGTTTCTGAATCTAATTACTCTCGTCTTTTTTTAACCTTTTCGCTATCAAATCTCAAATAAAGTTTACTTGATTCAACTAGCATTGTAAAAATGTGACGCTTTTTTTTCTTAGGTGTCTTAGATGTTCAACACCACACCAGTAAGTCAGTAACACAACCAGGTTAATTTGTAAAGTTAGAATCTCCTTAATATTATCTCTTCCTATTTCCTTATTAATTATTATGACAGCATAATGTTTAGTTTCCACTTTCGATGTTGAATGGTGCTAAGATGGCCCGTGTGTGTATAAAATTGGCAATCTCTTTTTCAATGTCACATGTGGAAATTCTAGGACACACGTAGTATTACAATTGAGAAAAATACCAAAACAATCCTCATTTCAATCTATTATTCCAATAATATACCCCAGTCTAATTTGTTTTCCTAAAATATATCTTCTTATTTGTACGTACTAAAATACCCTTTATTTTTAGTAAATAAAAAAATAATTCCTTTTCACTATTCTTTCCATTGCCAAAACCTGGACGTACACCGAGAGCATAACTTTCCAGTTGCCACCAAAACTTGCAAAACTGTTAGGCAAGAGCCAAGAGCGCACTCGAACACGGAACACCGATCCACCGAAAGCACTCACTGAACTTGCCACCAGAACTTACACAACACTTTTCGAGTTTTCGGTGAGAGCAACGTATGAACACCGATCCCCCAGACTTGCCACCCCGATCCCGCAATTCACCGTGTGCCCCGCAACTATTCGGCATCCAAGTTTCAATGATATTAGTTTAGTGTTTGCAAGCAATTGTGTAATTTTATAACTTTTATGTAAAGAGTTTTTGTTGCATTACTATACAATAATTATTTATGTAACAAAATACATTAATTAGTTACACAAAATTTACCATAACATTGTTTACAAAAAATAACCTAAATTTAAATAATAAAATACAAAAATTAGTTAACAAAAAATTATCCTAAATAAATTTATGTAACAAAATTAACCTACATGAATTAATTTACACAAATTTAACCTACAAGAATTTATGTAACAAAATATATGAATTAGTTTACACAAAATTAAGCTACATGAATTAGTTTACACAAATTTAACTTACAAGAATTTATGTAACAAAATTAACAAACAACATTAACCTATATAAATTAGTTTACACAAAAATTAATCTAAACAATTTTTTATGTAATAAAATTAATGTAACAAAAATTAACACAAATGAATTAGTTTATACAAATTTAACCTACACAAGAATTTATGTAACAAAATATATGAATCGGTTTACACAAAATTAGCTTAAATGAATATTTATGTAACACAATTAATGTAACAAAATTAATCTACATAAATTAGTTTACACAAATTTAACTTACAAAAATTTGTTTTAAAAAATTAACCTATCTAGATTAGTTTACATAAAATTAACATGAATAAATTTTTATGTAAAAAAATTAATCTACATAAATTGGTTTACACAAATTTAACTTACAAAATTTATTTTTAAAAATTAACCTATGTAGATTAGTTTACAGAAATTTAACATACAAGATTTTATGTAATAAAATTAATGTAACAAAATTAACCTACATAAATTAGTTTACACATTAACCTACATAAATTTATGTAACAAAATTAATGTAACAAATTAACCTACATAAATTATTTTACACAATATTAGTCTACATAAAATTACTGTGCATACAAGTTTAAATATTAAAACCCTAGTATATTTTATGTAACGAAGGGAAAAAAAATCTAATTAACGTGGGTTGTGAGAACTCCAACAATGGTGGCTGGATCGGTGGTGGCCGGCGCGCGAGGGCCGATCGGCAATAGTGGGCTACTGGGCTGCGATTTGGTGGTGTCGCAAGAGGCCCGATCGGCGGTGCAAGGAGGTGGCCGGCGCAAGGAGGCCCGGTCGGTGTGTTGTCTTTACGCTAATTAATGGTGGTGAATTATGGTGGTGCTAATTAATGTAAGGAGAACTGTAACGCTAGCCGAATCTATGGCTGTGCAAGGAGAACTGTAAAGAGGAAGTTAGAGAATGTTAATTAGCGTAAATTTGATTGGTAGGGATAAGGGTATTATAGTCCTATTATCTGTAAGGGGTTACTATTGGAAAACAAAAGAGGTAAGGGTATATTTATGGCATTAAAAATTGAAATTAGGTTAGTTATGTCTTTTCCTCAATTACAATTTCCATCTGTTCAGCATACATGATCAATCGATCACATCATACAGATGCGGTTTTAAGAGGGGTGATGATAAAGTAATTTATTAACTCAAAATATATTGTTTTCTTCCTCTTTATGATGGTGTGACACAACACAGCAATTACGTGTTATGGGATCTTCAATCTTTGGAAATTGGAAGATGCAAACACTAATAATTCGAGTACAAGGCAACAAGTAAAATTGATGCCATCATCATTCAGGCATCAGCATTTCCCAAGAGGCTTTCCACAGAGACAAGAGTTGTGGATAAAACAAGAGGCCTGGAGATGGTCAAACATCGGCCCATCAGGTATTTTCCCACATAACCTGTTATAGCTCATGTCCAAATGCCCAATATACGATACCGACGTGATGGACTTCGGAATTGGCCCAGTAAGCTTATTATGGGCCAAGTCCAGTAAAATGAAGTACGACCTCGGCCCAAAAGCATCCGGAATTCTCCCTTCCAAGGCGTTCATGCTCAAGTTGAGCATGCTCACACTCGATCTGAGCAGACTCGGAGGTACTTGCCCCGTAATCAGGTTCCCATCCAAGCTCAAAGTAGATATCACCGGCAATTTGTGGAAGATATCGGGAAGGTGACCGGAGATCCGGTTCATGGAGAGATCCAGATCACTGATCCGGTTCAAGTTGGACACAGAACCAGGTATTTCCCCTGAAATCCGGTTTCCGCTCAACAGAGCCCGGCTCAGCATCCTCAGCCGTCCGATTTGGCTCGGAATCACCCCGTCAATCTTGTTGTTCCTGAGGTCGAGGTGCTTTAGATGCTGGAGGTTGACAATGGATTGGGGAATCGGCCCGGTCAGGCTGTTATCGGCGAGGTTGAGAACTGCGAGCTGGCTCAACCGTCCGATCTTGGCCGCAATGCGGCCGGCGATCCGGTTTCCGGCGAGGTCGAGGAATCGGAGGGAAGGGAGGTGAGTGGCGAGACACGTTGGGATTCCGCCGGAGATTCCCTTCCAGTCGGAAAGCGTGAGGCCGGAGAGACGGTCGAGCTTACAGATCTCGGAGGAGATCGAACCGGTCATGAACCCGGTTCGGTGGGCCTTTTGGAAGATCGGTTCCTCGGATACTCCACGGAGGGCTATATCAGCGACTCGGTGGGTAGTGTGGTCGCAGGTGACTCCGTACCAGTTGTTGCAGCAATCCGGTCCGGTCCAGGATTTAAAGATGCCGATGTAGGGCTCGTGAAGGGCTGCCCGGAACGCCAGGAGTGCTGCCCGGTCGGACGGCGGGCAGGCTTTCGCCGCCGTGAAGAACGCCACAAGGGCGGTGGCGATGATGTAGTAGGAGTAATGTGAAGGAGCCATGTGCTTAATTTGTAGTGGGAGAGTAATGTGGAGGAGCGGCTTCTCTGGCCGGTTCATATATATATAGTAAGCTAAATTGTGTAATTTCTTCCATGCACGTTTGGCCGTGTATATTTTGCAACATCATAGAATTCATTGCTTGAATTTTATTTATTTATTTTTTGTAGAAATTGCTTAATTTTTTAAAAAATTTACTAGATCTAATGAGAAGTGTCGGATAAAGGTTCTTTTTACAAGTTTGAAAATGTTTAGTTTTCATGACTTACTTGATCGCAGTATCATTATAACTTTACAAATTAAGCAACCTGGGGAAACTGCCCTCTCTCCGTGTTTTGTGTGATTCATATAAGAACAGATCATATGCGAGTTGACTTTTCTGTGATTCATATATAATATGTCATTATAATTTTACAAATTAAGAAAGCCACATGGGGAAATTGCCTTCTCTCCGTGTTTTCATCCAATTCAATTCAAAGAAAATGTATTTTTATGATTAATATCAGGTTAATTGATTGACATCACATGCAATAACTAATTGGATATCTTATAAACGTATAATATGGCTGACACAAGAGCATAACGAGTTGCGTGTATGTGCTGCAAAAAAGGTTCACAAAATTGTTACACTGGCATAATTTTGATCCCAAAATTGCTGGAGAAGAGATCGAGTAGAGCGTCATTCTTCCACGATTATATTGTTGAGATTATTTGAGCGGTACGTAATCGAGGATTAATTAACAAAGTGTTAAATAAAGGTTTGGATTCTCTGTCCTCCCAACTTGTTCCCCTTATCTATCCCCTTTGTATTTGTTGATTAAATGAACTAAAATTCAATTCTTTTTTTTATTTTTATTTAGAAAATCCATACCCATCAAAAAAGTTGTGTATTCATAAATACAAAGGGGACACACAAGGGAACATAGAGAATCTCAGTCGGTTAAAGGTGGCCTTTGTATTCGTTACTCAGTTGCGAGTAGGCCGAACGAGAAGATCCAAGATACATGGATGCAGGGGCGTAGCCAGGAGTCTGACTGAGTGGGGGCTAAATCGGACCCGGTCCAATTAACCCTAAACAAACTCAAAACACTTAAATAATCGGAATTAGAACTAACACCTGTATTCTAAAAATTAATGAAAAATATATGGTATTTTTCAACCTGAAGTAGCATTAGAATTCTCTCAAGACCATAAGTGATCTCCATAGAAACAAGCAACAGTTGAATACCACCAGCCTGAAGCAAAAACATGTAATGTCAACAATTATGATTGAGTATTATGGATAAAGAAAGGAAAAATAGTTGTAGATCGATAATGTGTATATAACTGGAGAAATTTAGATATGAAATTCAAGCTAACAATAACAAAACATGTAAGCTATTCAATCTTTCCTCACTTTCACAATTCACAACCAAAAAAATTCGAATCTGACCAAACCCTAAACACCCAAAAACTCCAAATCTGAATTGGGGCTAAATTCAATCTAAAAATTTACCATAAACCCTAAACACCCAAAATTTCGAATCTGACATTCTAACCTTGTGTGCTCGTTGGACGCTTGGAGGACCGCCGCCGGTGAAGCCGCGAAGGGAGACGGACTGTTGAACGCCTGGACTGCCGGAGTCGTTGCCTCGTTGGTCAAGCCGAGAAGGGCGACAGTGTTGCCTCGCTGTCGCTAGACGCCTGGTCGCCTGGAGAGGACGAGGATGAAGGGCGACGTGCGACGGCTTGGACGAAGACGAGTGGGACGAAGGGAGCCTGGAGAGGAGGACGACACTGAAGGAGGCAAAAATGTTTGGAGGAGGCGCATGATTTTGAACGAGGAACCTGCCTAGGGTAATTTTTTTTTAAAGAGTCAGTGGGGGCTACAGCCCCCACTGGGCACTGAATAGCTCCGCCCCTGCATGGATGGGCCTTGTAGAAATAAATGGGCCACATTACAACGGAAGATGTCTATCAATATCATTACAAGACCATTATGCATAACTGTATAACACACCGAAAATAATAATAAAACACAAAAGAAAATTAGGAAAATTCTGGTATCCCTCAATTTGTTGCTTTTCCAGATGATACCAAAAAAACAAACATAATCTGCATATATACCTTCGAGTTTTTGTCCAATTCCGTCTCGTGCCCTTTCTTTCCTTTTCCTTCCATTTGCACATAATTCAGTCAGATTTTTTCTATGAAAGCAATAAAACTCAAAAGTCTGAAAAGTAGAATGATAAAGATGAGAGGTGCAACGCTCTAAAACCTAATATATCAAACTAAGTCTAAAAGTATCACTAAAAATACAACATTTCGAAATAAAGTTGATATAAAAAGAACCAATCAAAATAAAACATGTGGCAAGCAAGGGATTCCTTGATGTCAGCGGCAGCGGGCGTCGCAAGTACCAAAACGTCGTTCTTCACTCTGTCTTCAATTCAGCTTTAAAATCTGAAATAATATGCATCTTTGGTCTTCTCCTCCTAGTTGTAGAAAGTCTTCAAAACCACCTAAAAACCCACAAGATGACTTTTCCAACCTTGGTCAAGATCGCGGCTCAAGTGCTTGTTGTTCCCGCCTCGACCTTATCGGTAGAGCAAACATTTAGCGAAGGAGGACACGTCCTTGACGCAAAACGATCTAGTTTAAAGCCCGATGTCTTGGAAGCCCAAGTGTGCGTATGTGATTGGAGGAGGGCGGAAATTCGTCAACAAAAGGCGGAGGTATCCAAAACTTCCGATTTGGATGGCCAAGACGATGAGTCCCAATCCCAAAGCGCTTCGGATGGATCGACGTAGATGGTAAGCAAATCGGGGTTTCATATCGAAAGGTAATAGAACTACGTGGGCTTTGATTCCTCTATAACCCTGAGAGGATATGTAGGTAACTTAATTTTAAGTCCAAGCCCTTTAATTATCCAATTTTTTTTTGTTTTGAAGAACAAGCCTTAATCGCCTATTCGCCTTAGTCCAATTTCCAAGCTCGGTTTTGGGCCAAAATTAAAATCGCGACCGCGAGTCTCAGGACGCGGTCGCGGAATGGGCAACCACGATCGCGTCCCTCAGGCCGCGGTCGCGGGTTTGGACTTTGTTCAAAAAAACAGAGGTTCTGTTTTTTGTGACCGTGATCGCGGCACCCAAAACGCGATCGCGGGGTGTGTGTATACCACGATCGCGGCGTGGCTGAGATTATTTTCTTAATTTTTTTTAAAAAAAAATGCGGAACCGGGAGAAACCGGCACTGGAACCGGCGGAAATCGGAACTGGAAAACCGGCCCATGCCCGATCCATGTTAGGGGGAATCGGAACCGCCGGTTTGCAAACCGGACCCAGGTCTAGCGCCTCATATTGCACATAAGGGCCGTGTTTCATGTGATTCAGAGCAACCCCAAGAGTCTCTCCAAAACTTTCTCCAAAATGGAGAAACAAGAGACATATTTTTCAAAAAAATATTGATCAAACTCCAACAACTTCCCTAATATGGAGAATACTACATTTATATTCTCCAATAAAAAATCTAGATATCTTTCAAAAGAAAAAATAAATAAAAATATAGCAATGATTAGAGCATCTCCAAGAGATGCTCTACAAATTTCTCCAAAATGGGGAAGAAAGTCCCACATTCTTCAAAATTTTTATGTCCTAACTCCAACAAATTCTCCATTTTAAAGATTTATATTTTTATCATTATTATATTTATATATAAACTACTATTATAAATTTGAAATTGACCAATTGGGAGAAGACATGATTTAACATACAATTAATGCATTCTCTAAAAAAATTTAGGGATACCCCAAATTTAGAGAAATGGATTCAACTTTTGGAGATCTTCTCCAAAATGAAGAATGTAATGGAGAATTTGTTGGATCTTAAAATAGGTCCAGAATCCCCAAATACACCAAATTCAAGAATTTGGAGTATCTGTTGGAGATGCCCTTAGCTTTGGAGAAATTTGGAGATATCCCCAAATTTGGAGAATGTCACTCTTATTTTAGAGATTTTCCCCATTTTGGAGAAGCATATGGAGAATTTGTTGGGGCTGAAAAACACCCATAATCTCCAAATTTGAAATTTCCAAGAAAATGGAGCAACTGTTGAAGATGCCCTCACACTCTATAAATTACTACATTCATGCATGCCTTATAAAGATCTTTTTTTTTTGCGAAATGCATTCTGACCGCTCATAATATTATACCCGTTAAAAGTATTGCTATAAAAACTTTAAAGTTTTAATTTTTTTTACAATACAATTTTAATTTTTAATAATATTTATAAAACTTAAACATAGGTTAAAAAAACCAAATTAAATAATGCCCACATAGCTATCAACGTATAGTTGTCATATATTATATTCCCAAACTTTACTTGGTAGCCTTATGACCCAATAATCTAGGTAGGCAAGATTGCGTCCCACTTTGGCATGATTTTTACCTAATTAAGCAACCCTTAACAAAGGCTAGACCAGTTTTTAATAAACTTTGTTCTAATTAATTAATAATTAATGTGTTGGTTATCTAATTTGAACTCTTACTACGTTTCCGACTAGATTTTGCTATGTGTTACTGTTACACTTCATTGTTGTTAATGATGTACCTAATAATTACATCACTATATTTTTTAATCTATCA
The DNA here is from genome assembly GCA_964016875.1 of Fallopia convolvulus. Taxonomy (NCBI): domain Eukaryota; kingdom Viridiplantae; phylum Streptophyta; class Magnoliopsida; order Caryophyllales; family Polygonaceae; genus Fallopia; species Fallopia convolvulus. Next base: position 40,788,294 of record OZ024736.1, read on the forward strand.
AAATTTATTTTAACGAACATTATGAAATATGAAAACCAACCTTTGAGCGAGTCGTGGTCTCTCATCTATATAAATGTAGAAATGAATATATTTTGACTAAAATCATCCATCCTCCTAATATGCTAGCCCGTTAGCCCTAATTTTGTGATTGTATATCACTTATTTTTAAGATTTGAATTTAAGATACGGTCGGTTTTTTTTTCTTCTTAAAGTGACTTTGTAATATATACCGGGCTACCGGCCACGAATAAGCCAATAAAGTATGATTTTGGTACGTCAGTGCACTTAGAAGTATTCAGTTAAAAAAATACCACGTATTTAATTGTCCATCATTGACATATTGTTTTAATGAGACATGAAATAAATGAATATTAAGACTGAGCCCAACTAACCCGATTGAAATATATGCTAGTATAGTATGGTACATATATAATAACGTAGATGTGCTAGAATTCACCAATTCTTGGTGAGTTTGTGGTCCAACAAACAAGTCTGAAAGTTCCACATATGATACATTTATAATTTTATATGTAGCATGTCCCAATCTATGGCCACGGTATTTTGCTAGAAAAGTTGGCAGAACTTGTTATCTTTTCTCCTAACCAAAACCCTTTTCATCCATCTCCTTTACGTTTATTAAGAAAATCAAGAATATCTTTTTACATTATACCCGTGTGAGTTTTAGCCTAAAAATAGAATATATTATTGAATTTAATTCATTAAGTTATACAGTACTATTAAATTATGAAATGAACGGCGCTCCAAACGTACCAATTATACAACATATTTAATATTGGGCTTCGACCCAAGAGTTGCCTAAAAAATTAAATTGTGTACAACCCCTGCAGAAATGCACCAACAATACCAAAGTATTTTAAAGAATTTGCATTTATGAAATTCATCACTGGGTACTTTTTACATTTTTGAGTGGTAGAGGTCGATAGCACGTTGTTGGTCATTTATAATTTTATATGTAGCATTATCTTTTTTATCTTTCAAATAAACTTATGATTAAAACCTTAAATCCAAAAATCACCTGCTATCCTCTTATACAATATCATCATCCCTATCATTATCCCTTTTATTTATCATTGTTATCCATATTCCTTATCACACAAAAATAATTATAGAAAAAGAAAGTTCAAACAAAACAAGCGATTACCTACCCAAGAACACCACGGGCCGGGGCCCACCTAAATAGCAGATTACCTCTTCGGCCCTTTTCCGATCATCAAAAAAGTTTATAATTAATTATGCGTCGTTTTCAGGACGAGGCATCCGAAGGTCCGAAGAACAAAAAAATAGAAACGAAAGGTGGTAATTAAGCAAGAAAATAGAGAAATGGCACGCTTGATAAAATATCACAAATGTACGGGGGCAAGATCGTAAATGGAAAGGCGCATAATATCTGTTGTGTGCTTGAACCACTGTTAGTAGATTTCTGTATGCAATGCTGTGTTTTTCTCATTGGCTAACGAAACTGTCATCACATGGAAGCAGAAAAAAGAGAAATGGTGTTTTCTGCGTCTCGCGCACTCCTATAACTCATTATCCCACAGGCACAGCTGAAATCGGATTCTCTCATTTTCCGCCGATTTTTGTCCATCTCTTTGCTTGCTGATTTCTCATACCAAATTAAGATTCGATTCCTCCTGATATGGATTAATTCCAGCTCAATCTCTGCGATAAGGAGGCCAGTAAAATCGAATCCCTAGTATTTTTGTTCTTTCCTCTTTCTCCTTTACTTGTTAATTCAATGGATTCAGATCTTCAACACCAGCAATACCACCACCATTTCGAAGGCCTCCAGAGCCAATACCAACTCCCAAAACAGCAGATGAATTCCGGCGGCGGAGGAGGCGGCGGCGGCGGCCTCACGCGCTTCCGCTCCGCGCCTACCTCCTACCTCTCCTCCTTGATGGATCCCGCCCCTACCGGAGCCGGCGCCGGAGATATACCACAGCCTCGGCCTCTAAGTCCTGAAACAGAGTCCTTCCTCGCACGGTTTGTGCAGAGCGTCACAGACGCTGGAGAAGTAGGGTTTGGCGTCGAGACCGCTCCGGTAACCGGTTCTCTAACCGGACAACAACCGGATTTTCCGGTGACGGTGAAGCAGGAAACCGACCAGCAATTTCCGAATAACACCGGATACGACTCGTCGTCGGTGGCCTCTCATCAGACGATTCACCATAGCAGCAGCAAACCTCCGCTTGCCAGGCGCGGTAGCAATTCAATTGGGGGCTCCAGGTGCGGGATGGAAAGCAATTTTAGGGTTCCGAGCATGAATTACCTGCAAACGCCGATGAAGATGGAAACCGGCCGCGCCGGTGGCGGAAACGGTTCTAGTCTCACCAGGCACAGAAGCTCCCCTGCTGGGCTCTTTGACGACATTATCGTCGAAAACGGTAAGCTTACTACTTATGTTTGCTCTCGCTTTTAAAATTTTAATCATCTTATTTCCCGATTTGGAAACAAGACCACTCAAAAAGGGGGGAAGTGAATTAGGTCAACGATTCGATCTATTAATTACTATTGTCTTCGTAATAGAAATCCGATTGAGTGGATTTGGGGAAATCGCAGGGTATTTAGTGAACAGAGCAGCTGGAACAGAAAACTATGGATCCGATAACAAGTCAACAATCAACAACCAGCAGCCTGTTTCTTCCATGGCGATGCCTAGCGTAAACGCCGACGCCGGCAACCTAGGGCTGACCGCCGCCGATGCCAACTTCATGAACAGCTTCCCGGTGGGCTCCTGGGACGACCCCACCCTATTTTCCGATCAGTTTCCGCAGCCGGAGAAAGGTGTTGGCGAGTTGAATCCGTCCGAAATACAGGTAGTGATTAATTTGGACGGTGTAGTTCTATCTTTTAGTCCGTGTGTGTTTCATGAGCTCTGTGAAGTACTTTTTTGGGCGGTGGATTTTGGATTTATTGTAAGCTTATACAGGTGAAGGAAGAAGATGAAGAAAGTAGAAAGCGGCCATGGGGGCTATTGGCACACCATCTGAGCTTGCCAAAAGCATCACTAGAGAAATTGCTGCAGCTACAGGACTCTGTGCCCTGTCAGATGAGAGCCAAGCGTGGGCGTGCTACCCACCCAAGAAGTATCGCCGAGAGGGTAATTAATTAGCCTTTTAATCTCGTTTATCAATTAATTATTGCTTAATTAAGTACATGTGCATGGTATGCACTATGCAGGTACGAAGAACCAAGATCAGTGAGAGGATGAGGAAGCTTCAAGATCTGGTGCCCAACATGGACAAGGTATAGTATAACTAATTAGAAAGCTATATAGCATACGAGTGTAGTTTTTAGAGTAGATTTGATTTGATTGATTGAAGTTGTTGGTTATATGTTTTGGCATATTATTGGCAGCAAACAAACACATCAGACATGTTAGATTTGGCTGTTGATTACATCAAAGACCTTCAGAGACAAGTGCAGGTGAGTAGTGCTTGTAATTTCGATCTTACAGCCCTATTAGTTCATCCCAAAATTTAATTATTGAAGGTGGATTAGAAGAGGGTTTAGTTGTACTTAATTAACAGGAATCCTATATACTGATAGCATTCCTATTCACACGTTGATGTATTTATACTCGATATCGCATATATTTGGTGCAATACAAACTTATCGACTGCCCTTAAGAAATACTCCGTATCTATTGAGATTTGTATTGACTGTTGTGTATGATTGTATATGTACAGACACTTACATATAAGCGGGCGAAATGTACTTGTGCAAACTAAACAAAAAAATTAGCTCCGGTGTTGAAGCGAACCAGTGGAGTATCTAAGAAGCGGGTTTGCTAATTTATGTATCTCCGCAAATCTAGAGCGTAGCAGTGGAAGTACGTAGATGGCGGGGAATAGCAAGCTAGCTAGCTAGATTGGTGACTGGTGATATGAGTAGTAGATTGTGCTATTTTTGGTTTTATTTAATTTCCTCTTCTGGTGAGTCGATGTGAGGTGAATGAAGTTCAATTAGGGGATTATCAATAATTAAATTGAATTTGTACTTGCACTCATGGTCATGCTATTTCTAAATGTATAGTGATGTTAATGTACGCACGTAGCTAGTTTTACATGTTTGGTAATCGTAACGATATAGGTCATTTGTCAAAAATATACACACAACACAAAAAACATAATGAACTGGCTGATCGATGATAAGTATTGAAGACGGCAATTCATACTTACGGAGTATTATATTAGGCCAGGTTAGGCTTAAAAGTTGCCAAATATTGGTTATAAACTTATACTTTAAGATTACGTAACGTGCTTAAGAATTCTCATTTCTATGAGGGATGAATTGCGTATAAGCTACATACACAATAACACAGAGTTATTATAAGGGATTTTATGCTTGCAATTAAATTGATTTCCTACCTATTTATTTATATATTATGGAGTATTTTTTATTAAGGATTACATGATCTTTCACATTCTTTCTAGCTTTCTTCTTCTCTCTCTTACGAAAACATTTTGCATTTTGATTAAGTTGTGATTAATATAAACGGTGAAAGAGTCAAAAGATCTAATTATGAACAAAATCAGTATATGATGAAATGCGTTAGGTTTGTGAGGAACAAGTATTGACTTAAACTATATTAAGAGAATATTTTTTGGGGGTTGAAAAAGTAGATTAAGTTTTGAATAGTATTGTGTACTTTATCGTGTCATTAACCGATCTCAACATCATGATGCTAAAGGCCACAAAAAAAAAAAAAGGAAACGAGGCGGCAATTCTATGAGTAATACCAGACAAGTGTTTAAAAAAAGGGATAGGTGGCTTATCCAGTGCTAAATAACATGGAAGTTACGTTCATCGAGTAGATAGGAATCCTAGCTTGTACGATTTGGCTTCATACGCTACAAATAATGTAATTTGAGTAAGTTTTAAAGCTAATTTGTCACCCCCGGCTCCTTGCAGGGTGACATGTGTTTCGATCAACTTAGGGTCATTACATTACATTTCAATTATTTGATTCAAAACTATCTTTTGTCTTTACTGTTAAGAGATGCTATTGTTCAAAGGAGGATCCTCCGATAGTGATACAAATATAAGACTAGGTTTCAAAATATAATTTTTTTTTAAAAAAATGGAGGATCTACCTTTAGTGGTAAACTTAGAGTGTGTGAATTAATTAACAAAGCGCATGAACAGGTAAATTGGTTTACACCGATAAACGCGGTTAGTTGAAGGAAAAATGGTGAGATTTGGTTTTTAGTAAAGTGAAGGGACAAAAGTAAAGATTAAACCTGATACTTATCAATATCCCCATGTCTCTTACCACTAGACTATCCTTTGTGAGACAGCTTCAAAATGCTTTGATTTCTTAGATTTTTTAAGTTTATTTCCCATCTTGAATATACATTATCTCTGCAAAATGAGCTAATTAGTTCTAAATGGTCAAATGACCAAATAGTTTTTCTCTCTCTTCCTTTTAGAAAGAAGGAGTTGGCTCCCAATAAGAGATTCAGAAGCAGGCTCACTTCAGACGAAGTCGGAATTTTTTTTAAATTATTCCTTAGAGAAGTATAATGACCATCCGTTTTCGATGTTTTACTATCAAATACAAGTTTTATCTGATTCGTGAGGATATGACATGATTTTTTTATTATGCTCATTACCAAATTTGTTGAAGACAAAATTGTTTCAAGTACTGACAAAACTGTAAGTCATGCTCGATCTTCTTCTTCGGACATATTTGGTATGGGGCTCTGCAGGGATACAATAACGTATTTGACCTCTAGTCGATCTCTTTCTATTTCTATTTAGTTGGAGCAACCATAACGATTGATAAATCTCTAACTTTTAAATGCCTAAAAATATGCATGCCCAATTGAGATGTGTCGTATCTTGCTCAAAACTAAATAGAGCTAGCTAAAATGCAAGTCGGACGGAAAGTGTTGTTTCCAATTAATTTGATCCATATGTATAAATCAAATTTAATATTAAAATATGTTTGCATCCCATTTATTAAGTTTTGCTTCTAAACTTCAAATATATCTACCTTATAAATTGTAAATATTCAAAATAACCATCATGTTAAATAGCACGGTCTTTAAGAGTATTTAACACGTCGAGTCTCTTCAAACGAGGGAATGTCTCGAACTAGAGATCTTTTTCAACCACTATTTCATTCGTCGTCTTTTTTTATTTATAGGCGTCGATGATGGCCAGTTTGTTGAGAAGTTTTGACGTGGGATAGACAACCTAACAGGTGACGTGTTGGATGTGGATGGGTGGGTGGCCTTGTTTGGTGGATATGTTTTTCCTCATATGCCGGTTGGTGGATAGGCGACATATCTTGTTATCATTGGCCAATGCCTTTGATGATATACGTATTGCACAAGCGGCTTCGATGGGCGCGTTGTGTTTTGAAGTCGCTTGGAGACCATCTTTGACGACGATTCATAACTCATGTGCCATGCCTATGGACTAGATGATTCTTACCATTCAACGCGCGTCTATATCAGAGCTTTGCATTCGTCTTGAACTAGCGCTCGTTTATGCTGGGGCCTCTCATTGACATTGAATTTGCGCGTGTCTAGTTAATTTCAGTGGAAGAGTTGTATTTTTAGGGGGGCATCTTCACCAACTCTAGGTTTTCTTCTTCGGTTTATATAACACGTCGTTTTTAATCTGGAACATATCTGATGGCCTTGTATGAGCACTCTTGATTTCCCTCCATTTTTAGCTGTCACATGGGATGTTGTTTGTAGTTTAGCGTGCTATTTATACGTGTACCATCAATCATATTTTTTAATTAAAAATTCTTATTATGTACCCTTAAGATACGGTTTAGATAATCTATCCCGTATATGTGTCTCCTTGTGTCTCCCGTAAAACTTCATTGGTCCACGCATTTTATTTTTCTAAATCAGTAGTCTAATTTTATTTAGTCACATTACGAAAATTCAATTGCTTTTAGATATAAATTTAAAATCCTGAATTTACTATTTCTCTCTGCTCGACATAAGTTTTCACGATTCCCCCATCTTCTCTTCCTCCTCGCCATTTCTCTTCCTCTATTTTGTGACAACCTGCTCGTTTCCTCGCCCAACTTGGACGCCAATGCCGCCCCTTGTTACCACTACCAACCGATACCTTAAATTTCTCTGTCTCATGAGCTAGGGTATAGGATTGAGTAGCGATAAGACTCCGATGACGACGATAGAGGCGGAACAAGTTATCTTTTGCCACTCTTTGTTTGGGCTCCGGGAACAATACCAACCAGTACCTTCAATTTCTGTTGTCGCTCTTTGCTTAGGCTCCAGAGAACCTGTCAAGCAACGAAAAATGGATATGTGGTTCGCCGGTTAAAGAAATGAACGACTGTTCCATTACCCTTTCTCTCTAATCACTGCTCTAATGGCGGTCAATTACTTGGATAAATTCTTCACCAACTTTAGATTTCAAAATGACAAGCCATGGCTTTCTCAAATTGTTGTTATTGCTTGTGTTTCTATTGCCGTAAAAGTTGAAGAAACCCATGCTCCTCTTCTTTTAGATCCTCAAGTAAGCTTCTTTCTATTGACAAGCCATGGTAGCGCCGGTGCAAGTTGCAAGCGGGTCACACAGATGAGCGAGTAAGTGATCGTCGACGTCCCAATCGAGAATTCAGAAAGATCACCGAAACCAAAATCCAACGAGGAAGAGAGTGTTTTGCGTTTGTGATGCCGTGAAGGTCGTAGATACTGAGTTTGCTAAATTAAAATTAAAGAATAATTAAAATATAAGCTTTTATTGTTATTTTGTAAAATACTCTACTAATTTAGAAAAATAAAATACGTGGACCAATAGTTTTTTTTATAGAATATACAAAGGGACACATATACGGGATAGAGGATCCGAACCGCTTAAGATACATTAAATAAGTGGTTTCGTGTTTTGTGTAATTTTCCATAAGTGTTTTTCATTTTCTATTTGCTTAAAAATTTTCCTCTCTTTTTCCTTTTCATTCTAGAGCTATACGTATCTTGAATAATGTTCATCGACAAATTACCATTCAAAGATAATGGACACTTTTATATTTTTTTTTGTTCGAAGGAGAGGCGGTACTCTCCGTCCCGCAAGGGGACATTTTATTAATAATAGAAAATGGGCTAAGTAGTCATCAAACGGGGATAGCCCGGCCTCTAACATCATCAAATAACAGTAAATTAATCCCTCAGGCGGGGCAATCAATACATGCATACCTAAAGAAAATGAAAAAGCAAATTAATAAGAGTAATTTCTATATAAAAGTAATTTGCAAATCAATAAGGACACCCTTTCTTTACGGCATTTATAGCCATTGGTGTAAGATAAGAGTTTGACTTCATGAACGACACCTAAAATGTTTATTAAATAGACAACTCATCAATTGATTTATGACATCCTCACTCTACATCTAACATTGAAGTCGTGTACGTTGCCATAATGCAGTTGCATGATTTGCCTTCAAACCCAAAAGTAGATTCATCAATTCAACTTGCAAATGCAACTAAAATCGAAATAAATTGACCAAACGTTTTTTGGGCCTAGGGTAAGCCCAAACAAAATGTCACTTAGGGCCCAATAACGGAGGCATGTTGGGCTTCAGTGGCCCTTCGGCATCTTTTCCTCTTCCTGTCGCTGTTGTGCAAGTCTTAAGTCAATGGATCCAAATATGAAATATCAATCGTCTGTTTGACCGAAAAAAAATTCAGTTTCCTGCTTAACTTGGATGTAGGACATAGCAAATAAACTGAATGTTTGGCCTAATAATACTTTTCAATCTTGTATGTATTATAACTTCTTGGAAAAGTAGGATGTTCACACCCAAAAGAAAAAAAAATAGGAAATCTGCTGGATGATTCAATTTCAGCATTCATATGTATAACATTAACATATATAGGGATAAATGCAATTTCCAAGTGCACAGAATGAATTGACTGAAACCCAATGTTTTCGTAACTTAGAACACCTTTCTTATTTGTAGAAATGTCAAGATTCGTTGAAAAGACCAAACGGAGGGTAATACTTCTAGAGGGTCTCTTCTATTTCAACTAAAAACCGTGCGAGATGTAACTTCTTCCACAGACCACAACAACAACAACAAAGCCATCAAGCTTTGAAAATTTCGCACTGCTATATATTATATACTTCTAAATCGCCTACTTGACTTTTTCCTCATACTATTGTAATGTTTGCACTTGTAATCGCAATCTGATTCCCCCACTCCACCAGCAATCAAACCAATTAAACGCTTATAAAACCCCTTCCAATTTGCAATTCTCGAATCTGTTGACATCCCAAATCCATCTCCTTGAGACATTCCCCCACCAACATCCTCCTCTCTCAACGACGCCAGAAAGCCTAATTTTCTCCAACCAGAAATTTCATCTCGATTGTTCGCAGAAGAAAGAAATTCGGTTCTGTTCGAATTCTCTGAAATCAGTTCATGAAACTCGGTTTCAGGAATAACATGGAGCGGGGCCGATTATCGTCGGAATCAACGTCATCTTCTTCATCCACGGCGTCGTTGAGGAACGCGGTGGTGTTGGCGGTGGAGTGCATACGAGGGACGTCGAACGCCGAAGAGTGGAGCGGAAACCTCCTCCACACCGGCGACATAGTGGAGGAGATCCAGATCGGAGCTCAGATCCATCGATCGCCGTTCAGGAACGGAAATTCCGGCGTCCAGAAGCTTCTGCGAAGCTCCTTCAAGAACCGCCAGACCTCGATTACAATCCGAGTCGTCCGGCGAGGGCGCAACGGCGCGTCGGACGAGCTGACGGAGTTGCAGGCGTGCATCGTGCCGAGTGTGCTGGGCGGGAAGAAGCAGTACGTGATCAGAGGGATCAACGATCCTCATTACGCCATCAAATTCTTCGATCGGACGGAGGCCGAGTGCTTGGAGTTGCAAGGTTCGGTTACCCGTTTGCTTAGTATAAAATTATGCTTTGTCTAATTAGATTACATATAGTTGACTTCCTTAATTACGTAAGCATATTGTGTTACTTGTGATGAGATATTCTCTAAATAATTTATCAATAATTGCGCCCACCTATAACAGAATCTACAAGAAACTATAAATAAATAAATAACAATCGGATATAATAGGACGAATTTTATTGATCAATGCTCAATAATAATAGTATGAATTATTAGTCAGATATTGATAGATGTTGATGAAATTTGGTTTCTTATGAAAATAATTCAGCCAAAGGTCCACCTAACGTCTTTAATTAATACGGAGTATGTATGCATTAGAAATTGACATGTAGGTAGTAGTTGATCTTAATTTTGTCTAGCCTGGAGTCATTTTCCATCTTAATACATAGTTTTTTCTCCAATATAGGGTCGATAATATGATCCGGTAAGAATTTTAATACTCCGTATATACTAGTACACATTATTAGCCCAGCTAGCTAAGACCTCTTTTATGATCCGATATTTGCACAGTTAAGAATTAATGAATTGCTGTTTGAAATTTCATTATAAATGTGTACTTACAGCCTCAAGAAGCTCAAGAATGCAGCAAGCACTTAATACGGCTAAACTGCAAGATGGTTATGTGGGATACCCATGGGAGAGGAGGATGCAAGGAATGTTGAAGGTCCCAAATTCCAGCAGTTTTTATTCCATCCTCTTCCTCCCATTTAAGCCTTCAGACGATTCGAGGGGCCCGGCGTCTCGCTTCAACGACATTGAAGACACTCTTGCTAGAGCTAACGCGTGGCTCAATGCCTCTCAGGCGTCTGGGGTCCCCATTCTTTTCACTAACATCCAAACCGAATCTCTTCTTACAAAGGTACATCAATATGTTCTTAAATATTAAGCAAGTCAGCCTAGTTAGCTGCTTTCTTAATTGGTTTAGTTAAAACTAGTCAGTTAAACGATCATTATATTAGCACTAGAGTAGCATTAATTTATGATTTTGTCTACAGATCTGTTTAGTGTAAATTAGCATTAATCTACAAGTGTTTTGAGTCCTATCCTATATTTTGATTCCATGTAGATGTCTGGAGAGAGAGCTTCTTGTAGGAATACATCATCATTATCTGATCTATCCAATGTCGCCAATTCAAGCTTGTACGGGTTTGAGGACTACCATGGCATTGACATTGGTGTTGTTCGAGCAGTTCGACTCTGGTACTCTCCCATTGGAGAGGAATATAGAGTGACTGTGGACATAAAAGGGGAAGACACCAAGCTTGGTTTTGCCATCAGCCGAACTGAAGAGGTCTGTTAAACATCTCACTTAATTAACTAGTTTTCAATAATCATATGTGCAGTTAATTAATTAATATACGTTCGACAGGGCTTCATATACATTTCGTCGGTCCTAGAAGGAGATGAAAACGTGCCTTCAGCTAGATCAGGCCTAAGCAATCTGCACAAGGAAGCAACAAACGCATGCAAACTCCTTGTTATTTCGAGAATAGACAACCAAAAAGTATTGCCTTGGCTCGTCTCTTCTTCTGGCGGAATCCGATGCTTTGACACGGTTTCTCTAAGCCAGAAGCTGTCATTGCACCGCCACGCTGGAGTGACAATGCTGATTCACGTCTTCATGTGGGACCCGGTTCAGCCTTCTAGCATTCCTCAGAGCAGTAGCCCCACCCGAACGGTACCAGTGCTAACTGGGTATCCATCAATCCAGAGGCGAGATCTTGAGTTAAGCGATGATGAAGATGATGCAATTGAGCTGAGGCTGGACAGAGACACTGCTGGTGAAGCATCTTTTAGATTTGATCAATTTTCGCTCCCAAATAGTTGGGTATGAAACCATGCCAAACATAGTAAATCTGTGCTAATTTTGGCATTTTGAATATCATGTTGGCTTCTTGTCTAATTCTTTTGATCTTGCGTTTTGTTATCCCAACTAGATCTTGTCCTTTACCCAATTAGAGTTTGCAGCCCATGTAAAGTGAGTCTTGGTTGAGTTCTTGTACATATGATGATTTGAATTAGAAGTTGCTTGTAAGTAAACACTCAGACAATCAGGAAACTGATATTCAAAGGAAATAAGAATAATAAAAGGGTTTGGGTTTGTGATGTTTTACAAGCAAGTCCTTTCTACATGCACTTATCGCAGACTAACCACTCTAGCATGGCTTTCTTACAACGAGAGTTGTCTAGTAAAAATATTGAATGTATTGTGCCAACCACCTCATATTTCTAGGATCTTGAGTCGTGTGTTATACAATCATCTTCACCTTTCCAGGACTGCTTCTTTTGAGAAACCAGCAACAAAGATGCTTGCTGAAACCATGTAATGCAAAAAAACACGAAGTTTATAAAGTTGTCATCTCATGACATCATTCTTCTTGACTGTGGTAAGTAAAGTCTAATTGCAGACTTGTAAATCACAGGAGGGGTAAAAATATCTTTGCTGACACTAACAAGTCAACCAAAAAAAAAAAACTACTTCAAAGCATGACAAAGAGAAAAACAGCTGACCTTGGTCCCTGCAACAATTGTGCCATTGAAAGGGTGTACAACACATGCAGTAATGGCCTCCGACGAGGGAACAAGTCTGTTTTGCCTCACTCTGGATGAGCTTGAATCCTCCTCCCTATTTGCAAACAAAGTTTTTCTGTTCAGCATTTGCTTCCAATTGCCAATGTTTTATCCAACAATTATTGACAATTAAGCATCTTGAATATTTCATGAACATACAATTGGTTCCTTACCTATAATCTACATGACTGGGAGAGCTTGGATCAGGACAGAAATCCAAAAGATATAACCCATCATTAGACGATGATCCGACTGCATAAATCTGAGTAATCATAAGAATGTTTAGTCACCAGTAAGAGAAATGGGGAAAATACTTCTTAATGAGGAAAATAGCATACACCGGTTGCTGAAATCCATGACGGTTTTCTCAAGTATGATAAATTTCTTGACAGATTTGAGTCATTCCTGCATAATGAAAAGTGATCATATTATTTTTTCTCCTTTTTAAGCAGTTAGCAGATTAGTTGATTAGCAGATCAAGTAATGTTCCTTTCTAGAGAACTAGAGACTCACAACCAAGCTGGTGGAGGGCAATGAATATGCGTGACTTTTGTACTGCTGAGATCAAGTACACCAGACCTGCATAATCATCAGCACAATGAATTGCAAGGATGGAAGAAGGTAGAAAGACTGTCTACTGAAGGATTTGCCATTTCCACCAAAAAAAAACTGAATGCTTTGCAGTTGTGAGAAAGTAATGTAGGATGAGTAAAAATGTAAAATTTCTGATTGATAACCCACCAACCATCATCAAGATGAAAGGCCAATCGATGTGCACAGGATGGGTCCTTGTCAATTGAGTGAATCTCCTTTACAACAATATCTGATTGTGCCTACAATAGACAAAGAGAAAGACAGTTCGTTGGAGAAATAAGGAGGTGAAATGAGAGGCATAGAAATAAAGAAGCCAAAGTTCCTGATCCAATTATTGGTGATAAAAAGTTTGAGTTGGCTTTAGATTCAACAATTTTAGTTACCTTTAGAGGCTCAATTCTCTCAAGCAGCGATGCTAATCTGATTGAAGCCAATGGGAGATAGTGTGGCTGAATGAATGGATAAATGAAATTAGTTCAAGCCAAAACATCAAAAAGCAAAACATCAGAGGGTGATCACCAACCTCCTTATTACTAACAAAAGCAGTTGACATTCTTCCTCCACGAAGGTCCCACAAGTGTACAACCCCATGCTTGTCGGCACCATATATGATCTGAAAGAGCAAACCATAATCAGGATTGGCCAAGTATGATAAAAGCTTTGACTACTGAAATTAGTAAAATAGGTTAGCAATTTGAAAGGCCAAAGAACATTCAGTGTTGATATTGTGAATGCAATCCACATCTATCGTCTGCAATAAAACTCCAAATATATTCATGCAATGTACAGAACCATTCAATATTGAGTTATTGACATTATTTTATTTTAACTTATTCAACCCATTTTACAACATACAGCACATAAATTTCTGAGTCAAGGGACCTTATGCTTGGCAAATATATACCACAAAACATAAATTCATTACATCCATCTTCAAACAAGCATTCAGTATTGGAAATGCATAATTGAAGCACATGTGCTTGTGCAATATTAAAATCTCGATTATACAAACCTGATTTTCAGGATGTAATTCAATACTATTAATTGTCGTTCGAGAGTTTGTAGCAAGCTCAAGACATGGAAGGTTGCTTGTTCTTCTATCCCATACATGGACTGAGCCATGTGTATCTGAAGCTGCAACTCTGTTGAGAAAGGTAATAACAAAGATAACTTTGCATCAGGTAGTCATTATTCCAGTAAGTTTGTGTGAGAGAGGAGGTACTGGAGCCAATTAGATGCTAATACTTTTTTTTTTTTATAGAAATAGCATGATAGATGCTGTGAAATATACTAACATCACAATGTGTAAGCAGGTGTCTGATCACTGAGCAAGAAAATAAAAAGACAACCTAAAATACTGAATAAATATTCCTTAAGGTGCACTGGCTATGATTAATTGGAAAAATTATGAAATGAAACATTGTCTTGGGAATAGGGATATGGTAGATATCTTCAGCTACCACATAAGTAGCCCGCAAAATTAATACATGGAATTCCTGTAATTTATTGGAGTTGTATTGCAACTATCAGAATTTAATCAGACAAAAAACACTTGCCCCAAGAATAGATCAGAAACAGTGACAGGTAAAAACAACCTGTGTTTAACAAGTTTATAAGACAGCAGTATGAGACCAAAATTTCTAAAACAACAAATGCAAGATGTAAGGACAACTTGACCTAGTACATTACATTTAACAAATTAAGCATCAATTGTCAACCAAACAAAGCAAAATTTTTTGCTCTTACGTTTCATAGCTGCAGGTAGGAGAGGTTGGCTATAAAGAAGGAGCATCAACAATTCAATACTATAGCATCAGGTTCATATTAATTATACCTTGAATCGCTGTTTGTAGAAAACATAACATCTGATAACCCCTTGTATGTATCACAACCATGGATGCTTATAGCGGGCCGCTTTCTCAGCACCTTTAAAGGTAATTAAGAGTATGAAAAGAAAAAAATCAATCACATAAGTTAAGATTCATAACAGACAAGTACAAAGATATCAAATCTGATTGACTAAATGGCAGACACACACTAAAGTTATTATAAAGGAGAAAACTATATAGATAAAGAGAAAGGAATTCACCTCAATTGGCTCTGAAGAAACATAAGCAACATCGAAAATAAGCACTTCATTCCTTTTAAGAGATGTGCAAGCAACCTGCAAAAGCATTGATGATAAAACCAATGAAGCAAGATAGCAAATACAATTATTGAAATTCTGCGCCATTTACATTTGATTGATTACCTTAGCTTCATAGCATGTGAAGGACAGCAAAATGCACAACGATTTAGATGTGGAGCAGATAAATAGAATATTGTCAAATATCAAATACAAGGAAGTAGGACAAACTATAGACAGCTGATTCTAAACTTGAACAAAATGACAACATATTGCAGCAATGCCGATAAGCACATCCCACTTCTGGCACACGTGTTGCAGGAGCAGAAATTAGTATCTTATAGAAGAAGAGAAATGAGATCCTAACCTCATCCTGATTGGCGGGATTCCATCGAATAGCATCAAGTTGTTGACATGGAAAAATGTGTAACAGATGCTTTGCCTCATCCTCTAACACTGAAACAAATGCATTGAAAAACTTCCATTTAACAAGCATGCCATAAGCCTCATGTTGGTACACCAAATATCATGTACTTGTAAATAGAAAGGCACAATTTTACAGATAACTGAAATTACAAAACTCACATTTTGATCTTCCATTACTCATACAGAAGAGAGATTCAAAATCATGAATCATCAAGCACCCAGATTTGGTTACAGATGCCAAGAAGATTCCCTGTCTCAAAACTACAAAGTAAGAATAAAAATCATGCATTCTGCACAAGATTAGAAATTAACTCAATCATCCTTTTACTACTTCCTGAAATGTATTTACTGATTGCTACACTTGCTTTATGGAAAGTAAGTTTTCATTACTTTTTTAAGTATTTCAACGTATATGAAAACTTTCTATTTGAAAGTATAGCAAGCCCAAGCTGACTAATAAAACACATACAGGGCAATCATGTGCAGTGTGAAAATAGTGCAATAGAGCTAGTACATTGTATATGTTCAAATCTAAAATGCAACACAGATCACATGCTCAGCACTCACCTTGTTGTCAAAATCAAGTGCAGATACACCATATCTGATAGAAAAAAAAATGTGGAAGATGAGAGGCAAGAAATAGTGTGTTAAGATAGACATTCACAAAATTATTCAATGAAGGGACAGAACTAGAAAAGTGATTGTTGTTCTTTGGGAAGGATAAATGGAGAGAATAAAAATGCATTTGAACAGAGGATACAACTCTAACCTCCCAGCAGAAAACTGTTGATTTTCTGCCATTGGGTTCATGATCCTATTCACCTAGACATTAATAACATATGTCTGTATTAGTTAAGCATCAAAAAAGTCGGAAGGACAATAATTCTACGGAAGGACAAATGATCGTAATCATAAAAACATTGAGCTTACATAAAGTTCTCCACTTACTCACAAATTAAAGCATGAAAATAATAATAAATAAATTCAAGACGTACAGAAATTTCAACAATAAGCAGTGATTCTACTACATACATGAGTTGCGCATGGATCTCCATCGATGTGATACAAATGAGGAAACGCGCCAACCTTTATCCATCAACAAACAAGAAAAACACGAATAAGGAACTGTAATTTGTTGAGGAAAAGACGATTACAAATTGGATGAAGTAAACGTGCCTCAGAATACGACTGAACTAGCAAGGCCGAAATGTCTCGGCGATAGGTCGATTCGAAACGGCCATTCAATTCAACCGACGTTCTCTTCCACCTTGGCCTTTCAATTCGAAGCCAAACCGAAAATTGATTCAAACAACGAATTAGGGTTTCTGTAATATTCCTAATCAACAGCACAGTAATGCATACATGAAAATCAAATCCAGTACAGAGTTCTAGATTAACCTTAGAGCTGGTTTGGAAGATTCCGGCGAAGGCTCAACCGGCACCACGTAACGATCCATTGCAATCCCGAGAGCTTGCAGATTCGGGAAAAAAAAAAAAAGTAAAGAGTGAACTCGGCTCGTTTCCCGCCTTTTGCCGCCAATACTCACATATTTTTTAGTAAAATGTTTTTAAATAATGATATTAGCCAGGTCCCACTTTACCTTGAGGCCCCAGCTAGACGAGTTGGGTTGAATATTTGGGTTGGACTCCCTTATTGGGCTCAAAAACAATTGAGAGAGCGGCCCAATACATGATATTGTGCCAGTGTTGTGCTTATTGTAAGAGGATGGAAATGTTTCAACTACTTTGAAAATATAGTAGCTTCTAGCTAGGATTGAGCCGTTTACTAGTAGCACGTGACCAATTCAATTATGCAAGGCTGTGAATTGTGAAAGATGATAATTTACGAACAAACAAGAACATGGAAGATGACAAGGTACTGTATAATTACATTCCACAAACAAAATCCAAACAGCTGCATGCGAAAAATAATAATTCAGATATGTATGTGGACTCAAATAGTCACCTAAGTCACGTACGTACGTACCCTTGTCTCTGCAGATTACAGTAGTACTACTATATAAAAAGACAATAATACTGTATTAAATAATATATGTATATAGCTTAATTGAAATACAAATGATATATGGGAACAAGTCAAAAAAGGCAAGTGGCCAGGCTATGAGGCTTGAGGTGATCGAATTGGTTCCAAGGCAAACTTGATCCAACTACTTCGAAATTTTATATTCGAATGAGAATTCATGCATATCGGATCATCATATGTATTGTTATTGCTATTTTTATTTTTATTTTACTTTTGCTACTTTATACAGAATAGCAGAGGATCGAGGTAGAAGACAAAGGGAGAAGGTAATAGATTGTTGGATTAGTTGAAAAGCTGAAGAGAAACCTTTGTTTTTTCATGCATGTGGGAAGGTTGGACGTTGACAACGTAGCAAAGGTTTAATTTCTTAATTAGGGGAGTTGTTAGTATGTGTTTCAACCAAAAGTACGTTGGATATTTCTAAACCTATAAAATTATGCATGGGCCCATGGCCATGGGCCTGTTTTTCGCGAGCGGCCTTCACCAGCAAGTGCGCAGATAATTACATTAGAACAAATTCCGATTATAGTATGATATTCTTCTATACGCCCATAACAAAACAAGGAAACACGAGATTCTTCGATGTGAAGCCGATTTTGCATGGCAGCTTTTTCAAAGAGCGAGACCAAGAAAAGCACATAATCTCTGACCTTTTTTTCTTAGTAGAAGAAAATGAATTAAATTAAATTTTAAATTGTTTTAAATTACAGTATTTCCCTAGCACACTGCACACTGCCTGCGTACATACTGTATAACACTTTTCCCAGCAAACATAAATGAAATATGCAGAAGCTAGTGGACAGTAGGTGGCTACCTACGTAGTCAGTGGTCGCAAAGTTCACAATCAACTAACCCATTACCCATCTCTACGTACGGCGCTATGGGCAATTAGGTAAAACCATACTTACTTTATTCTTTTCCCCCAAATAGAGTAAAAAATCCCAGCACTTGTTCCTTGCTCTTTGTCTAAGTACCAACTCCTTTCAACCTGTTCTTAAAGCTCCATTTCGTCCATCCTTTTCTTCAGTTTGGTTTTCAGGGTTCACCAAATTCCAACCGAAATTAGAAGAAATGAAGTACGACAAAGATCGCTCTTAACAAGCATTCAACTCGATCTACAGCTCGGGTCTCTGCCTCTTTGGTGTTGTTAATCTGTCCTCCTTCCAGTTACAAGTTACAGGAGCAACAATATTCAGATGAGGAATAATGAAGGAAGCAGAAAGGAGATAAAAGAAGCCATTGCAAAAGCAGTGGAGCTCAGAGCAATCCATGCCGCTCTCATACACGGCAACTGTAGCCCAACTTTTCCTCCTCCCCAGCAACACTCTGCTCATGATTACCCTGTTTTCACCCCTGTAAGTCAACTTTTGTTCTCGAGTATATCATGAATTCCTGTTCTGAGCTGCAATTTCCTTGCATTTAGCGTTTTCATTTTCTTGTTTTTCAATTGGGACTTTGGTGGGTTAGTTGGATATATAGAATTATTCGATTAATTTGTCATGTTATCAATGGTGGCTGGGCCTGTAAAAAAGAACTGCTAATTCTGCATTTCTAATTACAAAATTTTCCCAAAAATTACCCATTTTAACTAATTCAAAAATTAAACTTCACCTCCAGAGTTATGAAGATGAAACCGTACCAGGATACCGCAATCTTCAACTAGGAAGTCCGGCTTTATCTGACAACTATAATGGCCATCACTCTGGACTAACACAAGACAATGTTCCTACAATCTTACAATCAAATCACCCAAGGGAAACTGCATCGTCGACTTCAGCAAAAGGACGTTTAAATTCCTACCACCACAATTATTACGATGAAACGCATCAAGACGCGAGATCAGTCACCAGCTCCTGCACTAATCAAACTTCAATCCTCCAAAATTCTCCTGCAGCAACAGAAGTGCTCAATTCAAGGAGGAGGAGAAACAGCTTGGGAGACTTCAAATCAGTTGGTTATAGTGATGCAGATAGCTTTGCCAATCACAGCAGTTACAGGAATTCCAATATTATCGTACCGCTCACAGACTCACACGTGGCAGTCCACTCTAAACCCAAGACCAAAAAGATGATCTTCTCCAGAATCTTTTCCAGGTTGAAAAAGAAACCGAATGACGAATCAGAAGTGGATTCTCAGATAATCAGGGATTTTAGGGTAGTTTCAGCTGAGACGCTGAAGAAGGAGCTTGTGAAAGCGAATCAGGAGAGAGATGCGGCTTTAGAGGAAGTTGCAGAGATGAAGTATTCATTAGGAGATCTAAGAAAGAAACTCAACAATCTTGAGGGATACTGTGAAGAAATGAAGACAGCCTTGAAAAAGAACGGGAAATTGGTTGGAGATGTAAATTCGATGCCTGTTTGCAAGGAAGTGATTTCGGAAGGGTTCTTACAGATTGTATCCGAAGCAAGGCTTTCGGTGAAGCAGTTTTGCAAGACACTTGTTGAGCAAATTGAAGAAACTGATGATCAGCTTATTGATAATCTCAATTCTCTACTACAGCCTTATAAGGTGTCTCTCATCAGTTCAAAGTACTCCAAATCTGTTCTGTATCATCTGGAGGCGATAGTTAACGAAACACTCCATCAGGATTTTGAGAATTGTGTGTTCCAGAGAAATGGATCTCCAAAAATTCTTGATCCTCACCAGGATAGGCAAGCCAAGTTTTCGTCGTTTGTAGCATTGAGGAATCTGAGCTGGAATGAGGTGCTGAGAAAAGGAACTAAGTATCACAGTGAAGATTTCAGCAAGTTTTGTGATCAGAAAATGAGTAGTATTATTTCTAACCTTAACTGGATCAGACCGTGGTCTGAACAGTTGCTCCAATCATTCTTTGTGGCGGGAAAATGCATTTGGTTGCTCCACCTATTGGCGTTTTCATGTTACCCACCTTTAAGTATTCTAAGAGTGGAAGAAAACAGGCCATTTGATCCAAATTACATGGAAGATATAACGATTGATAGGCAGAGGGTAAGTCGGGTTAAAATAATGGTAATGCCAGGATTTTATGTTCACGACAAGATTGTTAGGAGTAAGGTTCTATGCAGGTACAAACACATAAAGTAGCTATTTTTCTGAATGCTATTTATTTCTCCCCTTTCTGTGTGCTAATTTGTACACTGTAGTAGATCAAGATGGTAAGATGTTAAAGTAAATTCAATAAAAGTATGTTAGATCTGTTTCCTTTGCGTTTAGTTTAGCCCAAAGTTGTCTGACGGAGTTCAATACTTTCATATATTTAGCTCATCATCTTAAAGGAATCAACAAACCTAAAAAAGTTTATGCAACAATCTTCATTGCACATTACAATCTGCTTAAATTAGTTTGCAATGTGAAGAATAATAGAAAATGAATCATAGTAAGACTCTAACTTACAATGTCAAAAATTAAAGTGCCTATCAAGTATCAGCATTGCTAGCTACATGCCAATGTGACCAAGCAACCCCTAGAAGAAAAAAAAAACAGTTTTAAATTACATGTCAAAATGTAAAGGGATGTGTAGATAAGAAGCAAGTCAAACACAACTTACAGTGCAAGGATAGGCATATAGTAACAGTTCAGGCCCCAAAGTATTGCATATAATCACCATCATCAATGATTTCATCAAGAATATTAGAGCCATCAATCCCAAAACCAAGTGGGCTAGGAAAATCAATAAAATCCAAGGCCAAATCATTGAGTGAGTTTCCAAAATGGCTTTCAACAGGTTTATCCCTCTCCATATTGAATGAATCAGCTGTATACTCCCCACCAGTGATGCCATAATCAGTTCTATTCGGTAGCTGATGATACGCATCATCATGTCTAGGCTCAACATGGCCATTGGTCATTCCAAATCCTATGGTTGGATTGAGGGAATCATAATCTACTCTATATTGAGAGTCAGTGTTTTGCAGAGGTGGATATGGCATGCTATATATTGGCAAGGTATTGGCTTCTGGGAGGGCAGAAAACTGGTCAAAATGATTGAAGCTTGACATTGGTGGCTGAGAATGAGCCTCAAAATCTTTATTCATCGGTGCATAAGGGTTTATTACACCATTATCTTGCTCAGATCCACTGGCACAATACCCAGTGAAGTCAGCATTGCTATGATCTACATTAGGCAGCATAATTCCAGGCTCAACTGCTGTATTCTCAATGCTTGACGGGGCAAGTTCTTGTGTTTCACCAGAAATATTTGTATCTCTAACCATCACAGGCTGATTTTTAACACTGCTTGATTTTACCCTTCTTCTTTTCTTCGAACTGTTTTTTTTCTCACCAATTGGATGGACAATACTTTGTTTGTTACTCCTTTCATCTTTGGATGATGCAGTTCCCACACCATCATCAACATCATAATCACTCTCACCACTAGCTGCAGAATTTCTCTTTTTACTTGAAGGATTCTCGGTAACAACAGATTTACAATTGTCACTACTAGGCTGCTCAACATCGGACTCCTCCCTACTCAAAACCTCTAACCAAATCAAACTTTCCTTAGCAGACATCTTATCTTGCAAGCATTTCGACTGTCTCACAAGCCGCCTTATCTTTGCAATATCAGGCGACATATGCTTTATCACTGCTGTCAAAACCCCGACTTTCCACATCTTCTTCAAGTCGTGTGGCTTCTTGTACGGAGGACTTTGATCCTTAGGCAAACCAAGCCTAATCCACCAATCTTCATTTCCTTCAGGCCACCAAGGCGGCGGCAATCCCTTCTCCAATGGAAACTTTCTTTGTGGAGGGTCACAATGTTGCATCAAAGACGACAAAAGAGAGCCTAATGTCGCATCTTGCAAATCTTGAAGTGTTTTTTGAGTGTTTCCTTTTCCTTTACTCTTTTCAATCATTGCCAAACACTCGGCGTCATACTTGGCTATGGCAGCCGGCCCGTTTTTGTCAAATTTGACTTTCTCTTTCCACC
Organism: Fallopia convolvulus; assembly: GCA_964016875.1. NCBI lineage: Eukaryota > Viridiplantae > Streptophyta > Magnoliopsida > Caryophyllales > Polygonaceae > Fallopia > Fallopia convolvulus. The sequence continues at coordinate 40,810,890 of OZ024736.1, forward strand.
AGGCTCTTAAGTTGTCTGATGCTCCACTGACTGCTTTGCCTTTCTCAGGAATGATGCCATAGACAAATCCCCGAGCTTTGCAAACCTCCATTAATTTCAACATGTACTTTAAAATTCCATCTTGTGCTCGAGACATTTTCTTCCTTCTGGCTTGATCAGTAGGCTGCCTTGACTTCTCCTTCTCGGCAGCTCGTTGTGCCTCAAGCTTTTGTTTCTCCTTTATCCTTTTAAGTTTGACACGGTCTTTCCACATTCTTCTAGCTAATTCTTCTGCTTCAATTTCTTCATCGCTAACATCCTTCTCTGCCATGTTTTCACACCTTATCTCGTCCACATCTAGGTCAGAACTACAAACATTCAACACACAGTAGTTATAAACCATCGATTTCCCCCTTAAATTTTCTCAAATTTCATATAGCAAAGTCTACTCTTTTTTCTCCAATCTTACCTAATTTAATTCAAAAAAAATTGGAGCATGTCTCTTCTACAAAGAAAACAAGATATACAGACAAGAACACAAATCGAAATAAAGAGTAGACAATGCTCAAAATCATCATATAGCAACCAAGAAAATGATCGGCCACGGAAAACTGTCCAACATTGACTATTTAAATTTAGTGAGCAAAAAGGAACTCAACTATGGAGAAAGACGATTCAACTTCACCAAAGGTAACGCAAACTTTTATGAGAAATTAACAAAAATTATTATGATTACTGCCGAGATTGAATCGCTTACTTGTAATCCGCTCCAATCTCCTCCAAGTCACCCATATCTCTTTCCAAATTAAAGACCTAGATTGCAAAAGGCTCCAATCGATTACTTGTTACGTGCACACAGTTGCTACGAATTCGACAAAAACAATATTAATGAAAGAATTTGAAGACAATGATGATGTGATCTGAATAGGAAATGGTTTGCACGGTATAGAATCATAGAATAAGTAGAGAAAAAACGGACTTGGCAAAAGAAAAAACGCGATGAAGCCGAAAGAAGAGCGTCGCAGAGAACGGGAGAGATTATGGTGATTCTGGAGGGTGCTCAGAAACAGGGCTGGTGGCGGGCGTTGGAGCGGTGAAGGAAAAAAGACAAAACCCGAGAGCACAGTTATTGGTGCAGATCACCTGTCTCGCGGGTGCACCGCCAAAGCATGTACCTCAAGGGTAGGGCATATTGAATCTGGACGCTTTTGTGGCGCAAGGGGGAAACTATTAAAAAAACAAAAACAAAAAAATAGAAGATGAAGCAAAACTACCCGATATTGATCGTATCCCCCATCATATCCCGTTATTCTGACTCAAGACTTGCGTAGCAATTAGTTAGTTGGTTCAAGCGACCTATCCATGTCCATGGATCCCAGTGTATATTCAAGAATATAAATTGTTGAAACTTCCAATCAGATTTTTTAAGGAACTTGTAATCAGATATTTTATTCCTGAAATCTAATACAGCTATTGATGTAGTATTATGTTAAACAAGTTAGATTGAATGATAGTTTTTGGTAAAAAATTTTTTAAAAAAAACTACACTAAAATATACATATAAGGTTGATTTTCATTAAGTTTATAAGAAAATTTTGTATTTAGGTTTTCTGCGGTTCTGCCTTTGGATGGTTGGCTAGATAATTTAGCACATAATCAGACAGAACAATTTTGTGAGTAGCATATTTTTATACTTCTCGGCTGAATACATATATTTATACTGAATAATTTAGGCTGCTCATCGACTGCTTTAGATATTCATCTGTTAACTCTACCAAAAAAAAGATATTCATCTGTTAACTAAATCTCAAAATGGCGTCTTTAAACTTAAACAGCGGTAATTCTAGGCCTGAATGAAAACGATGAACGAATTGATCCCCATAAATCAAAAGTATCACTTTTATTCTGCAATGATAAGTTTCCACAGCATTGACAGAGTATGGATGGGAGCCTATTCAAGCACAAAGTAGTATACTAGTATGAAACAAACAACAGAATGGATTTGCAGAGCAAGTTTAACTGATAATGGCCAAACCATTAATTCACTACAGTCAAATATAATATAAGTAACCCAATTATGCTTGATCTTCACATTTTTGAAGTGTTCTGATCTTTGGAAAGATGCAATTACACAATTAATTCCGTATACTCATCTCAAGCAGCAAATTCAGCATCCATTTGATAGTCACACTCTTCTCACTGGCAACATGACTCCCTGCTTTGATCCGGACTCAAGCATTGCTTCCAAAAGGGCAACATCTCTAACACCTTCAACGTAAGATAACCGAGGCTCAACCTGGTGCTTAGTTACTTTCTGCATTAAGATTAAATGCCTAAGTTTGTCAGTCAAAGTGTTCTGTTCACAGAAAGCCATTAATTTAAACAAATTAAAGCATTTTATGAACGAGACAAGACCACAATTAACATCTGGGGAAAGCTTCACAAGTGATTTTAACACACCACTGAATATGAGGTAATCTTTTGGTACCTTAAGGGAGATCTCTGAAATGTCATGTATGAAGGCTTTCAGTTCTTCAGTTACTCCACAAAATGAGTAGAAAGAGCTTGTGCATTTCCCTTCAGTGTTGTAGCTGGAAACCTGTCGTTGACATCAGCAAAGAATAGCGAAAATGCAAAAGTCAATCCAGCTTTTTGCTTTGCAGATCTTAACATAACTTATTGCGTTTTTTCTTCAAAAAGAACATATCCTATGTTGCACTGTCATTTCACAAAAGAAGATTTAGCGCAGAGTTGTATATTTTCCTCTTCACATACCATGTATCCATGTCGTCCATCCACACTGGATCGTTCTACTTGCACCGTTCCATTCAAGCCCACTACTCGCCAAAATATCTGAAGTACAAAGCCTCAGAAATCACCAATAAATAATAGAGTAATAACACCAAAATCAGTCTAAATTGTCTCTTTATCGATCACTTGCCTTTGGTGATCTGGTGGATACCGACATCACAAAAACACCAGGACAACCATTCTCCAACAGACTGCAAAAAGTTCTCACATGAGAAACCCATCACAAAAGATTTTTTTTATCCAAGCCTATTTAAATCATGTGTTTATATGACTTACAATGTTGAGGAGATGTTGTCTGGAGGAGGCAGCGTAACATCAACATGAGATGTCAAGGCTGATACAGAGGTCGCCTCACAACCAACAAGCTGATTATGACAATATGTATCATTAGCAATATACTTACTGGTATAACTGATACTACCACACAACAACATCCCATCTTTAAAGGAGGCAGCATAAGGAAAGAATGCAACCAACTTAATGGCTGTCAAAGAAGTATTACTGGCATTTCTGAGCATAAAGTTCATAAGGTCTATTATTTCCAGGATTTTATACAGCTTCCTGTAAGTGATGAAAGTGTTTTTAAGTTAAATCAGTTAGAAACATAATGAATTATTTCATGTATGCAGTTTTACAGCCACAGTGGCAAAATGATTGATATGTTATGAAAGATTGCCAAACATGTGCTCACACATTGACTTTGATAATACTGGAAATAAACATTCTTGAAATACACTTACCATCCTCAGACCTGCAATCATGTGCACTCCCATATCCAAAATGAATCCTCCCTGCCATAGCAATATGCAGCAGAAGCACATATAATGTTGACCGAATCTCTTGGCATATATTAGAATTACAAAACTTATGGTTTCAAGGAACAATGCTTACAGTGAAGTTTCTCCTCCAGCCACTTGAGAAATAAGGATTAGAACTATTCATTGATCCTTCCACAATGACTTGAACACTCATCAAGTTTCCCAAATCAGCCACCAATTTCTTGCCCTACACAACCACTAAATTTCATCCTGATGCTTATAATGGTAAAAATAAAAGAGAAGGCTTATAATGGTAAAATTGAAAGATAATTGAGGATTTCTACCTCAACAAATGCAGGTTCAAACCGATAATTTTCTGCCACGGACCAAATTGGTGAACCACTTGTACCATCTGATATGGATTTGTAAGATAGAAGTGCAGTTTCAGCCTCATCAATTTCTGAGAAAGAAGTGCAGCGTTTAAATATTTAATACTATGTTGCAATGCAGATATTTTGCGAACAATGAAACATATGGGGTGGGAGAAAAAGTATGAGAAGTCGTTTGGAAGTTACGCACTAGCTGCAGCTGGTTTCTCTATCCATTGAGAATGATCCCATGACATTGTACATACAAGAAAAGAAAAGAAAAAAATCAGTACTTCATGTAAGAAAATAAAGCAATTGAGTCTTGAAAGATAGTATAATTCAATGAAAATGAGAGAAACTGAGCATCAGAGTGGTTGAGAGTGTAAATATCATACATTACCTTGAATTACATGCTTTTTGAGTACTCAGAATTGTATAATTTTTCAAGTGTGTTTATTGAAGCTCAAGAAAATCTCTATGAAGATAGAGCATATGAGTGATATGAGCCATATATTTAAGGTGCTAATTATCATACATTACCTTGAATAACATGCTTTCCTGCCTTAAGTAACTTTAGTGACATGTCTACCTGTGCTAGATGAAAATTTTCATGAGAATAGAAAATACATCTGACAACATATAAAAACTTGATTATGAGTGGTGTCCTCCACCACCACCACCACAAAAGCAAGTTCAGGTTTAATATCAAAGTATTAAGAGAAGCTATGAATATTATGTATAGTTAATACTCAACATCATAGCATATACAGAGTAGAAAACTAATCGAAAAAGGATAAATAAGAGATCAGATAAACCTGAATTTGGCCAGCAAGAACAACAGCAACAGCAATAATGGAAGTATCCTGAATAATGTCTTCAAGACCTTCATCTCCCCATTTGGCTTCTACTCCCGGGAAAGTCTTCCGAGCAACATCAACCGCAGATGTCGCTGAATCCTAATTATGAAATGTACTCCGATTTAGCAGCAAAATTCTAAACCCGAAAAGTATTAGAGAAGGATCATATGAAGTACAAACGTCGATTAACAAAGAAAACATACTTGGGAGCGGCTCCAGATGGATTTAACATCGACAAGATCAGAGATCTCAGATAATCGGGGGATGTACTGAGTCTTGACGAAAATGCCAGCTCCGATAATTGAGATCTGGGGTTTTGCCATTGTTCCACCAATTATCTGGGCAAGTGAGTAATTCCAATCTGGGGTTTGCGATTTGCAGCTAGTCGAGAGGGATAATCGAAGAAGATTGGAGGCGAGAGCTACTAGTCAGTAAACAATGAGATATGCGCCCGCGGGATATGGCAAATTCGCAGTTTGTAAATCCAAAATGGGGTAATTTACAGTTATGTTTGGCAAGATCACATGTGTCTGTATATACTTTTCATTATTTAATTGGCGGTATTTAATTAGAATAAAAAACATCACCAAAAAAAATCAGCACCATTTTTATTTTCCATTTATACCCCAAACATTATACAATAATTACAATAAAACCACATCTCCAAATCTGCCCAAGCAGCCCAACGATGGCAATCTGTCAACTTAAACCTATACACAGTGGCTTGAGGATCGAAGTCTAATTCCTGCCACTAACGAAATAAAATGGGAGAGAGGACCCCTGCTCGATGACGGGCAACTCAACCAACCCCGCCCTTTGTCGGGAAGACGTCTTTGACGCCATCAGCAACGCCAAGCATTTCGCTTGCGTGACGGGTTGGTCCGTCTACATGAAGATCACGCTCGTAAGGGATACGAGGAGGCCTAAGCCCGGGGCGACACAATCAATCGGGCTTATTGGTGGTACCCTTTTCAATTTTCATTGAAGTTGAAATTGAAACAACCCTAGCAACGAATAAATTGTAGGTCGGAATTCGGAAAATTGGCCGATATGATTCTATTTCATACAGATATAAAATTGCAATGAAACACTGAAATTAATGTAGTTAGTAGAGAAACTGTAGAGGAGAGATCAAAATTGAAGAGGCGGGGAACGACAACGAAATTGGGGATCGCCCTCATTTCTTCTGTTTTGTTTTTTTAATTCTATTTATTTATTGAGGGGTAATTAAGTCAGAGCCTATCAAAATGGAGATGAGATAGTTAAAACCGGGTGATGTTTAGCATTTATGTTAATTATTTATGTTTTTGGGTCTAGCGGTATTTATTAATTTGAAGTACATACTTCATTAGGCTCAAGTTTTAAGATAATGATTTTGAAAGAATATGCAAGATGATAACAGGAAATGATATAATTTCTAGTGGATGCTTTACGATTTAGGCAAACTCAAATAGTACGTGTGGAAATCCTAATCCTTACCCTATCAATTAAAAAAATAATGATATAATTTGTTTAACACTTTTTATCACCTTTTCTTTCTTTTTCATTTTTTGGACACCATAACCATGGTTTTTTGTAATGGAGGGGTAAATTCATTTGGGTAAAGAATTTAACTACAAAAAGGCTATTAGGCTAACCTAGATGAAATAAGGCATTTTTAGGACAAGCTTAGCAAATCCTTTTCTAATCTCTTTATGACATTTTCTTCATTTTTGTTGAAACACGAAATAAACAAATACTGGAATCGAGGCACGAGATTATTTTAATGGACAAACAAGCCCTTACTTTTATTACGAGTATAAAAAATGATCGAGGTTCGAGTTTACAACTTTTTGATTGTTCTTGTCCTTTTAGGAAGTGCACGTAGATTACTCTTTTGTGACTTGAGGTCTTTTTATCGATCTTTCGTTGATTATAGTGTGGTCTCTAAGATTGTTTCAACATATCGATCTTTGTAAGCAAGATAAGCCTTGAATTAGATGTATTTTTCGACCCATGTAACCTTCGCTATCATCCCCTATTTATAGATGTTTGGGAAGAGTGGTTTTCATGTGGTTCTGATGTGGGATGAGCGGCTTGTTATTCGAAAGAGGGGCAACCTTTGATTGGTCGAGAATGTGGTCATGCCATTTTGTGGGCATTTCCGATGTGGGACGAGGTGTTGCGCTGATTCTGCGTTGAATGTGCTTGGTGTTTGGTGTTTGGCCTTGCAGTCCTCCTCGCCGTGGATTTCCCCTGGGAGCTTTCCCTCGTAGTTGTTTGGCCTCGTAGCTCTTCTTGCTTAGGATGCTTAACTGGACGCTTTCCCTCGCGGTCGAATATGCACAATGTTTGGCCTTGCGACCCTTCTTGCTCGGGATGCCATACTGGACGCTTTCCCTCGCAATATAATATGCGCGGTGTTTGGCCTTGCGACCCTTCTTGCTCGAGATGCCTTACTAGACGCTTTCCCTTGAAATCGAATGTGCACGGAGTTTGGCATTGCACCCTTCTTGCTCAGGATGCCTTACTGGATGTTTTCCCTCATAGTCGAATATGGGTGATGTTTGGCCTTTCAGCTCTTCTTGCTCAGGATGCCTTACATGATGCCTTCCCTCACAATCGAATATGCGCGGTGTTTGGCCATTCACCCCTTCCTGCTTAGGATGTTTTGCTGGACGCTTTCCCTTTTGGGATTTTTTCGATGGGTGTAGGAAAATTCCCTAAAACTTACCCTTCGAGGTCTTTTCCTTGTGGGGCCCGTTTGGGCTCCTGCTTGGCTTCGATCTATTTTGTCCTTTTGTGCATGATTAAATCCGCAAACCATCAATCTTATCATAAGTCAATTTCTAAAGTGCTTAATCACCATTATAGTGCACCCTTCATAATTTTTTAGTTTATATATTTTCTTATTTTTCACTCTCCACACAAAATACATCACTGCATTGTAGCAGGCTATCCAAAGTTTGCAGTTGAAGCCATTCTTCCTTGCAGTGGCAGAGTTGAGAATGTTCGGAGGTGGGGGCGGACCTTGAACAGCTAAACTTAGAAAAAGCGAGCTAATTTAACATATCGACATATATATATATAAGATATATAAAATTATAAAATTGTAAATTTAAAATAATTTAACATAGAAGAAATAACACCTACCTCGCATGTTCGCCGGTCAAAAGGGCATTTTCGCCTCATTCGAATGTCTATTGAGATTTGAATGTCAATTGTAACCGAGCTAATCTCCTTTTTTAAATTAAAAGGTGCATTTTTTAGAAATTAAAAGGCCCAAGTCAAGTTATAATGGAAGACCCAAATTCATTTATTTAAATAGGCCCAAATAGCCAAATACAATTAAAATTTAAAAATCTCTTTCTTCCACAAAATTGCAAACTTCAATATCTCCATGACTCCATCCTTCGACTTGTATCTTTGCAACGCTCAAAGCTTTTCAGTTCCGCCACGTCACTACACTCCGCCCACACCCCACTACCACTCTCGCGTTTCTTATACTCCGCATCTCCACCCCACCCTCGCCTAACCCTGAGGGCAGCTCTCTGCATATTCTCGTTCCTCCAGCCGCAAGTGGGGCGGCCGCCCCCACTCGCCCCTCATCTCCCTCCACCACTGCTTCCTTATCAAGTTGCTCAAGGCTCCTTTCCAGTCCTCTATTGTGTGGTAGCTTCGCCCTATCTTGGCCCAAGCTACTCATCACTTTCTTAAAAAACTTGCAATTAAACCATACATGGTCCTAGGTCTCTTGGCAATTATCATTACACAGAACACAACCATCTTCTTGTAAAACAATAGATTTCAATCTATCCTTGGTTTGAACACCTCGTCTTATGATCATCCACGAAGTAAAGGAAATCCTAGGCGTATTTAATCCTCCATGTAAACTTGCACTATTCTTCTGCTGGGTGTCTACTTCTCAAACTGTCCCATAACTCTCCAATCAAACTTGCCTCTACTTGTCAGGATGATCACAAGATTCTCTTCCTCTAATGAATCCTTGAGTTCATCTCTAACTTTGAGCAAGGATTTCCAAAGGACATTCAAGGTGGATTTACATTCTGTCTCTCCAAAAGATTGTCCTCTAAGTTTGACAACAATTGTCCAATCTTTCCAAATGGGTTTAGAGTTTGTCAGCGTGTCATAGATCAACTTAGTGAAACTGGATTTATTCCAAGATAAAAAGCCATTGAAGCCTACATCTCCCTCTTCTTTAGGTTTGCACACATTTTTATATGCAATTGGTGCTTTTCCACCATCTTCATTCCCTGACCACAAAACAGTCCTTAGTAGCTTCACAATTTGTTTGATGACTCCCTTAGGCAACAAGAAAACTTTACACTAGTAGTCGAGTATCCCATACATGCATGACAATTCTTACTATCTCACGTCTACATGTGTATGAAACCTACCTAGCGGCCCATGCATTCACCTTGGCTGATATTTTTGCAAGTAAAGGCTTGTAATCACTCTTCTCAGCTCTTGCACTGCATAAACGTACTTCCAAATAAGTCATAGACAACTCACCTTACTCCATGTTCATAGTGAAGGCTAAGTCAGATACAACTTGCTCCTTTAGGCCAATACATAAATTTTTTTAACTTGTCAAGATTGATGTTGAGTCCTGACATCATGCACAATCTATCCAAGATTGATGTTGAGTCCTCAAACTCACACCATAACAAGGTTTTGATTTTCGGTTGACAAGCGCTTGCAGATGAAGCATGAGATTTTTACTTGTAAAGCAAATATGGGCCTAATTAAGAAAACAACAGGCCCACGACGAGTTATCAATCCGCATAAGCCCAAAGCAAACTCATATAAAATGTGAGCCCGCTGAGATATTTAACTATTGGGCCACTACTACATGTTGAGAAAGGGTTCAACTTCAAGATATATCATTTTTCTCCGTCTAGACTCTTTTTTTTTTTGGTAGAATTCTCTGTCTAGACTCTAGAGGGAAAAGTAATTCGAACCTCGGGAGAGTCTTGGGGAAAATGGACAATAAAAATGGAAGACCATTTTAATTTTCGTCTTTGACAACAAATTGATCGAGTTTGAGAAAATTAGGCAGCAAGAAACTTTGAAAGTTTCAAACATAAATTAATTAATGTTCGTTTCCAAGCCTCCTTGTCTAGCAAGTGGGGTCAGTTTGTCAGTTTGTGCAATATTCCGTCCACGAGAAGTCTCGATTGGACCTATTCTTATCATCCTATGGAGTTTATAATTGTATAGGGTCCCTGGTTTTGAAACACCAACATTTTTGGCCACTGGTTTCCTATTCACATGCATGCACGTGGCAGGTCGTGGTTCAAAACATCAAAGTCTCTTGTTGTAACTTATATATGTGTATCTCTCAATGAATATGAAGTACGGGTCGTAATTGGTTTGCTGCATATATATTAATCTTCCATTTGCAAGAAAAGGTCATTATTAGAATTTTGGTGCATTGTGGCTCATTCAACGTACTCAAACTTGTTAGAAAATTCATGTTCCAAGGTTTTTACTCGAATACATTTAACTTCAAGAAAAGTAGCAACTTACTATAAATCTATTACAAACATGGCAATTGGCAAATTGAGCACATTTTTATATTGTATATGATAACATAAAATAAGGATATAGTGCACGGTGCATGGTACTTACACGTATAGATCGCCAAGGACCACAAATTTATATACAAACGTGAAACGTGTGCCGTTTTTATATTTAAAAAAAAAACAATGTAGATAAACTTTGAGAAAGGCTAATCGAATCGAGATCTTGGGCAGGCTTAGCTGGCAATCTTAGTTAATTACGTAGTACATTTTAAAGTGGTTATATTGTCGGGGTTTAATTGTGAATTCCAGATGGGAAGTTGAGAGTGAAACAAGCTAGTATATAAGGTCATGAGCCACTCCTCCTATTACCAATTGGTTTTGGGATGGAATCTCATAGATTTGTGTACTAGGCTTGACAATTGGGCCCATCTCCCCCGTAACAAGTGGTATCAGAGCCGATGGTTCGGCTTAGGGATCCTTGTGAGGGATTTCTTCGTGAGGAACGAACCTATTACCAATTAGTTTTGGGATGAAACGAACCTCATAGCCTTGTGTACTAGGCTTGACAATTGAGCCCGTCTCCCCGTAACATATATATATATATACACTCATAAGACTTTAATTATATAGTTAAAGCGACTAGGATTTCAGGCACCGTCATAAAATTTCCGCTTCAACTTTATGATTACAAGTGCCTTGAAAAAAAAAGAGGCAAAGCAAAGTTATTGTACATTAATTAATTAATTAATAAAATGGGAATTAAAGGTAATTGGCGTGGACAAGTAATTCCATCCAGATCGAGTCCAGAAGTACGTATAGAAGCCCTAGTGCATGCATAAAAGTCAAAAAGTTGAAAATTAAGGTCATGATCGTGGATTAAATACGTGTCGTAACTGAAAAGGCAATATTAATAACCTAGCTACTTAAATGTCAACTTTAATTGAAACTACTCGTTGTACTATGTACGACTACGATTATTTTAATATATTTATTAAACATTTTATTATCTATTTTTATAAATTTTAAAATTATAAATATTTATCATTAATTTTATATAATATCTATAAATAAATTCGTCAAAAAATATATGCTAAAAGATTTATATTTATTCTAAAATATTTTATCTTTAATCTTAAATCCTTGTATAAGGAAGTTTTCAAAAGATATCGTTATATAAAATAGATTTTTTTTTGATATTAAAGATAGATTTAAATAGTTAAAGAAAAATTTAATAGAAAAAGTTAAAATATTAAGAATAAAAATTAATTTTGTAATTATAAGGTGGGCCAGAATTATTCTGGTGACTCGAAAAGACACAACTTTAATATATAGTTATAGATAAATCTAAGATTTATGGTAGGTATATATACAGTCCGGAGCTTAATTAAGTTTTAGAGGCGCCCGGACATATCGATGATACGTTGCTCATGTTTATGTATTATAGCTAGCGCCTAGCGCCTAGCGCTACGTACCAACTACCGAAGAAAAGTGGAAATTTGGATGTTTGCCATCAACACGTTATTTCACTACAGTACTCCCTCCGTCCCAATATATATGGGGTTTTAACCTTATGCACATATATTAAGAAAAACTTTACTTTTGCTTTAAAACAAATAACTATCCCTCTTTTTACTTAAAAAGTAAATTTTAATTACTTGAAAAGTGTGTCATTCTCATTTCCATTGGATAGAATTGCTTAGGATGACAATTACCAACAAAGGCAAGTATAAATAAACTCAAAACCCCATATAATATGGGACAAAAAATTTGGACTAAAAACCCATACAATATGAAACGGAGGGAGTATTTCTTTTATCCCTTAAATTATGCGCGTGAGACCCCGTCAACTCATTTATTTCTTGCCTAGTTCAAATACATTTAATACTCCCATAATCACCCATCTAATTAACTGGGGATTACATTAGCAAGCACTAAGCAGTGGTCCTACTCCCTACCGATCAAATAAAATTAATTACTACTTATTCTAGACGTACGTATGATTGTTACCATACATATATATGTATGAAACTGCTTTATACATTTTTGTTTGACAATACCCCATCTTTTTCTAGTTTTAGGCCGGTATAGATTGGTTACGGATCAGTAATCAATATTGTCAAGTTTTATTATCTTTGAGTTGTTGTCAAAGCACGTAATTTATAATAAAGGTAAATAATGATCAAGTGTGTGGATCTTTGTCTCATTTTATTTAATGATTTGGTAAACTGTTAGTTTCAATGGCGTTAAATCAAACTTAGTTACGTCTAAAAAATAATAGAGTGTTTCAACCAAGAAACAAAGAATAATAGAGTGCTCTCATTAAGTTTTACAAATCCTTTTTACACCTCAATTTTTTTGATTGATCACATCAGAACGTTTTCGTTGTCAAATCTACTTTGAATTCGCCTTCGGGCATCTAGTCAAGCGGCTAAGCCTCCAAGAATAAAAGCGAAGTTATTTAGAATTCGGTGTGACTTGTATCATAAGTCGGTGGACTTGGTAGACGACATCATCTATCTTCACCATTGATTGGAATCTTTGCAACCTACGACTTCATCTTGTAGTTACTTAGCATGTCAATTAGGCAAAGTGGTTGACCGTCATGTAAGATGTGAGCGTTGTTTGTACTTTGAATTTTGTGCATGGGAGTTTCACTTGCTCTTGGATCTTTATGCTTTAAGTCCATTCTTCACATTATTTGTACACTGGTGAAATTGTCTTGCTCAACAGTGCGAACTTTTGGGGGAGGAGACTTCGACATTTGTGTGTTTTTGTAGGGTGCGTGATTTCATCAGCGTCATCATGCCATGACGTGAGTCTCGAGTTTGTGTGTGTCATGTTTCCTCGATTTCTTCTCTTGCTTTGATCATCCGTATTGTCTTTTAGCACCGAAATTATTCGCGCTCCATCACGTGTGAGAGAAGTTAAAAAGTGGGTGGAAAAACTGATAAAATTGCACATGTCCCTTCATTTATGTGAAAACAAGTCTCACCATTCTTTCTTTCATTGGGTCGAGCTGGACTACGCAAATCGATTTACTTGGTTCGTATACTTTGTTGGTTTGTCCACAAAATTCATCACCAAAAGTGAGTCCCTCGCAAAAAAACTGATAAAATTCTAATATATAGTTTTTTAATTAATGAATTTTCTAATATGTGCCTATAACATACATTAATAAATTAAATGAGAAAATAATATTCAAACTATTATCTAAATTAGAATTAGTGAACCCTATTACAAAAATTGTTAACTTAACAAAATAATTTTCCCATGCACTTTTCAAGCTTGATAAAATATTAACTTAACAAAATAATTTTCACACATGCACTTTTCAAACTTGATATTATTATTAATTAACGTGTGCTATGTGTACACATTTTTTTTAAAACTAAAGTATAATAACTGAATGGATTTTGGATAATGTGGCTGATTAAAAAAATTGAAAAAATGGTCCGAGATTCTACTTATTAAATTCCGTAGATGAGGATAAGGTGGCGGTAGTATGCAAAGCCTAGTGATGAATATATTAAAGATGATCAAACACACCTAATAGTTAATTATCTCGTAAACACTTTGGCCCTCGAATTGCCAAGTCTCATGTCTATCCAATAACCGGGTGAAAAATAAACCAAACGAAGCCCATGCCAACAACAACTTGTGTAATTTTTTTTAATCAATGTAAAATTAATGCTCATGGATTGGCGGCATGGTATATACCACAGACAAACATGGTGTACAAGGGCTCTAAGTATAACCCTCAAAGTCAAAATTTGGAACCTACACTAAATTAATGACGTGCGATTAGGGGAGTCGTGGGTGAACTAGAAACGTACTACCATGAAGAGCTATGACTTTTTTTTTTGGGCACCAAATTAGGGAGAGGTGACTTTTAATAAAATCAAGTTTTTTTTTTCTTGCACAACAAAAAAACCTTGATTTTTTTTTTACTTTGGCTATATCTATATAGTACAATACTAAAGTAGAACCCATATATGTAAAAAATTTTGTGCCACTTGTCATGATTTTAAAATATTAGGATTTTTTTTAATTTTGTCAAAAAACTACCCATTTTCTCCCACTTCATCCACATTCTATGAAACTACAACAATATTCTTAATTAAAATTTGATTCAAAAATATTTTATTATTCTAAAAGTTTTATGTAATATTTTTAATAAAACAATATTCTTAATTAAAATTTTGAAGATAACTAAAATAATATTTTTAATAAAAAATTAATTAAAAAATCTTAGTATTCTTATCATCTAGTACAAATTATTTTTTGAATTTATCCAAACACTTTTTTTTAATAAATTGTATCCAAATATTATTATTATCCTAACCATCGTACAAATTTTTATTTTGAATTTATCAAAATATTATTATTTACTTGGTTTTTTTTTCTATGAACCAAAATTTGGGAGAATATTGGGATGAGATTGCACTTAAATGCATATTTTGAATTCATTTTTATAATTTCAGATAATATAATTACAAAATAAATAAATGTGATAAAAATATATATTGGTTAAGGAGTGTTATTTTTATAATGGGTAAATAATAGTTATAAATTTAGAAGCACTACTTTACTATTCAACTTAACTTCTTATGTATAACTTCTACATTTTGAATTGAATTCCACTTTTCATATTTCATGTTGTGTTATATAAACATATATTGCCTTTTGGAATTTTTTTCTAAACACTTTGATTTTGACAATTACGTTTCGAATGTTTTTAGTTATTGTATCTATATGTTATAGTTTTACAATAATCTTTCAAATATTAAAAGTTATAATAATTGTCTCTAATATAATCCGTACATGGTACGGGCCTAACACTAGTTATTTACTTAATTGACTTCCCATAATTTTTGTGTTCCAACTTCTATATATTATCCGTGCCAAAATTAGTTCCAATGATACAAACAAAATCTAGCCTAATTTGGTCGGATAAGATCCTCTATCCCCAACTTGTACGTATCCTCTCTTGTGTCCCATAGGATCTTTTTTGGACGAGCTAGATTAGAAATGTGGAAGAACAAGAAAGTTCAAGATCAAACAGAATTAAAGAAAAAAGAACTCAAACGATTTTATTTAAGCTTTGAGCCTCAAAGAGTAATTAAAGAGAGCAGAAATAACAAATTGCAATCGAAAATAGATATATCCAAAGTGATAAGTGCACAAATCGAACTAATCGACCAACCACTAAGATCTTAAAGGTGCAATCTCGATCTCTTCCTAAGTTTGAATTTCTGTGGGATCGGAGCTCAGGGAGTCACCGGCATCGATCTCAGGCAAGTAAGGCTGAGAAAAAGCTCTCAAAGCAAACCCTAGGAAGCACCTCACATGAACCCAACAAACAGCACAAGGAAGAGATTTGAGCTTTTACATGGCTCACTCACAGTCCTAAACCACAACGACGTCTTTCACATAAACGAAGGAGCATCAGAGTTGAATCATCTCCTAGTTTGCCATTATGGGACTGTTTGGCCCAAAACCAACTTTTGCGAGAAATAAGCCCACTCGGATAAACTCACACGTAGAGACATCCATGTTTTACATTACAAACATAAAAAACCAAAGCTTAGGAAATTATACATATATGATCAGTACTCTAGAGGTATAATTTTAAAGTAATAATTAATTGAAAATAGTTACTTCCGTCTTTTTTTCAGACAAAATAGAATTGAAAAAAGAGAGAAGAAGAGTCATCACAAATTAACATTTCAATGGGCCTAAAATTATTGTGGTGGACCTATGGTGGCTTCAAAGTCTTGTTTAATTTTCTTTTGGTACTATTATATTGGTTAAGCTTAATTAGCTTCAAAGTGTTTTTGCATGCATGTATATTGATTATATTTGCTTCTACCAAAAATAAAAAAAAATTGATTATATTTGCACTAATGGCCTTTGCACTAGAGTATATGACTAGAACATGACTAGTACGAGGCGACGCGTTGAAAGAGAAGTTACAAATTGTTACCATCCAATACGTGGAAATCCAACCTTCAGACCTTTTAAACGTTTTTTTTTTTGGGTTTTCATTTTTTTGGGATGTACGATATTCCCATATATGGGCGTGAAGGTTCGTAGAACAATTAATTGATTAGTACGTACTTTGTCATTTAATTTATTGAACTTGACTAGTCTCCCCCGTGCTTCTTCCTCTCTATAAATACCCATACTTACTCTCTTAATTCCCACAACCCAAATTCTCAATCCAATTAATTCCCTTTGCATTATTCCACATTACAAACCCCTTGTCCTTTCTTTTGGAAACCTAGCTAGCACCGTACGTATTATATTACCCCACACACATTTAGGCAACCTAGCTAGTATATACCCCACCGGAAACTAAAACCATCTATTTGCCTACCAGAATTAAACCATATATATATTCATCCACCATAGTTAATTAATCGATAAAAAAGAAATGGCTGTGGAGAAGTCTCATAAGGTGAGAGCAGTTGTTAAGGAGAAACTGACGTTGGGCGGGTTCCTGAAGAACCTCGGCGTTGGCCAGACCCTTGACAACATCTCCAATCTCTTCCTCGGCACCGCTCTCCACTTGGAGCTCGTCAGCTCCCAACTCCCTCCCTCAGTGTGTACGTACATACATAACATTTTTATTTGTATTGAAATACATAAAACATAATTAATAAGATAATTATTTTATGCGCGTGCAGCTGGGAAATTGGGATCGGAGAAGCAAGGTCCGGTGAGAGCGGAGGCACGTGCAAAAGCTCGCACAACCGCGGTTCTAAGTGAGCTAAAAGACTTGGACGATATGGAGTACGAGGCTCACTTTGAAGTGCCTCGTGAATTCGGCGAAATCGGGGCCATCTTGGTGCAAAACGTGCACCGGAAAGAGATGTTTCTGGACAGCATCGTCCTTGAAGGATTGCCTCAAGGACAAGTCACCATCTACTGCGATTCATGGGTCCAATCCGAATCTGAAAACCCTGATGGAAGAATTTTCTTCACCAACAAGGTGCGTGTATACATAGATGGTACGAACATGTAAATTAACTAGTACGTCAAAATGGTTTATTATTCAACAATCCATCAAGGTTCAAATCTCTATAGTCTCATATTCGTATCTTTTATTCATATTTAATGCTTCTTTACTTAAAATAAAAAAATTATTCATATTTTTCTTAAAATTTAATTCTTTCTTTCCTAAAATAAAATTTTAATTAAATAAGTATCAACTTTTTGTATTTAAGAATATTTATTGACATTTTTCTTCCCATTTAATTCTTTCCTCCTTAAAATAAAATTTTATAATTAAATAAATAGTAATTTTTTTATTTAAGAATATTAATTAAATAAATTCGTTTAAAATTTTTTCTACATCTATCACTACGTGTATATATACTAGCTCATTAATTAGTCAAGAATTTGTTCTACATAACGTGTGTGAAGGATATGAAATAAATTTCTTCCCTTTCTCACTAGGTTTATTGGCAACATGTGTCCATCAACACCTTTTAATATTTTGAAGTTTAGTAATGGAATTTATAAATTTTTTACTCTCATGTTTTTTTATTATTTTGATATTAATTTGTAGGATCGATCCATTTCAATTTAGAAGAGTAGTTTGTATTATTTTTTTATTTATCAAGTTTTAAATGACTTTGTAGGATATCATTTCAATTCAAATTTCATTAATTGTTACTTTGACAATTTTGTTCGATTTTTTCCCCTACATTAAGATTTACATATCGTTGTCCTTCTGGAAAAAAAAATAATCAAACTTACCCCTAAATTCATAACTTCGCTCATAGACTTATTACTATATATCTACACCAATTTTCTATGACATTCACTTCATTTGGACAAAGTAAAGGTGGAATTAAATTTATTCATTTTGAAAAGTAATCAATGATTAATAAGTGTGTGATGTGAAATAAATTAATAAGGGTAATTTGATAAGAAATTTTAAATTCTAATTACGAGTGACAATGTCTAAAATATCTTAATTATGAATCTTAATAGTGAATGCATTTTATTTTTTTAACCTATATCTTTAAGGTATAGGTTAGTTAATAACATTAAAATAAAAACATTTCATTACCTTAAAATCTTTAGTTTACAAAAATAACATCATTAAGGACATATGTTAATAAGGTGATCGATCGATCCCAAACTTAATGCACTTTGGTTAAATTGTACGTTAATTTTTGCAGTCATACTTGCCATCACAAACACCTAGTGGATTGAAGTCATTGCGAACCCGCGAGCTCGAAAATCTTCGAGGAAACGGCAAAGGAGAGCGCAAGAGCTACGATAGGATCTACGACTACGACACCTACGGAGACTTGGGCAATCCCGACAAAGACATCAAATTGCTACGTCCCGTCCTTGGAGGCACCCAAACGCACCCTTACCCGAGGCGTTGTCGAACGGGTCGTCCCATGTCGAAAACCTTTCCCAAGTCGGAGTCCAGAGGGAACGGAAACTTCTACGTCCCGAGAGATGAGCAGTTTGCGGATATCAAGGAGTTCAGCTTCGGGATCAACACTCTTAGCGCGGTGCTGAACGCGCTCATACCGTCTTTGGAGGCCGCCATTGTTGATCCCAACCTCGGGTTCTCTGATTTTAGCGATATTAATGACTTGTTCAACCAGGGGATTGATTTGCCCGAGTTTAAGGATCAGAAGGAGATGAGAAATCAGTTCCCGGAGCTGTTGAAAGATACGACCGATGCGGGCAAAGATGTTCTCTGCTTCAAGACCACTGATATGTTTGAAAGTGAGTCTTCAATTATTTCCATCATAAATCATAATACTGTATATCTTTCTTAATTTAGCATACGTACGTACTCTATTTTATATATATATTTTACGTACTATTTTTTTTGTTATTATTGTAGGGGATGAACTTGGTTGGTTTAGAGATGAGGAGTTTGCTCGACAAACTCTAGCTGGTCTCAATCCTTACGGAATTAAGTTGGTCACGGTATGGATCATCAATCCAATTTACGATCTTTAATATAATATTATTGCAGACATATCTTTCTAATATGGTATCATATTGGCACAAAAGTCTGATTGCTGTGACGTACTTTGTAGGAATGGCCGTTACGAAGCAATCTTGATCCCAAGATCTATGGCCCGCCCGAGTCTGCCATAAACGATGAAATCATTCAACCGAAGATCGGCAAAGATACTGTGAAAGAGGTACATACTTTGACTACCACCATTAATTAATTTAGATCATCAATTACAAGCTAGCTAGTTTTGTAGTACTTAATTTGATATGATCAATGATATTTTTGCAGGCAATAGCGCAAAAGAAGCTGTACATGTTGGACTACCATGATGTGTTACTACCATATGTTGGCAAAATAAGGCAGATCAAAGGCACCACATTGTATGGGTCACGAACAATTTTCTACTTGACCAATCAAGGGACATTAGCACCTATTGCAATTGAGCTAACTCGGCCTCCTCTTGATAATAAGCCTCAATGGAAACGAGTTTATACTCCAACTTTGGATAATTCCACAGATTCATGGCTTTGGCGATTGGCTAAAGCTCATGTTCTTGCTCATGACTCCGCCTTTCATCAACTTATCAGCCATTGGTATGCACGTAAATATTTATGTATATAATCAAGCTATATGATTAAATTATTTGCTACGATCGAGAGGATTTTGATCAAATTGTACTAATTGCAGGTTAAGGACTCATTGTTGTACAGAGCCTTACATAATTGCAGCAAACAGACAGTTGAGTGCGCTGCATCCAATTTATAGGCTGTTGTGCCCTCATTTCCGGTACACCATGGAGATCAATGCTCTGGCTCGACAAGCCCTTATTAATGCAGATGGAATAATCGAAACTTCATTCTCCGCTCGCAAGTACTCAATGGAGTTCAGCTCCGCGGTTTACGGCCAACAATGGAGGTTTGATTTACAAGGACTCCCAGCTGACCTTATCAGCAGGTACATATTTCAATAATTAAATGTGAATCTGGGTTTAACTAATTAAGGGTTCGTTTGATTGCAAACTTCCGAACCAGAAAAAACGAACTTAGTCCACTTTTGTGTCATGATGCAGAGGAATGGCTGAGGTGGACCCGAAAGCACCACACGGCCTAAAACTATCAATCCAAGACTACCCATTCGCCAACGACGGGCTCATCCTGTGGGACGCCATCAGCGAATGGGTAACCGAATACGTAAACCACTACTACCCGCAATCCGACCCGAACCCCGTCAAATCCGACGCGGAGCTCCAGGCCTGGTGGGCCGAGATTCTCAACGTGGGCCACGCGGACAAGAAGTCCGGGTGGCCCAATCTCAAAACCCAAGGCGACCTGATCCAAATCCTGACCACAATGATCTGGGTCAGCTCGGGGCAGCACGCGGCCGTGAACTTCGGGCAGTACACGTTCGCGGGCTACTTCCCGAACCGGCCCACAATCGCAAGGACGAAAATGCCGAACGAGGACCCCACAGAGGAGGAGTGGAAGGAGTTCGTGGCGGGCCCGGATAAGAAGCTCTTGGAGAGCTTTCCGACTAAGATTCAGGCGACCAAGGTGATGGCGGTTTTGGAGGTGCTGTCGAACCACTCGCCGGACGAGGAGTATATCGGGGAGAGGATGGAGCCGTCGTGGGAGGAGGACGAGGCGGTTAAGGCGGCGTTTGGGAGGTTTAATGGGAAGTTGAAGGAGTTGGAGAGGGTGATTGATGAGAGGAATGGAGAGGAGAGTTTGAAGAATAGGTTTGGGGCGGGAGTGGTTCCGTATGAGCTGTTTAAGCCTTATTCTAAGCCTGGAGTTACTGGGATGGGTGTTCCTAACAGCATTTCCATTTGATTCATCATTTAATTTACAATGTACCTATGAATGCTGTATTTATGTTCAACCAAAAAAAAAAAGAACTGTTGTATTATGAATTTGATTTGATTCTATAGACTATTGTAATAAAATAAGGGAGATGCATACTTCTCCACTAGGCAGAGCATCTGCAAACACATATGATTTTACATTTTGTTTAATAGCATTTGTCAATATGTTACTTTGGTGTGGCTAATACAAAATCTCTCTTTTGACCCAATATATTGTCTATTTCTTACATCAGGAGTCAGGACCCAATATGTTATCCTTGGTGTGTCACTTTCTTATTGAGACATGTGGCTATTGATTTATATATCAATCCTTGTTAACCCTAAATGTCCTCCAATTTCTTTCTTTATCAGGAAACGGGGTAAAAGACCTGCGAAGTTTTATTATGGTAAATTCAATTTGCTCATTAATTAAGAGCTACAATATCAGAGTAAAGGAGGCTAGTAATTTGTTCGGGCGTATGATATCAGAAGAAATAAAACCAGTAGCTAGACTAACATAATGCACCCTTCTATTCTACAGATTAAGCGATCATATTTTAGCGACAACTTAAAATAATCGCTAATAAGCGACCAAGTTTATTAAGGTAAATTTACTTTGTCATAATTCACACATTCTCTGGATTCACGTATAAATAATCACAATAGCTTTTTCTAACTTTCGCTTTTAATTTGGACGCTCCGCAAACAATATCAGATCATTGGCAAAAAAGAGGTGAGAGCGACCACATGTTTTCAAAGCCCCGACACAACATAATCTTAAATGATATGCGAAAGCCTTTCCATGTATAAGATCGACAAATAAATAGGGTGAGAGTGGATCTCCTTGACGGACTCCACGAGACGATTTAAAGGAGCCCACAATCGCCTCATCCCACAACAATTGAACTTGTCCCTCAGTTTGAGTTTTCATAATGACATCGACCAAGGCGAGGAATTACAAGTCAAACAAGTTCGGTTGCGTCGGGCCTTTGAAAACCTTTGATCATACGTGTTAGCTAAGAGAACTATAGGTTAAACAGAATTTGCAAAGCTGAATGAAGATGTTTTCCCATCAAGGGAACTCAAGAGT
This sequence comes from Fallopia convolvulus, assembly GCA_964016875.1. Classification (NCBI taxonomy): domain Eukaryota; kingdom Viridiplantae; phylum Streptophyta; class Magnoliopsida; order Caryophyllales; family Polygonaceae; genus Fallopia; species Fallopia convolvulus. The sequence continues at coordinate 40,833,113 of OZ024736.1, forward strand.
AAGAAATCACCAAGCTGAATAAAGTTGAATGAAGATGTTCCCATCAAGGGAACTCATGAGTGACAAGTTCCCTCGAGAAGGGAACTCACATGTGAAGACAAAGACAACTCAACGTGAAATGCGGAATCTTGTTCCAAACAAAGCAAAGGCGCGGTTTGTTCCTCATACTAAGCCGATTGATCCATGGCCCGATGAGCTTCAAGAGTTGACAAAATTAAAATTGAATCATGTGTGAAGAAAGTGCACATATTTAGAGAGCAGGACAATGGCATTTCGGACAAATATACAAAAAGATAAGATTGAGCCCCAAGCATCACACACTTATATAAGCTCATGAATAATGTTCTTGCAATCTACTTGTAGGATCGATGTTAGTCTAAGACAGTCGGGAACTGTTCCAGTGACAGTTCCCTTACGCAGCGGAGTAATATAAAACAAGACTAAAACAGGAATTTAAAGCTTGGACACAGTTCCTTATAGAGGAACCTCTTTAGCCAACTGGCTAAAGAGTAAACCTCTACCTCCCTTGGAGGATTTTGAACACGCACTATATTCTATTGATATATCTCAGGATCTACAATTCAAAGTCGAACTTCTCTATTGCTTGCAATCCCACTCACAAACAATACTAACGACTAAGACATAATAGTTCCTAGATCTAAACACAAATGAATATAGAGAGTGAACCTTCTCGTTCCTGTGCAGTTCCCTTTAGCACAGGAACCACCTTCTTCAAGCTGATGAAGAACTTCACGCAGTCTTCATCACTTGATCTTTTCTTCCTTGAACTTCTGGTTTGGATATCTTCTATGAATCAGCTCGGGCTCTCGATCTCTTTCTTTCCTTTTGTAGATCTGGTTTTCAGATGTGCGAGAGCTCAATTAGACCTAGCGGCGTCGCATTCCTTTTATAGAGTTTCCATTTTTAGTTCTGACGCCTTTGCCCTTATTGTCTTGGGGAGTATGACACTATTCAAAAAGACTAGCGTACCCTTCTTCATCTCTATTCATTCGGAGCTTTGGCTTGCCGCCCAAGACAATAGTAAAAAGTCTCTCTTGTCCTTTTAATCACTTGCCACGTACACAGGTGACTTGATGGGGAACGTTTCCCTTTGCTTTTCCTGTAAACTTACTATCTTTCCTGAGATCACTTATACAGGGAATTAGTTCCATTTGTTTGTCATTATCAAAACTTCGATTACTCGAATGGAGAACCCATTGTTCCAGTGTTAGTTCCCTAACACTGTTCCAACAATTTCCCCCTTTTTGATGATGACAAACTTTCATAAAAATGCAAGTGTTAAACATTCAGGGATACAGGAAAGATGTTAGATAATTAAGCATCAATGACACAGGCAATTCTTTGTAGATACTTAGTTCCCCCTGAAATGGACAAACAGTTTGATTTTCAAGATTTTTAAGCTAACAGTTCCCCCTCAGCTTATGGTTATTTATTCTGTATTCTCTTAGACAACGCATCTCTGCATTTTTCCACTTTTCCCCCTTTTGACATCATCGAAAGACAATCAAGTATAAACATGCAAGAACAAGCAAGTAAAGCACAATCATAACTAAAGAACAAGAGCAAAATGCAATTCATTAAAACATTGTTCAACAAGTACAGAATCAGAGTCTTAAGAGCATTGAAGGAGGGAGAAGACATCTATGGAATTTTCTTGTAGGGGACTTGTTCAAGGATTAGAGGAGGAAGAGGAGGAAGGAAGCTTCTTCTGAATATCCTTAAGAACAGCAAGAATGTGATCATTGGTTCCCTTCGTCTGTTGAATGTCTAGAAGGACATCAAGTATGCGCTCAGTGACTCCACACAGACGGTTGAGAGCTTGAAGGACAGTTTTTGAGTCTCCTTGTTCAATGAACACAGGAGGAGGACCTTCTTCTTGTGGTTCCATGGAGTGCTTCATTCGTAGAATGTTGGACATATCCATCTCTTGTCCTAGCTCTTCTTCCTCTTGAGGATGATATACATCGTTCCTCTTCATCAGTTCCTTCACCAATGCTGCATATGGAAGGGCGTGAGACTCTTTGGCAACACATTTGCACATCTGCAAGATTATTATCTTGGGCAGGTTGATGCGCTCTTTGCGAGGGAACAGATCCAGGAGGATGGCATCAGTTGAGTTCAGAGTTGTTCTCTTCTCCAGTCTTGGCGTCACTATCCTAGTGATAAACTGGTGTGCCATCTTGCCCACTTGACTCAAGCTGTGAGTCAGGATCTCCTTCCCTTGTGGAGGAACATGCCCTAGAAGCCTTTGGAGAATTGCCTCTCTTCCATCAGAATCTTGCCATGGGCGTTGAGGAAGCATATCAAAGCCCTCTCCAGGAACTTGGAGAATCTTCTTGATCTGGGCAGCGGTGAAGGTGAAGTCATCTTCTTCTGTCTTCCATCTTATTATGGGGTCAAGCTCAGTTCCCTTTTGGAGGGCGAATTTGGAGTAGAAGTACCTTATTTGAGTTTGATCCACCATTGCCGGTTCGGAACAGAGCTTATCTCATCCTTGAAACTGGATGAGTTCCTGAAGCTCGTTGAACTCATTTTCTTTTAGGAACTCGGCTGTGATTACTAGAGGAATGACCAACTTCCTCTCTTCTGACTTCTTCTTTTCCTTCTTTCCTTTCTTCTTCTCCTTTTGTTTAGGCTTTTCTTCCAGTTTTTGTTTCTTGGAGCCTCTAGTTGAAGGACGCCCAGATGGCGGTTCCTTGTACCCAATTTGAAGGGCAGGCTCCTGGTATTCCTCCACCTCATCGTCGGAGGCCTCAACGATCTCCGTTGATGGATGAAGAGCGTGGAGTTGCTCAGATTGTAGAGGCTGTAGTTCCTCGTCATCTTCTTCTACTTCTTCTACTTCACTTAGTTTTCTGAGCTTTCTCTTTTTGGATCGTGGAGCAGTTGGGATTTGTGGAAGAGAAGTTGAAGAGGAAGGGCGTTTTGGAAGAGAGGGAGAAGATTGAGTTGGTTTGTTGGGTGTAGTTCCCTGTGAAGTAGGGAACTCCTCTCTCTCAAATTGAGAGATGGATTGATCGAGGTTAGAGAGATCCAGTTCCGTGTGAGATGGAACTTGGATTTGAGGAGCATGTGGAAGAGATGAGGGAGCCTGGGTTCTTTGGATTTGAGGAGTAGGGTTGTGAGAGGTTGAGGCGAATGGATCTGGCCTGCGTTTGGGAGAGAGATTGTCATGAATCTGTGTATGGTGTTTGGGAGAGGAATGAGAGGAGGCTTGTAAGAGCAGGGTAGGATTGGAATCATGGATTGTGGTGGGAACACCCTTGATGTTCAAAGTGAGGGTTGAGGAGCCATCCAGTCTCGTAGTGAGTACTGGAATTTCAGATCTTGGTGTTTGGGGTGGTGATTCGGGAGGTGTAAGACCAGGTTGTCCATCTCTTTTTCTCAGAAGAGAATAGAGACGTTCCTTGACATCAAAGATATACTCAGGTTCATGGTGGTCGAGATCTAGATCGGTGAGAAGCATTTTCTTGAGAGCTTCAGGGTCATGATTGAGAAGATGCTCGATGAGTGGGTTTTTGTGATGGACTGAGAATTTGATGATTGGTTGATTTGGGTTGGCCATTTGAGCGTATGGATGGAGTTGCAGAGAAGGATTGGAGATGGCGATTTTCGAAATCTAGGGTTTGGACGAGAAGATGGAGGAAGACGATGAAGAGAGAGAAAAGAGGGGAATGGGTTAAGTAGTAAGAAGAAAAGAAGTTGAAGGGGCGAGAGTGGATACCAACCTTTCCTTGAAACTAGCAATTAGTTACTCCAAAAAGAATCCGAAGAGATTTGGCTTTCTTCACGCAAAGATCTTTTCCTTTTCTACAGTCTCAACGTGGCAATAGATTAGCACTGGTAGAGAGATGAACGGTTCGGATGCACTTTTCCCTTTCTACAGCCTGTCGCTTCCTGAACCAGTTTCCAATGACCTTTCTCTTTCCAATAATGCATATGAGAGACGTATTTGAATTTCAAACACCCGTGTAGTTCCTTTGAGAATTGAAGCGGTTCCTTTCCTTTCTAACTCCTCTTTCCATGAACAAGTAAGACGAGGCCAAGTTTGGATATGTAAAGGATTTTTGTGAAAAGATCAAAAAAAATATCCAAACTAAACAGGGTTATGGAAACAAGTGATGTTATCATCCAGGTAATTGAATCCCGTAAAAAAAAAGGTTTATTCATTGAGGCTCATAGGAAACGTTTACCTGGATGGGTTTGAGGGACAAGTCTTATGATCAACCATCATTTCGGCTTATAGTGAGGGACAGATAAGATCAGGTTGATTATTTTGGGATGAAAATAAACAAAGTGCTCTTAAGGAATCAGTTCCCATATCTAGTTATGAAAATGTTTTATACAAGTTTGCAATTATTGAAAATGAAAGTTGCTATACCATGCAGTTCCCTAGCTATATTGATATCTAACTAGTCAATCATGGAGGGAAAAGATGGACCGGGACTTGTTTAATTTAAGAGAATCATCCCTAAGAGCATACGAAGATGCTCAAAGGGTTGTCTGTCCAAGGCCTTGGTAAAAATGTCAGCAACTTGTTCATCTGTCCTGCAGTGAACCATCTCAATGGAACCTTTCTCTATGTGATCACGCAGGAAATGGTGCCTAACCTCTATGTGCTTTGTCCTAGAGTGATGCACTGGGTTTTTTGAGATGTTAATTGCACTAGTACTATCACATTTAATAGGAACAGTTTCAAGAGACATATCATAGTCTTTGAGTTGATACTTGAGCCATAGGACTTGGGAACAACAAGCAGCTGCGGCAATGTACTCAACTTCAGCAGTGGAAAGTGCCACAGAGGATTGTTTCTTGGATCCCCATGATACTAGACAGTCTCCTAGGAACTGTGCCATACCTGATGTGCTTTTTCGATCAACGAGATGTCCTGCAAAATCAGCATCTGTGAAGGAAACAAGTTCAAAGGAACTGTTCCTAGGATACCATAAGCAAAGATTGTCTCTCCCTTTGAGGTAGCGAAAGATCCTTTTGACTTCCTTTAGGTGTGATTCCTTAGGATTTGCTTGGAACCGTGCACAGAGACAGACAGCGAACATGATGTCTGGTCTACTAGCAGTGACATAGAGTAGGGAACCAATCATTCCTCGAAAAAGTTTTTGATTGACACTGGTTCCAGTCTCATCGGCATCAAGTCGTGTGCTACGTGAGATTGGAGTGTTGATTGGCTTTGCAGTGTCCATCCCATATTTGGATAGCATTTCCTTGATGTACTTTTGTTGATGAATCTTGGTTCCATCTTTTGTTTGAGAGATTTGAAGACCTAGAAAGAAGTTGAGTTCCCCTACCATACTCATCTCGAACTCACTACTCATTTGTTTCTCAAATTTTTCTGTAAGCACAGGATTAGTGGAACCAAACACTATATCATCAACATAGACTTGCACAATTAAAATGTCACCTGATTCTTTCTTTAAGAAGAGTGTCTTGTCAATGAATCCTCTTTGATAGCCTTTGGATAATAGAAATGAAGCAAATCTATCATACCAGGCTCGAGGAGCTTGTTTGAGGCCATAGAGAGCTCTTTCAAGAAAGTAGACGTGATCAGGCTTATCATCATCTTCAAATCCGGGAGGTTGCTTCACATAAACTTCCTCTTGTAGATAGCCATTGAGAAATGCTGTTTTGACATCCATTTGGAACAGTTTGAACCCTTTGTATGTAGCAAACGCAATGAGTAGTCGTATTGCTTCAATTCTGACAACTGGTGCAAACGTTTCCTCATAGTCGATTCCCTCCTCTTGATTATAACCTTGAGCCACTAGTCTGGCTTTGTTTCGGGAAACATTGCCTGACTCATCTAGTTTGTTGCGAAAGACCCATCTAGTTCCAATGACATTCTTGTCTGATGGTCTTGGAACTAACTTCCACACCTTATGTCTCTCAAACTGATGAAGCTCATCTTGCATTGCTTGAATCCAATCTGGATCTTTGAGTGCTTCCTGTATGCCTTTGGGTTCAACAAGAGAAACAAAAGCATTAAATGCACAAAAGTTATGGAGAGAGGAACGAGTTTGTACTCCCTGTTCCAAAGGTGTGAGGATGTTGTCAATAGGATGATCTTTTCTCTGATGGTAGTTCCTTGGTTGAGGATGAGTTGGTCGTGGGATTTCTTCCTGAGCACTGGAACTATCTTCAGATGTATCTTGTGGAACCACACCATGGTTCCCAGAAGTGGATGCTTCAGCTGTTACTGGTGGTTGTTCCTCTTCTTCAGGAAAATGTGTTGAGGGATCATCGAATTGGTCCATGGTATCATTCTCTTCATGATCATCTTCAATGTTTGGCTCTTGTGGAGGAGAATCACTTCCATTGATGTACTCAGAGTCTTCTCTTCGAGGCCTTGAGCTTTCATCCTTGTCTGGCAGTTCCCTTGCTGGTTCGTCTGGAATAGTGAATGGTTTCACTATGGAACGAGAGAATGGATTTTTGGATGATGATCCATGACTGATAGGCTCTTCATCAAAGATGACATGAATACTTTCTTCAAATTTCCTGGTCCTTTTATTGTAGACTCGGTATGCTTTGCTATGAAGAGAGTATCCAGTGAAAATTCCTTCATCACTTCTTGGATCAAACTTTCCAAGAGCATCCTTCCCATTGTTATGGATGTAACACCTGCAACCAAAAACTCTAAGATGGGAAATGTTTGTCTTTCGGCCTTTGATTAGTTCATAAGAAGTTTTAAGCAATAAAGGTCGAATCATAGCCCTGTTAAGGATATACACCGAAGTGGAGATGGCTTCAGCCCAGAAGTAGGATGGAACTCCACTCTCCAGCATCATGGCACGAGCCATATTCTCCAGTGTGCGATTCTTCCTTTCAACAATTCCATTTTGTTGTGGGGTTCTTGGTGCAGAAAAGTTGTGAGAAACTCCATTTTCATTGCAAAAGTTGACAAAGGATGAATTGTCAAACTCTGTTCCATGGTCTGAGCGTATGGACTTCAGCTTAGTTCTCAGACTAACCTCTGTCTTCTTGATGAACACTTCAAATTCTTTAAACACTGTTCCTTTGGAAGACAAGAAAATAACCCAAGTGAAACGTGAATAATCATCTATTATAACAAACATGTACCTGCTTCCTCCATAGCTACAAGTGTCCATTGGTCCACATAGATCCATGTGTAACATTTCCAGGGGTTTGGAGGTGCTCACGTTTTTCTTGGGTTTGAAGGAACTTCGAGTTTGTTTCCCTCTGGCACAAGCATCACACAGTTTTGCTGATTCTGGGCTTATCCTTGGCAAGCCCACCACAAGATCTTGTAGGAACAACTTCTGGATGAGATTTAGTCCTGCATGACCAAGACGTCTATGCCAAAGATCGGTGTCATTTGTAGAGACTGTAAGACATAGCTTTCTTGGAGGTTGAAAGTCTTGATCAACAATGTAAACATTGTTGAATCGTTTCCCTCGAAGAATCACTTTGTTAGTTTCTTTGTTCACAACAAGACATTCATTTGAGTCAAATGTGACTACATTGTTCCCTTGATCACAGAGTTGTGCCACACACAATAGATTGTATCCAAGATTTGCCACAAGATTTACGTTGTTGACCTTGATTGATTTGTTGAGCTTTACTTCCCCTGAGCCTTGTATTGCCCCTTTGTTTTTGTTGCCGAAGGACACATTTCCTCCTTCAACTTGGGTGTTAAGCGAGATTAGATTGTTCCTGTTTCCTGTCATGTGGTTGGAGCAAGCACTGTCTATAAACCACATACAGTTCCCTCTCGCTTTCACTTGCAAAAGAGTCAATGTTTGGTTACCCATGCAAGGTGTCCCTTGCCTGGTTCCTTACAGGGGTAGTAATCAACATAATCAGCAATGTTCACATCAATCGAGTGACACTTCTTGTAAGATTTTGAGTGAGATGTTCTGTTGTTGCTTCTACCTGAGAACCCTTTTGATTGACTAATTTTGGGACATTGTTCCTTGTAATGACCATGACCTCCACATGTCCAACAAGTTTTGTAATATTCTCCTAGATAATACTTAGGATGTGGTCTCTGAATCCTATTTTTCTCAACTGTTTCCTTATTAGGTCCTCTGGAACCATTTCCCTTAGCTATCTTGACATAGATTTTGTGAGAGTTGTTTCCAGTATAATAGTCCTTTTTTCCTATAGTTCCACTCTCTAGAACCCTGATTTTTTCTTCTAAGTGAGAATTCTTAATTTTTTCAGTTTGTAGCTCTAGAGCTCTACTTTCACTTAGTTCCCTTAAGGTAAGAGTTGTTTGATTAGTTTCAGAGTTTCTTTCGGAATATCCTATTCCATGCCTAGAAGGAACAAATGTGACCTTAGGAGTCTCTACTATTTTCTTTCCCTCAGATATCTCTAATTTCTTCCTGATGGCTTCCTTTTTAGTGGTGACAACAACAAGAGTAGAGATGAGTTCATTTTTAGAGGTTATAGTAGAGTCAAGTTCCTTCCTTAATCTATCACATTCAGAACACTGAGCTGGTTCAGGATTTTTTAAGCTAAGTTCCTTTCCAGAGGCATCATTTTCAAGTTTAAGACAATGTTCTTCAATTGCACTAACTTCCTTTTGTAACTTCATGTTGTCTTTAACAAGTTTAGAGAGTATACGAATGAGATCAGATTTAGAGCATTTATCAAAGCAACCAGTTAGAGATAGAATACTCACTTCCTCTTGAGGTTCCTTTGGATCTTCATTGATTGCCATGGCACACATGTTTGGTGCAGCCCAAGATTCTGGATCATCATCATCTGAGTCATCCCAAGTTGCTATGTAAGCTTTGTTCCCAGACTTGTTCTCATCATTTCCCAGGGGACAAGCTTTAGCATAGTGACCCTTCTTGAAGCACTTGAAGCATGTGAAGTCCTTTGCATCTTTGTCTCCTGATTTGTTGTAGTCTCGTGAGGAACTGTTCCCTCCATAGTTCTTACGGAACTTTCCCTTCTTGTAGAGGTTGCGTAGTGCCTTTGTGATGAGCACTATGTCATCCTCTTCTTCATCTTCAGACTCTTCACACTGTTCCTGGACAGACTTAAGCACTTTCTCCAATTTAAGCGCAATTCCCTTTTCAGGTTTGTCTTGTGCTTTATCGGAGTTCCTCCTATTCTCATAGGATTTCAGCTTTCCAAAGATCTCATGAAGCATGAGGTTCCTGTTGGATGTATTTTCTCTGAAGGTTGTTCGATCATGAGCCCATTCACCAGTGAGACCATCTATCACTTTCTTGACCTTGATTCGTTCGGTGACTTCCCTATCTGAGATTCCCAAGTTCTCAAGCTTAGTCACAAGTCCTTGAAACCGGAACTGGTATGAAGATACTGTTTCTCCAGGTTCCATTCTGAAGTTGTAGAACTCTTGTCGATCATCCATCTGATGGTCTTCCTTGAGATCTGAGCTTCCTATATGCATTTGTTCAATAGCAGCCCACATCTCCTTGACGGTCTTTAGATTTCCCACCTTGGCTGAATCGATCTCACTCATGGAGTAGTTGAGATACATCTTTGCCTTGTAGTTGGCTTCCATGCATTTCCACTCATTTGGCCCCCACTTCGTGAGATCATTCTCGATCTCTGGATTGATGGTGAAGTTTCCTCTCTCGATCACAGCCCATGCCTGATAGTCATGGCTCTTCATCCAATCCATCATCAACCCTTGCCATCGTTCAAAACGGCCTTCTATCAACCTTGGTGGTTTGTCGCTTCCATGTCCAACGGCACTGAGTTCTGAAGACATTCCTGTAGACATCCTGCGAGTTTTCACAGAAAATCTAGAGCCAAGCTCTGATACCAAATGTAGGATCGATGTTAGTCTAAGACAGTCGGGAACTGTTCCAGTGACAGTTCCCTTACGCAGCGGAGTAATATAAAACAAGACTAAAACAGGAATTTAAAGCTTGGACACAGTTCCTTATAGAGGAACCTCTTTAGCCAACTAGCTAAAGAGTAAACCTCTACCTCCCTTGGAGGATTTTGAACACGCACTATATTCTATTGATATATCTCAGGATCTACAATTCAAAGTCGAACCTCTCTATTGCTTGCAATCCCACTCACAAACAATACTAACGACTAAGACATAATAGTTCCTAGATCTAAACACAAATGAATATAGAGAGTGAACCTTCTCGTTCCTGTGCAGTTCCCTTTAGCACAGGAACCACCTTCTTCAAGCTGATGAAGAACTTCACGCAGTCTTCATCACTTGATCTTTTCTTCCTTGAACTTCTGGTTTGGATATCTTCTATGAATCAGCTCGGGCTCTCGATCTCTTTCTTTCCTTTTGTACATCTGGTTTTCAGATGTGCGAGAGCTCAATTAGACCTAGCGGCGTCGCATTCCTTTTATAGAGTTTCCATTTTTAGTTCTGACGCCTTTGCCCTTATTGTCTTGGGGAGTACGACACTATTCAAAAAGACTAGCGTACCCTTCTTCATCTCTATTCATTCGGAGCTTTGGCTTGCCGCCCAAGACAATAGTAAAAAGTCTCTCTTGTCCTTTTAATCACTTGCCACGTACACAGGTGACTTGATGGGGAACGTTTCCCTTTGCTTTTCCTGTAAACTTGCTATCTTTCCTGAGATCACTTATACAGGGAATTAGTTCCATTTGTTTGTCATTATCAAAACTTCGATTACTCGAATGGAGAACCCATTGTTCCAGTGTTAGTTCCCTAACACTTCCAACACTACTTCTCACAAATTCTCATGCAAACCCTAAAGGAACCAAGCAAGAAAGAAGAAGAAATCTAGAAAAAGTCCCCAATGAGGAGTGTGTGATCTCGACAGCAGTGAAGAGCGAATTCACATGAGTTAGGAAACTGATCGAGTAGAGATATAACGAAGGTTTTAAGGGTTGATTTTCTTGTTTTAGTTGAATTTTTGTCTTAGGACTTAAATTGAGAAAGTTTATTAGTGTTCGAAGACTGCGGAAGAGAAAAGTTTGAACTTTGTCTTGTTATAACTAAGAAAAAAATTAATAAAAGAAGAAAGTCATTTTAAATCTTCCAAGCCAAGCCAAGGTAGAAGTTTATACATACAATTGGTTGTAGTAGGTTTCTTTATAAAGAATTGTGTCTCGTCTTTCTATTTTTTTTATTTGTACTTTGCTTTTTTCCGCTGCTTTGAAAATAGTTAATTGTTCCCAACCCTTAAATATCGTGTACGATCCAACAGATCGAGTTGCGAATGATATAAATGACGAACACAATTTTGCCAATGATATAAATCACAATCACAATTTCATACCGACGTACTACTTATTTCTGCGGCCTAGCTAGCTTATACATGATAACAAACATTCGGTTAAAAACAAGCTAGCTAGCTAGCTAGCTAGGCCGGTTAATTTATTACATAGCAACACATATAGCATGTTTACAATTGATCCACCCGCATACATATATATCGATCAGTTGACAACTCTACAGTTCTTCCTGATCTCACCGTCGGATCCCGTCAACGGACTTATACTCCCCATTTTCACTATCGAGTTAACAAAATCAGAGAAGAAGAGGCTAAAGTTACCGCTGTAACTCTGCACCAGGCTTTTGGCTGTCGAAGCAGCGTCGTCTCCGTCGCTAGAATACAGCTCCTGATCAGAGAGGAGGACGCCGTTGTTGCTGACCAAGTTCTTGAAGAAATGATTGTCGAATAAATCGGTAGAGTTTTGATCGAGAGAAGTAGTAGTGTTGCCATCTCCTCCTTGAGGGCACAAGCTCTGGAGCTGGGAAACCAAGCTGGACTCCATGGTTGTGTCGGGGGTCCCACTGCCTGAGAAGTTGTATAGCCTTGTGCTGAAGGTTGCACACCTTGCTAATCCTATCGTATGAGCACCTGCACATAATTAATGTTGGTTATTTTTCTCCTAAGCCCAATATCAAAAGAGCTTAATGGACGAAAGTATGGGCCCAAAGGCCCAATAGGACAACAAGGATCGAGAGAGTTTCAAAAAAATAACTAAAACTAGAAAATTTTATATAAACAATGTAAAAATAATATTGGAAAGTGTGCACTGTTCTAAAAATCATATCTAGCCAGTAGTGTGTAGGGCTGTCAAAATTTGACCCGATCCGAGAAACCCGTCCTACTCCAAACCCGCCCCGACTCGAGAAAAAGATAAAAAGTTTTATACCCGAGACATGTTTGACCCGAACAGATTTGACCCGAATCCGAAAAAACCCGAACTCGAGATTAACCCAAACCCGATTATACCCGAATGGACTAAGCCCGATGCAACCCGATATCCGATGCTACACGACCCGAAGTCATCCGAAAATCCGAAGTTACCCGACCCGAAACCATCCGAAAATCCGAAGTTACCCGACCCGAAAGCATCCGAAAATTTCATTATGTTTTAAAATATTAATGATAGTGAATATTTAATATAATTATGTTTTTAATTTAAATTTTACATTAAATATTTAGACCCTAGAGTAGTTAAACTACGAAAAATCATCATTCGATATATGGTCTGAATCAAAATCCGCTTACTCGAAATCAGATTAACCAGAAATTCGGTCAAAATCGAAATCCAAGTCACCCAAAATCCGAAAAACCCGAAACCCGAATCACCCGAAATCTGACTAAATCCGAAACAACTAAACCCGAAATCGGACTTATCCGAAATCAAGTTAGACCGAAAACCGAATGACTCGACCGAAATTGACCCGAAACCCGACTTTGCCCGATTAATTGGGTGACCCGACCCGAAATGATCCAACCCAATTTGACCCGATTTTTAAAATATCCGAATTCGACCCGAATCCGAACTTACCCGAAACCGAATTGACCCGACCCAAACCCGACCCGACCCGCCCGATTGACACCCCTAGTGGTGTGTCCGGTTCCGGAACCCTGGAACCGGGAACCCCCCGGTTCCTCGGTTCGGTTCCCGGTTCCGGTTCTGGTTTTTTCCGGTTTCGAGGCGGTTCCGGTTCGGTTCCGAACCTTAAAAAAAATTTAAAATAAAAAATAAAAGTGCAAAACTGCGATCTCGGTTTCGGAGCCGCGATCGCGGTTCCCCATTTTCACACTATTTTTTCTTTTTTTAAGGGATGGAACCGGTGGTTCCGGTCCAGTCCGGGCCCGGTCCGGTTCCGGAACTGTCGGTTCTCCGGTTCCAAGGAACGTGGAACCGGGACCAGAACCGGCCAACCCCCGGTTCCACCGGTTTCGGTTCGGTTCCGGTTCCGGTTCCGGAACCTCCAGTTTTTTCCGGTTCGGTTCTCCGGTTCCTTGGAACCGAACCCACCACTATCTAGCTAGGTTTTGCTAAAGCTCTAAAAGGTCTTAGGTCTCAACCTATTTAGTTGTTCAGTCCGTTTAGACGCTCATCTAGGACCGTCTAGACAACCGTATAGCTGTCTAGGCGCACATAGCATTTTTAAAATATTGGAAGTGGGTAATCTACCAACTAATCTCTAGAATATTATAAATTCTACCAAGTACTTCTTGGTCTAGTAGTAATTGACACTAGGTTGCTTAAGTATTTGTCCACATGTCTTGAGTTCGAGACTCTTTGGTGGTGTGTATTAAGCAGAGAGGCTTGGGAGAAGAAACACCCGTTACGGGGTCTAACTCAATTCCGGTCCGAACGTAAGTACAAAGTGTCGAACCGAACGAGCCCAGCCCATCAAAAGAAAAAACTCGATCATCTAATAACAGAACCGAAAGCTGCGTTTATTATACAAATTAACCTGATAAGGCGACAAGATCAGTGAGATTGAGGCCGACGTTTGCAAACTTGGAGAGGATAACATCGAGAGTACTAAAAGGTGAGGGGAGATTAGCGTTTGCTAATGTTTGGTTGGAGATCAGCCCGTCCCTTCTCCCCAGTGGCACTCTCCATGAACGAGGTCCTCCACTCTACACAATTACACATGCATATATCGATTATATTATATATGAACGTACATATATATATGGATGAGTTTAATTAATTATATTAATCTATATATGATTGGAGTAACTCACCAAAATAACAGATTCACGGGCAGCTAAGGCCAATAAATCGGCACATGATACAACTCCAGGGCATGAGCTCTCGACTGCACTTTTAATTGCATCCACCACTTCGAATCCTCTCACTGAGTTCAGGTTCGGGTTCGCAAACTTCTCTCCGTCACTTCCGTCTAGCAAAATCGATCCGTCGCATCCCTATATATGAACAAATTCAACAAAAATTACGTACGCAGGATTACAAAAAACATAATTAACACCATATGTATAATCACTAATTAATCACATAAGTAGGTACGTACATTAACAAAGCAATCGTGAAAATGGAGGCGTAGCAATGAAGCTGCCATACGAGTCTCCTTGATGACAGCGCTTCGGACCTGTTGCTTTACGATTCGGGTAAGATTAGGGCAGGAGGTTGCATAAACATCATAGCTTAGTTGGGATTTTGCACCTATGCTTAGGATCAACAAAATCGCCAGTTTTAAATACCCATCAATAAACCCAATGCATGTTTTGTTTTTCTTCATGTTTTCTTGCTGAATCAACTCGATCAAGGTGAATTTGTGGAGGCTTTTTTCGAGATCGACCTGTTCGTTTTAATTAGTTGTGTACGTAGAATATATATAAGCAAGCTATAGAATTGAATAATTTCGACCAATTAATTAAAAACAATAAATGGCGAGTATTGCATGCATAACTAGTTATTGGTATTCTATTCCAATAAGTTATCCTGATTAAGTGATTATATAGGACAAGTTGTTTCATGTACATCCAATAATTGTATTACAGATATTATATTAACTAATCTCAAAGTGTTATATCATACAATTTTAAACAACACTGAACGGATTCTAGGTAGAGAGGGCCGTCTAGCGAATAGACAGTCTAATTAAACGGGTGTTTAGATGGTCTCTTGGGTTGGAAAGCTAGGCGGATTAGCACTTTTTAGTACATAGACGGGACCTAGATGGAACTAGCTAGGCGAGATTTTTAGAACAGCGCGCTAGCATGTGTATTAGGGTTGTCAAACGGGTCAACCCGACCCGCAACCCGTAAAAAATACAGTAAGTTCGACCCGTGATTTGGCCCTGGTTTACTGATCGGGTCACGAGTCAACCCGTTTGACGCGTTGACTGGATCAAACTAGTCAATCGAATCCATTTCGACTCGTTTAACTGGTAAAATTCCGTTTCTCCTTTTCAAACTACAACAATAACATTTCATTTTTATTTGTGAATGAGTCGGGTCGAATCACGGGTCGATCTGGACGGCCCTATTATGCATGGCGGCTGTAGCCCGTAGGAAAAGGGATTGAGCACTAAGAAATAAATAATATTATATTCCATCGAATTAAGCTTATACCTCCTAATTTACAAGTAGGTTTAGAATTAGTTGTATCTAAAAAGTTTAAGCCTCGATCATCTTCATAATGTATATATATCAAGTCACCAAACTAAGCACTAAGAATTAATCAACAAACAACGACGTAAAATTAAGGCTTATTCGTTTGACATTATACGTGTATATATACACATATATCACTATAATTTGACAAGATCGAATAAATAATTGTTGACGAGTGACACATGACTTACATGAGAATGTTTTGTGTATTAGAGAAATGACCAGGCATGAAGGTCATTCGATCTCGAAAAGTTAAAAACATGTAGGATCGTTGTTAGTCAAGACAGTCGGAAACTGTTCCAGTGACAGTCCCTTACGCAGCGGAATAATATAGAACAAGACTAAACAGGAATTTAAGACAGGGACACAGTTCCTTATAGAGGAACCTCTTTAGCCAACTAGCTAAAAAGTAAACCTCTACCTCCCTTGGAGAATTTTGAACACGCACTATATTCTATTGATATATCTCAGGTTCCACAATACAAAGTCGAACTTCTCTATTGTTTGCAATCCCACTCACAAACAATACTAACGACTAAGACATAGTAGTTCCTAGATCTAAACACAAATGAATATAGAGAGTGAACCTTACACGTTCCTGTGCAGTTCCCTTTAGCACAGGAATCACCTTCTTCAAGCTGATGAAGATCTTCACGCAGTCTTTCATCACTTGATACTTTCTTCCCTGAATTTCTGGATTGAATGTCTTCACTGAATCAGCTCGGGCTCTCGATCTCTTTCTTCCTTTTGTAGATCTGGTTTTCTTGTGTGCGAGAGCTTATGTGACCTAGCGGCGTCGCATACTATTTATAGAGTTTACATCTTTAGTTCTGACGCCTTTGCCCTTTTTGTCTTGGGGAGTACGATACTATTAAAAAAGACTAGCGTACCCTTCTTCATCTCTATTCATTCGGAGCTTTGGCTTGCCGCCCAAGACAATAGTGAAATGTCTTTCTTGTCCTTTAAATTACTTGTCACGTACACAGGTGGCTTGACAGGGAACGTTTCCCTTTGCTTTTTCTGTGAACTTGTTATCTTTCCTGAGATCACTTTATACAAGGAATTAGTTTCATTTGTTTGTCATTATTAAAACTTCGATTACTCGAATGGAGAAACTATTGTTCCAGTGTTAGAACTAACACTGTTCCAACAAAACCTAATATCAATAGTTTATTAAATAATTTTTTTTTATTTTCGACAATGGTAAGTTTTATTTTGCAAAATCGCAATTTACAATTAAGTGTGCAAGATTTTATAACTAAGTGTGAAAGATATTATAATATATCGAGTGAACGTGATCTTAAGATTGAGTGTACGTACACCTGCATACTGAGAGTATAAGATTTCCAAATTCAGTGTGCATGGTTTTATGACTAGGTATGTAACTCTTTTCAGTGAGTAAAAAAGTGATGCACAACTCAATAAAAAAATAATACACACTCTCATATGATCATGCATACTCGGTAAGAAAATGGTATAAATTCGGTTATACTTAGTTATAAGATCATGCACACTTAATATGAAATGTTGTATACTGTACATAGATTTAGTTTGACAACATGATGCCAAGGCTTGGAAGAAGGGTTGCAGATAGGTGATTCTGAAATGTGATTCTCAGCTAGTCATTAATCTTTTAGGTAGTAATATAATAAGAGTCATCCGTTATATAGCCTGGTTAAACAATGTCAAGGCTTTATCAGTAGGAGATGGATTATCCAACTCCGTCATGTGTATCGAGAGGCGAATACGGTTGTCGATCGCCTCGCGTCTATTGTTTTTAGTTTTCCGCTTGGTTTTCATGTATTGTGTGCCCCGCCTGAGGGGATTATTTCCTTGTTATATGATAATGTAAGGGTCGGGCTATCCCCCGTTTGCTGACTACTTAACCCACTTTGCCTTATTATTAATAAAATGCCTCCTTGAATACCGCCTCTCCTTCCACCAAAAAAAGTTTGACAACATGATGCAATAGACATTGATTTTTACATTTAAGGATGAAAGCTGGCAAACCAATTAAGTTACGTGAACAATTTAATTAGTATAAGCAAGTAATTGGGATCTCGTGGATGAGCACTGACGAAGCTAAGTTAAATTACGTGATCAATTTTAAAAAATGTAATAGCTTTCACTAATTACGTCGCGCATGCAACGAGTTGAAAACTGGGAAATTATACTTAAATTAAATGTGCTTGAAATATTGGTCCCTATTACAGTAAAAAATATTGAAGCAATCAAGTTTGATTTGAGTGCCCTTTTTAGGCGGCGAAGTTTTATGTTCATTCACGAATCAGAATAGTAGCATATATTACAAAATCAATCGATGCACAGACGCACTAATTTATAATCCCTAGCTTGCGCCATCACCACCATCTTGTCTAAATGCAACTCACTCACTAAATTAAGCACTAACCAAGGGCAAGTTCAAGTGATCAATTTAAAGTTGTAATCCAATAATTAATTACGTTATTTATTTTTTGTCAAAGAGAAATTTAGGATGAGGGGATGGCGTCCTAGTCTAAAGACAGGGACGATTCAATGGCTCAAAGAGCTCTTACAAGGAGATTTACTAATTAATTACGTTATTTACGTACGTGCATGCTCGATGAGTTGGAAAACTAGGGTTTACATTCTCATGTTTGAAATTTAAAATAATTGATTTTTCATGTATGACTGACGAACTTGAGTTTGGTTTGATGTACCCTTCATAGGCGGCTAAGTCGACCTGTCTGTTTCTTCACGAACATGATTGGTAGGTTACGCTAGTCTCCTCCAAATACAATGTGTAAAAGCATAGTGTTGTGTTTTTTTTTTTTTTGGTAACAAATACTACATGCCTAAGGGCTTATTACTAAAAAAATGTAGTGGAAATCATATGAGGTTTAGTGACCCCTCTACAATCGTCTAACAAAAAGCTAACAATCTGAAGAATCCCCTAAAACATGAAAGCCAAAAGGACAAGTAAAAGAAAACTTAGCTTAACTATTAACAATAATATTAGCCTCCCTAAAACTATGCATGTCAAATTAGGACATTCCAGTTCTTTTTAATGAAGCCACAGCATTTTTATTAGGAAGTATTGTTGATTAAGAACTTAAAATAGTTATTACCAGCGTAATATCGGTTTCATTTGTAGTACGCTAAATGTGTATTGTTTAAAATATCATTCAAGTGATATGCTACTCGGACTTCAAACTCATTTAAATGAAACAACATTAACCGCCCATTAAATAGCAAAATCAAATGCAGCGAATTTGACAATCGAAAATTTGAGGCAATTAGATACAAGCTTCAATTGTACTCTCGACCAAAAATAAACAACCTGCACACAGACAGGATTCGTCCATTAGGTATTTGCCTACCGACTACAAAAAAGATAAATAGTAGCAAGTGTAAAAAAAAAAGGCAGCTTACACCATACAAGACTTAAATACGTACGGATCTCTCTAATACAATTGTAGATAACACATTACGTACACATCACCCATGCATCTCACCAAGCATACACAATTCCGAGACGAATTTGCACAATCAGTCTTTGTTATCAGACGATTTATCCTTGTCCTTCCTTTGCCCACCCAGAATACGCGATATCTGAAGTCCTCTGCTGAAGGCTTGGTTGAACAGCATACGCGTCTGAAACTCAGACACAAACGGGAACCAAGCAAGAAAGGCAACTGGAGTGAACAGAAGCAATCCCATCACTATCTCATACCCACGAGCTAGAGTCATAACAGAACTCCATATCCCAAACTTGCGTACAGCGGGTTTCAGAGCTTGTGCAATCTGGCAATAAATACAGAAAACATCAAAACCCAAACAGCGCAAAAACCAATTTGAAAGTTTTTTAGAGCAAGGAAGCTAGCATAATAATAATTGCATAAAGCTCACCTGAAGCAAACCCCAACCGGTAGGCATGAAAGCCAGAACGCAGACTAAAATGTCTTGCACCGTCATGTGTGGTATTGCAAAAAGGATAACTAGGATCGCGATAAATGTCAGGAAAATCATTCCTTTGATGAGTCTGAAGGCTAGTTGAAAGTCTGCACTGAACTTCCTCCTTCCAATGGAGACAGTCTATTGAAGCATGAAATAGATTTTAGAATTTCGGATTAATATGCAGGAAAGACATCAAACAATGGTTCGCAGCACAATTTACGCCATGAACAGGAATAAATAGAATTCACCCTACAGCTTTCAGCCATGAAATTCTGCAATAACTTCATCACAATCATAATGCTCAAGGGAAATTTGAAAATCATTATGCCAGTTTCTAGAAAATAAAAATTGATACTTGCCTTCATCACGAATAATATCAGGAAGATCACCAACCATGACATGCCATACACCTGAAAAAACACGTAGTTACAACAGAGTCAGTTCATAGTAACAGAAACAGTGGACAAGAAAATAAAAGTTGAATGTAAAAAGTCTACCAGAAAGCTTCTATTATGCTTTGTGAAATTCAAGTGATAAACAAGCCCATATTGATAAATGAAGAACCGCAATGCCAACAGTATCTCAGCAATGATACCACGTGTACCAGAATGATGAAGATGTTCTTGTTCCTCTTCCCACCAAGATTCCCAACTCTTCTCCGGTGGGACACCAATTCCACCCCGATTGTTTATCCATTTGTTCCAATCATTCCAATCATCAACAATTTTTTGCCACTCAAAACCGGAAGGATTAAACAAGAAAGGAGCAAACAGCCAGGTGCCAACCATGAACCACATTGATATGGTTGTCAAGACGTAACCTACTGCACCTCTATAAGATTGGCCAAAAAGCTGATAAACGATCAGCAATATCATGAGTTCGATTCCTTTAACAAAGTGGCTGCGAGAGTAGAGCCTGTAGTTTTCAGCAAATTTGGCATGAAACACAACAAATCCTCGACCCGTAGGCCTATACTTTGCACCCCCATGAAGCAATGTCCTACCATAGTAGTGGGTCTTTGTACCCAATGAGAACGTGAAGAAAACCGGCGCTAATTGCAATTGCATGAGAATGAAATCACTGAGAGCAGTTCGAAACCCTCTTTCTAATCCAATTTCCACTATCATAGGCAAGGCCATCAAAAACCCAATTTGAACAAAAGACTGAGAAGCAAGCGCCACTTGAAGAGGCTTGTTGTTTCTAAATGCCTTTTGGTTGCTTAACCCTTCTTCAAGGCCGCTGAGGACAAGATAGAGTCGTCCATAAAGGAAAACATATACAATAAGCACTGTAATCTGTGAAACAGAGACAAAAGTTAGAAAATCAATTTATTGAAGGGGGGAGGGGGTATAGAGAATGATGGAATGTGTTTAAATTCTATAACATACAAGTGTGCTAAAGTAGAAACCAATGGTAGTGAAATAACAAGAAAGCATCCGGAAAAAGTCAAAACGATGACCAAGCCTGTATACATCACGACTCAATGTCTGTTCTCCGTTGCCATTTGCTATTTTTGCTTCAAACATTGAAATCTGGTTAAGCCCCACATCTCGACCTTTTCCAACTTGTATGTACTCATGATGAGTAATATTGCCCTCACGAAGAGTGGAATTGAATCCTTACATTAGCAAAAATAAAAGAAAGTCAGATTGTTAATCATATACTAGTGCAAAAAGAAATACAAAATAAGTTTAGAAAACAGAGAGAAAAAGGTCTGAAGTGGGGGATGGAATTATTGAGATTAGCAGGTCCAACATACCAGCAAATATATCTTCACTCAAGTTGATAACTTTGGATGCTTTACTGACTCCACCACGAGTAAGGTGAAACAGCCTGTCAAAGACATCTGGATGACCATAGTGGAAGCGCACCCTAAGATTATTGCAAAAGTTTGCAAACTATGTTAGATACTGCAAAAGTTTGCAAACTCAACTACTGTAAAATTTTGACTTGGTGGAAAACAATGATTCGGCGGGGACTTACCTCAGCGGGTTGGCCAACAATCTTTGACCAATAGTAACAAAACTTGTCTCTTGATTTGACATGAACCAAGCAAGGGAGGAAACACTGCCACAATAGAAATAAGAAACTAAGGAACATAATTACCAGACATGAGGCTTTTGAAAAATCCAGAAAAGAAGCAAACCTTCCGGTGAAAATATGTTCCCTAAGTCCAAGAATAGTAGGCATCCTGACACCACCATGCTTTGTAAGAAATTCTTGAAGCAGGTTTCTCATTTTTAAAGCTTCTTCCATGTAGTTATCCTTCACAAGAAGACAAGTCAGTAATCAGGAAGAGAAGTGTATTTTGTACAAAATCCAACAGGAGGGAGGAACAACACTATCCACCTGATTCATATCTATGGTTTGCAGGCCTTCTCCTCGGGTGAAAATTATTGCATGATTCTGATTCTCTGGCTTACCCTCACCCAAGATAGCAGGTCCTGGGAGTTTAATCTTATAGATTAACTGAAATGACAACATTGCGAGAGTCTTAGTAGAAAGTTAACTAATCTCCAGCAAATCATTTGTGGAGGAAGTTGAACTTGATGCATTTCAAAACTGTAATGTTTACATGTATTCATTATATAGTCACCTGGGTCACATGGCCAACATGCATTAATTCCGTTGCCAATGTTGGCATGTACTCTTTTTGTTTTCTCATACGATTTCCAAATTTGGTAATTCATACGGAGTAACACTTGGAACATATATATGATTGAACTTCACAAAAAGTAAACTGGAATACCTGATCCAAATTTTGTTCTGGTTCCATGGAACCACTAGATTTTGGCAATGCTGCCTTCAATCCCTTCACAAGAACGGAATAATAGACCTTATGTATCTTCTTCGACCTGTCCTTGCTAGACTCTTCAACTTCATCAATGTAGGCTACACGTAAGGATGGGTATCTGCCACCAAAGATAAGTACCACTAGTTTGAAGATTTAAAGGGAAAAATGGGCATGCACTGTTCACACTTGTCTTCTTCAATCTGCAAGATGGTTACACTAAAAAGAAACATACGTTGTCATAAGCCTCAATATATCTTGTGCGCGTGGATCACCAGATCGTTTATGAATCCCATATTGCTGGCATGATACTACATATGTAAATTTCATGTCAGCGACAGCTTGACACTGTGCCCAAAGTGACCGCTCTCCTTGTAGGTGATCCTCAGCATTTGACTCAATAGCCTTGTAGCCCTCCATTAAGACTTCAAAAGTAACAAGAAGTTTTAATATTAAACAGCTCGTAGGTGCCTTCCCAATAAAATTAGTACAGAGTACAGACTAAAGAGAAGAGGGTACATAATTCAAAGGGAAAAAAAAGAAGTTAACAGTACTAGGAACAAGTACCCTCATCTTTGGCCATATCAAGGAATGCTTGCAGCTCCAAAGCTTTCCTGTAGTACATCATACCCCTAACTGCAAAATTAACAGTTGTTAGGAAGCAGCGTATCAAAATAACATGCACAGCAAAAATTCTCATATCCATACTAAATTAATGCTCAGGGCAATAAATAATGTAATTTCTTTTTATGCATCCATTTGTTGCCCTTCCAAGTAATTACTCACTTTTCAAGCTAAGAATATATAAAGGGAGGGGGGAGGGGGGCCGGGGGATAGAGGGGATGATACCAGTTCTGGTCAAAGTCTGGCCTCTGTATGATGCCCAAAGACGTAATTCTTCCTGTAAATCTTCATTTTCTTTAACATCTTCTTCATTGAGACAGTTCACTCGCTCCAAAAAGTTCTTCCATTCATCTTTTTATCAGAAAAAGAAAAATTGTATGGTAAGAAATTTTCTCACGTGAATCGTGTCTATGATACCAAATAACATTCATATATCACTCTGGAAGTCCCCGCCAACCTGGGTAGATCTTTTGCAAGTAAAAAAGGATGGAAACTCCGTCTTCATTTTGTGATTCCAATTCTCTTACTGAGAAAAGAACCTCCTCAGTGTAGTAAGGAGTTAATACACTGCAGAAAGAATTTTAATGAAGTTCTGAGTAGAGAAAACAAGAAGGTACATTGACCCGAGAGTTATACAACAAAGAAATTATAAGAAAAGCATAAAGTCTAGAGTTCTGGAAACTTACGAGAATGAAAGCATATTGCGAACTTTAGGAGCAGATGGCATATCCATAAACAAGGAATTTGAAAAGAAAGACATACGGCGCCTAGCATCCAGGTTTGATGGAACATCCATAGCAGACTCCTTCACAGTGAGGAGCAAGTCAAGCCGTTTGATCTGCCATGAAAAGAATCCAGAGTTCAGGACTTGGACAAGCCATAATATAGTTCACAAATCATAATTAATTCTGCAATCATGAACCTTCTCTTTCCAGGCTTCTGTTGCCTCAAGTGGGAAATTAATTGCCCCCGACGATGCAAATAGCTGATACTGCTGATCAAGGGGAATAATTCCCTCATGCCTTGACCCTCCATGTATAGACTCTAATAAGCTAGAACAAATTAAAAAAAAAAGGCAGTGAGAAAAGCACCAAAGATGGGCAGGGCCTTCATGATGAAATGCAACACAGGATAAGCTTCACCTAGATAAAGGATCTTCCATGATATCCCTTGTCACCACTTCCAACATGTCCTGGAAAAGAATTACAACCCGATCCCTCTGCTCCGGCATATTATCTAGCTGAAAATTTTGAAACTGTTAAATAACGGAAGTTTGTCACCATACTCATAAATACATACACATGCCAGGACTGATTTACCAAGATTTTGACAAGCTCGACAAAGTGCTCATAGAGGCTAGGAAGGGCACTTAGCCTGTATTCAGCAATAAGATCACCAGCTTCTATATGCTTTTCAACTTCAGAAAAGATATACTCAATCACCCTGAAATTTTAAAAAGCTCAACGTTTATATTGGTATAAATTTCAGTAAGTCAGCCATGGAAGTAAATTTAAGAACTTACTTCTTTTCATGGTCACCTTGGACCATGATCTTAATAATGCTTTTAAAAGATGCATAGCACTCCCTTACAGCACATGACATGTAGTCATCCGCTTCAATCCTCTTCTTCAGCTCATTCTCACCATCCTTTCCATGACTGTCTTTCGCCATATCCACAGCAATAGGAATCTGTATGGCATACAAACTCAAATTAGAATCCAAGGACTACAATATATCTCAAATGAAACAATCGGAAAAAATCTTTTTTCAAACCTTGCTAGCCAGCAAGAAAGGAGGCCATTGTATGAGCTCCAGATCACGGTCCGCCCAATAAGGAACAAGCAGCAAATCCTTCTCCCTTAAAGGTTTACATTTATATATTATAAATGAATAAATACAATTGTCTTAGATTTGCACAGTAAAGTCCGTACGCTCAGTTGCATCACAACTAGGATTTGCAACCGGGGAAATTTCAGATAGCTATGATATATGGTATTTTATGATCAATATACGAGTTTGATAAATGTCTTCATAGGCCTAGGTGATGACCCCCTTCCAGGATTAACAAAAATATAATTAAAAAAAAAGGGTATTTGCAGCCAAGATACCTATCATTGATGAGATCTTCTTCTCTGAAACTAGTGATGATTTGATTCCACAGCTGAGCAAACCGGGCAGCCTCCTTCTCTTTGTTCGATGGTACCTGACACATTCAAGTAATGAGCCAAGAGTGTATATAGAAAGGCTGTTTGACACAGCAGCAAGAGTAAATATTAAAAGCTGCTTCTCTAATCCATATATTGGGGGAAAGACCTGACATCAATAATAACTCAAATAGATAGTAGAAACCAATCAAAGTGAATTTCTTCTCTCTTTTTTGAGCAAAGCCAAAGCGTATTATCAGAAAATCTCACCGTAGCAAATCTCCTAGATAAAACAGCCTTAAATCCTTTTTTCTTCTGTTCAACCTTCTCAGGTGGAATAAGACAAGCATTAAAAGCACCAGGCAACGATTGAAACCGGGACCTCAGCATTCCTAAAGTTCGAATCTGGATCGAAGAAAGAAAATTAAGGAGCACAGATTGGATTTAGAAGATGACTAATTCATGCATAATCTTCCGAGAAAATAAGAGTTACAGAGGGGAACAGCCAGGAGAAAAATTACTACACCTCTCCAAGACGACGAAAAGCACCATAAATACCACCAAATATTGTGGAGAATATGGCATACCAGATCTGTGCATCCATGAAATATACCTGTGCCAATGATAATATACAGGTTTAAGAGCTATATTTAGGAGTAAGAAAAAGACACAATGCATACTAAATGGCGTAGTCCATACCATTATAATTGGAGCCCAAAGTGCAATAACAACACCAATATTGTTCTTCGCTGCAAAAAATAAAATCAAATTTGCAAGAGATTTTCACACACTAGAGAAATGGAAAAAAAAAAAGAACACTTCCTACAAGACCAAGTGGTGTTACCACGGGGAAAAAATTCATGCCACTTGTAATTTGAACCACTCATTTGAATTTTCATGACATCCTTTGTTGGCCTAACAAGAGGCATAATCTGCAAGCACAAACAACATGCATTCAAATAAACGAGCACAACCAACGTCTAACTTCATTGAGAAAAAATAGCAATTCATACAAGGAAAACTACATGGATAAAAACTGGTTTACACAGTATATTTATAGAGCAGATTTAAGTCATACCTCCACATAGTAACTAAATGCCAATTTTGTAACAATAAGGAGAACCCAAAACATGGTATATCTGAAAAGAACTCAGAATGTCAGAAACAAAGAGATGTCAGCCACAAGGGCTATACTTGTATTAGTATATGCACATATATATAGACAGTAATATGCCTTACTTGATCAATGAAAATGTGCTTTCATGCATTCCCCTTCCTACATAGAGTCGTGGCTGCCAAGCAACAGCAACTAAACTTGTTAAATGGAAAAGTTCATGCATAGTCAAGAAGTGTGAATATTTAGAAGTATATGATATCACGTACCTGTGACCACCACATAATCAACATCACAATCCTGTAATTTGATCTTTCGAGACCACGCCGAATAAAGGGGAATAGAAATAGTGCACTAGAAAGCATATTTGGTGAAAGGTAGATAGCAACAGCTAAAATAAATAGCGAATTTGAACTGAAATTGCTTCCAAACCAACTTTTGATTGTGCGAGCAAATCCTGGAGGATTTTCCCACATGTAAGCATAAGCTACTGGAAGAATAATCACCCATGCAGCAGCAGACAGAACCTTCAAAATATATCTTAGCTTGACATTAAACGGCATGCTCTGCCTTGCTTTCCAATTTAGGATGGCATCAAGCACAGCTGCAAGTGCATACATTTGACAGAATTTTCAAATAAGCATTTCTTTCTTAAATATATACAAACAAAGTAGAGTGACATATGTGAGCCATCAAATTATGGAAGCAGTTTCACAGAAGTTCCATGAAAGTAGGGTAACATATACTATTTATGGCTTATATTGTAAGAGGTAGAACATCAGCTTCATGAAAGTTCCAATTAGTTTGTCCAAGCTTTAGTACTCACCTTGTCCAAACTTCAATATGGAAGCAGTTATGAACACACTTAACACTTTCTTGAAAACATCGTTAGTGAAGATTGAACCTAGATCCCCTGACCCATTCCATGCAACAATTATCATAGCCTGAAATGCAAAGGAAAAATTATAGAAAGCTGTAACAATGTGGTAGGAAAGAGAGATGCGGTTGAGAAAACCAACTTGCAAAAGCATACCTGCAAACACAATATAAAGAAGGTCCACAACCGATCAAAGCTTCTGAATATGTGCCAATATGTGCGTATTTCGACAAAGTTTACTTTTCCAATCCACCTATCTCTTGCATGTGGTTTATTATCCTGAAAATCACAAAAGAATAATCAGGCACCACAAAAATGTCGCTTAAGGGCACACTTGGCGCAAAGGTGAGATCGGGTGTGTTTTTGTGTTGCTCTTCTACTCCCTTTTACCCTCTAAGCAATCCATCTTATGAATTTAATTCTCAGGTGGACCAATGTCAGTGTCGGATGAAATCCAAAACAATAGAGACAACAACAACATTGACCCAGTGGGCTTCCCTTACGGGAAATCTGGGGGGTCAGGATGGGGGCACCCTAGCTTAAAGCGACGGGGAAGCGACCAAAATCCAAAAACAATAGAGAAATTATAATAATCTCTCAGAGTGAAACAAAGGTGAAGGATATAATAGCTTACATCACTCTTATCAAAATGGTGCATGTCCACATGAACATGGAAAAAATCAGCATCAGCTCGCATAGGCCAACTTAGCCGAAAACAGTCAACTGACCTGCAAATACAAACATCAAATACTTTTGACTGGATATATTTCTCCATCTGAAGGGAAACCTTGCGCTTTGTGGATAAGAAAATACCAAAAATATTCATTTAAATCATCATAATTTCTCCACAGAGAATGCTTTGATCTTCCTCTCTTGCTCCTCTCGGCTTCCTACACAGAAAATAGGGCTTAGTTGCATAGCTTTATGACCAAGAACATGATTCAATTTATTGGAATGTACATGAATCACCTTTTGAATGACTTCATAAATCGGAGTAACAACTTTTCTTAAGAAAGCTTCATCTTCACCACCATAGGCTGGCTTGACATTTTCACCCGTCGTAGGACTAACATTGCCTGCTAGCATCCCATAAAGTTCAAACGCCATCTAGTAAAAAGGAACACGACAGGTTTAGATCGAAACAGAAACTAGTGAGAAGAACATCAATAATACCTATTACATGAATATTAAATGGCCATATGGCTCTGAAATAGCAAAACATATGCCCATAGGTGATAACATCATAGCTTGTACTATATACCTACTGCTAGATCAAGTGGTTAAAAGAAGAAAACTGGCAAACCAACTTAGATAAAAGAATCTTTTCCAAAAAATATTTCTCTTTTCCAAAAAACTTAGATAAAAGAAGCTTTCCAAATATACCAAGTCCAAAGATACATAATTTTCATCTACAACCATCCTTTTATCAGTATAAACAAATCATTAACGTTGATAAAAATATTTCTATACGAGCTTCTGTTGTCAGCATAGATAATTCATTCAATTCAATCACAGAGAAAATAAAAACATGCAATTTACTAATTAAACCCAACACTTAAATCTTATATAGATTAATGGATAAGGCTTCCAAATAACTAATTCCCATAATTGATGTTATTTACATTGTTATCATGACATGAAACCAATTCCGCATTAAAACTACCTTTACTCTAGTGTATCCAAATAT
This sequence comes from Fallopia convolvulus, assembly GCA_964016875.1. NCBI lineage: Eukaryota > Viridiplantae > Streptophyta > Magnoliopsida > Caryophyllales > Polygonaceae > Fallopia > Fallopia convolvulus. Next base: position 40,861,660 of record OZ024736.1, read on the forward strand.
ACTATACAATGATCTTTCATATATTCCTTCACAAATACAAATTGCTAAAGCATCTGTAAAAGAAGAAAAAGTGAAAGCAACACTAAATATGAAACCACGAATTTAAAAACGTAACAGAGCATACATGATGGTAAATATAGCACAGGCATTCTGGCATGAATCTCAAGTTAGCAGCTTCCCCCCAGATAAGCAGATACAAGCCCATGTATAGGAGCTTACGCTGTTGCATTTCCTGCTGTATGGTAGGCAACCTGCATCAAAGACGAAGTATTAATATAAAACATAAGATAAGATTCCATGATACTGGAAGCGAAGCAACTACCAACTGCTTCAATCCCATAACCAAGCAACCTTTTCACAAGCCTGATATGCTTATATTTACAAGCTAAACCTTCAAATTGAAGCAAACAAGATGTTTCCACTTCAAAACTCTAAACTCCAGGCTGGTGAGACAGAATGAGAAGGCAATAGTCACTCCTAACCAACCCAAGTCTAGCTCTTTCCATGCTCTATTTCAGTCACTTCCAATCAACCCAAGTTTAGTTATTGCCATAGACCCCCCCTACATTGCTCCTATCTATTTTCTGGATGCAACAAGTTTTCTTTTCTTTTTTATAACCCCTAAACTCTTATATTATTTTCATACATATTAGACAATATTATGCACAGGACTACATGTAATAAACCAAGAGAAGATCCAAGGCCCAGAAGAATCTGTCACACACAACCCACTAGCAAGGCCAAGGAAATGATTCGCAAATAATGCATTGATTGCTATGGGAAGCCAAACTAGTCTTAAGTAAGGTTAAAGGCGAAAAAATATAGTTATTGTGTACAGATAACAGGGAGGAGAGAGTAGAAGACCATCTGTTGTACTTGAGACAAGGCTATGGCGATTTGTCTTGCAGGAGACGGTTTACTTATTGGACAAATAGGATACTCCTTGTGTAGATTATTGTTATTCTCCATATGTGCATTCCTCTACAAACTTCAATACATACATTCAGCTATTTCTATTTTCACATATGTATATATGTGTATATATATATATATCCTACTTATTTTGCTGTAAGCAATTTTATATGGTGACCTAGTTAACTGTTAAGCAGAATATTACCCTAGTACTTGTGATTAAGCTGTGAACTATTTGTGGGAGTTGTGCTGAACTTTTGTAGCTCTCATGCCTCTGCTTACCTGTTCTTTGTGGTCATCAGACTCTAATACTTAAAAATGGGAACAATTTGATAGATGGATAGGCCCGCAAAGGTCTATGATGATTAAGAAAAGAAAATGAATGGCACCCCAGTAGTTTTACACTTAAAATTTTGTAAGTACTGTGTGTGTGTTTAATGCAATTTTTTACTTAAAATGGAAGTGGACTGTGTTTCTGAAATTAATAAGGTAGTGGTGGACAGCATTTTTTGAGAACAGAGAAGCAAAATAAATGGGATGCAGCCCTTCGGGAACAAGATCATGATAATGCACTAACTTCTCAATCTAAGATGAAAAATGAACGAGTACCAGAAATATTCCAAATTCAAAGGCTTACCAGAGGCTACTCTTACGATCCAAATATTTGCACCACCTTTTGTAGTTTTTAAATAATCTCTTCATCACTTCAGTTAGGGCAACATCATCCAACTAGGAAGAAAAAGATTAATGCTCAGGTCAGAAAAGGAATGCTTCAGTGCTCTAAGTTAATATGTTGCAGTTCCCATTTTCAACATGTTAGCGATATTATTTCTAACCAACAAACCTTGGGTTGCTGATCAGGCTTAGGAAACTGTCGTATGTGCACATTTGCAAGCAACAAAATCAGGTGCTCCCTCTGATTTGCAACACTATCTTTCTGCAAAAGAAAACACAGTAGCAAATCAATTAAGGCTTATACATAACATAAACATACAAAACTTTAAGTGTTTAAAATGAAAGTTGAGAGCTCAAACATGATACAATACCTGAAATCCAAATGTTGCCTGGAGCCAGTCTAAGATATCTTCATCTGTTTTCTTCTTATATTCCTTGGGCCATGGAAGGCCCCTAGTGTTACGAAGTGCAACTACAGCTGCTTGAATCTGCAAAACAAAGTTATAGAACTCAAGGAAAGTCATACAATTACAAGTTGACCAAACATACACAACAGAATGTCATAACAAACCTCTGGATATCGCATAATTGCCTGATTAGCACTATCAGGATCAAGAGGAAGTATATTGTAAGGGAGATAAATTTCAGTTTTTTCTGCCACTTTGTCATGAGTTTCCAATATCTGTACATGGGCAAATGAAGCTAATGTCAACGGAAATAATTGCAGTCTACTCAACATTAGCATCAACAAAAAAAAGCATGTTAATAGTATGGGATCAACAAGGTATCAACAAGTCTAACCTCACGATCAACTTCAACTCTCTGTGTCAAATTAACAGCCTTCAACACCTCAAAAAGAACATTGGCAGTTTGGTAAGCCTTTGTTAGCTGCGCGCTGAATAGAAAATCTCAACAAGTCATGACTAGCATAGTAGAATATACTAACGAATAATAGTGGAGTAAACAATGAAAGAACTAGTTAATTATTTAGCTACAAACTGTGGAAAATACTTACCGGTCAGTTTTATCAGCAGCATTTTGCAGAGCTTGGATATATTTCTTATAATAATGCTGATAAAAACTTTGCATTTCACGGGCATCACTTTTCTTAACTCTACCTACTAACGTTGGATCATTCTCCTGAGAAAGAAGAACTTATAAGTAGCAGTAGAACAACAGCAGCAGCAGCAGCAACAACAACAAAACATGAATCCACAATATGGATGTCAAATTATATCGGTGTATCACAAGGATGGATTAGTCAATTGGGCATGCCTTAATAGGTTAAATCTTGTTAATCAGTATAGAACGAGCCTTTAAAAAGATTTGGCTCTCTTTCCAAATCCGAAAGACAAGTTCAAGAGACCAGCAATACATACATCTCTTTCTGAAATTGGTTATTACTTTCTCATTGTTGTATTACTTGTATTTACTGAGTTTAATTCCAATGTCAGTAAATCTGATTGTTGCTTTCAGGGAATGAAGTCATTAGTGATTAGGAAGTGAGCACACATACCCTTTCCAACCTTTGCAAAAGGGCAGTTTTAAATTGCCGGACGCCACGCCCACTGGATGTGGGGTCCAATTTGTGAGCTTTCTCAAATGCATAAAATCGGCCTACGGAACGAAGATGAATGGTTAAGATTGGAAAACTGCTGGAACAGATATCTCCCAATCAACAAAGCAAAAGAAAACCCAAAAAAAAGAAGCATTACAAAGATACGCAACCCTAGGGTTGTGCTTCTCGACTTCATTAGCAACACGAAGGATAGGAGCGATCTCCACCAGAGAAGAAGGCACAATCTCACTGTCGAAGGCGGTTTCTCCAAGGTTTCCGGCCGTCTGCGTCCGAATCAACCGCCTCTGTGGCGGCTGATTTGACGATTCTCCGCCGCTTCTGGAAGACATGTTTTAGTACCAACAGAGACCGCTACAAACTAGCTAAACCTGCAACACACATGAGTAGTAAATTTGCAATTCCATGGAGAAGCACACAATACCTTTTCCCAAATCGGAAAAATAAAAACATGCAGGAACTCCAAAACACTAATTATCAAGAACATAGAGAAGATAGGAACTAGTAACATGGGGAGCAAGACAACACAAAGTAACATAAATGGAGCCGAGAAATCATACAGCGGGGGGAGATTACAGTAGAACAGTGAGATAGAGCGCCATTGGAAGGACGGAGAGCGAGGAAGAGAACGAAAGGTGAGAGGGGACACTCGTAGAACAACAGCAAAAGGGACGGTACATGGAACGGAACGGAAGTGAGTAGAGTAGAGCTCCAGAGTAAAGTGAGCGTTTTTACAGACAAGTGGACCCAATCTTGACTATAGAGGGCAATTTTTTTACCGTTGTCAGTCGCTGCTGTTTTTCCACGCAGACTGAGAAGTAGATTATAAAAGGAAATTTTAAGTTCTTTAAATTTGTTACCATTTTTATATTACATTTTATCCTTTTAAATTTTTTTTGGTGGAAAAAAATTGCATTTTATCCTTTTAAATTAGCTTAGCTAAATGATACTCCGTAATTTAAAATTTCATTGCAACTTTCAACGAAGATGGAAATTTATACTTTTAAATTATTCCGTACAAATTCTAAACTAATTGGGTACAAATTAGAAATGTTGGTCGGAAAACGTATGTATTGAATGACAAATGTAAAATAAATAACGAAATTGTAAACTTGCAAACTCCTTTAAAATAATACGGAGTACATAAAACCATTGTTAATCGAAAATTCAGGAGAGTTCATAATCTCATGAAAGGGTAAGATTATCAGATTATCCTGAGAAGTCTCCAGACCTCCTTTTAATTTTTAAATTTTTTTTAACCTTTAAATTTAACATATTTTTAGCTTTTACACTAGTTTCATCCTCAAACACACCTCATTCCTCCTTAAATCTCTCTCAAACACAAGTACACAAGTATTTGTGTTCCCTCATTAATACCTCAATAACGCATTAGGAAAAAAAATTACTTAGTTAACTAATTCCCTTCCTCTCTAATGCTAAACCAAATAATATAAGCTGGCTCTTACCACCCCCGATAAACCGATCAAGATAAAATGGGTAATTTGATTGGACACGTGTTACCCGGGGCAGGGTTCCTCCTGATCGGTCTATGGCACCTCTTTAACCACACGAAGCTATTTTTGACCAACTCTGAGAAATACATTTCTCTAATATGGTTCCCTTCCACTTCTTGTCGATATATCCGCCACGCGGAACTCTACGTCATCATGTTTGGTTGCACGTGCTCCATCGTCATGGAGCTCGTGATCAGCCCAGCCCGCCACACGCCGTTCGATACCGATGGCACCATCCCCTCCCACCACCTTCACAACATCGAGCACTCCACCATCGCCTTGACATTCATAGCCTACGCCGTCATTGCTTTGGCCTTCGACAAGCTCGTACGCCCCGTCCACGTGGCATCTCACCACAACAAGATCGTGCAATTTGTATGTGGAGTCGCCTTCGCCCAACAGTTTCTCATTTTTCAACTCCATTCGACCGACCATGTGGGCCTAGAAGGCCAATACCATTGGCTCCTCAAGCTAATTGTAGGGGTAGCGTTGGGGACCACGTTCTTAGGGATAGCGTGGCCAACAAGCTTTGTAATCAGTTTTATAAGGTCTTTGAGCTGGCTTTTGAAGGGATTTGGCTTGTGGTCATTGGGTTCATGTTATGGACCCCAGGGCTCATGGCCAAGGGATGCTTCATGAATTTGGACGATGGGCGCTATGTTGTGCATTGCCATGGGGACAATTGGCTCGACCGTGCTAAGGCATTGGTCAACATTGGGTTTTGTTGGTCATTAATAGGCATGGCTATGTTTGGGGCGTTGTTTTATGTTTTGATGATTCAAATGTACGGGCTTGGCGTGGATTATGAACCGGTGGTGCAAGATGAAGTTGACAAGGATGAAGACGCACAAGGAGAAAACAAATTTCTCCGTGAAACGATGAGTTTTGATCATTCAAGAAATTCTTTCGATGATATGGAAATGTGAGCATACAAAAATATCATACTAGGTCATATGTTTGCTTACATGGCATCGTAAATATATATCATTCTTTGGGTTAGTTAATCAAACCCACGTTTAGAAAGATATTGAATCGTGCATACATTCATTTGTACTACGGATAGGCACGTACATGTTGTAAGTTTTTGTTTAAATTTGTAGGATTTGATACAACTTTCACTAGTGTAATTGGGTCATAATGTCATGACCTAATCGGATTGAGATCAATTTGAGAAGAAGATTGAGAATTAGAAAGGAGAGAAAAGGAATCGAAAGAAGTGATAGTAATTTTTTTTCATTTTTTTGTTAACCAATTTTGTTACAACCCCCTATACAATATGATATTCTCTTCGTTTTACAATGGATGGTCAATTGGCTATAAAGACTTTTTTTCTTGTCTTACAATAGACTAGTGTTCTAATCCAAATGACGGGATAAAGTTTGTTTTCTACGTTTATATAATTTTAAATATTTAGTTTTTTTTTTGGAAATCAAAATATGTAATCAAACATATTAAATAAAGTTAATTAAATTACATTATAAAATATTTATTTTAATTTCTTTCATTTAAATCTTTACATACTTTTTATATTTGAACATTAGTGAAAATTAATACAAAAATGGTAGTGCATTTATTTGACCAAAATGAATAACTATACTAAGATTTTAATTTAATTTATTTAATTTTAGGATTAATAGTTAGATAATAATATTAAGATTATATTTTAATTTTAAGAATAATTTTGTTATAATATACATAGATATACTCGTGATCAGGTGAATAACAACTTGAATTTTATTTGTTTTATTAATCTAATCTACAACCAAATTATATATTACTAAAAGGTACCATTAAGATATTTAATTTTAATTTTTTTTATAAAGATATTTAATTTTTATATTTGTTTGATCTCTTATATTCAACTAATAGGGGCATTTATGTTACCTAAAACTTATTTTATTAATTGGATTTTATAAATTAATGACATATTTATGAGGACAAGAGGTACAACTTTATATGTTGTTAAGATAATATAAGATTAAGATAAGATATTCATATAATATTAATGTCCATTTCTTTTCATTTATGCCCCTAGTAATTGGTTATAGGGGGATATGAAGAGGCATTTTGGTTTTGCATCTTTCTTTACGACTCTAAAAGTTATCCCTCAAATGATAAATAAATGCTCTATTTTCCCTTATTCAATAAATTTAATCAATCCATTTTTCTTAAATAAAGAAATGTACTATTTTCCCTATTCAATCCATTTAAAAGAGGGGGTTAAAAGTGTAATAACTGCGGGTTTTTATGGATATTTTTGAATTTTTCTCGGATATCCTTTTAACCTCCTTGATCCGTTTTTAACGCTTAATCCAATATTTTTATTGAAGATTAAATCCTAGAAAATTCTTGGTGATATCCTAAAATCACAAAAAAATGATTTTATGGGTCGGTGTGAATTCTAGGATTTTTCGGTGGAAAAAGAATATTTATTGGATAATTCGTCTTTTTAATTATGTACCGGAAAGGATTTAAAATGCGAAATGGAAGCCTTAAAAATTGAAGGTAGCAAGATAAAATCATGGAAAATTGGTTTTATTGGTCTACATATTTTACGGGACATTTTTTGTTTAGTGAGTTTTTCCACCCGAGGTACATAATTTTACCGCTTTAACGCGGGTCCCATTCCGAGACGGGTTTTGTTTTAAAACTTATCTCTTTCTTTGCTTAGTACGGAAGGAATGGAAGAGATAGAATTCATGTCTTTTGGACTTTGTCAAAGTCTACCATTTCGAACTATTCAAAACAAAGGAAGGACGAGAGAGGGCGGATGACGACGGTGCTTGAGCTCCTTCACCGTCGGCTGGTTTCTCCGCCCCGTCTAGCTCCTCCTCCACCTCATCATCATCTTCTTCCTCTCTAAGTGGTGAGCTTGTGATGCTGGAACCATGAGAGAAATCAGGTCGGGATGACGAACGGGGAGATAGGATTGGATTTGTCACCGCCGACCTCTTCTTGGCCTCATGTGCGACGTCGCTGGCGACCACCTCTGCTCCGACCACCACCCACCAAGAGGACCACCGTCGGGCAACGCCCACCACCCTCGGGCTCGGGGATCGAGCCATGATCGAGCCAAACGAGCCATGGGCTCGAGTGAAGGTATATACGATCGAAATTAATTAGCGGGTTGATTGCGGAGCCACCGTAAGGGCCTTTCAGTTCCGCTTTGCTAATTAAATTTATGGTTTTTATAATCTTGACGTTGATACGGTCCCACAGGTTCAAACCGCTCATGAAACGGACGTCCGGATCTTCCGTTATAGCGAATACAAGTTTTGACACCGATTGGCAGGTAAAGGACTTCGGATAATTACTCAAGATTCGTTGTTAATTCGTTTGATCCGAGATTTGGTAACATTTAAGAACTGTTGCTATGAACAATTTTTATTTAGAAAATTGTTTCAAAAGTGAAGCGGATTATTAGTTATAATTCCGCCAAGATGGCTCCTTCAAGCATGATAACTAAGGATTTATTATATATCGATATTCGGAAATTAAATCGTTTATCGATTAGGAAGTTGTAGGAGTTGAGAATACAACTAAGAAGTGTATCCATGAGCTCGTGGTTGAGAAATCCTTTTGTTATATTTGACAGAAAGGTGATAAAGATTACGGTTGGAATTGCTAAGGACGTTGAGCACGCCTTCTAAGGCAAGTGGACGATTCTCTCTTGCGTTATTGTTATTAAATGAGGAATTGGATCCCATTTAATATTTGCACTGGGAACAACTTGTATGATTAATAATATATGATACATTGTTATATTTGTTAGAAATAATGACCATGTTGTTATTCGGTTTTGCGCTAGAACTGGATTTAGGTCCGTTATGGGTGACCTTGTATGCTGCCTCACGCTGAGACATTGTTGTGATTAAGGTAGTTTTAGGGGGGGAACGTGGTTCCATATCCTCTCTTTAAATGAATATTACATTAGGAGGGGCCTAATCCAAATGGCGGGTCATGACTCTTCCCCTGCTCTTCGTGTGAGAGGGGTGATGGGCACTCTAGCTAAGTGCAATTGGCGGTGAAGTGTAGACGACAGGGTAATAGGCCTCTCTGTTCTCTACCTCACCATATGCAAATGAAAGATCAAGGATAGCTTAAGTCATGTGATCTTGGTACAGGGTAGATGACCACAGAGGAAATACTCCGATGATCTCTATAATACCAAAATATTTCGGTAGTAGTTCGAGCCGATTATGAATCACCAACCTGTTTGTGAAAAGTTTTGAAAGTAATATAAGATAAGTGCGTTAGGCACAATAATATACCTGAATGGTTCGTCCAGTCGGAAAGCCGTTCTTGCTCCCGGTTATGAATGATTCTTAATCAAACTTTGGTTAAGTCAATCTGATTAGTCGATGGAGGCTTTTCAAAATGTGATGTGATTAATATGAGTTCCCAACAATTGTTTATGTTTCTTAAAAGAAACCACAAGCGGTGGTGTTCTCTCTTTTGATTATGCGAGTCTCCTTCTTATTCTCTATAAGACTGCTAACTGTTGGATCAAAATCCGAGTCTAATCGGATTGGATGCCAATATGTTTAGTTACAACCATAAGAACCAAGTTAGATTCTCCGCTTGCTTAGTCTTTCATTAGACTAACCCGTCCATTTTCTTTTCTTTTATATGGTCGGCTGGTGTCCACCGTTGGTTTACGATACATTAGGTTCTTCTTGGAAGTTAACTCAAGAGGCGAATTCAGATGTTTGAAGCTTAAGAAGTTGAAGAAAGGTTTCCAATGGCTATACTTGAGTGAAGATCATGGTTGAACTACTTCAAAGTGAATCTGAGTTTCAGAAATAAGAACTCAAGGAAGACTTGATGAAGATTTTGTTCAATTAGAAGGTTGTTATGTTTATTTAATCTTTTTGGGTTAAGGTTTGTATAAGACCAATTGTATTTATTCCCCTGTAATGTTTCTTTTAGTTTGTTCAGTCAATTTAAAGCCTTGGGTAGCTTCGGTTTAGTCTTAATCGGGGTTACTGGCAGTAATACCTCCAGGGTAAGTAAGGGGGTGTTACAAAAAGTAATAAGAGCATTAATGGGTTTGGCCTTTCCGACTTCTATGATCAACATTTTATATTTCAGAATCAAACTTTTAGCCTTTCAAATTCCCCCATCAATGTTGTGATCATACTCCCTTCAGCTTCTTTACTCAGTGTTGTAACAACGTATTAAACATTTACCTTTTAAATGACACAATAAGAGGTTATGAATATTTATACAATGCATAGGATGCTAGCTTTTGGGAAGGGAAAACGACAAGTGTTTATTGCATTGTTACAATATTGAGGAAGGAAGTTGAAGGAAGTATGATCACAACATTGATGAAGGAATTTAAAAGGCTAAAAGATTGATCTTGGAATATAAAATGCTGATCATAGAAGTCGAAAAAGTCAAACCCATTAATACTCTTATTACTTTTAACCTCCCTCTTTTAAATGGATTGAATAGGGAGAATAGAGTGCTTATTTTTATCTCTTGAGAGAGAACTTTTAGAGTTGCAAATAGGGGTGGGCACAGTTGGTTAACCGGAGTTTCGGTTAACCGGACATCGGTTAATCGGAACTTCGGTTAGTAAATTTCGATAATCATAAGTCCATAACCGTACCGTTTGTTATCAGTTAACCGTTAACGGTTAATCGTGAAACTCGGTAATGTTTATTGGTTAACCGATTTGTTTTGATTTTTTGTACTCAAAAATTAGATTTTTAATACAAAAATTACCTTATTTTTCAATAAAATAAACTTAAAATTTAAATTAAATGCAAAATACAAACACATATCTAAAATAAAACAAATAACAAATTCAAAACAAAGTATCCAAATATTGAAATACATATAATGTTTATAAAATCGATATAATGTTTATAAAACTCAAAACAAAACTATAGACCATTATACAATTAAAAATAATATAATTAATTCACTTGATACCATAAGATATTGGTTGCATGAAATTAAAAATATATTTTAAGGTATTATAAATATAAAATAATATATTTTAAGTGTTTAGGTCACTAATAAGATGCATGGTAAGAAAAAGATTACATTGAGTTGAAAACATAACACATGTATAATAAAATGTTGTGTTTGTTTATATCTTTACAACCTATAAAACTCTACCTCAAACACCAATAAATAATAAACACAATTAACAAATAATTTTAGCAACCCTCTCCACTTCTATGGTGTCGAAGACCAATAAATTTCTATGGCTCTCCCTCAAAGACCAATAAATGATAAATACAATTAACAAAAAAGATTCAACAACCCTCTCAACTTCTATGGTGTCAAAAACCAATAAACTTCTATGGTGTTATTCAGTGTACGAGCATGCTCAACTAATTTAAACTAAACCCCCTACACAACAAATTTCATACTCCGTACCATCATCAATTTACATGTTCAAGTTGCATTGCGATTGTTGAAATAAACTAATAACATGAAACAAACCACAACAACAACAACAACAACATTGACCCAGTGAGATTTCGCCACATCGAAATCTGGGGGGTCAAGATGGAGGTACCCCTGCCCAAGGGAAGGGGTACGCCCGCAAAAACCCAAACTCGTATAGAGCCCAACCTGCACAACTCAGAAGGTTAGCACTAGATAACGAAAACACACAAAACAAGAAAGGAGACGCAAAGCACGACAATAACAACAGAATCACAAACAAACACAAACAGAATCACACACAAACACGCCCCGATGAAGCGTGGGATCCTGCTCTCTAGCAAGACGACTAGCTATATACTACTCTGATACTCTCTCTCCAGTCATCCCTGCACCTTGCCAGATCTACTGAAATTCCTAAAAATTCAGTATCCTGCTTTATGTTGTCCTTCCAACACTTCTTCGGTCGCCCTCTGCCTCTATGGAAGTCCTCCAAAGCCAATCTTTCGCACCTTCGGACTGGCTCTCCAGGGCCCCTCCTCTGCACATGCTTGAACCAAAGGAGTCGAGTCTCTCGTAACTTGTCCCCTAAGCTAGCCACCCCTACTTTGTTCCTGATGACATCATTTCTAATCTTGTCCAGTCTAGTGTGCCCAAACATCCATCTAAGCATCCGCATTTCAGCTACCATCAATCTCTGCTCTTGTGCTCTTGTAGTTGGCCAACATTCTGCCCCGTAGAGGATGGTCGGCCTCACAACAGTTCTGTAAAACATGAAACAAACCAATGAAACAATAAACATTATGCCTTCTTAGTTCCAAAATACAACGAAACTATGCATTACTCAATCAACCTTTCAAAATTAACGACTATAATATATTATCCCTCCACCAAATCAACCTTTCAAAATTAACGCTCAAATCTAATTTCCCTTCATTATTTAATTTTAATAATTGACACATACAATTACCATTTCTATTCTAATTCAATTAATATACACATTCACCTATGTACACTTATAAAATAAAAAATAATAGACACGAAATCATATCCCGTCCATCGGACGGGACGGGCCAAGCTTTCTAGTTAATTTTAAACTTCATACCTTAATTACATAATTGATATAAATTAATATATTTATATTAAATATTATATTATATTATTAAATAATACACAAAATCAAATAGTAAAAAAAGACTTTTGATCTACCATTTTGTGTAACAATAACCTTCTTTAGCTTATTTCTCTAATAATTTGGGTGATGAATTTATCTAATTAATTGGATACCTATTAAAGCTCTATTAAAGTCCTTTCACATTTCAAAACAACCTTTTATATTTCTAAACCTCCAATTTTTCTAATATAAAAAATAATATCATTCTCTTCATATTAGCACATATTCATTGTAGGAGAGTTTTTGAAGAGTTTACAAAAAAGCAAGTTGGTAGTGAAGAAGAAACGCATATGTGGATGTACATAAAGATTGTGCATCATCTTGGTTTAATTTTGTAATTGTTTTGTATTCAATTTATCACCATCTTAAAAACATCATCTCATGTTGCTACTAGTATTCTCCTAATCCCCCTTTCATATGTTTAATTTGTTTTTCATTTATATATGTTTGTGTTTAATATAACATCTAACTTTCCAATGACTAACTTTAGATTCAGTTGATTGATATGCTCCAATGTGGATTTTTTTGGCGAAAAATATGATCCACTTCGATGTAAGTATGATATCAAGTTTTGGATTTTTCTTTAAAGTATGTTTATGCTCAATCTTATTATATATATACTAGAGATTATGCCCGTGCTACGCACGGGTTAAATTTTTTAATTTAAAATTTCTATTAAATAAGTTAATGAATATGGTTATTTTAAAAAAAATCAAAAAAATAAAAATGAATAAATGTTTAAGTAAGTATAAACTACTTAGATAATTAAGGGAAAATTCATAATATATGAAAAACTAAGATTGGGAAAATCAAAATAAAGCTTTCTTTAAAATCCCCTAATGTTACATCCATAAAAATTATAAAAAATAAAAATTGAATCAATTCAAATATATGAAGAAGAAATTTTTATTACTCATTTTATATAAAAAATCATATTTTGATTTCTACCTTTTATTTCACATTCTCAAAATAATTTTAGTTTTTATTGTATCTTTCATTTAGATATCTTTTATTCAATGCACCATGTATGAATTTGCAATAAATTCCCAAAAGATTGAAAATATATTACAATCAAGTTTTGTCAAGTATCTAAATAGAATTTCAAAAAGTATAGAAACAATAAAGTTTTTTTTATTAATTGGTGTATAGAAAATGATACTTGTATAATTTGAACAATTCCTTTGCTTCACATAGAGAAAAGCTTCGCTCAATGACTAAAAACAACATATAACTTATTAGGATTGGTCGATTGGTTATTAATGACAAAAATTCAAGTATGAAAATTTAAACTATTTGAGTGTTCTTATATCCATTTACATAACACTTCTATGAAAACACAAAAAAGATAATAAATCTAAGTGAAAAAAATTCATTTCCAAATGTAAATTAAAGGGAATCTTAAAGAATTAAAAACAAACTTTGTAATGAGTTTGGACTTTGAAGTTGTGAGCCTATTGTAACACCCCGACTTTCATCGAGGCGCTACTGGGAATAGACCTTATCAAGTACTATTATTTAGGTTGACAACTACACTGTAGGACCTTACAACTCGGGCACGACGAGAAAACATAATAAAACATCCAACCTTTATTTAGTAAAACTTAGAAAAACGTGTCATGCATGAATCCCCGAAAATTATAAATAATCAAATACGTCACAACGCCTATTGAACTGAACTATCTGAACCAGAAATAATAATAACACAACGTCGATCAAATACGTCGATGAACAGCAGCAGCCACATCCTGACTCTCAGCAACCTCCTCCTGATGGTTATCCAGTTGTACCTCTGGCTCAGCAGCTACAAGGGCCTCTCCTCTACCCCTGCCACGACCTCCTACTCGACCTCTACCGCGGCCTCTTCCACGGCCTCTTCCGTTAGCTGCAGCAGCTCTAGCTCTGGTTGGTGGGGCCATCTATAATAGAAAGTCCCGCAGTCAAAACTTAAACAATCTATTTTTCAACCTAATTCTTACTATTCTACGTGAGGTTCTTCGGCTGATGGGGCGGAGTCGCGACGTATCACCTACCCCTCCTAAATGCAACATGCCTACCCCAGTTAAAACATTTTGAAAACACCGGCCGATTTTGGTTTTAAGTTGGACCTCGGGTACTCTTTGTTGGTCAGTTCCATCTGCCCTGTTGTCAACCTCGCTCTGATACCAATTTGTAACACCATGACTTCCATCGAGGCGCTACTGGGAATAGACCTTACCAGGTACTATTATTTAGGTTGACAACTACACTGTAGGACCTTACAACTCGGACACGACGAGAAAACATAATAAAACATCCAACCTTTATTTAGTAAAACTTAGAAAAACGTGCCATGCATGAATCCCCGAAAATTATAAATAATCAAATACGTCACAACGTCTATTGAACTGAACTATCTGAACCAGAAATAATAATTATAAACGAAACACAATACCAACTCTGTCTAACAAATATTAAAGTCAACATCCTAACTATTATAAATAACTAGTAAAAACCGATCCCACTATGACACGCGCTCTTTACCGCTCCGACCCGCCATCAAGCCTCGGTTCCTGCACGGCTCCCTGATTCATACCTGGAACTGAAAAATGTTCCCCGAAGGGTCAGCGTCTAATCTACCTAGCTAGAAAGAATACGGAACTGTAGAACGCTTTAAAATCATTTATCTATAGTTAGCATACAATTCCACAACCGCAATCATAACTCTAAAGGCCAATACCTATATTAGTTATATCAGTCACAACAGTCACCTACGTAGATACAATCACAGTCATACAGCAATGCAGTTCTTCCTTTGTTCACAATCCGTCTTCCAAGGCGCTAATCACCGCGCCGAGTGCAGAGGCAGGCCCTCCCACTCCACTTCCCAATCTCCCTTCTAACTCCGGGCTAAGCCTCCACTGGAGCGCTTGCCAAAAACACACATATAATAATTTTCGTTTGAAGGGGTACGATTTTCCCAGTCACACGGGTCAAAGTAGCCAACTCTTCCTCAACACCAGCTACAATGGGCCGTGTCGGAAACGGTACCAACACAGAGAAAACGTTCTAAAATAAGATGATAAAACACCTTTAAAATCATTAAATGCACACAACACACAAGGAGTTCAAATCGATTTAAAAGGTATTCGGGACTAGTTCCCAAAACCCGCCCTACAATATCGATACGCAGTCTAACAAGGGAGAAAAGAACCGAGCAAGTCGAAAAACGACTTACCTCGAATGAAGAATCCTCGGAAAGACGAAACTACGATCTCAAACGGAACGATTCCCTAAAGAATTATTAAGGGAAAGATTAATTAAAAAGAATACAAGCCGAACCAACTAACCCAATTAAAGAGCCACCATTTTTTTTTTTTTTGCAACTGAATTTTTATAATGATTTTTGCTAGTTAACAACTAAGCCAAGCTACTTAATTTATTATCCTATTTATATGTCAAATCTTAGTATACCAACAAAACCCAAAACCCACAAAAACTAGTCCGGATTTGAAGTCCATCTCCCAGCCCAATCACCAAGAGAAATTATACCCCAAACCCAGCCCATTTTGTGGCCCGTTCTCCCGAGTTTCCCAGCCCAAATCAGCAAAGCAATTTCCAACAATTCCCCCCCACTTTTTGGGCTGAATCCACGAGGCCCGTCTCCCTCCCATTCCTCATGTTTGACCGGCAAGGAGTTTTGACCAGGCGTGGACCCCAACCCCCCACTTCGTCTTCAACCTGCGAGACTGCCCCTTCGCCCGCTGGAATTCCTCCCTTCCCCTGGTTCACCTCTTTTGCCCCAATCTCCTCGGCGACTGCGACCCTGCAACTACACCGGAAAGTGGACCGTGAACCTCCTTTGCGAACGAGACGATTCCGGCATAGATCTGGATCGATCGGCGGTTAGCACGAACGGCGATAGTTCAGTACCCAGCAACAGTGGTCGACGCGCGATCGAACTCCGACGTTCCCCTTCAACTCTCCAGATACGTCCAGATGTCGGTACTGTACTGCCGACAAGGCCTGCTTCGATCTCCCGTACGTTCACGCAAGGCACGGAGAAGGCGTTCGAATAGCTTCGATCGAGTCTCATTGATTCGAATACTGGGTTTACTAAAATAGGGTCAGATTTGGATATCTCGATTGATTGAAGATAGATTTTTTTCTTAATTTATTATTTTTATTTTATTTTATTTTATTTCTTTTCGGTTAAAAATCTGTACTCTACGGATTCTATTAGGTGTGATTAAAACATTGGGGCTTCCTTTGATTAAACTAACTTATATATTTATATATAAGGTATTAAGGAATCGCTCTGACTAAATAATTATATCGAATTAAAGGCTATCTTGGAAGTTTCTTGCGGTCAAGATTTCGACTAATTATAATCCGAGGAATTTGGTTTTCCACTCTAAACGGAAACGGAATGCGAATATTACATACTACCCCCCTTAAGAAAGTTTCGGCCCGAAACTTTATAGAAAGAAACTATATAACTATGTATCGAGGTTTCACAACCTCTCCTCCTTAAAAGAGGTTCGTCCCCGAACTAGAATTGATTGATAACGATAAACAGTACCAATCATTCAAAACATGTAGCACGTCAATCAAATAATTAAACATTCAAACAAGCAAGTCAAGCGAACAAGAGTCACAAGCAAACATCGATTCTAGAAAACAACACACTAATTACTAACCTTCCCTTCAAACGCTTCTACTAAACCCGGGTAGATCTCTGGATAGTTCTCACTCATTCTGGATTCCGTCTCCCAAGTGGCCTCCTCGACTCCCCGTCGAGACCACTGAATCAACACCAGGGGAATCTCCTTGTTCCTCAGCTTCTTCATTCGTCGATCTAAAATCTTCAGCGGTTGTTCCCGGAAAGTGTGATCTGGTTCTACAACCAAATCCTCATAATTCAGTCTGTGACTAGGATCCGGAACGTATTGTCTCAGCTGGGAAACATGGAATACAGGGTGCACTCCTTCCAACGCAGGCGGCAACGCTAGCTTGTAAGCCACCTCGCCTACTCTCTCCAGAATCTCGAATGGACCGATATATCGAGGACTTAGCTTCCCTTTCACCCCGAATCTTCTTACTCCGCGGGTAGGCGATACTCTCAACCAGACGTGGGATCCGACCTCAAACTCTAACGGCCTACGCCTATTGTCTGCAGAGGACTTCTGGCGACTCTGAGAAGCTAACATTCTCTCTCTGATTAAGGCCACTTTCCCGATCGTCTCCTCAATCATCTGTGGCCTCTCTCCTACTACATCTGAGGGATCATCCCAACACAGCGGTGTCCTACACTTCCGACCATATAAGGCCTCATAAGGAGCCATCTGAATCGACGAATGTCAGCTGTTATTATAGGCAAACTCTACCAAAGCCAAGTGATCCGACCATTGACCTCCCCAGTCTAATACGCAGGACCTCAGCATGTCCTCTAGCGTCTAAATCGTCCTCTCTGTCTGACCATCTGACTGCGGATGGTAAGTGGTCGTGAAATGTAATCTCGTCCCCAATGCCTCATGCACTTGCAGCCAATATCTGGAAGTGAAACGACCATCTCGGTCTGACACAATCGTCTTAGGTACTCCGTGCAGCCTAACTATCTGATTAATGAACACCTCCACTAACTTGCTCACTTGCCACGTCTCTCGGATAGGCAAAAAGCGAGTAGTCTTCGTCAGTCTGTCCACCACCACCCAAATGGCATCATGGCCTCTGCTGAGTCTCAAACCGGTGACAAAATCCATGGAGATGTCCTCCCATTTCCATTCTGGAATAGGAAGCGACTGAAGCATTCCTCCGGGTCTCTGATGCTCGATCTTCACCTGCTGGCAGACTTGACATTTAGCGACGAATTTTGCTACATCTGGCTTCATGCCATCCCACCAATAAAACTATCGCAAATCCTTGTACATCTTACTCGCCCCGGGGTGGATTGAGTAAGGTGTAGCATGAGCCTCCTGCAAAATCTTCTGCCTCAACTCTGCATCTCGAGGTACACAAATCCGACCGCGTAAACACAAAATACCATCTGCTCTCTCCGCAAAGTCGGGTGCCTCTCAACGGCTCAATCTCTGCTTCAAATCCTGAATCATCGGGCAATCTTTCTGCTTCTGTCTTACTTCCTCAAGTAAAGACGGCCGACATTCTAGGGTTTTCAGACTACCCTAATAACGCTGAATCTGCACTTCGATTCCGTACCTCATCAGCTCCCTCTGTAACTCTGGCTGAGCCGTCAGATGAGCCAACATACTCTCCTGAGGCGTCTTCCTGCTAAGGGCATCAGCGACCACATTCGCTTTCCCCGGATGGTAAAGGATCTCAAGGTCGTAATCCTTCAGTAACTCAAGCCATCTCCTCTGTCGCATATTCAACTCCCTCTGAGTGAAGATATACTTGAGACCCTTGTGATCTGTCATCACCTTGCAGGTACTTCCATATAAGTAATGACGCCAAATCTTCAGAGCGTGTACCACAACTGCCAACTCCAAATCATGAGTAGGATAATTCTGCTCGTTCGACTTCAATTGTCTAGAAGCATAAGCAATCACTCTGTCCCTCTGCATCAGCACACATCCCAAACCTATCTTGGATGCATCACTGTAAATCACAAAATCCTCATTCCCCTGATGAAGAGCTAATATAGGAGCCGAAGTCAGCCTTCTCTTCAGCTCATCAAAACTCCGCTGGCAAGCTTCATTCCACTCAAAACGAGTCGTCTTCTTAAGCAAGTTGGTAAGTGGTTGGGCTATCCGGGAAAACCCTTCCACAAACCTCCTGTAATACCCTGCTAATCCCAGAAAACTCCGCACCTCCTTCACATTCTTCTGAGGTTCCCAAGCTTTTACAGCTTCAATCTTTGCAGGATCCACCATAACTCCCTGAGCAGATACCACATGCCCTAAAAAGGTAACTTCAGGCAACCAGAACTCACACTTGGACAGCTTAGCAAACAATCGATGCTGTCTCAATACTCCCAACACCAGCCTAAGATGCTCGGCGTGCTCCTCCTTACTCCGAGATTAGATCAGAATGTCGCCGATGAACACTACTACAAATCTGTCCAAGTAGTCTATAAACACCCGATTCATCAACTCCATAAATACAACGGGTGCATTCGTCAGTCCGAACGGCATCACTACAAACTCATAATGTCCATATCTCGTTCGGAAAGCCGTCTTAGGTATATCTTCCTCCCGAATCCTCAGCTGGTGATATCCTGACCTCAAATCCACTTTAGAGAACACAGTAGCCCCCTGCAACTGATCCAGCAAATCATCAATACGTGGCAGCGGATACTTGTTCTTAATGGTAACTCGATTCAACTCCCGATAATCGATACACAGTCGGAGAGAGCCATCCTTTTTCTTCACAAACAGAACTGGAGCTCCCCATGGCGACGCACTCGGTCGTACGTAACCCTTCTCCAACAGCTCCTCCAATTGTGCCTTCAGCTCCTGCATCTCCATTGGCGCCATGCGATATGGGGCTCTCGAAATCGGCCTCGTTCCCGGCTCCAACTCAATCCCAATTTCCACCTCTCTCTGAGGAGGTAATCCTGGGAGTTCGTCAGGAAAAACGTCCTCAAACTCGCACACTACTGGTATATCCTAAATGTGCGGTTCCGCCTTGTCCCCCTGAAGGACATAACACCAATATCCTACACATCCGTCATTGAGCAACTTAGCGGCCTTCACCATACTAATCACCGATCCGGGCCCCTCCTGCTCTAACTCCTGACACACATGTCTGGTCCCATCATCTGCGGTTACTGTAACGGTACCTCTGTGTGTATCCAAAACCGCTCGATAACGCCTCATCCAGTCCATCCCCAGAATCACGTCATCATCCGGCGACAACTGCATTACTATAAAATCTGCATACCAATCTCTATTCCCTATTCTAATAGGGCACTGTAAAATCTCCTTATTCCCTCTTACTTTACTGCCGTCAGGCAGCCCCACAACAAAAGATACCCCCTCAGTGCAAGTCAGCCCTAGTCTAGCCACGCAAGCAAAAGACATAAAAGAATGGGTAACACCCGTATCAAACAGTATGTGAACAGGTCTAGACTGAATCCAAATCGTACCTGTAGCAGTCGGCGCGTGTAGGGCATCGGCCCTCCTCATCTCAAACACTCGGGGCTGATTGCCCCCGGTGTTGCTAACTCCTGCGCCGCGTCCTCTGCCCTGGCTCGGTGCCTGCTGAAACTGCTGAGGCTGACGACGAGGCATCTGATTTACCGTTCCCGGTGAAGATCCTTGTGAAGGTGCCCCCACAGTACAATACTGCTGCAAATGGTCAGGCTTCCCACAACTGAAACAACTCCTGACTGGCTTCGGACACTGACTCCTCAAATGAGCAGTACTTCCACAGTTGAAGCACTCTCTCTGCCCTCCAGTGGACTGATTCTGACGACGGTGGTCCTGACGACCCTGTGGCTGAAACCCTGATCGTTGCGGCTGAGAAGAGCCGGGACGACTATCTCTCCTAGATTCTGCCGGGGCAGACAACTTCTGCCTCTTGCTTCCCGTGATATGCACCTCCAGCTGACTCTGTCGGGTCGTGTCCATAGCATAAGCCAAAGCAGACTATTGAACGTCTGCCAATGTCGTAAGTCGGAGACCAGACACATAAGCACGTAGATGCGGTTGCAACCTTTTCAGAAAGGTCGCAATCTTCAACTCCTCAGTCGGGGCAGCATTTGGCACCGCTGCCAACTCCTGCTGAAACTTCAGAATAGTCTCAGATACTGTGATATTTTCGGGTCCAGCATCCCGAAAAGCAGCCTCTCGTGCCGCCCTCACCACCGGAGGACAATACTGATCTCGAATCTGCCTCTCAAACTCCTCGAAAGTAACCTCAGTCCGGTGGTCCCTACACAGCTCCCACCAGTCAAAAGCGCTCTCCTGTAGCAGACTCTGTACTAAAGACATCTTCCGCTCCTCCGGTGCCTTAATAGAATCCAATGCAGATTTCACCCTCCTCAGCCACTGCTCTACGTCAGAACCCTGAGCTCCAGCAAAGTTCGGTACTCCAGTCTTCCTAAACTCTGCGAGCCACTTATCAGGCCGAGGCTCACGATACTGTCTCCTCGGTTCGACCACCTGATCAGCTATCACTGGTCCTCCAGAAGCTGGCGCTGCTCCTAGTTGGGCAGCCAAAATAGAATCTGGCCCTGGTGCCCTCCTCTCAGCTCCTTGTTGCCCCGCAGCTGCGTTCAGATTCGGTGCAGTTCCCGCACCCATCAACGTCTGCAATAACAGCTGAATCGCAGCAGTCACCTTTGGGGCCAATCCTGCTAGTGGTACTCCTCCTCCCACCTGAGCCCCGTTTGCTGGGAGACCTCCTCCAGCGACAGAGGCACTTTCCTCTCGATGAACAGCAACAGCCACATCCTGACTCTCAGCAACCTCCTCCTGATGGTTATCCTGTTGTACCTCTGGCTCAGCAGCTACAAGGGCCTCTCCTCTACCCCTGCCACGACCTCCTACTCGACCTCTACCGCGGCCTCTTCCACGGCCTCTTCCGTTAGCTGCAGCAGCTCTAGCTCTGGTTGGTGGGGCCATCTATAATAGAAAGTCCCGCAGTCAAAACTTAAACAATCTATTTTTCAACCTAATTCTTACTATTCTACGTAAGGTTCTTCGGCTGATGGGGCGGAGTCGCGACGTGTCACCTACCCCTCCTAAATGCAACATGCCTACCCCAGTTAAAACATTTTGAAAACACCGGCCGATTTTGGTTTTAAGTTGGACCTCGGGTACTCTTTGTTGGTCAGTTCCATCTGCCCTGTTGTCAACCTCGCTCTGATACCAATTTGTAACACCATGACTTCCATCGAGGCGCTACTGGGAATAGACCTTACCAGGTACTATTATTTAGGTTGACAACTACACTGTAGGACCTTACAACTCGGACACGACGAGAAAACATAATAAAACATCCAACCTTTATTTAGTAAAACTTAGAAAAACGTGTCATGCATGAATCCCCGAAAATTATAAATAATCAAATACGTCACAACGTCTATTGAACTGAACTATCTGAACCAGAAATAATAATTATAAACGAAACACAATACCAACTCTGTCTAACAAATATTAAAGTCAACATCCTAACTATTATAAATAACTAGTAAAAACCGATCCCACTATGACATGCGCTCTTTACCGCTCCGACCCGCCATCAAGCCTCGGTTCCTGCACGACTCCCTGATTCATACCTGGAACTGAAAAATGTTCCCCGAAGGGTCAGCGTCTAATCTACCTAGCTAGAAAGAATACGGAACTGTAGAACGCTTTAAAATCATTTATCTATAGTTAGCATACAATTCCACAACCGCAATCATAACTCTAAAGGCCAATACCTATATTAGTTATATCAGTCACAACAGTCACCTACGTAGATACAATCACAGTCATACAGCAATGCAGTTCTTCCTTTGTTCACAATCCGTCTTCCAAGGCGCTAATCACCGCGCCGAGTGCAGAGGCAGGCCCTCCCACTCCACTTCCCAATCTCCCTTCTAACTCCGGGCTAAGCCTCCACTGGAGCGCTTGCCAAAAACACACATATAATAATTTTCGTTTGAAGGGGTACGATTTTCCCAGTCACACGGGTCAAAGTAGCCAACTCTTCCTCAACACCAGCTACAATGGGCCGTGTCGGAAACGGTACCAACACAGAGAAAACGTTCTAAAATAAGATGATAAAACACCTTTAAAATCATTAATGCACACAACACACAAGGAGTTCAAATCGATTTAAAAGGTATTCGGGACTAGTTCCCAAAACCCGCCCTACAATATCGATACGCAGTCTAACAAGGGAGAAAAGAACCGAGCAAGTCGAAAAACGACTTACCTCGAATGAAGAATCCTCGGAAAGACGAAACTACAATCTCAAACGGAACGATTCCCTAAAGAATTATTAAGGGAAAGATTAATTAAAAAGAATACAAGCCGAACCAACTAACCCAATTAAAGAGCCACCATTTTTTTTTTTTGCAACCGAATTTTTATAATGATTTTTGCTAGTTAACAACTAAGCCAAGCTACTTAATTTATTATCCTATTTATATGTCAAATCTTAGTATACCAACAAAACCCAAAACCCACAAAAACTAGTCCGGATTTGAAGTCCATCTCCCAGCCCAATCACCAAGAGAAATTATACCCCAAACCCAGCCCATTTTGTGGCCCGTTCTCCCGAGTTTCCCAGCCCAAATCAGCAAAGCAAATTCCAACAATTCCCCCCCACTTTTTGGGCTGAATCCACGAGGCCCGTCTCCCTCCCATTCCTCATGTTTGACCGGCAAGGAGTTTTGACCAGGCGTGGACCCCAACCCCCCACTTCGTCTTCAACCTGCGAGACTGCCCCTTCGCCCGCTGGAATTCCTCCCTTCCCCTGGTTCACCTCTTTTGCCCCAATCTCCTCGGCGACTGCGACCCTGCAACTACACCCCACACCACCAATCACGACTCCCCCGCTCGGCCACGTTATTCCAGATCCGACCCGCACCTTCCCCGACGACCCATCCCGACCCCTCTGTTTCGCGAGTTGTAGACCGACGCCGGCGACCCAACATTGCTCTGACTTCGGCTTCCGCTAGTACCCGACCCAAGAACGACAACAACACGGAAAAACAGAGGTAAGGAACTCACCGGAAAGTGGACCGTGAACCTCCTTTGCGAACGAGACGATTCCGGCGTAGATCTGGATCGATCGGCGGTTAGCACGAACGACGATAGTTCAGTACCCAGCAACAGTGGTCGACGCGCGATCGAACTCCGACGTTCCCCTTCAACTCTCCAGATACGTCCAGATGTCGGTACTGTACTGCCGACAAGGCCTGCTTCGATCTCCCGTACGTTCACGCAAGGCACGGAGAAGGCGTTCGAATAAAGCTTCGATCGAGTCTCATTGATTCGAATACTGGGTTTACTAAAATAGGGTCAGATTTGGATATCTCGATTGATTGAAGATAGAATTTTTTCTTAATTTATTATTTTTATTTTATTTTATTTTATTTCTTTTCGGTTAAAAATCTGTACTCTACGGATTCTATTAGGTGTGATTAAAACATTGGGGCTTCCTTTGATTAAACTAACTTATATATTTATATATAAGGTATTAAGGAATCGCTCTGACTAAATAATTATATCGAATTAAAGGCTATCTTGGAAGTTTCTTGCGGTCAAGATTTCGACTAATTATAATCCGAGGAATTTGGTTTTCCACTCTAAACGGAAACGGAATGCGAATATTACACCTATTAATCAAATTCAAACAATATATATTAGATTAAATTAGCTAAATATTTTATATAATTGAAAGAGAGCTTAATGAATTGATTGGTAGAGTTTCCTAATTCGTTTGTGTATAGTATGAATGTATAATATGTTGATGGTTCGATTATATTATGTTTTCATTTTCATACCATATATCTCATACTATATAGTTATTGCTTGTAATAATGTAGAAATATAAGAACATGTAGATTTCAAAGTTTAATATTAATTCCTCACCCAAAAAAAGTACTATAATATTAATTAATGGACAACTAAAACTACAATGAAATAGAATTTGTTAAATAAATTGTCAAATGTGTAATATACACTTGTGATCTATTTCATATGAACATTGCATTGTGCATGAGTTTGAAGAATTTATTTTCAAGGGCATAATTTTTTTTAAAAAGAACTGATTAAATAAATTGTTGAATGTAGTATACACAATAATTTTTCAATATAAACAAATAAATGTAGAGTAGTATATTCTTAATATTTTAAAGCACGATTAGAGCTTTAATACTTTTTTTCCATGCTTTTGTGATCTTCCGATCCTTTGTAATTCTTTCCCATTCAGCTTGACATAATCTGTCAATACAAACAAAGTTGCATTATATTTTCATGATCTAGAAAATTTGCCCAATAAAAAATGCAAATAAATTATTTCTAAAGATTTAGATTACCTTTAATTCTCTTCTTTATTCAAAGTATGCAAATTTTTTATTTATACGTACCCGTACCTTTGAAGTCTGAATCTCTTTTTTTTTGTTGCAATATATAGTGGAGTTGTTGTTGTTGTTGGATATAAGCGCGCACCTCGTAACAATTCCTTTTGTTGAATTTCTTCATCACGAGTTTTGAATTTCTTTGGTAAATACTTTTGCCAAGGTCGATGCAAGTTCTGCATTCATATGAAAATTAGAACAATAAAAAATTATTTGTATAGAAAATATTTGAGTAGAAAGAGAGGATGCATGAGTTGAATGTAAATTTGTTAACGGGTTGTGGTACTAATAAGATCAAGCCATAATTTATAATTAACTTTTGAAAGAAAAATTTATAGGCAATATAAACTTACATCAATGTCATAAATAGAGTAATTTAAATTTTGGTTGAAATTGAGTTGTACATTACAAATTTTAGCAAAGTTGAAAACGTATAGCTAAAACATTAATACTCCGTATTATAGCTAATGGCTAATAATTTTCCCCAGCCAAAATATAAATATTATTATAAATTATAAATTATAACACTACTTTTAATATGAATATCACAAAGATTCTTGGCTTTAAAAATGATGAAAATCCAAAAAATATTTATTTTGGTCAAATAACGGTTACAAATTACAATGCTAATTAGTAGGGTATTATTATTCTCATTCAAATCAAGAAACTTAATGCTAATTAATAAGGTATTTTGCCATAGGTTTTCTATAACGGACATGCATTTGGTTGGATTAAATTACATGTATTTAAGTGAAATGAGTTAATGACAGGCTTAAATTGTGGGTTATTTCATTTTTGGCATTTGAAACGGGTTTATTTTGATGAAAGGAGTAGGGAGCCAACTGTTTGAGAGACTTTAATTGGCATTATGTATATGTTTCTGATTTCAACAATATTATAATTTGTTTATCAACTACTATTTTACACTATAAATTTGAAATTATGAGTTTGTTGTTATATTTAAAACTTTTTTTATAATCACCCTTTTTATAATTTTTATCTCTTACTCACTAATAACACAATTTATGGTTATCCTACTTTAGAAAAGAAATAGTAACAAATTTTCATTATTAATGTTCATGTAGTGTTATTTTGCTATGAGCAATGAAAATTAAAATTATTGTATCTTGTAAATAAAAATGATATATCTTGATTAGTTTTCATCACATTATATATTTGTGCATGAAATTCCTTATTGTTGTGTAGTTACAAATAAATATTGTTGTGTATTATAAAGTGTATGTATGCATGTATTATATGAAATGTTAATAATTTTATTTATTAATATGGATTATATTTTTGGTTTGAAATAAAATATCTCATTAATTGTATGAACATTTATTGATTTTGTTTTAATGTTTAATTAAATACCTTATGACATTGTGTAGAAATTATATATTATGTATAAAATGTGTGAGCATTAATTGTCATTGAGATTTAATCTTATAGTATTATAGATATATATATTTGTATTACCATGCGATAGCAAAAACATAATTTAAATAACAAAATAAAATTGCTTCCTTTAAAAAAAGATAATATTTCTTCTAAACTAAAAACTTGTCATTATTTTTTCAATCTATTAATTCATAATGATTCAATTCTTCCTACCCAATTTATTTTTTAAACCTTTATATTTCTTAATCGAATCAAGTTGATATTTTTATTAATGATTAATATAATACATACAACCAAAATATTAAAATAATATTTTAACAAAAAAACTACGTAACGAGATAATATAAATTATAACATAAAAAACCGTGCGTAGCACGGGTCATCCTCCTAGTTAGATAAATAAAGATACAAACAAAAGATAGATTTTAAAGAATGAATTGGAGATGTGAGTTATGGGTTGTGAGGATAAAGTAGATGTGAGAGTTTTAAAATGAGGTGGAGGAGTGAGGAAATTGATTTAAGGGGGTTAAAATCTACTTTTGGGTTTACTATTACGGATGGTCTTTGACCACTCCATTTTGGGCTCACGAGTGTAGGGATGGAATGGAGCAAAGATTCGCCATTCCCCGTGGAAATTTCTCGTTGCGAGTATGGGGATGGAGATTTTTATTGGGGATGTGGACAAATGTGAAGGGAAAGTAATTCCATGTATGGGGACGAGGATGAGAATAGGTCCCGCCCCAATCCCCAACTAGTCATAAGGGAATCGAGGAACCGAACCAAAATAGGTGGGATGGGGGTCGACCGGCTCCAGTTCCGGTTCCACGTTTCTTGGAACTGGAAAATCGACGGTTCCATCCTTTTAAAAAGATAAAAAATACCAATGATAATGCAAAACCACGGTCGCAGTTTCAAAACCACAGTTGCGGATCCAAAATCGCGGTCATGGTTTTGCATTTTCAACGTTTATTTTTATTTTTAAAATGTTCAGAACCGAAACCGAAACAAAACCATCACATAATGGATGTCAACCTGTGCAAGCACCATTTGTTACTATTGGACAAATTCCTTCTTTTCAAAGAGTGCCTAATAGCTCACTGATCGAGCACTCTTGCGCCGAATATGAATTGGGGTGAAAAACCGGAATCGGGAACCATGGTTTAGTGGAACTAGAACCGTCGATTCCGAAACCAGACACATAACTACCCTAACGCAACCCCGGGAATCCCTGCCGAGAACACAAGGGGACCCGTTTTTGAAGCTCTTGTTCAAGGCTTGTTAATTATATAAGTTTGATCGATGAGTTTTGTAAATGGTGTGTTAAAAGAATTTTCGACGTAATTGACATAGAATCGCCAACAAAGATTATAAATGAAGAAAATTAAACGGGAATAGGAAATCCTTGAAGAGGGTTATAAATGGGTAAAATCAAAGGAAGATGTTAAATTCCGATAGAAATAAGAACCCGACGAAGATGGAGAACAAATATGAAAAATCATAACTATATACTAAAGCGGAGGTTAAAAAAATTATTAAACGACACATGTCACTTTTAGATTTGACCACACCAATCTTTTTTATTAAAAAAATAATTTTTTATTTTTGGATAAATTCTTATCCATGTTTTTAGAATATAGGATAGAAAATCGCATTATTAAACAAGCTTTTTATTTTTGGATGCGATAGATAGGAAAATTATTAGGATATTTTTTTATACTATCATACAAATTCTAGAATATCTATTTTATTTAAGTTTATGAGATATGATTTCATATCTCTCTTCATATATCTATAAATATATCATGGTTTGGATATTAATTTAGATCTTAATACTAATAAAATATTATTATTTTTAATAAACAACTTTTATAGTTTATTGATTTTAAATATTTATTTAAAATTTATATTTAAACATTTACATAATTATTTTTATCAAATAATAAATATATTTGAAAATATTTAATTTAAAAAAAATCCATACAAAATACGGGAATATATACTAATATATATCTAAATGGAAATGGCTACGGTGAAGTTATTCTTCGCCTCCGAACACGCTCCATAGCCATCCCTACACTATATTTTTTTTTTTAATGTAGCGAGCCTGGCTTTAAACATCCCCTAGTTCATTCAACTGAAACAGCTCTAGGAAAGGTACCAGAGAGAATCAGGACGAAACGACGGACTCAGGACAAAGAATTCGAATTCTTCACCGCCAACATATCTTCTCTGCCTCGTCAAAGTCTACAATTTCGTCTCCAAAATTGATCGGTTTGAACTTGCCGTTCTCAATTGATTTTGTTTCCTAATGTTTTATGTTAACTGTGTTCTTATTTCTCAATTTAACTGTGGTTCTTATTTCTCAATTGAGAAAGATCCAAAATTTCACTTGTTTTTTTGCCGCTGGCGCTCGCTGGCTGAGAATTCCGGTCGCAGTTGGGGGCAGCCGCTCCCCCCACCTGCCTCCGCCACTGAATTGGACAGAGAAGGTGGAGACCGAGAGGGAAAAGCAGTGGGAGTGAAGAGAGCAGGGCAGTGGGGTAGTCGGACCTGTGGTGGTCGGGAATTTAGTTTCCAAATCAAACCAAACACAAAATATATTTGAAAATTTGAACCGGTCAACACAAAAAGACCTGAGATTAGTTGCGCCCCTTGCTTCTTCACTTGCATAATTATCGTGAATATGTTTCGGTGTTTAGCCTTACTTAGAGTAATCTTACTATCTGCATAGTATGTTGAATATTTCTGCATTTTAATGATTGATAATCACCTACTTTTTGGTCAGAACTTACGGAAATTCTTGATTGGATTGACAATATTGTACAGTGTAACGTAGGCTTAGCCGTTCTCAAACCATCTTCTGAAATCCTGGATTGCCGCATATAAATGATATAATTGGTGACTGGCTGAGCAACATTTGGGTGTGAAAAGAGCAAAAAAAAAAAAAAAAATGGCTCAAATTATTCTAAAATTGATTGCCTGGACATTTGATGATTTTATGATTCATCTAAAGGTGATTGGGATAATCGATTTTTTTTTTCGGTTGGAAGTTTGAGACTATAGTTGTGTGCTTAAAAGAGTGTATTGCTTTTTTCCTTTATTTACTGGTCATAGTCACTTCTATTTGGTACATCTGAAGACTTACTGTCACTAAATTAGAACCTGAACAGGATGGATACAGATGAAGGAACCAACGTTTCCATGCCTCGAGGAGGACCCATCTTTGTCCCTAAACTCACCAGTTGCCTTACTAGTGTTCCTGATTTTGAATGTGCAATCTTTCACGAGCTTGAGGAGTTAAAAGCTGAGTTACACCCTGAATCGCCATTTGATGCTGACGAGGAAGATATATCGTAACATCTTGTTCTCTTTTCTATTTGCTTCTCTTTTTGTTTTATTGATGACATTTCCTTATTCTATATACCAAATTAAGAACTTTCTGATCATTAGAACGTGTAAATAATTGTCCCTTGTTGTTTATGGTTACTGGTTTGAAGTTGTACATTCTATTTGTTTTAGGGTGGATGAACTTAAAGTTTTCACAGATGAAGAACTAATTAGTGAGGCAATGAGAGAAGCATTCAAGGTAATGATTGATTGTTGTACTTAGATTTGGTGTTTGGTTTGTTTATAAGCAATTATATACACTGAAATGTCTCTCTCCTCTTTTCCCTTTACCTCAGCCATTATAATTTTCAATACTCTGAATATCAGTAAATGATATATGATGGGATTTGTAGAATGACGGACATTCTTCACAGCAGGGAGAAAGTTCCACTTCAAGACAGGTATGAGCTTAATTTCTTTCCCTCTATATCAAAATTTGGAACTTGTGCTTTATGATTGGAAGAGGGTGTCTAGACTGACATGCTAGATACACAGTCCTAAATCTCCAAATGCGCTGCTTTAGGAGTATGATATAGGGCCCATTATGCACGCCTTTTTTAAAAAAGTTCTCTGTGCATGAGGAGAGATATATTCTTGTCTTAAAAAGACTGCGAAAAGCAGTTTCTTAATGCAGCCCCGGTACCTTTCTGCGGGGAAATTTTAATGCTGCGCCCAAATTCCTCTTTTTTTTGCTCTATTGAGGTTTCATTATACAAGTTTTACTGTAGGAGAGTAATCTTGAAAAGGTTGAACAACTTGCTAAAATCAGACAAAAGCAGAAAGAGGATAGGGCAGCAGCACAACTTCATTCACTTAAGTATGTGTCTTCAATTTTCCTCATAATTTATCAACGTGTTAGCATTTGTATCTTTCATTTGCTTTGTTTTTTTTTTTTGACATTTTCTACTGTGGTGATTGCAGCAAGCATAACAAACCCGCTGCTATATCTTCAGATAATTCCGAGAGGGTTAAATCTCTTGAGTCAATATGCTGTCCTACAAAGGTTAGTTTCTTGATTTCAACTTTTTGTGATACAGTACATTGTGCTAATTTCGAAATTGAGATTTCTTTAATGTGTGGGAGTTGAGAGTCAATTAGCACAGTACATAGACACACACATAGCTAGTCTACTTGGTCACCATTTCTGAAATTCATCTTGTTATATGCTAGTAAAGGCTTCATTGGCTAGCATATTGTCAATTCAGCTATCATGATGGATTGATGGTGATGCTTAGCTAAGTAAGAAACAATACAAGAAAAAGTGCATTTTCTACTGCTAGTGGACTCTGTAGCTGAGCAACTTAGCTATTTTTACCTTCATTATACATCCTTTAAAAATATATGGTATTTTGCTATTTACCTTTTTCTGGGGAATGTCAAATGTGAAAGATAAAACTTCTTGAACTAACACTCCTGATACAGAAAATGGTCTTTACTTTTGTTTGCTGACATGGGGTCTTGTCGATGTTTGCCAGTCGCGAGCACGTGAACATACGTGATCCGGAAGTGATTCTTTGTATTGAAGTTTATAGTAACAAACATCCTGCACAGAAGGTATAGTCGTTTTTATTGATGATGTGATTTAATATTGCTCAAAAGGTTTATGATAACCATATACTATTGTATGTTGTATAATTTATGAAATGGGGAATAAGAAGGAAGGAATAACCATGCTTTCACAATGACATGATCTGCGCTTTTGAAATTTAGTTATGCAATGCCAGCAATAGCCTTTGATTCTTTTGTCCAGGAATTTCTTTTCTCCTGCCACATTTACGGATTCTGAGTCAGACAACAGTAGTTGCCAAAACTATGTAATTGCTGACAAGGAAAAGTAAATATGCCAAGTTCATCTTTTGTTTTCCCTTAGTCTTCCTGTCTTGCCCCTTTTCACCTTCTTCACCCACCATTGTTTTCATTCACCAAAAACCCTCCTGCATAAGAAAATGAACTTTTTCCTGGTGCTATTTTTTTTTTTTTTGTATCTGCACCATTCATCATTTATATAAGTTTGCTCAATTTGAGGGTCTTGTTTTGCCATTGGTAAACGGATTTTATTAGAAGAAAGAAGAGAATACACAACCAATTTCAATCAGAGGAAATTGGCAAGAAAAATACAGAAACTCAACCGAGAACTATAGCTCCATAACCCCTACTTGGTTTCAAAGAAGTATGAAACTCCATAAAACTAATCAAGTAACTGAGAGGGTCTCACTAATCCCTGCATCGTCATGGAAAAACTCATGCCACTCAGCAACAGATTAATGAGGGGCTAGCAACAACATTCCTACCCGAAGCAGACCCAAAAAAAACGCCAAAAGAAGAAGACTCCATTGCCCGACTTTGCAACAGGAGAGATTAGCAGTCCAACTACTATCTCATGACACAAACAAGCTTAGATGAATGGCCAATCTTCCCTTGAGTCAACACATGCTGTCCCAACAGTCATACTCATCAAATGAGAAGCAGGGGAGTTATGAAAACAAAACTAGGATCACTGACTAGCTTTGAGAATATGATTTTGAATTTGCAGTCTTCTATGATCCTATTAGGAGGATCTTGTTGCTTATTTGGTGTCTTGCCTATTTATGAAAACTGAGTCTCTAGTTTGAAAATATTACAAGATCCTATCAGCATTGTTGTCCCACATTGTCTATATCCTCCATTGACCTTAAATTGCACAGGGAACATCATACAACTCCATTAAATACCTTCAAAAGATAACCCCTTCAGTTACTGTAAAATAAATCCAGCTGAATACATTCTGATTTGACAGAAAAAGAGAGAATTAATCATATTATCATCTTGCATCCTCCCTCGAAGGTCTGGTTTGCCAATGTTAACTTTTTTTTTTCATTTTTTTTATAATCTGAATAAGATAACACAGAAAAGAAAATAAACCAAACAATGATGTGCTATTTCTACCTTTTCTTATTCCAATATATCTTAACAATATAGAAATTAATTTCTTTCCTAATACTAGTGTTCCCTTCTTTTAGTTCAATTTCTTTTTGTTCTTTCTCATTACTGAATATTGTTTGTTAATGTTTGAACAACAGGAATTTTTTTTCCCCATCTAAAACTCAAATGGAGAATAATTTACATAAATGTCTAATATGCTTGTTGTGCATGATGTCTTTGCATAACTTCTGCAGAGCCAGGAGATTATGGTTTTGGGACAGCAAAAGCTTACAGAGCTCAGAGACGCAATACATTGCATGACAGATGTAATTATGAGAAAAGCTAATCAGCATGATTCTTCCGGGTATTTTCTCATTGAGGTGATGAATTACATGAAAAATATCACTTTTTTTTTTCTTCTTCTGTCATTTTATTACAGCATTAGCATTTTTGCTCAATTTCTCTGACTCCTCTTTTTGCAGGACATATTCTGCAACGATATGCGGGATCCTTCAGCTATTGACTATAGTAAACCTATCCTTGATTGGCTAAAAAACTCCAAGGAAGAAGCACTTGCAAAATGGGAATATATCGTATATGGCGATGTGAAGACAAATCGAAAAGCTTTATTTGGAAAAGCAAACACCCCACATATGCCTCATTCAGAGCAGTTGAAATGCAGAAGATGTCATTCCGTGACTTGAAATTTCACGCGGGGGCTAGATATCTCTACTGCCACCAGGTTTATTCTTTGGACATAAATTTCTTCCAAAATACTTTGGCTTTATCAGTGTCATATGTTTGAAGTAGTAAAACCAAAGCTTTGTGGATTTAGTTAGTGTTAATTGTGATCTACATAGTACTCATTTAATTTCCTTTTTGAGAATTGAGCAGGGGGATTGCAAGCATGAGATAGTGATTAGAGACATGAGGCTGGTGCACCCGGAGGATTACAGGAACAGGGCGGCTTATCCTCTGTTGGGGTTTCAGAGTAAGTTAAGGGTGCAGAAATGCAGCGTATGCCAAATCTTCAAGGCCACACACATGACACTTGATGATATGTGGGCTGGGGAGAACCCTTGTTACTTTTGTGACAACTGCTACTTGCTACTGCATTATGATGAGAATGGAACTCTGCGATACGATCACATTATGCACGACTTCATTCAGGACATGTGATTGGAAGAGTTGGAGCTTAAAGGTATGTCTAGTGTACAAGTTATTTTTATTTTTGCTAACAAGAGGCACTCTTATAGTGTAGCAGCAGGTGTAACACAAGTTCGATATTGATGAACTCACTGTTGCTGTAATTTTTTAAATAATAGGAGTAATAGTAGTAATTTTTATATGGCACACCGCACACGTTTGTTTGTATTTCAAAGAAGGAAGGTACAGGCATGCTATTTTTCATTATATAACCAAATTAAACCTAGCTGCCTTGCACAATAATATATATTTTTTTTGTTTCTGAAGCTGTCTAACAGAATAATCATAGTAGGGGATTGGTTAGTAACCAAATAGTCCGTATTTCACTAGGCAACGTGCACTTTGGAAATTGTTTTAAGAATTGTGTTCTGCTATATATAGCACGATGTGAACGTATCAAAATTCTACTTCCCTCCGCAATTAAAGTGTTTGTTTTTGTAGCCTTATTTTTTGTGTCAAGATATGTGGCCATTTCAGATAACATGAACGAGGGCTGTACAAGTCTTTTAACTTATCTACCCTAATGTTATACAGTAATATTTGCAAGTTTAGGTACTTTGGAGGTTTGCAAATTGCTGTATTATCAACCTTCCCCTTGTTGTCAAATGAAGTTTTCATCATTGTACGTCTAGAGATTTGGAATGGAATCCCTAGGTTCAACATTTTAACAAAATCTACTATTGCCAGACCACCATTACTATAAAAATTCAAATATTTTATGCAGGTCAGTCCACACACGGTCACACGGTCACACCCCCAATCAACTCAATTTGCATGTGAGTCATTTTTGAAAGGCTTTATATAATAAACGGCTCGAATCACTACATTTATGGCGTACTCCATATGAGTTTTTGCCCCTGAAATTTAAACCTCTCATATGAATTTAAGTGAAAAATGACCAAAACAATATGCAGGGATGGAATCACTATATAGTCTCTTTCAAGCATAATCATAATATATGATGGCAGGCGCATATTGTTTACATGGGAAAATATTGCTTAATGTAAGAAATAAGTAGTATGTACTAAATGATGACTAAAAGATAGATGTATTTATGAGTTGTTCGGTAGAGTAGGGTGATTATTCTGTCTGCCATGGAATGATGAGCATTTTAATGGGCACTTTCCTCCATTTTATTTTCTTACATAATCTATAGTATGTTACTCTATATCTTCCATCAAGTATACATAATTTATATTCTCCATCAAGTATTCATGATTGAAAAAAATCCGTTTTACTGACGAACCTTTTGCTAGCAATAAATGAGAATAATAATAATACACAAATAAGTTGTTTATGATTTGATAAATAATACTCCCATCCTGACACAAAATTACGTTAGTTTAATTGACGATGCAAAATAAGTACAGTACTTCCTATTATAGTAACGCGAGAAAGTCGAGCGTGATTAATACTCCCTCCGATTTAAAATAAGTGTTTTTTTAACACTTTATTTTTTATCCATTTTAAGTGTCGTTTTAAGTTTTTTAGGCAATTGATTAGGATAGAGTTATGAAAATGCTTATTAGAATGTGTTTTTATTGACTAAAAGTATTTATTCATTGGTCCAAAAAAGTGGTGAGTGATAAAATTGAAAAAAAGTTTAAAATTTTAAGTTTAATTAATATTTTTTTTAAAATTAGTGTCAAGATCTAAAACGACACTTATTTTGAATCGGAGGGAGTAAATTATAGTAGTAATTAATGGGCACCATTATTAACTAGTACAGGTGGTAAGTGGTAACCATAATTACACCACCCTCCTCACAAATCCCTATTGCTAATCTGGAGTGAAACATTTAACTTGAAGATAAAGCTGCAAGGAGCCAAGGAAGCAATGCATGCGCACCCCCACTATTTTTTATCTCAAGTCTGGAATTTTGACAAATAAAATTCGGTGTAAAGCAAACAAGTAAAGCAGAGTTTTTCATGGAGATTTTGGTGGGCTAATCGAGTTTGATATTCCCGTAAGTTACGCTGCGCAATAATTTATTTCAAAAACTTATCAAAGGGAGACTTTAGAGCCTATTATTGGATATTTTTTTTTTGGTATTGGCTATTTTAACTTTCGGTTAAGTTAACTTGATTTAGCTCTTTATGATTAAACACTGTATTATCACATGATATATAATCCTTTGATTAATCTTATTTTTCATTTTAACATGTGATATAGTTTTTAGATAAATTATTATATAAACTCAATTTCTTATTTTTTCCCCCCAATATTTACCATCTTTTGATAGAATAAAGAATTTTGGAATAAAAATGGCAAGTGATTTTTGCAAATACCCGGTGAAAACTCGGGACTAAAGAAACCATCATTGGATTTCGATCTACTTCCATGAACCATTCAAATCTTCGATTAATCACTTTAATCATAATTTAGATACGGAAAATCTTTGCGCACACGAAAAAAACGCTTGGCGCACACGGATTTATACGCTTCATGAAGCGTATGACCCAAAGGGTGCCCTCCCAGTGGGTCATACCCGAAACATTACGATTTATGAAGCGGTACGCTTCATGAAGCGTGACGCAATTAATATATAAAACGCTTTTAAAAGCGTTAGGTCATCGTCTCCTACCTCGCAACCTTCTTTCTCCCGATAGCGAAACCAAAGTCGAATTCAGTTGAACACATCTTCTTCCTAATCATTCAAAAATGGTCCAGGTAACACGTGGTTGTATAGTTGGTGCTAGCAGAGGACGTGATTTGACGGAGCAATACGCCAGAGTCAATGTGCAGGGTGCTGGTGTGGAGGCTGACAGTGAGAGAGACGGCAATTCACCAGGTAATTCTACAAATTTGAAATAGACCTAAAAAAACCTAGTTATTTGAGTTATTGAATGT
The DNA here is from genome assembly GCA_964016875.1 of Fallopia convolvulus. Classification (NCBI taxonomy): domain Eukaryota; kingdom Viridiplantae; phylum Streptophyta; class Magnoliopsida; order Caryophyllales; family Polygonaceae; genus Fallopia; species Fallopia convolvulus. The sequence continues at coordinate 40,898,664 of OZ024736.1, forward strand.
TGGGGAATTCGAGTGCAATGTAGCTGATGTACCAGTCATCTTCAATGGTCTGTGTTGATTATTTAGTGCCATTGATATACAATAAGGTAGGAAGGAGAGTGATATGTTCATTCAATGAAGACAAGTTTATCTGAGTATGATCGTAGTTGCTTTAACAACACAAAAATTGGGTGGAATAATCTGGTTCAATAGCTGTAATAGAGTCCATGTTCAATGAATGAAGAATGACAATTCAGAGCTTTTTTTCTTATGAAATCATTCTGTTCTACTCCCTCCTGGTAAAATCACCAGGTTGCTTTAGCTTCTTGATATGGTTCCATCATTTCTCCTTCTAACCCATCTCCTTCCACATCCAGCAATCCTAATCCTGAATTACCCAGTCTCAATCCTAATTCTGATGACTCTAATTCTTCTTATACTCATTCTTCTGAACCATCAAGCAACTCTCCTGCACATGTTATTCCCAAAACCAAACCAACTCGTACTATTCGACCACCATCACATTTAAAAGACTTCGTATGCTCCAGTCTTCCAACAAATTGAACCAGGCTCAGAAAGATGAAATTGCATAACAAATTGAACCAGATTCAGGCTGAACAATCTCAGAGATCCGGGGCAATTGCAGGGTCAACAATGGGTCTCCCTTTGGTGGCATGTTCATGAATAACACAGTATGTGTCATGACAGTTGGAGATAAGGCCATGTCCAGCATTTCATTGAAAATTTGAATTGCTTTCCTGAAATTACCAGCTTTTAATTGAGCATGTATATGTAATTGTTGTCCTGAGATAAGCCCATGTCTTCCATCTATAGGACAAAATTGCAGCTTTTCATCTCTAGGATCTCTTATGCCTCATACCATATAATGTTGTATACATAATATGATGGAAATTGATTAAGACATTCAATGATGTTTAGTCCTATTCCTAGTGTTTTTTTGCTGTTAGATAAATAATGCTAGTGTACATGAATAGTGTGTATTGCTGTTGTATATATGTGTGTAGTTTTAAACATCTGAATTATAGTGATGAGCTAAATATTGACAAATGGTGTCAAGTTCAGTGCAATTATACACCCTTAACAACTTCTAGGTTTATGTATATGCCTTATGTATTAGCTTTCTTGTACACACACATTGGCAAAAAACAAGAAAATGTAGAGAAAAACTAAGAAAATGTACATACCTGTTGAGCTATTACCAGAAGAATTAGCATAGGCAGGCCTATCTCAACACAATTCGCTAGCTGTTTAGAAAACAGATAAATGAATGTTTTTCAAAAACTGAGAATTTTTGGGTTTCTCAAAAAGAAATTGGAATAAAAGATGAATCAATGTGTCAAATATTTTTAGATGAAAGTCTCTAAGAAACTTTGTTCAAAAAATGTCTAACCAATTTTTTTTTTTTAATTTCACAAGAAAGAAATTGTGTTGCTTTTATTGTGGATGTGTTCTTAGTATCAATGAAGTGTAAAAGATACCTGTGGGAAGCCCCATGTGAATAGACCAAGACCAACTACACTAACCACTGTTAGCATGATTGGTAGTTGAGATTTCAAAAGCCTTGTTTGTTGTATTTGTATAACCGTGTTTCACCTCTGAGGTTTAAGATGTAAATGTTCCATTTTCCTCAAATTATCTGTTGAAATATGAACCTTTATGCTCACCTATCTAATTTGTATTGAACCTAGTGGTTTTGATTTACATTTGGTTGCTGAACTTTTGAGCGAAAGAACTCAACAAGGCTTTGACAATGATACTGATTTATGAAAGACTAACACTATGGCCAATATCTGTTACTGTGCTATGAGTTAGAGTAATGTCATATTATTCTTCCATGATGTAGGCTGCATTTACAGCTGACGACTTGATGTACATTAGAGGGACTAACGCATTTACATTGTAGGCGCCATTCCATGATGTAGACATGTTACTGTGCTATGAGTTAGACTAACACATTTACTTGATTTACTATTCTACAGCATATTATGCTCTGTCTGAAGCATAATATTAATATTAGGAAAACTAAAATGATTTGGATTTTCTTTGAACTATAGTTTGCTTATGTTAGCATTTGTTTAAAAATGAACATTTCACCCATTTGGTAGTTCATACGTAGTATATAGTTTGCAAAGTTAATGATAATCTCGGTCCAACATCATGATTGTTCTCTTAGCTCTCTAACAGTATTGCAGAGACATTATGGAGTGCTTTTTTTGGCCTTTAGATTCATAAGTAGGCATGTTTTCTTATAGCCCAGTTCTCCCAGTTTTCATCAGTATTGCAAGTTAGAATATATTTGTGTCAATCTTACTTTTTCTACTGTTTATCCTTTAATATTGGCTCAATCCTTCCTTAATTCATAATGCCAACCTAGTAAGTTGGACAAAAGTAGGGATGAAGAACTGAACTTGCAGCATGAATACATTTTATAACTTTAAAAACTAACCATGATCTGAGAATTGATTGGGAAGAGACATGATGAACTAGACTTCACCTTTTAAATTGTATATGTTTGAGCTTACTTGTGATTTCTTTTAAAGGTGATGTTGTTTATAGTAATTTTTTTTTTATTGTACAGTTGGGGGTATGGTTGTTGACGCTAGTGATAGGGTTGATGATGTTGTTGGTGGAGATGATGGTTTGAGGATTGTTGGCGGGGGTTCTCCGACTCATGCTGATACGAGGGATGGTTGGGATGAGGCTACCATGATGGTACGTATTATTTAGTTCAGTAATAATAATATGAAAATAGAATTTTCATATTATTATATATTAGTTATTGTATTAGTTGTAATATATGATTGAAGTTTATTAAATTTGTTTTTTTATAGTAGTGTAGTTATGAGCCTTTATTTAGGGAATTTAATCTTATAAGTATGTAAATAGACACTTATTTATAAAAAAATATGTAATACCAAAACAGAAGTTAAATTGACAAAAAAAACGCAAGAAAATGTCATTGAAGATTGAAGTAAGAAAAAGTTAATAAAAAACATAGCAATTGAATGTAATACAGAAAGTAAACAAATAATGAAAATACTAAGCAGGCGTTTCAGGAGTTGAGTCGGGAGTTGCGTACTCCCGACGCTTCTACACCTGTTGTGCCGAAGAAGAAGAGGACTCGGAACGCGAAGGCACGAGGTATACTACAGTCTGATCGTGCTGAGGCCCCTCCTCCGAAAAAGAGGGCTAGGAGATTAGGAGCTGATACGTTGATATCTGAGCTACGGCGGGACGAGGCAGCGCGTGATGCTGTGGATATTCAGACAGAGCAGGACGTTGGTCCGTCTGCTCCAGTTGAGACTGTTGCGGAGATTCCGATGGACGTCGTTATGACTGATCGGGCAGAGGATGTCGATCCGTCTTCCCCTACCCCTACCCAACAGCCCACCCCTTGACTAGAGTCTGAGCACATTGATTCAGTTAGTTTAGAGACTCCGATTGGGACCGGAGAGGATCTTTCGAGAGACATCGATATGACTCCTGCACTTGCCTCGGTTTCACCTTCTCAGACCTCTCATATCCCGTCCCCTCCCATCATACAGACTACAGTTTTTGAGCCTCCAATTCATCCGCCTGAGATTGTTGAGCCTGCAGTTGCCCCGGATTCTCCCATTGTTGACCCTCCTCCCGCTCCGGTGCCTCCTTTTGCCGACGTACCCATGTGGCATCCAGGAGGACCACGTTTGGCCGTCCTCCTTCGACACTACCCCACTCATACTGCGGAGTCGATATGGAGGTGGACTCCTCGAGATGATCCGAGCCCTCATGCCGCCGTCGATGGTGCAGCTGTTCCCGCCCCTCCTGCACCAGCTATCGAGAATGTATTGGTGAGCTTATTTACGAATTATATTTTGTATTTTTTGTGTGTATTGACATAATTGAATTAATCTAAACTTTTGTTCTTAATTTTGACAGTGGAGGAAGTTGTATAAGGCATACTCAAGGACGTTGGATTGGACTGATATTGAGCCCCACAGAGTTGATGAGCCGGGTACGTGGTGGCATATTGCAGGGCGTAGTGGATTGAGGCATATCAGGGCTATGGATTATCGAGGATCGGACCACGCCATCATTTCTGCATTTATTGAGCGTTGGTATCCGGAGACCAACAACTTTCATTTTCCATGGGGTGAGATTTCCATCACGTTGCATGATGTGGAGCGTATTTTAGGCTTGCCGATCGACGGGGAGCGTGTCGGCGAGCAGTTCTCTGAGATGGAGTTTCAAACGCAGGTCATGCAGATGTTCTCGATTGATGTGCGGACGTTTCGTAGATATGATTCCCGTGGCATTCATTTTGACGACCTCAAGGCACATGTCATTAGGATGATTGCAGAGGGGGCAACACCTCATTTTATAGCTGCTGCGTACTTGTTGTGGGTCATTGGTTCAACACTATTCGTCAACAAGAGCACCAACTATGTCAGCATTGAGTATTTGCATTGTCTATTAGATCCCGACCGCACGAGTACATTTGCTTGGGGTGCTGCGGTTCTGACGTTCATGTACCGCGAGTTGGGTGTTGCGTCACGACGTGATAGCAAGGGCATTGTTGGATCTGTTCTCCTTCTAAGGGTAAGAAAATAATTCAACAAATTACTTTTGTATGTCACTTTATGTTTTTGATATGTAAGGAACTAACTGAAATTTATGACATAGACTTGGATATCGGAGTATATGCAGCTATTTGGCGGGCATCCGATACTGAGGATAGATCTTTTGGTCAACCCCTACGCGGGTGCCCGATCTAGAGTTGAGACACGCGCTCCTCCGAAGAAGCTAGAGCGGTTGGAGGCGATTCGTAAAGTATTAGACAAGGTTCGCGCTGATGAGGTAAAAAAATTTAATGTCAAAATATTTGTAACCCTATAACCCTAAACAATGGATTTGTTATTTTTTTTAACGAGGGGTGTATTTTTATTTCAGATTAAGTGGCAACCATGGAGAGGCTTAGATTTCGAGTCAGAGCGTTACTGGGTTTCGAGGTTTCGAGGCGTGCTTGAGTGCTTTACTATTCGAGAGGCTTACATGCCCGATAGGTGGCTGCGTCAGTACTTCCGGGTGCAGTGCATACCTATTGATCCGATTGTGCCGGCTACAGAGGTTCGTACCACGTCTTGGCGCAAGTATGAGGTGGAATTTTCCGACGATCAGCTGTACTGGAACCAGCGGTACGACCACTTGATTGACCTTGAGCAGCACCCTTTGGCTCGGTATGCTTACCAGGCGGACCTCGCGTACTGGGATTGGTTTAGTGATGTCACACATCCGTATGTAGATCCGAGGTCAGAGCGTCAAGACCGTCCGCGCGAGCCACACACACACCCATCAGCTGTAGTTGATGCTACAATTGTAAGTAAAAGTTTATTCAATAAATAGTTCATTCAATCATTAATCGTTTGTATATTTTTAGGGTTTATGAAGAATGTGTCTTAAATTATGCAGAGACAACAACAACTCGTTGGATATGCTCACGACGCTTTGGCAGCGATGCCTGCTGATCATCCAGCTAGGCCGTACTTGTTGGACATGCTGAGCATATTAGGGGATGATCGTCCCCCAATGCCACCTCCTTTGAGCAGGCCGTTTCGGGATTCTAGATATGATCCTGGTGAGGGGAGTGGGTCTGGAGGTGCCGCACGGTGACATCAGTTATTTTCCATTTAGGGATTTGATATTTTGTGCATTTGACTGTTGTCATTTTGTATTATAAGGAGATGTATTATTTGTGTATTGCTTTCAATGTGATATTTTCCTTCAGTAAAGTTGGTTTCTTACTATTATTTGTGTATTGCAAGAATTGCTTTAAAAGTTTTAAAGAGAATTCCATTTGTATTGCTATTTGATCAGATTTTCATGAATTTTATACTAGTTTTTGTCCTAGCAGTCTACATATTTTTGTTTTCAGGCTGAACTAGAGTTGAAACTTTCAAAACTACAAGAAGAAAAGGATGTATCATATCAAAAAGAGGTATTTCTATTACTTCACTTCAGCATTCAAGAGGTTCATATCTTCTATCTGTAATTTGCTGTAGTTTCTTCAGGTTCTTTCAACATCTCAGATGAGCTGTAGTATATGGTAATTTGACATTACTAATATACATTTCTTTTTAGAAGAAATTGTTGGAAAATGTTAATCTTCTTGAAAGGGAGAAAGATTTGTGGATCCAGGAGGAGGTGAAGTAGGATAACTAGCAGCCTAATACAATGACTTTCTATCACTGTTCTTTTGGTGACTTGCTGGATCTGAAAATGGAAAGAGCTCTGTTTATATTGATCCAGCAGAGGAATGCCAAACTTCTCATTTATCTGCCAATGAAGAAATGAAGGAGCAGCCTTATGACAGCATTGATGCATCATTTGAGGGGCAATTAGTAATGGCTAAGCAGAAAAATAAAGACATTCTATCGATCTCTCATTCCCAAGCACAATCTGGTTCCTTTTCAAATGATCTTGCTGTGGAAACTGAAGACCCTAAGTTCTCTACGAAAGGCATGGCCTCCAAACAAGGGGAACTAGAGAGTAAGAAGTTGGCATATGGATCAAAAAAGTCAAGCAACCCTTCCTTCATTGTTGCCCAGTCCAAGTTTGAAGAGTTGAGTTCAACTGCAAACTACAACGGATCACTTGGCTCAACCCATCAGGTATCTAATGCGGAACATGATCTCGACACTACTTCATCTAGATAAGGAAGTTTCATCAAGGAAAAGGATCCCATTGGTGCAGATTCTTCGGTACCCTATGATATGAGGGTTAACATGGGGGGTTCTGAGAATGGAACCGAACTTTCAGTTACTTCTGCTTTAGACTCACCTTATCTATCTGAAGCCGAAGCTGCCGAGGTGAATTTGGAAGCAAAATATGGGGAAGAAAGATCCAGTAACCCAATCAGCAATGAGAGGTTGGAGGTCAAAACCAAGGGCTCTTCTATTCATGAACCTGATTCATCCTCTGCTGCCTTAGTCCACAATGAGTTTCATGACTCATCTAAGCCACTTGTGCCTGCAGACTCCCATCGGCCAAACAAGATGCTTGAGCCAGTTACATCTTATGAACAGGATAATAGTGAATATGCTGGTTTGGAAATGGCAGCAGAAAAATCTGAGAGAGGTGCTTCTGATGTAAGAGTGGACTCTGGCTCCCTGATAGAGAAGCTGGCTCACAAATCATCTCCAGGAGCTTCTCCTAATAATAATAGCCATAGGACGCCTTCCGGTCAGGTGTATTTTTATCCGAAGCAGCCAACAAGGATAATGGAAACTAAGGTTATTTGCTAGATGGAATGTGTTGCATTGTGTATTTTTTGATGGAATCTGTTGCTGTGTATTCCTTGTACTACATTGCTGTGTATTCCTTGCAATCTGTTGCTGAATATACTGATTCTGGTTTGTGGTGATTAAGGTTATAGGCTTACCTTGCGCTTCATGAAGCGTACGCTATATGAAGCGCAAGCCTTAAAACAAGTAAATTACAATTCCTCACGCATCATGAAGCGTGCGCTTCATGATGCGTAAGGCTCATGGGGAAAAAAAGGGGTGGCTTTCGCTCGTCCCCCGTTTCGAACCGTAGACATACTCCTCAAACGCGTGTACCTGGAACAAGTGTGCCGCATTGGCTATCGATTTATATAGGAATAATTTTAATTTTCACATAACCCAGTTTCGATTGGGTTTGGTCCGGAATTAAATTAAACCGACCGGTTCACCTATTTTAAGGGTTTGAATTACAAAAATAAAACCGGTTCCTAAGAGATTGCACTTTATATAATTTTATGGAGCGATAATAAATGAATTTATGTATATTTTAGGGTGTGAACCCTTATTAATCATATTACAAGTTTAATATAACCGAATCGGCCCCAAAATAAACTGTAAAAAAAAATTTTGTTCCGGTTCTTGAAATTTCATGTTGGACCAGTTATTACCATAATTTGTTTTAAGGTTCCTATTTATGGTTAGGTTTAGGGTTTAGGGTAGGGTAGGGTTTAGTTAGGGTTTATAAATTTAGGGTTTAGGTTTTAGGTTTTAGGGTTTAGGGTTTTGCTATATGGTTAATCTAAGGGTTTAGGGTTTTACTATATGGTTAATCTTAGGGTTTAGGGTTTACGGTTTAGGGTTTAGGGTTTTGCTATATGGTTAATCTTAGGGTTAGGGTTTAGGGTTTAGAATTTAGATGCAAATATGTTATTTGGTTTAATATTTATAATCAGTTACATATAATACTAACATAAAATGATATTTAGTATTACACTCCTACAATGCGACAAATATCCATTACAAATACTACCGGTATTTGACATTTCATGTTACAAGGTCGAAGGTTTAGATGTCATGGTTGGTTACAATGAAATGGTTTTAAGGATATTGTACATGTTATTGATATATTGTATATTTGTCATTGTGAATATGTTTTGATGGATGATGCTTGTAAGATAAGGTATTAAGGTATAGGGTATAGGGTTTAGGGTTTAGGGTTTAGGGTTTACACTAAACCATATTAATAACAGCTTCACCTCAATTATATAACACTTTAACCATACATTATGCTCATTATATTAATAAAAACCCTAAACCCTAAACCCTAAACCCTAAACCCTATACACTAAACCTAACAAACCCTAAATTGTAAACCCTAAACCCTAAACCCTAAACACTAAACCTAACAAACCCTAAATTGTAAACCCTAAACCCTATACCCTATACCCTAAAACCTAAAAAACACTAAACCCTAAACCTAACCATAAATCGGAACACTAAAACAAATTATGGTAATAATTGGTCCAACATGAAATTTCAAGAACCGGAACAATTTTTATTTTTACAGTTTATTTTAAGGCCGGTTCGGTTATATTAAAATTTTAATACGATTAATAAGGGTTCACACCCTAAAATATACATAAATTCATTTATTATCGCTCCATAAAATTAAATAAAGTGCAATCTCTCGGCGGAGGAGGAAGTGGGGAGTCGTCGCTCAACCAGACCTGCAAATTAAACACATAATATATTACCGAGTAAAAAATTATACGTGCTAATTTATTTTCATGATAATAATGTATGACTCACAGGTATAAAGTGATCTCTGTTTCCCACGAGCGCTATGGCATATATCTTCGTTGGAGGTGACCGGTTCTCCCCTCTCGCCTGCATCGGCAAGCATGTATGCGATCCATCCCACGACAACAAAACAACTGCAACCTGATGTATTGTGGCAAAGATCAAACCGGCTATGGGCATCTCCATCCAATATCTTTGAGCACAAGGGCTAACCACATAGGGCAGAGTATCAAACATCTCATCAATAGGAGATTTGTTCCAAATAGGCTCATATACATATCTGTTCCTCCTCAATTCGGTTGTCAACTCCAACCGAACTCTGCGGTACTCGCACTGTAATTGTCCCAACAACACGGCGAGTGATCGATAACCGCAATGCCCATCTGCCATTACATCCTGCACCTGATCAATGTAAGGAAACATGAAGTCGTTAACATTGTCAACTCCAAAGTTGAAATCCAGCCACATCATGTCGACCCTTTCTTCTTGTGTACTTGACCCCGTCGCAACTTTTTTCGGGGCCTTGTTGGTTGAGCCCTTTGGCCTTCCACGCTTTTTGGCGGGCAATGAAGTTTTTACTTGGCTCTCCTTTTGCTTCTGTTGCTTCTCCTTTTCATATGCCTCCATCCGATGCTCAAGCAAAGTATTGTTCCTCTTTGTTGACCACTTAGTGGACCCCTTTGGCCGTCCCCTCTTCATAGCATCTATCTGCTCAATCAAAGACGACTCTTTTCCAAGCACATTGTCTACAAAAGACTCTGTGATCGAGTACACATGGTCATATGTCAACTCACCCCGACGCTTCCTCTCCACCATATCTTCCCATCTGATCTCGGTAAGTTTTTTTACCTCTTTGTCTTCTACGGGCATGCGCTTCGGATCAACTCCATCCCATACCACCTGATGCCAAAATGGGTGTATGTCACCTGGCGGGATCGACCGCTTAGTTAGAATGGCTTGGGCAATCGTATGACGACAAGAAAGACCCATGCACTCCCGTACCCAAAAATCAGCACACTCTTTCTCTAATTTTCCTTCAGCGGCGTCCTTGTTCAGGTCGTAGTACATATTCAACAACTTCATAATAGGCGCATGAATAGGCGCATGAATATTGTCCTAACTCGACTAGGGACACTATTCAACTCAGTTGGAATCTTGCTACGTGACATCTCCAGATCCCCCCTTATATCATTAACTTGAGACTGAATGTGATTATGGATCCTTCCAATCACTGTGTTGAAGCCTCCTCGAGAACTGTCAAGTATTTTTTTAAGCACGCTGTGCATTCCCTCCGCCCTATTTCATACATGTTAGTATTATGTACATTACAAATGTGTAAATCACATTATTTGAACAACCAAAAATATGTAAAACATTAAAACGTGTGTACCTGTTTGTTGTTCTCGTTTCAAAGTGGGTATAGTGCTCGGTCCATGCTCTAACAATCGACTTCTTGTAAGGCCCGAGCCACGACCTCTCAACATACTTCATCAACCCTGGCCAATGTTGTTTGACTCTTCTAAGCCTTTCCTCGTATTTTGCCTCCGTTGTCGACATGAATATGCCCCAACATCTATTAGCAAACCTTTTCGCCTTTTCCTGGTCCCTTAGGATACCTACAACGTATGCTAATATGTTGCCCTTAACATGCACCCAACATAGAAGATGTTTGACTTCCTCTCCAAACACAACGTCCTTTGCGTTAATTATTGCCCTCTCTCGATCCGTGACAATCGCATTTGGCATCGCTCCCACTTCCTGATACAAACGCCTCAAACGCTTCAACACCATGTGTAATAGTTGTGTCTTCTCTTGACAGAAATGCAAAACCGATATTGAAAGATCTGTTAGTACATGTAAACCCAACCATCTGCAGCAAAGCCATGTCGTACCTGTCAATACATTACACAATTATACAACTTTACAAAAAACAATATTTGCCTCAATATATAGAATAAAACTTAACAGATTGTACCTGTTGGTCTTATATGTGCTGTCCATAATGGCGACATACGGAAACAACTTCAGTAGATGCAGCGACGTGGGGTGCACAAAGAAGAGGATATCAATATAATCTGAATCACCTATCCTATTCGGAAATACTCTATAATCGTTTCTTTGTAGAAAATGCAGTGCATATTGGGTGGTTGTCAGATTTGCACTATCCTCTTTCAAATATCGTGCCCTCAAATTTGAAACTTGCTTCCTTGATGTCACGTTTCCGGGGTAAAGATTTCTCAACCGCTCCACTATACGAGCAAGTGGCACATATATATAGCTCAATTCCTTCACAAGCAATTTTTGTGCTTCCGTCATTCTGCCTGAAAATGAATTGTCAAGCAAACTAGTGGGGAGGTCGTGGTTGTGAACTCCGCACACAACCGTTAGTGCCCACTTCCCGGTCGATTTACTTCTAACGCCAAGCAACTTGAATTTGCATTTGCACTTTGTGTAAAGGGTTCGCACCTGAGGCGGTGTAACAGTAGGGATGCAATGACCCTTCTTCCCAGGTCTATACAAACCATGCCTATGACATGCTAGCCTGACCAAATTTTCATTTGACGTTTTTATAGGCAACGCCATATATCTTTCACGCCCAACTTGCCTAGCCCAGGCTATCATTTGATCTCGACTATCCCACACCCCATCGTGATGAAAGTCAGCAGAAAAATCTCTTCCGTTTACCTATTTATAAATTATAATTACTTTCAATTAAACTACAAATACACAATATGTTTTTAACAATAACATCTTTTTTACTATTATTTTCCATTCAACTCTACTGTATTGATTAACAATAATATTATTTCTAAAGGTATATAATCAATACAAATGTATAAGATTAATAATTTAATTTTTTTTATTTACAAATACAAATACGATAGCAATGTTCAGAATATAAAACTATAAACTGCAATTTATATTTCAAACAACTTACCTCGACTCCATCGTTTTCTTCTTCATCAACGTCTATTTCTCCTCCTCCTTCTTCAAAAGATGATGATAATTCTTCATAAGATGATGATGATGATTCAGCTTCATACGGTTCATCTGAAAAAAACGATTCCGTCGATGAATTTTCTTCATATGAGATATTGGATGCCATTGTATTTTGTTAAACTGTGTTTCTTAACTCATAAACTTTTTCATATATGAATATATATAGACCTTAAATGACAAAGATATAAATTAGATACGAAAATAATTTTTTTCCCAAATTTACGTAAACAAACCTAATTTCATGGCGGCGTTGTCCGCAAACCCTAGCGCTTCATGAAGCGCACGCTTCGTGAAGCGCAAGCCGTCACACGCTTCATGAAGCGGCCAGGGTACCACCCTCGCAGAGGGCACCCTTTGGGTCATACGCTTCATGAAACGTACGCTTCATAAAGCGTATGAAACCGTATGCGCGAGGCGTTTTTTTCCTGTGCATAAGGAATCAACCTTTAGATATATTAAGATTACCTACATATAGTGCACAAGAAGCAACCCATCTCTAAACACAATCAACGGGTTTCAATTATACCAATCTGGGCCCTCATAAATAGTTCAAAACTAATACTCCGCGCCAGCTAACGTACCTCATATTAAAAACCCCTCTTTGTAAAACATATCCAACACATGCACATATTCAGTTAACCTTAATTGTATAGCTAGCTTGATTGAAGTTTCCATGGGGATGGATGTAGAAGAAGAAGAGGAAGAGGTTCTCTTTCCTCCTTCTTACTACGTTCAAAGCCCTTCTACTACCATCTCCAATACGCCCAGCTTCGAGTTCCAACACATTAATCAAATCCACATCCATGACACCAGCAAGCCTACAGAAGCTTCTAGAAGGTCAGCCTTCTCTAGCTCCCGTTGCTCGTCGACGAGGGAGTCTCTTATGAGCAATGCGCTTGATAACAAGTCACCGCTCGTCGAGATCAATGGTACTCGTCATCAGTACAAGAATGTTACAAATAGTGGTACTATAGTTTCAAGCAAACGGGACGATGACGATGATGACGATGTCGATAGCAAGATTGATATCTTGGGGCGTTATGCTCATGATCATGAGAAAGATGGTTATGAAGAAGAGACTAGATCAAGAGGGTTTAGAAAGTACTTGTCGTTTGGAACTTACGATGGATCGGTTTGGTTGGCGATTCAGTTGAGTTGGAGGTTTATGGTTAGCCTTGCTGCTGCGTTGCTTGTCTTTTACCTTGTCACCAAACCTCCTTCGCCCCGAATCTCTGTCAAGGTATGTAATAAGTTCATTTCATTGTGTAACTCCTTCTATTATCAATTGATTTTAGGATGAAATCTCAATGAAGCTCAGTGTTGGACCTAACGTCCATATGCGCATGTTATATTGGCCCACTGAACTTTAATTTAATATGTTTGTTTTCACTAAAATTAGTCGATGTAATTATTTTAATACTTAGATATATACCTTGCTAATGCAATTATGATTAACAATATATAGGTTGGAGGAGTAATGGAGTTTGAGCTGGCGGAAGGAGTGGATGGTTCAGGGGTGTCAACAAAGATAATGAGATGCAACACTTCAATACAGATTGCGATAGACAACCATTCCAAAGTGTTTGGCCTTCACATTCTCCCGCCTCATGCGCAAATGTCTTTCCAGCGTCTCATTTTTGCAGTTTCTCAGGTACTTTAATTTATTGATTAATTACACCAAACATTTCTTTTAAGAAAATTTATATTTTTTAATTCAATCAAGATTAGTTCCAGCTATGGATGGAGTGTTATTTTAAGTTTGCTGTCGCCATGTTGGGGTTTTAGCTTTTGGGGTTTGTCAATTGGGATACCATGTGACACAATGAAGGCCACCATAACGGTCCATGAGTATGATTATTAAAATATTTGTATTCATTGATAAAATAAATAAAAGATTACTCAAATCTGTTGGGTATTGTCAATTGAGATACCATGTTGGATCGTTGGGGCTTTATCTTTGGGATCTGTCAGAATTTATTATACGATAGGGTGTCATTCATAGTGTGACCGAGGAAATCTTTACTCGGACTTTGCTTTGACTATTACAGAGTGTTGTTTTAGCCTTCTCATTTGACTAAAAATTATTTGTCAATTTTAAGTTATGGCCTATGGGTAATAATTTATTGTTGTTACAAGTTTTTTTAAATTGAAATTTGCACATTAACTCTTGTAACGAAAATTCTTTGTAATCACAGATACAAATGAAGTAAATATTTAAATAATTTACTAAAATCAAGCTTTTAATTAGTCAAAATGCGTGTAATGTATGCAATTGTATTTCGGTTGATTGTGTGTATAGGGTGAGAAATTGGTGGCTGAAAGAGAGCATGTGACAGCCTTGGAACTGTATCTAGGAACAAAGAGCAAGCCCATGTACGGAGCAGGGCGGATGATGCAAGACCTGCTCGATTCCGGCTCTGGCTTACCGTTAGCTGTAGACGTGACCTTGGTGTCCAATTATCGAGTGGTGGGTGGATTCATCCGTCCATGGTACCATCACCACGCGCGTTGTTTGCTTGTGATCATCAAGGGCTATGACAACAAGCATCGTACTCACCACTTCAACACCACTTGCTCCATGTTTACCTCCCATTAGTAAATTACCAAATTCAGATTCAACAGCTGAGTACCAAGAGGTTTGCTCCAGGTTGCGTATCGTCAATGTTGGGTCTCATCTCTAGCCATTCAGTTTCATCATCTTTATATATTGATCTGTGATGTTATATCGCTTTTATTTAATCTCCCTATTGAAGATTCAACTTCATGTGTAAAACGTATTAGTTTGTGTACATCAGCCAATTCTCACTGGGTCTTGATTGGGTTTTTGCCCATGTCATTGAATTGGAATTGAATGAATTAGGTAACCACCACCAATGTATACTTAGCGCCTCTGATGAACATCATCCTACAAATTACGTTGGACTTAGATGATACAGAATATTCATTACCACCATCCTACGAAAACAAGAGAAGTTCGAATCCTGTAAAATACACACCAAAACAGGTTGTTATAAATAAATTCTGTTAACCAACGATGTAGGGATTTTCCAATTCTCAGATTCAAGACTATAAGAAGGAGATGATAAATTCTGATAAGAAAGAAATATTACAAAAATTCACTACAAGTATAGTGCACCTAAGTATACTTGCAGACTACTTTTGAGATTACATAGACCAATATACAAAATCAGTTTCGTTATGTCCTAACCTAGGAAGATGAAGCACGTCCTATCCGTGACACATCACTTCCAATATCAAATCCAGGTGGAATGAAAACAACATCATCCAATTTGGAAGAGGCGTCCTGTCATGAAGATGATTCATATCAGCTCAATTTTGTTGATCCAATAGAGCATTCAACGAGAAGAGGGGTGTAGAAAGGTTACAAGATTTAAACTGATAATATTAAACCAAAAACGGTGAACACAAACATTTGGATATGAGGATAGATTGTTACCTTCATCACGCTTACTATGTCTTCAAAAGCTCCAACCTGCAAAGAATAAGATTAATCAGCATGGAGTACATAATTAACTAAAGTTCACAGGATGGGGAGAATAGAATACCTGAATATCTACTTGTTTAGGCATAGGAGACAAGCTCCCTGGTATACCATATGCTTTCTTTAATATATCTTCGAGGTCCTCCTTCAATACAAATACAACAGTTAAGAGAAAGTCAGATACAAGGAAAAGAAAGTAACTATAGTAATGCAAGAAAATTTGAATGGTGTTTCAGACCAACCTTTCTGAAAAAGACTGGACGATACGTCTTATTCTGGCCCTTCAAAACCAAGCTTTCAGACTGTAACCATAAATTATGTTCAAAAGATTAGAGAAAACACACTACTTCAATCCTTCATGTGTTAAAATTACTCAGAACTGCTTCCTAATATGACCAATAAAAGATTCTATATCTGATTAAGCTAATAACAGTGAGCAGTTAGCAGTGAAATATACCAAACGATGTTGTAATTTGCTTAATTTGCTATACTTGGCTTTCCCTAACACTGAGAAGTGAGAGCACTCGTTCCTCATTAGGAAAAAAGAACACTAGTTCTCTTTAATACATATATGCACTAAAATACTACAGCTTCAACCAGCTGAATTCAGCAAATAGCTTCAGAAGATGTGAACATGAAAGCTCCTTAATGAATGAATTAGTGAAAAAAGCTGCACAATTCACAATCAGCATCACCTGAAAAACCGGGACACCAGAGAACGTGCCTTTGTAACCTGCTTTCTGCATCTCCTGAGCAACAAAAACAATAAAATCAGTCAGGCGGAAGCATATAGCAACGTAGAGGCGGATACATAGGATTCAGATGGTAGAAACATCTATCTACTTCATTAAGTTCAAAAAATCACAGCGTACGTGCATACATAAGTACACGAAAAGGGGTCCAGATGATTAGAGGTCTTCTCTAAAATATAATACTGTGTCTGAGTTCATTGATCTAACTGTTAGGCAAGTATTCCAGTAAAATTCATACAGATGCAAACCTTAGATGGTTTAAAATAGCTGTCAGAAATTTGTCATTGTTACTAGAAGATGACAGCATTCTCAAAAGCAAAATAGTAGCTCTGGCGAAGCTGATTAACATGCCCTTGAATTTTCAGAAAAAAGAGTATAGCTAGACGTGACACTTGAGCTCCACATATAGAACGGTGTTATATTATTATAAATTTCAAAGTTCACTGGCAACATTCTTGAACATATGGGAGAATTTTTTCAGCTAGCTTCAAAAGATTATGTTCACAATCTGATTAAAATAACAATGCCACCAAAAAAAAGAACAAGTATCAAACAAGCTCAACAATCAACACATATTAAGCATTATAATTATATAATTCGCATGAACAGATAAACTCAATAACCTGCACAGCGTTCTTGAGTTGTGATCTCTGGGGTATAAACCTAAAGGCTACACCATCAGCTTTGAGTTTGTAAACCTGCATAAATAAACACCGATTGAAGCTTTAAAGACTTAGACCATCAATCAAACAAACAATAAAAATGCACAGATCAAGTCTCTCACCTTATTCAAAGGAACAGCGACGACTTTGGTGCCAACCGACGCCCTTGGCTCAACCGTTCTCATCTGCTGAAGAAGCGAAGTAGCGTCCTCCTCGGCGAAAAATAACATGCTCATAGACCCCTTGGCACGCGGACCAGAGACTAAAACGAAATCCTCATTGGAATTGCACAAAGCATAGACAAGAACGCCGGACAAACGTTCCTCTATGTCGTCATCCAACACGGCATTATTAGTCGAACGCTTAGCAACGGGCGCAATTTGGGAGTCGCCGGGCGAAGGAATTCGAGCCCAGGCTGGGCTCCTAGCCGAGGAAGGAAGATGGTGTTGAATTGCCTTTGAAGCTTGCTCTTGTAGGTTGGAGAAAGCGGACTGGAGGGTGACGCCAAGGCTGAGAATGTCGGGATTAGGGTTTTCGGGGAGAGAGGGAGAGGGAGAATTGCGGTGGAAGGAGGAATGGAGGTTTTGGAAGAAGCCCGTGAAGTTGGTGCGGAGATTGGAGAAAGCTTGTTGGAGGGGGAAAGGCTTATGGGTTGTCACCGGTAAGGGCTTATCCGGATGCTTGGGCTGCGGGGAAACCATGGTTGCTCTCTCTCTTGCTTGGCTCGGGCGGCAAAAGGTTTTGGGTTTATGCCGAGAAGAAGAATGTAAAACGCATCACTTCATATTAAATAGCTGTAAAACGCATATCCAAATCTCTCCACGGCTCCATCTATCATCAGATGATCAAGGTATCAAGTATCACCTCTCATGCCACATTTACGTTGTTCTCCTTCCAGCTTGACACTACAATGGTCAATGAAATGGTAATAAACATACATGATCTTGAACGCAACTATGACTCGTGTCCTGCTTTTTTTTGTGTGAATCAATTTCCTACCCTGCTTCTCTGTGCCAAAACATCTTGATCACAAAGTTGGATGCAGTTAGGCTTCTTCCCTTCATTTCTTTTGTTGTCAACTTTTTTAACTAGTCATGTGTAGAAATCAGAATAACATTTGCTTCAACACCGTAGATGAAGAGGAATACAGTTTTGCTTGAAAAAATGAACAATATAAACGTTTTAACCATATCAGAATAAAAATGTATTCTGCTGACATTGCAGTGTCTAATCTTGTACTCCAATGGAGTTGAACTTGAATCTGCTAATTGTATTTTTCCAAGGAGCGCACACGATTAGGCTTCTTTGAGATAAATTGGACCAGAACATATTTCTGATTTGGACGGGCTGGCTTATTGATACAAGCTTTCCATCTTTCATACTCGAATGAGAATCTCACTAGCAAAACCTAGGCCCAAGTGAGAGCTGCTTGCAATTCATTATTCAGTATAAATAACGAGACAAGTAGAAGCAAACCCTAACTCAAATCCTTCCTCCAAAGCGGCTGGAGTTACGGCTATGCCGTCATCAAACTCTAGCTCTCTGCGAAGGATTTGGCACATCAACTGTCATCTCCAGAAAGCCTCTTTGCTCTTCTCTATAGCATTTGGCTCGCTGTGATGCCTACACCTTCTAATTTTATCACCTATCTTTTGTTTTCCCCAAATCATGAATGTGTTTTTGTTGTTGCCAAAAAGCCAAATTGTGCTTCGTTTCAAAATGGATTGGATAAACAAACAACTCGTAAACTGTCTTGTAAATATCAATAAGAAACACAGCTGTCAAGCAAAGTTTTACAAACTCAAATTGCTAAATTATAAATTTCATTTACAGTACCGATCGGCCTTCTTCTTGACGCGGTCATCAAGAGCAGCCTCAACGGACTTCGCCTTGGTTGCATTTGGATCGTAGCCGAACTTTTTTGTTTCCACCGGGAAAATCTCTTCGTATTTCATCTTCTTCGCTGCGTCGATAGTGTAAATCACTTCTCTTCCGACTCCTTCAACTCCGCTTCCGTCTCCAGCGGCGGCAGCTTCTCCTGCAATCTGCTCCTCCCCGATTTCCTCCTGTGGCTTCTTGCCTTTCTTCTTCTTCTTACTCTTCTTGTCGACGCCATGGCTGCGACTAGCTAAAGCTCCACCTTTGAAACACAGCCTTCCTCCTTTCGCAGTCTCGTATGGATTGTCCGACATATTTCCCAACCGACCGAAGAATTTGGACTCCTCTCGAAAACCCTAGATGGCCAGATCTCTGGTTCCCGGTGGTTAACCCTTCCCAAACTCCAGAAACCAGATTTCAGAACTGTCGCCTGATATTTATTATTTGGGCTGGCTTATTGGGCCTGATTTAGACGGTGTTGGGCTTTTTTCTCATTATAACTTACACTGCGTTTCACAAACCAAAAGAAAACGGAGCTATAATCTAACATCCGGATCTTACACATGATAGAGCAGTAATGATTTGATCGCAATATACAAATCTCGATCTTCTTTTGTAAGTTTCTTAAATGAATGAATTACCCTTTCATTCAAAAAAAAATATACAAATCTCCCTTCCATTTATTAATAACTTGAATTGACAGGAGCTGTCCTCATTACGATCACGTTCTTGAGTATACAAATTTCACCATATTGACGAAAGGGGAAGAACAACATAACAAGTGCAATGTACACTAGTCAATACCTAAACATTTTTATACACTAATCATCAACCTTTACTCCTTTAGTGTGTTGTTGGCGCAACTAGCTTGAGCTGCCATGGCCATCTCCAACTGTTTATGAGAAATCGATGGCGGCGGCAAAGGTGTAGTTTCTGGGACTTTCATATTTTCCCAGCAACCTCCAGAGTTGCTGTTGCTGTTGTCTATGGTGGTGATAGATCCGTCTATTCCTATATGCGTCAAATGCTTCACGTCTGTTGGAAATCCGATCTCCATTTCCGTTTCCTCCTCTTCATCTCTGTAACCTGACACCAGAAACATAACAGAAACTTATGATTCTTGAGACTTTGATGAGACATTGACACCCCAAACATTAAGACTTACTGAATACTGGAGAAACGTTTCGAACGCTTCGAATTAGTCTGTGAATCCCGCGTCCAATGTTGGGCTTCCGAAAACGAATAAGCTTCATACAAGTAGGACTTGATGGTGGTTGTCGTCTTTTGGGACAGTTGGTTGAGGCGATGGCAACACCAGGCTTGGATTTGCAGCTGATGAACAATGGAAGTACGATCCATCTTTCAATCCAGCCCTTCATTTCTTGTGAATGAAATGAGATAAATACAAGGTGAATTATACATGATCTTATATTAGCAAAAATCTTTCCTTTATTAGCAAGCTTGATGTTATTTAAATGCCACATTGCTATAAGCATGGAACATGTCATTCAAGTTTGGTAAGGAAGGAGAGAGACCCGTCAAGGAGTGGGCGCTAGAGTTGTTAAACCATCAACTTATTATTGTTCTGATTTCAAGTTTTCTATTATTATGTTTTTAAAAAAAATTGTCAGAAGCTTTTCTATTATTTTGCTGTTTAAGCATACATGTATTTAACCCCATATTCAACGTTTGCTGACCGTATTTTATATTTACTCCGTGGTCTAGGCAGCCTTCAATTCCTTCTCTTGTTGACCAAATTATGTAGATGATATAGCTTGTCTGACATCCCGCCATTAAAAAAAAAATAGGGATCAAGCAAAGCCTTAATCAAAAAGTCAAAAACAACTATAGTTTCCAAATTATGCGAGAACTCAATGCTACAACTTAACAGAGAGACAATCCAGACTGTAACATTTCAAACAGCATTTTACTAGCTACAACTTTAGAGTTCTGATATTCAATTCGTCATTCTACTGCTGCTGCGCATAAACACTTCGATTCTTCGAACTGAATTGCAAGCACAATCCAGACTGTAGCTTTTACTAACTGACAAGTTATGAATGCACTCAAACAGCATTTTCAACATGAATTCATTCTCTTGTTGACCAAACCACCAAAGGTATTCACAAATTAGTCTAGAAACTAATGACAGCCTTCTTCTACTCGTTAGTCACATTTATTTACATCCATTCCTACTCAGCATTGAAGTATTCTCTCCAACATTACAACAGCCAACTAACAAACATGAAGAAAAAAAACCGATCTACAACTAATAACACATTCGTGTTAACAGGATTAGAATCAAACCTCACATCTAATAAATCATTCTTGTGCCTTGATCTCCCTCAACTGTTTCACTACTTCAAGCATTGTAGGACGCTTGCGCGGATCATCACTCGTGCACATCTTAGCAACGCCAAGAACACTCAACATCTGACCTCTCCAATGCAACACACATGATAGATGCTCATCCAAAACCTCGTCTTCTCTCCTATTTGCCACCATCTGCCTAACCCAACCCACCAAATTTCCACCTTCCAGGTCAGCTTGCCCGGTTGGGGGCCGTCCTGTAACAAGCTCCAGCATCACCACCCCAAAACTGTAAACGTCCCCTCTAATTGTAGCTGTCATACTCTGTCCATACTCCGGGGGTATATAACCAAACGTATCAGCAAGAACGGTACTAACATGACTCTCACATGCACTAATTATTCTAGATAAGCCAAAGTCGGATACTTTCGGCTCAAATTTTCCATCTAACAGAATATTGCTTGACTTAATGTCCCTGTGAATTATATGAGGCACAAATCCGTGATGAAGAAAGGCGATACCTTTAGCAGACCCCAGGCAGATTTTGAAACGAGTTGGCCAGTCAAGAACCTCAACTGCATCTGCTCTGTTCCTTAACCAAATATCAAAGGCTTCCATTTTCCATGTATTCATAGATCAAGAATCTCTCCTCTCCAAAGACACAGTAACCAAATAATGGAACCAGATTCTCATGACGGACTTTTCCAATAGTTTCCATCTCAGCCAGAAATTCCCGGTCACCATGAAGCGGGCCACCACCTCCATAAAGGCGTTTGATTGCCATGATTCTTCCTTCTGGGAGAGCTGCCTTGTAAACAGTGCCAAATCCACCGTCACCGATCACATATGTCTTGCTAAAATTATCGGTTGCTGACAAGATATCAGATTGGTGGACCCTTGTAAGGGAGTGTTGGAAAGTGGCAACGTTGATGCTTAGTGGCTCTTTCATCTTTTTTCCTAGGAGCTCATCTGAAGAATCTGTCTCAACTGGAATTACAAGCTTTCCATTCCCTTCCTCATCAAATTGTCTTGTTTTCTGCCTCAACGCCGTCCTTCCGACCAGCAGACAAAGAGCAAGAAGAATGAAGGCCAAAGATGCACTGACCACTATTCCCAAAACAGGCTTTGAAAGACCTCGTGGTTGTGGATAGAATCTAAGAGAAGTTGATACAGGCAAGGCTTCAGCAGGTGAAACACCATTGGCACATGTTTCTGGTGCATATCCAGACAATTTGTTGCCTGAGAAATTAACAAAACAGAGACTCTCTGTGTCACAGATGTTAAAAGGCACAGAGCCTTCAAACTTGTTACCGGACAAATCAAGGTATGTCAAGAAGGCCAGATTTGATAATGTGGGAGGCAGGTTTGCAGTCAAAGCATTATTGTGAAGGTCAAGGACAGAGAGCATTGCTAGATTGGAGAGAGAGTTGCACAGTGGACCAGAAAACATGTTTGCACTGGCATTTAGAAGCACAAGGGAGCTGGGGGTTTTGCTATCACAAGGAATCTGCCCAGAAAGGGAATTGGCACTGACATCGACATAGGATAGGCTCTTCATACTGAAGAAACTTGGGGGTAAAACACCACTAAACTGATTCCATGACAAATCAAGTTTGGTTAAGCTAGCCATGAAGACCATGTCCTTGGGGAGAGAACCCGTAAGCTTGTTATGAGAGAGAATTAGCCCCTGAAGGTTTCTTAGTGATAAAAATCCAGGAAAAGGGTTACCTGACAATTGGTTAAATGACATATCAATAGAGATCAGGTCTGATAGAGCAAACATGGGAGGGATATCACCACTCAGATTGTTCCTCTGAAAAAGCAACTGAGTGAGCACAATGCACTGACCAATTGATGACGGGATTGGGCCAGAAAACTCGTTATCAGATAAATCAAGCATCCCATAGTGTTGAGTGTACTCTGAATCAGGCAAAGGTACCTTCTGAAATCCAGAGCATATCTCGTTTGGGATTATACCGGACAAACGGTTCTGTGATAAGACCAAGTTATCCAACAGTTTCAGCTCAGAAATAGACTTTGGGATATGGCCTATCAGTCTGTTAGAACCCAAGTCCAGTGAAACCAGCCTTGTACAATGAAAGAGCTCCAAAGGAATCTCTCCGGTCAGCAAGTTACCATGCAGAGAAAGATTGGTTAAATTCCTCAACTCCCCAATCGAAGCTGGAATGTGCCCCTCAAGAAGATTGTTATCTAGCTGCAGCCTCTGCAAACTCAAAAGTTTGCCAATCACTTCAGCAGGTAACTCTCCTGTAAGCTCGTTGTCAGAAAGAGAAATCTCCATGAGAGTTTTCGATTCCCACAATCCATCAGGGATCCTTCCTGTGAACTTGTTCTTGGATAATTCTAAAGTGATTAGCTGAAGCTCCCCAAGGTACCCAGGTAGTTGACCAGATAGATTGTTTCCAGATAGGACCAGATGTGTCAAATTGAAACAGTATCTAAATGTGCTATCAAGAGAGCCAGTGAAGTTGTTATCAGATAGAATGAGTGTTCTTAGAGACTTTGTGTCACATAATTGAGGAGATAACTCACCAGTGAGCATGTTTGAGCTGACATCAAATGAGGAAAGGCTCTCTAAATCCAATGGCAAAAGGGATTTAGTAAAATAATTCTCAGATAAACTGATGGACACTGCTTGTCTCCAGTTTGACATCCACCAAGGAATTGACCCTGACAAATGGTTGGAGTTGAGGATAATAGATTGAATTGATTCAAGTCCCGCAAGACCGTCTGGCAATGGACCACTTAGTGAATTATATGACAGGTCTAACACTTGGAGGCTCTTGCAACTTCCAAGTTCTCCAGGAATTCTTCCACTCAATCCTGAATCAGAAGCAAGAAAGAATACCAAGTTTGTTAGATTCCCAAATTCTGCAGGCAGTCCACCCTCAAACATATTATGCTCGATGTTCAACAAACTCAAATTGGTCAACCTGGATATATCCCCTGGGATGGCTCCTGAAAATCTGCAGCTCTGAAGATTAAGGACCTCGAGCTCTGTCAAATTTCCCAGTGATGATGGCAATGCTCCATTCAAATTGTTGTTGCCCAATATTAATGAATGCAGGTTTTCAAGGTTTCCAATTTCAGCTGGTATGGATCCAGAAAATGAATTCCATGAGAGGTCAACTAGATGCATTCCTGTCAAGTTTCCTATCTCTGGAAATATAACCCCTGAGAATCTATTTTGACTGGCATCCAAAGATGAGAGTTTGAGCAAATCTCCCAATGTAGAAGGCAGAGTTCCAGAGAATTCATTCATACCAAGATCAAGAGACTCCATGTTGGAGAGATTCCCGATCTCTGGAGGAAGAGTGCCAGAAAATGCATTGGAATGAACTGAGATCTCTACAAGCTCACTCAGAAAACCGATGCTAGGGGGTAAGCTCCCAGAAAACTTGTTGTCATCAAGCACAAGCCTCTGGAGATTTTTTAGGCCAGAAAGAGCAAGAGGAAGAGTCCCATTGAGCATATTGTCGCTCAAGTCCAAGATCTGAAGGTTGCTTAGACTCCACAAGTTTATTGGGAGCTGGCCAGTGAATGCACAATGACTGAGATTGAGATACTTGAGCTTTTTGAAGTCTCCAATGCTAATTGGAAATGGAAGGCTCAAGGTATTCATTTCATTGCAGGATAAATCAACAGCAAGAACAGAGGAACCCTCACAACTTATGCCAGTCCAGTTGCACGGTGAAGAGTTAGAATTGAACCAACTTGGAATTGTATCTCTTTGTTCAACAAGGGAAATTCTTAGATTGTAGAGAGACTGGATATCAGGAGGATATGCTGCAGTGCAGAATGATGCAGATAGGAGGCAAAGTACAACAACACCACAACTCAGCATTCTAACTAAGCACCCTCTGCATTAAACAAGTAAAAAGATTAAAAAAATCAATATGCGTCAGTTCTGTACAATTCAATAGCCAGAGTTCAAATTTTGATGTAGTAGTATCAAACATGGAAATTTATAGCAATTCAGTCACCTATTTAACCTCAGAGGACTGACTAGAAATGTAATGCTTGACACAAACTATACAGACAACATGCGGCATTGGGGCCTCCATCCAAGACAAAGGCATCCATCAATGGAATCAATGGAGGACTGTAATTCTAAACATAATACAATGGCATGGCAGAAAGGCTCCTCTATATTGACAAAATTTCTACAGAAAATCCTTGCAAGTTATTAAATGCATATAGTAAACAAGCTCATTAACAAAGAGAGTTGGTCCATCTCAAAGTTGACTAAAAAAGTTTAGAATTGATATGGAAGTGGTCCCCAGTGAACCATCCAAAATCCATTAACAACCTCCTCTTACCCATAAAGAAAAGAAAACCCAATTTCTTAAACACTCAATTCTGTGTTTTGTAAGTGTTCGAGTTATTCCAGAGAACAATTGCAGTCAAAGTTTTGATTTTTTTTCTTCACATAGCACAAAATAGTACTAGTGTAATCCCATGAAATGAGGAAAAAGACAGAGAGACGAAAATTACCTCTCGGTTATCATAGATGCAGCTGGACGGGACAACCAAAGCTCAGTAAATGCAAGCATTGAATAAACCTGTACACAAGTTGAGTATGGTACCAGTTAATTCTCTCTCGCAGATAATAGAGTTCAGACACGCAAAAAATCATCGGTAAATGAGCAAAATATTTCTTGCAACTCACCCAAACAAATCCTCCTACCATTAGCACAGCCAAAATTCTCTCTCCGAGAAAGCATTAATTCCAGCGACTAACCAAAATTTGCAATGTCCATGAAGCAAAATTAGGAAGAACACACCTCAAAACAGAAATCATTGAGCATTCCAGATGATAGTTTGTGGTAGGACAAAAAGACCGTAATAACCCAGAAAAGTTGGTACCTTTTTCACAATATTATCATGAGACTCCACAGAGTGCAAGAGAAGAGGAAAGAAATTGTTGATCACCGCACCCCCAGTTGGCAAGTTTACACCTGTCGATTTGAAAACCAAACAGTAAAACACTCCACCTCATAGATCCCAAAATTGAAGCAAAGTAAATAGTTCCATTGCATTCACGAGAATCTCTCCTCTCAAACAAAATTGGAAGAAAAAAAACCGCTTGCTAATGTAGTTTAGTGTGAAGAAGAAAGTAGGACTAACCTCCAGCTTTCCTCTCCAAGCTCTTCGTTTTTCACCGAAGCCTTAAAATTCCAAGACTAGCGACCCAGTCGTCAGAAGAACAAAAAGCTACTAGCTATGCAGAGGGAATCAAAAGGCCAGTTTGAATAACATTTGTTCGGATGCCTACAAAGCTTGGCCTGCATTTCCGCCGTACTCTTGCAATTTTATTCTACTCTTCCGTTCCGTCGAAGAAACCAAGCAAAAGCGCAAAACTCATTTCCATTTCATTCGAATTGGGATTTATTGACCCGATTCTCCTCTGAGAATAGCAGATACGAGCAGGTAGAAGAAACAAAATCGATACGATATGATCGTCGTCGTTTTGCTTTTAGGAGAGGGCGTGGGTTGCGTGAGCCAAATCGCCCATTACAGTGTACCACACTACCACTGCTCTCACATGGCTCCTTTCTCATCGTTATTTTCCTACTTCTCAGAGAAGGGTTGTAAAATGGTTTTACTAAAATGCCCTTCAGACCAAAAGATTCTCCTCAAATCCCGAAACATTTGTAGAGGATACATGTGGAATAGACAGAGACGGGGAAATGTGTACACTGCGGGGGGCCCTTTTCAGAGTTGATGGGGAAGAGGTGTGTACAGCTAAAGTTTGTAACAGCTGGAAGCTAACTTTTTTATTCGGTTCGTCTAATGTGTGTCCATGGGCACACAATAAAAGTGCTAAGTTGGGAAACTATTTTAAAACTATTTCCTAAATTGAAATTAATAAACCCTTTTAAAAAAATCAAAATTAACAATAAGAAACATGTGAATGAAGACATGAAGTTTGCATTTATAAGAAACATGTGGATGAAGGATTAGGAACAACAAGACAATCAACAAGTTTTTTTTATTTGTTCCCAAAACACATTATGGTATAGTAAAGTAACAATTGCATTTGTGACAGCATTATTGGGGATGGGTTGGACATCAGAGCCAAGCTGCACTCTTGAGAGGAGTGACAACAGATTTGACTTGGAGGTAATGGTTGAGACAATAGATACCCTTTTCCCTTCCAATACCACTCATCTTGTAACCTCCAAAGGGGATTGCAGCATCAAACACATGGTAGCAGTTCACCCACACCGTCCCTGCTTTGAGCGCCCTTGCTAGGGTGTTTGCCGTGTCTAGGTTACTCGTGAACACTCCCGCTGCTAGTCCATAACGCGTAGTGTTTGCTCTCTTTATCACGTCTTTCAGGTCGCTGCATGGAAACCCAAACTCAAAACGTTTGTTATCATCAAAACCTGATGAATTCTTAACATTTTCATTAGTAGGTAAATGTACAACTTATAACTTACTTCCATTTCAAAATGGATTGGACCGGTCCGAAGATCTCATCTTGAGCGATAGCCATGTCATCATTGACGTTGGAGAAGACGGTAGGCTGGATGAAGAAGCCCTTTGATCCGATCTGCTCACCACCACACTCGAGCTTAGCATCGCTCTCAATGCCTGATTTTATGTACCTCATCACCTTGTTGAATTGCTCTGGATCAATCTGCAACATTTTTTCATGTTAAAAACACCAACTCTTCTTTATCTTTAACTGCATTTTATTGATGTAGGGAGATTTCTCACCTGAGGGCCTTGCTCTATATCCGATTTGAAAGGATCACCAACTGTGCGTCTAAGAGCCCGCGCCCTTGACTTCTCAACGAACTCATCATACACCTTCTCATGGACGTATAGGCGGGATCCAGCACAACAGCATTGGCCCTTAAAACATCCAATCCAACAAGTTGAATCAAGTCAAGATCCTCTTCAATTATGATGAAATTCCTGACCTTTCGCTTTCTTAAAAGGAAGAAATTCAAGGTAAAGATTAAGATATATATACCTGGTTAAAGAACAAGGCAAAGTGTGCTAACTCTACTGCTTGATCTATGTCAGCATCCTCACAAATGATGAAAGGAGATTTTCCTCCAAGCTCCAAAGTCACCGGCTTTAGGTTACTTTTCCCAGCTAGCTCAAGCACAATCTTCCCAGTGTCAGTTGATCCGGTGAAAGAAAGCTGTAGAAGAAGAAGAAGATCATAATTAAGTGAAGTAGAAGGCAATTGATCTCTTTAACATACTTTTGTCAAGCATATTAAATGCTGTTGAGTTACCTTGTCTACATCCATATGACTTGCAAGGGCAGCACCAGCAGTAGGACCGAATCCAGAAACGACATTCAATACACCAGGGGGAGCACCAGCCTATTAAAAGAGCAAGACATATCATTAGATTATATATGAAGCATCAAACAATTAATAAAAGAGTAAGTAGTACCTCATGTAAGAGTTGTGACATGAGGAGAGAGCTCAAAGGCGTTTGCTCAGCCGTCTTTATGACAGCGGTGTTACCACAAGCCAACGCAGGGGCCACTTTCCATGTGTACAAGATCAAAGGGAAGTTCCAAGGAGTTATCATCCCTGCAACCCCAATTGGCTCGTGCCAGATCTGCATTTGGTATGGACCGTCGCCAGGAGCAGTCAATCCATGGATCTTATCAGCCCACCCTACAACATACATACCCTAAATTACAAGGCAATCAATGATAGACCCTTTTAGCTAGGTTGATTAGCAATTGTCATACCAGCATAATAGCGAATAATGCGAACACACAAAGGAAGCTCTTCATTAAGAGCCTGCTTATAAGGCTTCCCATTGTCCCATGTCTCAAGAGAGGCGAGCTCCTCGCTGTGCTTCTCCACTAGATCAGCAAACTTAAACAACACCTTTGACCTCTCCTGCAATGTCAAATCCAGATGAAACCGAATCAATTAAGAAGATTTCGGAACTATTAACTAATACACAACAGTCTTTGCATAGATACTCTACATAAGCACTCATTCTAGGCCATGGACCCTCATCAAACGCCTTGCGAGCAGAGGCCACAGCACGATTGATGTCCTCAGCATCGCCCTCAGCAACATGGGATATGACATCACCCGTCCGAGGATCAAAAGTTGGAAATGTCTTTCCTGAAACCAATGACACTCAAATAAATCATACATATTAGATAAAAAGATCATATAGGACTAAAATAAATCATACAGACTGCATGCATATCATGTATCAATAATCTATAACCACTTCTTTTTTTGGTAGAACTATAACCACTTCTTTGTTCACTCCAATTTGTGTACAATAATTTTCTTAGTGCTGATGGACTTATAACAGCCACAAATTTTCTATTGTGGAAAAGCAAAAGAATAATTATGGACTAATGGCAATTCGTTATACAAAAGAATCAAATCAAAATATTAAAAGCTATTTCTGATCAGTTGAAAGCTTGTTTGTGATTTTTTTCTCTAACGGGAAAAAACAAAAGAAAAGAAAATATACCAGAGGCTGCATCCACGTATTGTCCATTAATAAGAAGCTTGGTGTATTTGATGTCTACAGGAGGGATGATGGGGTCTTCCACTAGAGCTGATGTGCTGTACCGGCTAATGATTCTTCCGTAGCTTGACACTGCTCCTCCTGCATAATTTCATAATTCTAAAAAAATAAGATTGAATTGATGAATTAACTAATTTTTAAATACAGGCAGGGGAAAACAGGGGAGAGAGTTGAAGAGGACATCAATTGAACAACCAATGCAAGCAACTAAAAAGTGTGTAAACAAAAACCCAGATGAGAAAAGGAAGAAATGAAGCAGGAATGAGAAGAGAGTAACCAAATGGGGAAGCGCGGAAGAGGTTAGAATTGGAGAGAGAACGAGAGAGCAACGAAGAGAGCCTGCGAGCAGCCATGGCTAGCCTTAGCTACTACTACTACTTGATTTCTGTGTGTTTGTGTTTGTGGTGTTTGTGCAACGTAGTAGTAGATTAGTAGCCCCCTCTTTAAAGATGGCGGAATGGCGATCAACTAAATTATCCAGTCCATACAAAATTCACACAAATAAAGGCAACACGTTCTTGTTCGGAAAGAGACAGGAGAGGATGGGACAATTTAGAATGATCGGGAAAAAATGGTAATTGTGACAATTCCTTCCAATCTAAAACTCGCGATTTTCCAGGGAAACCATTTTAGTTCTATAAAATCTTCTCAATTACAAACATACATTACAGAATCCAAAACTCTAGGCGATAAAATGCGGAAAGTTTCCCACATCGCCAATCAACTATAAAATGTTATACGCACTGTATAAGACAAGGATAGCCTCCAATTTATATCTTTGTGTGAAAAAGGGTAGATCCCGCCCTTTAAAATTGATTCAATCCAACATTGTACTCCGATCTACTCAAATTATGTATATCTCCCTAAATTTAATATGGGTTTATCACTTTGTCCTTTATTTTTTTTCCTCCAATCAAATTCATCCACATAAAATGTTTAGAGCTTATGCTTTATTTTAAGTGGAGAATAGAGAGTGCGTGCCGTTGGAACAGAATTTGTGTGGGTACTGTTTCTCCGCTCATTTCATACAACCACGTGTCCTTTACCAATATTATATAGTATTTGATAATTTGACAGAATTACTGAAATGATCGATCCATCGATCCTACAAAAACACAAATGTAGGGAAATGGAGCTTACATCGGCGTTAACATGAGTTGGGCTCTAATTCACACTTGATTAGCAAGTTAGTTAGGTTTAGGTTGTGGCTCATAAATTTCGGTGGGTAACTTCACTTGATTCACCAATGAAGCATTTTTAAGTTTTTGGTGTTAAGTCACCTCCTTACAACTTACAACTTAATGCACCAAACAAATTAACTGTTCACTTGACAATTGCAATTCTACACTTTCTAATTTGTGCTCATATTTAAATATCTTTTTGAAACGAACGGGTCAGGCGGGACTTTTCTTCTAATATAAATAAATTGATTTGTAAGGTCTGTTTGAATTACCATTGAAACTGCATGTTAAACTATATTGTATTCTTTAGTTCAGTAGTTTTATAATTTAATTTTAGCATTATTATTCAATGATATTTAACTAATTCTATTTAGCCATTAGGTTATCTAGAACTAAAAACCCAATACTGCACAAAATACAAGAGTCTTTTTCCCGTGCCTTGTACGGAATTAGTATAAACATTATTGGATACTTAAGAAAATCTCATACGGATTTCAGGGTAGGCCAGATTTACCTTGACAAAGAGTAAAGTAATTTGTTTTATTATCGAAGAAATTGAAGCCTTGCGAAAAAGAACTCGCCGCACGCACTCTAGGGTTCACATCCGAGTGCGCCTTTATGAGTTTCAAAGCGTAGGTTTGACATCGTCGGTCAGGTCGTTGCCGCCGATTCGATGCCTCATGGGCATTGATGGTATGGAAATCGATGGTCCTATTGGAGCCTCTATCGTAGTTAACGAGACTGGGATCAGCAACCCTTTGTATGTTAATGGTGGGTGGTCTTCCCCAACACCAACAGAAATAGCCCCAGACCATTCAAAACCAGCCCAAGACTTCGTTGTCATCTTTCAAAGATGTGGTTACTGGTGGCACTTCCAGAGATAGTGATGGAACTGATGAAGCCATTTGGAAAGAGAGATCGGATCATTACGACACATATGATGACTTTGATAAGGATAATGATGATCCACTTTGTCCGATCACTAGACTGACTGTTGATGAAAATCGCGCTCTTTGAAAACCATGGGCACGATCACTTATTATCCATATGTTTGATTGCGGCATGGGGTATACAACACTCAAGAAACGCCTTGAACAAAAGTGGGAGCTCAAAAGCAAATTAACTGTTGTGGACATTGGTAATGCTCACTATGTCCCATAATTCACAAACAATGACGACTATCACCACGTGTTAACACACGGGCCATGGGTGGTTGGTGATAATTATCCCATGATCCAGTGTTGGCGGCCGAACTTTGATCCGTTTACGGATAAGCATCAATTCCTTACGGTTTGGGTCTGCATTCTAGGATTGAGCCTCGAGTACTTCAATGCAGCGTTCATTCGAAGAGTTGGCCAACAAATTGGTCAAGTTACAAGGATAGACCATACTAGTGTTGCTCCGGATCGAGTTCAATTCGTAAGATTTGGTGTGGAACTCGATCTGTCCAAATGTCTTATGTCAAAGTTCCGCTACAAGGGACGCACATGGCCAGTTCCGATATGAGGGAATCAGAATGCTCTATTTTGAATGCGAGATTATTAGTCATGGTCGTGACAATTGCCCTGCACTTGCAAAAGATTTCGATGAAGCAGAGAGTGTACTGAGCGTTGAAGAGTCAGAACTGGTTGTTGAAGATTCTTTTGGACCGTAGATGCAAGTAGTAAAGTCGATCTAACGGAATAATGCTAGTACCAACCAGAAAGGTAGACTGGGGGTGGAGCAAAACAATGCTAATGTTGATCCACTAGCGCAATAGAAAAAACCTTGTCAAAAGACTTCATCGAGCGTTGCTCATAAAGGTAAGACAATTGCTTTACCTGTAATAGCCGCTATTTTTATAAATAAACATTTTTAAAGAATGTATCTACTCAATATAATGTAAAATAAATTTTCGCCTTTAAAAAAAGACTTAAATAACCTTATAAATTAACTTATCTTAGAAAGGTAATTTACTTTTCGAAATAAGTTAAGAAGACGGAAATGAGATAAGATAAAATTAATTTGAGCAAGACCATCATTTAGATTAAACTCAAATAAAAATAAATTGGGCCTAGACAAAGCCCATTAATTTCGGTCCAATGATTTTCGACCTCTATCATTCAAGTGAGGTGGAAAAATCAAAATGAAGGATTTGGAATTTGAACCCATGACCTTCACCCTCCACCCTCACACTCCAACCACTATGCCAAGTTATCTTTTCTTGCATTTAAGGGATTTATAACTCTTTATTTCCTCTTCCTTAGAAGCTTCCAAAGATATACAATGGGTGCATGTCCCATTAACGAGATGGTTGGGTGGTGGTCTCTTCCACCTTCTTCCCAAGGCCACCACCACTCCACCCAATCTCCTTCAAAAAGAGTTGCAAGTGTAATTCTTCGAGAGCTTGTGTGATGAATCTTACGTGTCCATTCCTCTTCTCCATCTTTCTTTTTATACTGCCTTCAGGGTAGCCGTTTTCCCTCACGCCCACTCCTCCGAAGATCTCGCACCTCTCATTGATTGCGTTCAACATTCACCACCGCCTCTCTCGCCCGCCTGTGAAGCCATTACATTAATTTTTCCATCCGAAGAGAGGCCCACCTTTTAAGCGAGACCCATTTTTGATGGCCAAACACCATGTGAAGATTTAGAAAAGGTGATAATTCATTTATTAGGAGAGAATTCCAATATATAAGGCAAGAAAGATATTGTGCTTAGACTCTAAGTTATATTGAAACCTAAAAAAATAGAAACTATTAAGAAGATAACTTCTAACAATAATAATCTAATTTAAGAAATATCAAGATAATATCTTTATAAATATCCTTAAAATATAATCTTCTTCAAAACATGGTATGGGCTTAAAATTATAGGAAAGTGATCATGGGCAATGCACAAATGTTTGTTTTTGTTCATGGTATGCAGTTGCATTTGTGTTTGGTTATGCAAATAGGTCATGATCGATATTGCAGCCAATAGTGGTCAGTCTCTATCGTTGATTGAGCGACATTGCCATTAATCGAAATATGTACATCAAAGTGTTGTACTTAATTTATTCAGACCTGATCGATCATTCACATGTTTGAATGATCCAAAATTTTCTTATACGAGAAGAGATGTCTATTTTTTTCTTTTTTTGTTGTGCTGTATTTTTTTCAAACAAAAAAATTAAAATGCAACTGAGATCTAAAATCAATAACCACACACAAATTGATAAGGGAACAAGATACATACAGCAAACTATATACCTCGTGGCCCAAATCCCCCTTTTCATTATCCATGACCAAGACTAATACAATACTAGTAGATAATATCTTCTTCTTTTTTTGATATAGGTAAGAATTAGGAAGCCCCTAAGGAGGCCTTTCTATAGCATCCTTGAGGATGAAAACGCGAAGTTCTGCATTATTCATTAAGAGATTGTTAGGGATGATGTGACCCAGCTTAGCGATTTTATCGGCCACAGAATTGCAATATCTAACAACATGAAGCATTGAAATATTGTTAAATTGTTTGAGTGATATCATGATATTCGAGATCAACAACTCAATTTTCTCGTGGACATTTATTTGTTCCTTTAATTGCATTGATTATTGTTAAGTTTTCCCCTTCAATTTCAAGATTGGTTATTCTTCTTCCGTTGCTTCTTTAATGTCATCCCGAAGTGCTAACGTTTCCACTTGTAAGACTGAAACGGGTCCATATTTCTTTATTCATATACTAATAGTTTGTGCATTATGATCCCTAAATACATATCTTGTCACAACGGAGGTTGAGGTTTATATTTTGATCCATCAAAGTTAAGATTGTAGTAGTTTGCAGCCGGTTTTTGCCATAGTTTGTTTCTTTTCATCTTTCTATGGGAAGTTCTTTTTATTGGTACCGATATGTCTTCCTCCTCATTCTAAGTTTTGGTTCGTTCCCATTGGTTTATTGGTTTTTAGGGTATTGCTCTAAATTTTGAATGAAATCATTAGGTGTTTGCTGAAATACCAAATACACCACCAAATAGTTGATAATTCTATAAAATCCGCTTGGCCTAATGTTTGGTAAATTTTGTTAAGCATTGTAGTTATACTTTTACTTCATAGATGATATCTTCTTAACTTTATATCTCAGCTACCTTTTTGATTTAATATTTTAATATCTCTAAATGAAATAAATAATTTTTATATCTATAAGTTTGAAATATGAACCATATATTACATTATAGGTTTTAAATATTGAAATTTTAAAATCTTTCAAAATAACTTTATATTCAAAAGTATAATTATTTTTTTAATTAGCATGAATCATATCTTTAATTATGTATATATATAGATATTCAAATTTTTTTATATTAATTTTATTTATGATTAATTGGGTTGGGTCATTACATAACCATAATAAATTAAATTTTAAAAAAATTATATTATACTTGCAAAACACCGCACACTAATTATTATCTTTATAAAAATTTAATTATTGTATGGATAATTGGATATCAATATCTCAACAAATTGAAAATATATATAAAAATATATAGTTCAAATTTTCAATCTAAATTTGGGAGAAGATCTAACAAATAATGAAAAAATATTAAATATATTCAATTGAAATATGAGGTATAGTCTAAAAATATGTTTTATAATTTATATAATTTTATTATGATATTATAAATATTTATATGTTTTATATTAATATCATAATATTGTATATAATTTGTAATAAAATCATCTCGTAAAATTTAAGGTACTCCAACTAAGATTCTTTTTACATATTAGCAATATAGAAGGATGCACATGTGAGTTCCTAAGAAAACTTCTTTTGCAATGAACTGACAAGACAAGACAAAAGAAAAAAGGTTGTCCAAGTTTACCAAGTTAAGCTTATGGTTCTCTTGTCTTGTAAAACAAAAACTTTCCTTAGACATTTTAAAGTCTTGTATTCAGTGGATATTTTATCTCATCAATCTTTTTGTTTTTTCTTGTAAGTTAACTTTCTCCCCATCTTCAGTTACCGCATTAGATGGCCCAAAGAAGAAGAGATAACCACATCAGATGGCTCCGGTGACCAAAAGAAGAAGAGATAACCACATTAGAAGGGAGCAGATGAAGAGAGCGTTCATGGAAGAACCACATCAGATGGCCCAAATGACCCATAGAGCACATCTTTTTCAATTTGCCCATTCATAATGCTGCATTTTAATGTTTAGCACTTGCTGGTCCCCATTTCATAATTTCAACATTTGAACTCCGCCTACCTTAGTTTATTTGTTTTTTCTTTTAAGAAAACTATTGATAAAATAAAGAAATAACCACATTTTACAAATGCCTTACAAAAATATACCCCTTCAATAAATTTGGCTAATACTAATCTTTATAATAAAATCACACTAATTTATCCCAAAACTATGTTTTTGTAGATTAAGCTGCCTCATATTCACACGCAGCACATCACTCCGTCTTAAGCCACCTTGATTAGAAAATTAGATTTCGTATCGTTGTATCGATAGTGATAAAACGAAAAAAGACAGGA
Organism: Fallopia convolvulus; assembly: GCA_964016875.1. Taxonomy (NCBI): domain Eukaryota; kingdom Viridiplantae; phylum Streptophyta; class Magnoliopsida; order Caryophyllales; family Polygonaceae; genus Fallopia; species Fallopia convolvulus. The sequence goes on from OZ024736.1 coordinate 40,935,059, forward strand.
ATTATAATTAGAGGTATTTCACTAACAATGCGTTAGCTAAGCCCGCTGACAAAGAAACATAATTCTTATCATTAAGGCTGAAACAACTGATTCAATGGGTACGATATAGCTTCCGCTTCGAATTTAGTTTCTTTGAAATCGAATATTAATTTTAGAACTGATTGGAAGTTGACTATCTTTGTAATAACCACTATTTTTATTAAAAAAATTATGATATTTTTGTTAAAAATAATAATTTCCTTTTTTATACCCATATTCCTAAAACTTGGCCTTAGAATAAGAAATTATATAAGAATAATTTTATTCAATAAAACTAGCAATTTTAAAATTATAGGCTTAAGATAGAAATTGGAAACAAAAAGGGGGAATCGGGCAAGCAGAAAATAATATGGGGTGAAGTGCAAGATGTAACACCCCGACTTACCGTCAGGACATTACTAGGTAGTTGATCCTAACGGGTCCTATCTGAACGGGTTGACAACTAGAATACCTGGACCTTGCAACTCAGGCACAACAAGAAAACTATTTTAAAACATCCAACTGTCATTCAAACAAACCACGTTTTTAACAATGTCATGCATGAATCACAAATGTCTAGCCAAATCACATTCAACTCCAGAAATCTACTAAAGTCAACAACATATCAAAATATCCGAAACACTGGCAAGACTAAACTGAACTCCCAACCCCTTTCAGTGACCTAGTGACACACGTCAACGATCCGCTGCAGCATCTGACCTAGGCTCCAACACGGGACCTGTATGAGTACCTGGAACTGAAAAATAAAGTCCCCGAGGGGTCAGCTACTACCCTAGGCAAGCTAGATAACACACGGCAATAGTAAGACGTTTGAAAAACAACAATTATTCAACAACATAACTTCTAACAAGTGAATTGAACAGAACAGAATAAAATAGGTCAACACACATTTCCACAACCTAGAGAATATGAGAAAGGAAATGCAATGAGACATACCATAATCAAACTAACAAGCACAAGAGTAAAGCATTTATGAAAGTAACCAACACTTTAACATTCAACAATTAAAAGGGGATACAATGGATAAGCAATTCATTAAGCGTAGCGAGAATTTACAAGGTCAAAAAAACAACTAAGTAATCACACACACGCACCCAACAAAATCACAATCCTATTGGGAAATGTCATTCTTCCTTCCACCACCGCATTCCCATCTACGACGCTAACTCACCTGTGCCCGAGTGCAGAGGCGGGCCCTCCCACTTTCCATGTACGTCATCCTTCCAACCCCTGGTCAAGCCTCCACTGGAGCACTTGCCAAAAACGAACAATCAATTTTTATTTTTAAAAGGGCCCTGCCGACACACGACCATGGCTAGACGCCTCTTCGCCACCGACAATCGTCTCACATGATCGTGCCGGTTACGCTGCCAGCACAGAGAAAGCGATAGTATTTCTTTTACGAGAAAACATTTAGAATGGAAAGCACATCACATCATACAATAAAACATTTTGCACGGAAAGCATACATTCGGGACTAATTCCCAAAACCAATCTCACAATCACGGCATGAAATCTAACAAGACTAAAATAGAGCCGAGCAAGTCGAGAACAACTTACCCGGAAAGCGATCCTCGAAGGAAGTAAGAAACGCGTCGATACTAAAGACCTACGAATCATAACGTTCACGGTTAATGGACTAACCGCGAGAAGTAGCTTTCGATTCTAGGTAAGCATAACTATAGTAGCTTCTTCAAGTTGTGAATCACCATAAATCCATGGTATCCAAAAGAGTGCGAATTGAAATGATTCTAGAATATTCAACCAAAAATATTATTCGCAACAAAATTAAGAATCAACATCTCGACTTTCATACATACTATGTTTTCCAAACCTTCAAGGTCTTGAAGAGTGATAGCCCAAGGAGACCAAAAGATTATGTTACAACTCACACGACATGCATCCGACCAAAGCAACATATAATATTGTATGGCCTAATTGATAGCCAACAAACGAGTTCTACCAAGCCATAAAAGGTCAAAACTAGCATACATCCTACTCGAAAGCCCTAATACTTCTCATAATCTAGGAAGGATCAATCCACACAAGATTAAGTGACGATCGCAAACAGACAGACATCAAAAGCTCAGTCGAGACTTACTCAAGATCAATCCCGAGTCAAATTACAACTTTTACTCCATATCGACAAAAGGCATAATTATTCTTTTTCGCCATTCAAACCAAATTCCAATTCCACCATTTACAACTCATTCAATCAAATTTAGTCTCAACTTCAATCAAAAGTATCGCCATGAAACTAATTTGTACACCATGCCACCACACAATTCTAATTTAAACTTTTAATAGCATTCATACACCGAAACAAGTGTAAAACTCAAATAACAAGATCAGATTAGACTCAAATTTGGGTATCGAGTATAGATTTCAACAAAACGCACGCAAGAGCGAGATCCAACCTCGAAGGCGAAGGTCAGGGCAAAGCTCCAAGCCAGGTTCTCGGGAGGGGAAGACACTCACTGTAGGGCGGTTTTCGGTGGAGTACAACTGATGCTTCCCCAATTCGTTGTCGACACACGATCACAATTTGTGTTGCTCGACAAGTGTTGAGCTCGGCCAAAGTGAGTGGGGTCGGCGGTGTGTTGGGTCGACTCGACGAGGACGGAAACGATCAGAATTCAACGCTGGCGTGCAACTATGGCTGAATCTGTTCGATCGGTGACGAGCTTGTTTCTAGGCCAAACTTCGACGGCCACACCCGAACGGAACGATGACTTGCGACGCGGTTTCTAGGTGGCGGCGGTAGACACGGACGACCCACGACGGGCGAGGTTAGCGGCACAACGGCTCGGAGAGAGTTGAAGCAGAGGACGCACGGTGTATTCCTGGCGACAGCGAAAACGGGAATTGGCGAGAAAGGACAGTCAGGGTCGGGCGACGGTCGGCGACGAGCACAATTACTTGAAGCTGGCATTGAAGATGACCCTCAATGAGCCATCTTGTGTTCTAGATGAGCGGCGCACCAGTATGTTAGGGGCAAGGCAGAAATTAGGGATATGAGGTGAAAGATAAGAGGGAAGGAATTGGGCTTTTTAAAAAAAAACGGGTTTGGTTTTACTAGTCTCCCCCTTATTTTTGGGCTTTTTGATCCAATTAATAAGGAAAGGTGAAAAAAGTAGCAAAACGAGTGAAATCGATACGGATGAATTAATTATCGGGTTTTTTGGAAACCCGAGTATTACACAAGAGGTTGGGTTCGAATCTTGAGACCTCTCGCCCCATCCCTCACACATGCTCCTAGTCCAACCACCATATCAATTTTTTTTTAATAGTTTCCTAATGGACACAATTTGCCTTTAAGCCTTCCTCCTTGGTCTTCCCCCTAGAACAGCCAGTTGCATAATTAGCCTAGCACCGAGGGACTGTCCAACAGATTTCTGCTAAAAGCTTTACTGACCTAGCGTCGATGGGTCACCTCACCCCTTTCTATCCCATCATCCTCCATCTTACTCTTCTCCATGGTCATAGCCAATGGCATAGTCCTTAGATATAATTATGAAGTTGAATTAACCCCCCCCCCCCCCACCCACTTTTTGCCTATATAAAGGAGGGAAGGGGCAAGGTCTTCGCACAACAACTTCCCTTTTCAACTTGAAGTTCCATCCATAACTCCCCCATTGCATTCCCAAGCAAGAATTGTCCACAAATCTTTTTTTCAAATCTGAATATTTTTAGCCTTTCCCTTGTTCCGCCAGATGCCATCACCAACCGTCGTCATCTTTCGACGTCTGCCTCGCCGGACTACCACTTGCAATGCCACTTCAGCCAGGGGAGACACCGCTTCTTTCGTTGCACGTCGTTGTTGTGCATCAGCCTTGCTGTTGCTGCTCCTCTGTATATGACGAGGAAGAAGGCAAGAACAAACCAGTTGGAGAGTGGGTCTGTCCTGACGGGCCGAAGTGCCGGTGGACTAGGACAAAGTGAGGAGGAGGCCCATTTTTCTTTGCATGAGAAGAAATAGTCCAATCTGCTCACCTTCTTCTTGTCTTGTAAAGCAATTTCAGCTGTAGCCCAAACCCGAGCCCAATTCTTTTCTGACACATTAGTATACTTTCCCGAATTTTAAATTTTTTTGGCATTAAATATATTATTTTAGAAAATTTAATCAATATTATCAATAAGCTTTTATAAACAAAAATTATTAAAATAAAATCTCAAGCATGATGGTTCGCAAAATAACTGCTAAAGAAACAAGATTAAAGTTTATATATAGTGTAAAAACATTGTTCCGCACTAATAATACGCAGTGCAATCAAAAATTCAAAACAACGAGCACGATCTTGTGAATAAACTTGCTATTTAATTAGTGTTGCACTTGAATGATGTGTACGTATGCATCGAGGCCTTGCAAATCTTAGTTACAAAATTCAACGTGGGATTGTGAAATTTTGTAAAGAGACAAATCAAGTTGCATAAGGACAAAGCAAATTGCTTGCTTTGGGCCTAATACTTGAACAGACTAGCGGGACATTCTCTTGATTTGGGCCAAAAAGGATATAATGTGTGTGCTTGGCCTAAACTAGACCATTCAAACAACCACCAATTAGGAGTCAACAAAACCGTCTACCAAGAATCCAAGATGGCTTCAAGTTGCAAACTTTCACTTAAGCTAGAAGTATTTCCATCTTGTAAACATTATAAAAATCAAAGTCCACTTATGATTATATTTCTATGGTCCATTAATAATGTCAACAAGCCATCACACAACTTTGCTCAAGATTTATGATTTATGAGATTTTGAGGTTGTTTGGTGAAAATACTCAACAACAAAATAATATATATAGAGAAATAGCAAGTTTGAAGAAGAGGTCGAAAAACCTCTTCGGTTTGGAATTTTTTTTTTGTACTTAGATTCAACGTATTTGATCTCTAAGAAGAAATTTTTGCAATGAAATGAATACCATTATTTCCTCCCACAATGTAAGGACTAAGGATCATTCTTTTTCATCGATCCAACCCCAGCTCCACCCTCCCTAAAAAAAACATTATGATATTGACATGTGATGTAGAAATACACAACACAACCCATCTCCTTAATAATTAGGGTGATAACATAACATCATCATAAAGCCATATTTTATAGCACAATGGTCAATGAACATGTGGCCATTTTTGGTAATGCTTATTCTAGATTTCTAAGCATATCCAAAAGCCAAAAGCTACATCCCAAAAGTAGATGTAAAAGAGCTAAAATGCAAATGATCTTTAAAATTCTTATCCGTTTTCTGCCATAATTACGTTGCTAAAACACTGGAAAGAAAATGGTTAGCAATGTATTAATCATTACAAGTCAAGATTTTACTCCTGGCCAGCCATTTCTCTAAACATCATCTGATCCTCCTCAAAGATTGCAGAAACTAGCTAAATTTAGCCCACTTTCAAACATTGCAAGCATATCATTCTCTTTATATACAAACGAATCCCAATTCCTTTGTAATCTCAGTGCAAACATCAATCCCTGATTTGTTCACCACGGGTTTGCCCACACAAGAAGACCTTATTTGTTTGTGACAAAAAAAAAAACATGGCAATGAAGCTTGCATTGTTAGGTCTTGTGTTACTAATTGGCTTGTACGGCGACATAGCTTTGGCGGATGTGTTACTAGATGACGGTGCAGACAGCGCAATTGGTAACGAGGGAAGCGGAGCCACCGCAACCACCCCAAGTGGGGCCACCACTGACGCGGAGGCGGCCCCTGTGGGTGGGCCCGTCCCTGTTGGTGCCTTCTCCAATGATGTCGGTGGGCCAGCCGGCCCCGCAGCTCAAAGCAGCGCTGCTTCCTCCTTTCAAAACCCTACACTCCTAGGTCTTTTTGCCCTTGGAGCCATCTCTCTCTCCTTCTTTTAAGTAATTCTTTTATTTTATCAAGTTTACTTTCTTTGGATGAATTATTGAGTTCAAAGGCGATGAATGCATCTTCATTTATGGCAACGTAGTTTCTTATGATCATCCACATTAACGTTTTAAATGCAAACGTGATTTTTTTTTCTGATTCTCTATGCTTATTTTGTTAATATGATGAATATTTTGTTTATAAAAAATTTGTCTATCATACTTATATCTGATATCAACTTCTTCCCCATTCCCTTCCCTTCCCCTTCCCTTCCCTTCCCTTCTTATGTACAAAAATATATGCAAATAGACAAACCTAAGAAACATATTAATTGCAAAATGAAAACGTAGCTGATTCTTAAGCAGCTAAAAATGATAAGTATTATAAATTGGAGAGATTGATCACCTAAGCAAGATGTTCAGGATAATCGGTCAACTAAGGTCAATGCAACAAGCTCATTAATTTTACCTTATTAAAAAAAGTTTTTAAGAACGAAAGGAATTAATTAAAAAAAGACGGGACATATTCGAAACCCTAATTTCAAGTCTTGATCTCCTTATTCTGCCTCTACCGCCGCACAAACTTTCCAACCCCGACCTCCGTTCCTAACCCCAAATCAATGGCGAAGAAGCGGAAGCTCATTACCAAAGCCACCGAAGAAGCCCAGAAACAGAAGCAGCAGAAGCAAGAGCAAGAGGAGAAGCAACAAAAGGAACAACAGCTTGCCGAACAGATAGCCACACAAGAGCAATTGGAGGATGAGGAAGACGATGAAGAAGACGCTGATTACGAAGTAGTCGGAGAAGAAGACGGTGAGGAGGAGGAGGAGGAGGAGGAGGGGGAGGAAGAAGATGGAGAGGAAGAGGAGGAGGAGGAGGAGGAGGAGGAGGAGGAGGAGGAAGGAGAAGAAGAAGAGGAAGAAGAGGACGACGAAGCCGCTAACGGCGTTGGCGACGATGACGGCGAACCGATCCACACTCTTCTGGAGCCTTTCACCAAGGAGAAGCTTATCAGCATGATCTGCGAGGCCGCCGAGAAGCATCCTCAGGTGGCGGCGCGTGTCAGGAAGATCGCCGACGAGGATCCAGTCCATCGGAAGATCTTTGTCCACGGCCTTGGCTGGGATACCACCACGGAGACTCTCCGGGGCGCCTTCTCGCAGTACGGCGACATTGAAGACTGCAAGGCGGTGACCGATAAGATCTCCGGAAAATCGAAAGGCTACGGTTTCATTCTCTTCAAGTCCAGGAGCGGGGCCTACAAGGCTCTTCAGGAGCCGCAGAAGAAGATCGGCAACCGTGTAACGGCGTGCCAGCTGGCCGTCGTGGGTCCCGTCCCCGCTTCCAACACCGCCGGCGGCTCGGCCTCGGCCTCAGCTCATCCCGCGGCTCCACAGCAGCCGGTTTCGGAGTACACTCAGCGGAAGATCTACGTGAGCAACGTCGGAGAGAATTTGGATCCTCAGAAACTCTACAAGTTCTTCGCTAATTTTGGCGAGATCGAGGAAGGGCCCTTGGGTCTGGACAAGGTCACCGGGAAGCCCAAAGGTTTCTGTTTGTTCGTATACAAGAGCGTGGAGAGCGCGAGGAAGGCGTTAGAGGAGCCTCATAAGACCTTCGAAGGTCACATCTTGAATTGCCAGAAGGCTATTGATGGGCCAAAGCATACAAAGCAACATCACCAAAACCAGCCGCAGAGAAACCCACACTATGGGAGGAATGACAACCAGAGCTACGGCGGTCCCGTTGGAGGTGGTCAGATGATGGGCCAGGCGGTTTCTACGCTCCCTTACAACCAGGGAGCACCTGCACCTGCACTGAACCCTGCTCTTGGGCAAGCTTTAACTGCTCTTTTGGCTACGCAGGGCGGTTTGGGACTCCATAACTTGTTGGGTTCACTTGGAACAGCTGGTGTTGGAGCTGCTCCCGCCGTCTCTCCAGCTGTGCATGGCATTCAAGGCGGTTATGGGAATCAAGCAGTAGGGAGTAGTATCAGCCCGGGAGTGCTGGGAGGTTATGGGACTCAAGCGGGATTGCAGGGTGCATATCAAAATCAGCAGCAGGGGGGCTCGAGAACGCAACATGGTGCGGGTCACATGGGTGGTGGGGCGCCCTACACGGGCCATTGAGAGTCTTGTAGGTATTTACTGAAGCTCCATCGTTGATTAGAATTTTATTTTGTTTATTGACATCCTTTGCATTGCTGATCTTGTTTTTTTTTTTTTTTTTGTGAATCAGTGTTCTTTCTCTATGAGCTTTGACATAGGCTGAGATTGTCTGACATTGCTTTGATGCAAGTAGGTGGTGTTAAAGATTGTAGCTTTTAAATTTTATTGGAGCTATTAGAGTTATCATGGATATAATTAATGATTTATAATTAGGAGCCATTGGAGGTAATTAAGGATCTTACTATTATTCTTTTTGAATGTCCTTCATGAATTTGCTGCTGGTAAATGAGCTGAATAACAAATTTTTTGAGATTTTCCCTTTTTGGATTTTTTTTACATTTTTCTCAATAGCTGCCAAGGATAGGTTCATGTGACTATAAGTAAATGTGGTACTGGTATGTTTTTTTTTTTTCTAAGACATGGTTGTGGGCCTGTGGCGGACTTTTTTGGTGCAGTTACACAATTCTGCATCAGTCATTTGCGAGCATTTGATTTGTTAAAAAGATTACACTATTCATTATTTTGCACTGGAGTCTACTTTCTAATGGATCTTCTATTCGAAAAAAGTTAAGCTTAACATTTTCTGCCTTGTTTATGTTTCTGCAACTTGCTGCTATAAAAAGGTAATATACTGCTGAGCAGCATGTCTTGCAAACTCTTTTATATTCTCGCTTTTGAAGTCAAAGGATATTTCATCTTGCACTTTATAAATCATAAATTACACCTGTCAATTCCCCTTGTCTTGAAAACTATTTTGGCTATTGAGCTTTCTTAAATAATTTTGTTTTGTGATCTATTCATTCATTTTTCAGATTGTAGTAGGTGCATCAATGTTTTTAGTACTGCCTGGTGAATCTTCTGAAGTTTCTGGAGCTATGCAAAAAGAGATCTTTTATGAATTATGATGTTTCATTACTAGTGCAAGTGTAGTATTTTAACAACTAATGGAGTCGCGTTTTTTCTTCTTCTTCCCTAGTCCTTTAAAATTATTGTAATATTTTGAAGGCTTTTGAACCTCCGGTATTATGTCTTTTCTTTCTTTGATATTGGACATGGACCTTTTCAAACAATGGCTCTAGATGTTTAGCCACCAGATGATCTTGTACTCATTCTGATGCTCTAATCTATCGTTTTGTGGGTTCTTTAAAGAAAATGTTTCTATTTGATTGCAATGAGCTTGGCTAAAAACTTGTTTGATGGTTTCCTATTTGATTTGCCAGTGATGGCTGTATTAAATTAAATTGTGTGCTAGTAAATGTAAGTTCTATCTGTATCCTGTTTGTATCGGGTACTCCAGTGATGTGTGATGGATACACCGATAAAAAAAAGGTGCTGAGATAGTCTTTATTTTAACAAACTTTCCTATTCATTTTTAGTCATTAATGTTTTTCAAGAAATTTCAAAGTTCTTTGCTGTGAAAGATAGTTGTTGATATTTGCCAAATCCCTTGTGAAAGAAATATAAGAGATTAGGAAGAATCATTTGATTTTATAGTACTGGTTTTGGGTGGTTGATGGGTTCTGGAAGCATGTGTTATAAAGGCATACTGTGATCCTGTAAAATACATGTAAAATATGTACGCTTGTACATAAGCATCAAAACTGTTATATTTTTTGTATAGGAGGTTTGATCATGGTTGCAGAAGTTGAAAACTGAGATCAAACAATACCCTGTTCTTAATATAGGGCAAGGCAACAGAACTCACATTTGTGGAAAGGATTCATTGGTTCAAGTTGACCATCTTTGCTGTGTTATAGTTTTTCCATCTTTTTCTCTTTTGTTGTGATGATCATTGGTTGAAGTGGATCATCTTTTTCTTTAGTATAAGGAGTTTTATTCATGTTTATTGAGAGTTGGGGGTTCACTAATTGGGCGGTCATGGTCTTTTGACAAAACCTAATCCTATAATAGATGGAGATTTGAGGTAAGCTGTTGAAATTGCACTTAAATGCAATATTTGCTTTGATTTAGTGGGCTCAGTAAGTGGATGAGAGACTTAGATTTGATGAACTCATCAAGGGGATGATGAGAGAGTTGCATTCGAGTATATAATGTATATTATGTTACTAATTTGCTTAGTTGCAAGGTTAGGTGAATAGTCCGTTGTTTTGTTACTTGATGCTCTTTGGTGCTATTCATACATTTGTACATTGTTGTTAGTGTGCTTGAATTTGGTGATTGCAAGGTGATTTATACAGATTTGGTGTTATTCATACATTTGGACATTTTTGTTAGTGTGCTTGAGTTTTGTGATAGCAAGGTAATTTATACAGATTTTGGTTAGTTTAGATCTTTGTGATTTACCTTGTGTATTTTTATAGTTACATTGGTGTTGTTGTAATACTATCCAATTTATGATGGTTCATGGCTGTATTATATCTTCATTGTATATCCGAGGTCAGATTTCGTCCAGCATTTTTCAACCCACTTCACATACTGAAGTTTGCCACCATTAGCATCCTACTTGTAAACCAACAACAATATAGCCGGATCTTACACATGCTAACAATATATAAGCATAAACACTTAAAGAATTGATTTGATAACATCTTAATAAAAACTTGTTCAATCATCATAAACACCTTAGGATGGGGACTCCTGTAGTAGGGCGTGCCACCACTAGCCATCAATAAAAGAACATGCCCTACAGAAGATTTATTATCAAAACACATCAGTGACCTTTCCTATCAGCTGCAAAAGCCATTAGCCAATCGGTATTATCATACTAAATGCCTCTTGTTCCTCACTTTCAGCCTCAAAACATTCTCAAGAATAAAACAATTGATTAGTGTCAGTAGTTTGAGAAATACGACATTCTATATTAAGTATATTACCTTCTTATAAGTCTTTTGATACCAATTGACAATTCTTATCAATTGACAATTCTAATACCACATTGTTTCTCTGAGAATGAGATATCCATGATACGAGGCAACATCTACACTTCTCTGCCAAATTCTTGTCAGTTGGGAAGAGAAAGATAAGCTTTTTCTTTTTAAAATTCAAAGGTCCATGTTCTTTCGCATTTCGTACTTATATGGACATTCACAGGTGATCCGTTTCCTTAAATGATTGTGCCTTATTTTGTGGGTAATTTTGTGAAATTTATCCAAACAAGAAGCTTTTTGACTATGTGCCAAATCACACAGAAAAAGAAACAAAGTATCAAAACCATTCAAGTTTACAAACAACAATGATATTATAAAATAAAATATCACAAAAACACGGATAATTGCAACTGTGTAATTGAAAACACAGCAGGGGAAGAATCTAAACCATGACAACCTATACAACTTCTGCATGTCCTGAATCACAATTTTTTCAACTAATGTGCCATAAGAGGACTACCATTTTATCACTTTCTATGTCTATATCAAATTATTAATCCTATTACTTATTTAGTTACATGAAAAAAAAAGGTCACAAGCTAACAGCTAAGGTTAGCAGCACTTCTATAGGCCATAATTATGCTGAAATGATTAAAAACAAAATCCTTGCGACTCTGATCATAATCCCGCCAGTTTAAGTTCAAGTCTCCGACTCCAAGAGGGCCGTCATCATTTGTGGGTCAAGTCTGAACTCCACCACCACTCCCATACAAATCTTGATCCCATGGGTCAAGAAAACCTGTACATTTCTGGTCTGACGTCAGCGTCAATATTGGGACGGGTGTTGAGGATGATCCGTCAAGCTTTTGCCTCTTGTGAGGATGTACAGAAGAGGTATCCAGTATTGTTGGAGGAGAATCTGAATCGGTATTCTTTTCAGCTGTCTCCTCAGCTAATTGCAAGGTTTCAGAAGCCTTTAGTGTGTTTCCAAGTTTCTGCTGCTCCTCTACGATTTTCTCTAGATACCTACTTTGAGCTTCAATCCTCATTTGCAATTGCCTTTGTACCTATGAATCATGAAATCCAAAATCACCACCTACTAAGGTTAAGACTTTGAGAGAACTAATAAAAACCAAGAACAAACCTCAAGCTGTTCAGTAAGACGTTTCTGAACCTCCATCTGAATCCTGAGTGTCTCGTTTACTTGCATTCCCCTGACACAAGGATGGAAAGAAGTTGTAGCCAATTAGAGTTGAGTTTCTGTCAGATAGAACTAGAAACTACTTAATGATAGTCATTACACAGATTCAAAACAGAAGTAGGGACTCACTGAGGAGAATCCATGTGAGAGTTACCATCAGCAGAATCTTTCTTCTCATCTTTAGAACCTAAGTGACGTGTTGGCTAGTAAAATCAGAATTGCTAACTATTGAAGTAGGTTTGGTATCCAAAACATGATAGGGCTTACCTTTACCATCTGCTGTCTCCTCTGGCAGATATTTGGCTAGGCGATATTTCTGCATACACAAATATAGCAGAACATAGTCATCATGTGCAAATATGATGCAATAAGACTGTGTCAAAGGCAAATTTTCACTTGCTTAATATGTCTAGTAGCAGACTGGTTTAGCAAGAAGCTGAAAGACGACAACTAGAGTTTTACATTAACTTTTGCAGCTAGATGTTAAAAGCTTAAAATCAGGCATCCTTCCTAAACCAACCTGTAAATGGCTTTTAACATGATAGATGGTTAAACCAGTTACACCCATCAATTTTAGGACCCCTTTCGGTGTTGCCCCTGCAAAGTAAATATTTCCACCAGGCATTAGCATTGTAACAAGTATCATATAAATATCTATGTCCATGGAATATTAATTTGCACTAAAATAATTTCTTATATACTTGACCACAAAACTAAGTTGCTACTGCTAGCTTTAAATGTTGAACATAATAGTTTGTAGCAAAGTAGCTGCCTTGGGAAAGTACACCGCGCATGGATAAGTTGGGAGACCATCTGCCATAGTTGGAGCTTGAAAAGCATGAGATGATTTAAAGAAATATTGCCACAAAAAATCATAATATCATCACCATTCATGCATATCAATTACTCTAGTAAACAACATCTTTTCAGCAAAATGCAGACCTTCTGTTGGGACTTACAGGTGAACATTATCAAAAATGAAGAATTTAAACCTTGGATATTGCTGTCAGGTGTGATGAAATTCACTTTGTTGAAAGTGTGCTTCAACCCTTATAGAACTGCCTTAGGGTTGCTGCATAAAATTACTTCCAAGATGCAAGAAAACACTCTTGTGTTGAATGCAGTGAAAAACCCAAGATATAAAATGGTAATGATAGATCAAGATATCTTGAGATTCAAATCAACATCTGCAGATTTTGGTTTTATGAGAAGTACCTTTTTATGAGAAGTACCTTTTGATGGGATTCCACAACCATGTTCACACTTTATATACCACACGTCTAAGTAACAAAGTGTAAGCTAACAATTAGTAGTAGTAGTTATCCGAAAAAACAAAGTTAACCAATTTACTACTGCCGCAGTGGCTATATATACATGCCAATAATATGCACTCCATTTAAATAGAAAAAAATGTGAACGTATTTGGTAAAACAAAGGGTGAAATAAATCCCAATTACTCTAGTGACAGGAGAATAATAAATTCAACATTGCTCACTCAAAGACGAAAAAAATACTCACTGTCTGGCCCACCGAGTTGTGTAATGGCATCAACGAAACGCTCATGAAGCTCTGTAGTCCATCTTAAACGTTGCTTCCCACTTCCGCCTGGAGGAGTTGGGTTATTCACAGGAACACCAGCCTCAGAATTAGGGGCTTGATCACTGCCCGGCTCAAAGCTTGTGGTTGATATCTTAGCTTGGTACATGTCATCCATACTACAAATCTCCTAACAAACAAAGAAAACAATATCAATTTTTTTGATATTTTGCTCGCAGCTAGAATACACACTCAATCAGAGATTTCATGCTTAATGTGTTCTGATTTTCAATTTTAAGTTTTTGAATCAAAGGTTTTATCCCAGCAATTTCCTATTTAAAAACCTTTTGTCACATTTCCGTACACAGTACACTTACGTCACCACCGCATAAAAATCAGTCACAGAAAAGAGAGGAAACAGGGAAAAGACAAAGGTTAGAAAGCTCTGTAGCGTCATTTATAAATTATATGACTTATAGACTCTAGTTGGTTATAAACACCATTACATCCTCAAACAGCTAGAAACATGGAGATGCAATAGGCTTGATACAAGCTAGTGACGTATGCCCTTTTGTCGCATATAACTCCGGCAATAATTGCCCTTTTTTTAAATAAAAAAAACACCAAATGGCAATAATATACTCTTCTTACACCACCTGAAGTGAAATGCATTAAAAACATTAAAGACTTAACTACATCACAATTTGCATATCAAGAAAGATTCTAGCTGCCGATTTCTACAATAGAATGAATAGATGACAACAGAGATGAATATTTCCATAAAACATGAAGGCCGAGAAACACAAAGATCTACTTCCAGTCAAATTAAAACAGAAACTTCCCACACTGGCCAGCTAAGAAGCAACTCCTAAGATATTCACAAACATATTTAGAGAAAGGAAACAGACCCTAGTAGCCCACGATCCATCTATTAGTTTAACTTATTAAGCTGTGTTACACAGAAACTCCGTAGGGGTATGGTTTCCTTTTTTTTTTTTGGTCGGAAGGGGTATGGTTTCCTTTTCCTGGGGAAACTTAAGATGATAATTGAAACACCAACAAACTCATTATTATAAGATGAGAATTGAAACACCAACAAAGGGTTCTACCATCAAGTAACCATCCCCATAAAGATCACTCCTTTTTTCATACTCATACTATCACTCTGAATGCTGTAGGGTGTCCAATCTTACAACAGCTTTAAATCAGACAGGAAAAGAATAGCCATCAAAACAAGCAATGCCTTCAAATTGGAATACAAAGGGAAATGCAAAGCCCACATCCCGTTGAAGAAGGATGAAGAAGGCCAAAAAATTGGAAGAGGTGTCACACCCAACGCAAACCCAATTTGAAATTCGCATAAGTTTGAATCACCCAAAAGATGAAAGCCAGCAAGAAGCAGCCACGAAAACCTCAGAACTCAGAAGCGAGCAAGCAAACCCACCTTAGGAAAAAAATGGACCAAATGATAATCAAACTCCAATCTAGTCACTGCCACCGGTGATATAGCTCCCTGATTTATAGCAAACTAAACACAAGCACAAAAAATCAGCTCCTTAATCGGACCATCCAAGACCACCGAGCATGAATTGATGCAATTTAATTCCACCAGTGAAATCCAAACCCCAACTAGCAACTCCCATCAATTAAGGGCTTGAGATATAAAGAAGGCAATAATGTTACCGCAAACAAAGTGGGACAAACAAACGGGAGAAAGAGCTACCAGAAGCAAAAAAGCAGGCACAAATTTGCTCGAGGCATGTAATGGTGAAGAGAGATTACCCAGAAATGAAGCGGAGGAGGACACCAGCATTAAACCAGATCGCCCCTGATGTTTCCTTCTTCCTCTCTCGATTCTCCGGGTTGGAAGCGCTGAGTTTTCGGCTCTTTTTTTTATGGTTTTTTGGGTATCCGCCTGTGTCTCACAAGTCTTAACACAGTTCTAACCTCTTTGTGTGTGTCTCGAAACAAAAAAGAAAAGAAAAAATCAATGAAAAGGGCCCATCTTCTTAACTTTTTCCACAACGTCAAGAAGCGAGACCAATTCGGTTATTTCTTGTATTGTTTTGCTTTGGCGAAAATTGTAGAAAAACCATCTGAAATTTATTAACTTTTGTTTTTATTGTTAATATTGTCATTATAAAAACTATCTATACGTTCTACTTGTAAAATTGTATTTTTGTTAATTAATGTACTCTTGTTAATGGTTTAGACCTGTTGGAGTTTTGGTTGCTTTGGAAATGGAGAAATGAACGGGTTTTCAAGAACAATTGTCCGAATAAAAACTATTTCCTTTTAAATCAGGTGCACAAATCGACCTTGAAAAGGAAACTCGTTTTGCAGTGATTCTATGGTCGGTTTATGCCACCCCCTTGTCGGCCTAGTAACCGCTTGCCAAAGCTTCCTTTGTAGAGATTGGGTTATCCAATTTCAACACGTTTATCGAGAAGCTAACCGTATTGTGGATCTTTTGGCTTCTATTGCGTCGATTTACTGCTGGGTTTCATGTTATATTTGAACCTTGTATTAGTGTTCTCCCCTTTTATTGGATGATGTACGGGGTGTTGCACTCCTCCGAATGACTTCTTATAATGTCTCTTCTTAATTTTTGTTTTGAGAGATGAGTCTCTCTTTCCCAACCAAAAAAAATCTTCTCCCAACATCAAAGGTATGTAGAAGATAGGATCATGAGAGGCTAGGACTTCGGCATCTAGTCAAGCAGCAAGGACTTAGAATAGTATTATAAAATTTTTGTTTAAATTCTTATGGGCAATGCCCTTGACCAAAAAATCAACACTCAAAATTAGACTTTCAATAAAGAGGAAAATTGGCATGACATATTTTTTGAAAAATTCGTTTACGGGAGACGAACACATCATGTGCAAGGGTTTTTTTCTTGGATGGACGTGCATACTTTACGTGCATCAAAACTAACGTGCATCAATTTTGAACATTTTTTCCCTAAATGTGCATCAAAATTCCGATGTGTTTTTAATGCACATTTCGGTACAAGCTTGTGCACATTAAGACATGAATCGATGCACATTTTAAGGCAAAACATATGCACATCTAGTGCCACACAAAAATTCGATGTGTTTTTATGTACATTTCACTACAACCTTGTGCATATTTTAGGCATAAATTGATGCACATTCATGACAATGTTTAGGAAAAATTACTTCAAATAATGCCAACTTTTACTCATTTATTCAAAATAAAACCAACTTTCACTTTTACTAGTTTTGGTACCAACTCTAACTATATTATCAATATTGATACGAGATTGTTTCCAGTGAAAAAACACGATAAAATTGATGATGTGACAATTGAATAAGGTGACTAGATTAATGAAATAGGGTAAATATTAATTTATTGCTGACTAGGATTTAAATTAAAAAAATTCCAATTCTAATGTGAATAAATTCCAAACCCGGCTCCAAATCTGTTGATGAGCCGACATCGGTGAACATGAAGAGCAATAACGAGGGGAATTTCTGAAGGGGGAACATCAAGAGCCGATATAGATGGAAGAGAGACGTTTGAGAACGTCATTCAGCTTTTCCAATTCATGGAGGATGGGCGATTTTTGAATCATCCTCTACTAAGTGTTATCATGTTATCCATGCAATGTCGCCTTATTCGACTGCCACATCAATGACTTTATCGGATTTTTCCGTCAGAAACAATCTTATATCAATATCGATAAATATAATAAATATTGGTACCAAAACTAGTAAAAGTGAAAGATGATATTATTTTCAATAAATGAGTAAAAATTGAGATTATTTTAAGTAACTTTTCCCAAAAATTATGCACATCTAGCCTAAATGTGCCTCAAAAACTATGCACATCTATCTAGTGCAACGCAAAAATCTTTTTTCAAATTATAAATTACCTCTTGTTATGAAGTCCAAAATTTAGTCCACATTATCACACTACAAGTTATCTATTTACACACACATGTATTACACATATTATGTATGAACAAGTGTATAATGGAGGAAAATTGTGCAAGGTGAATTATTCACCTTCTTCACCTCCTTATTTCCATGCATAAATCATGGAGATTTACCAAAGTTTTACCCCACTCTTGGCCTATAAATATGGCCATCATCCATTGTAAAATTTGCACCAAAGTAGAGTAAGAAATACACTCTCTAAAGTTCTTACTCTCCCTCCCTCTCTTCTAATGATCTAAAAGTTATCATAAAGTTTGTTTAAGTGTTCTTTCCAAAAGATAAAGTGGTCTTGCTTTTATAATCATTTCATAACACGTTATCAGCACGAGTCTCTAATTACCAATTGAGCTTCACTAATCACCAAGGTACAAATTCTATCTCTTTCTAATCTTAATCATACAACAAGTTTATTTCCTAAAACTGTTTTTTAGGAGTATGCTCTGTAGTTGCCCGATTTGGGATCTTCTACATCAGAAACTCGTTTTTCTTCCTAGATTTGAAACGATTTCTTACCAAAAATAAATCATGCTTTTGGATATGTAAAAGATACAAACAAAACATTACATTTGCTTACCTTTAAACCGATTTCTCCTTCGAAAATCTTCAACTTCACCACTTGGATTGGAAGTAAGTTTTAACCAAAATAATTATGAGCATGATGTTGGTAATCACAATAAGAACAAGGCAAATGAAAAGCTCAATCAAAAATCTCCTATTACCGGCTCTAAGACGACGCATAATCTCGTCGTCGGCCATGGAGAATGTCGAAAGAAAAATTTGGTAAAGGTGGTCGCATATGGAGGTGGAGGAAGGAGATAAGGTCGGAAGTGAAAAAGTGAAAAGGGGGATGAAGGGAATCAGACTTTAAGGACTTCGGACTTTGGACTTAAAGGACCTCGGACTTTGGACTTAAAGGACCTCGAACTCTAAGGACTTTAAAACTTTAAAATTCCCGTTATATAATTTTCTTTCATTTCATATGATCTCTTACTTTTGTCTTACGTTATTGTCTATGCCTATATCTATATTGATTACTTCTCTGACTCACGCAATCTTTCTTTATGCATTCCGAATATATCATCTACATGCATATATTTATTATTTGATATGACATGTCCTTCAATCGTCTTAGACACGACTCATGTATTATATTATTGATTATGTTAACCTTTAATTTGCATATCTTTATATGTAGCAACTAATGGCAAACATTGCTAAGAGGGAGTTTGACATCCTTGACCTATCGGGCCAGAAATACCTCGAATGGAGGGTAGATGCCATGGCTCACCTCAAGGCAAATGGCCTTGAGGAAACAATTGTGGCAAACAATAATGCCACCCCACAGGAAAAGGCGAAAGCCATTGTGTTCCTCCGCCACCACATTCATGAGAGTCTCAAAACTGAGTACTTATTTGTGGAGGATCCTATAGAATTGTGGGAGAGCCTGAATGAGCGCTATGCTCATCAAAATGAAGTTTTGCTCCCACAAGTAACACATGAGTGGAACACTATAAGGTTCCAGGACTTTAAGTCCATCACTGAGTACAACAGTGCTATCCACAGGATCACTTCTCAATTGAGACTATGTGGTAAAACGATCACTCAGGAAGAGATGTTGGAGAAAACTTTCTCCACTATGCATGCTTCAAACATATTATTGCAACAACAATATAGATTAAGAAATTTCAAAAGATATTCTGACTTGTTGAAAGTATTGTTGGTTGCTGAAAAGAATAATGAGCTCCTAATGAAAAACCACAACCTAAGGCCTACTGGCTCAACAGCTGCCCCAGAAGCAAATGCTATGAACAAAGCGTTCCATGATAGGAACGACAATGAACGTGGGCAGCAATCACGCCGTAACAATGGGCGTGGACGAGGTCGTGGTAACTATGGGAGTCGTGGTGGTCGTGGTGGCCATGGACGTGGCCGAGTCTACAACAAAAGCCACGATAATCACCGTGAGAACCAAGGCTACAAAGGGGGTGTGAAGCAACAGGTCCAGACGGGTCCATCAGGATCCTCCCAGAAATCCAAATCAACATGCTACAGATGTGGCGTGACTGGTCACTGGTCAAAGGTATGCCGCACAGCTCCACACCTAGTGAAGCTATACCAAGCTGAAAAGAATAAAGAAAGGGCTACCGAGACCAACTACATCGATAATAACGATGTGGATGGGTCACCAGTGACTAGTTTGGATGTTAATGACTTTCTCAACCTTAAGAATGATGATGGCTATGCCTTAGGGGCTTAAATGAAAAGCACGAGCCCCTAAATATCTCTACTATCTCCCATGCTATTTTATAATACTTGCAATGTCTTTTATATCCCATGCTTTAACCTTTATCTCGTAAGGATTTGTGTAATAGGCTTTGTATAATAGAACTTGTATAATATGTTTATCCTTGTATAATATATGAAACTTTTATTAATGCCTTAATTCTCCTTTTTCTTTATATTGATAGAAAACATGGACTTACCTAAAGTGAAACCCGATGGGAAGGAGCAATGTCTTTTGGACAGTGCGACAACACACACCATCTTGAGGAGTAAAGAACACTTTACTCAATTAAGAGCCTTTGAAGGCAATGTCACTACAATATCCGGTGTGTCAAAACTCATCGAAGGCTCTGGAAGAGCTGTCATTCTACTCCCAAAGGGAACAAAGCTAGTAATAAATGACGCACTATATTCGAGTAAATCTCGAAGAAATTTGCTAAGCTTTAAAGATGTGCGTCTAAATGGGTTTCATATGGAAACCATGAATGAAAATGGGAAAGAATACTTGTGCATCATAAAACACAAATCTGGCCACAAACAGATTCTCGAAAGGATGCCAACGCAAACCTCCGGATTATATCATACATACATTTATCCGTTTGAGGTCAATGCAATGTTTAACAAAAGGTCATATGACCAAACTACATTCACATTATGGCATGATCGATTGGGTCATCCAGGGGCAGTAATGATGCACAAAATCATAAAGAGCTCACTTGGACATACATTAAAGAACATTAAGGTTCTTCCGTCCAGTGATTTTAATTGCACTGCTTGCTCACTTGGAAAGCTAATTATCAGGCCTTCTAAAAACAAGATTGCAAGTGAAAATCCTGCATTCTTAGAAAGAATCCAAGGAGATATATGTGGGCCAATTGCTCCACCATGTGGACCATTCCGATACTTTATGGTGCTAATTGATGCATCTACACGTTGGTCACATGTGAGCCTACTATCAACAAGAAATGTTGCATTTGCTAAACTCCTTGCCCAAATAATCCGATTGAGGGCCCAATTTCCGGATTATACAATAAAGAAAATCCGGCTCGATAATGCAGGAGAATTTACATCTCAAACATTCAATGACTATTGTATGTCAATTGGGCTTGATATAGAGCATCCAGTGGCTCATGTTCACACACAAAATGGTCTTGCTGAATCATTGATAAAGCGATTGCAATTAATTGCCAGACCATTATTGATGAAATCAAAATTACCACCATCGGCATGGGGACATGCAATATTACATGCAGCAACCTTAATTCGATTAAGGCCAAGTGCAAACCATGAACATTCCCCTATGCAACTTGTGTCCGGTAAGGAGCCAAATATTTCACATCTAAAAATATTTGGATGTGCGGTTTATGTCCCTATTGCTCCACCTCAGCGCACAAAGATGGGACCCCAAAGGAGATTGGGAATTTATGTTGGTTTTGAGTCTCCCTCGATAATCAAATATCTTGAACCAACAACTGGTGATTTATTTACAGCTAGATTTGCTGATTGCCATTTTGATGAAAATACATTCCCAGCCTTAGGGGGAGAAAAGAAAAATGGGGACCCACATGTGAAAGAAATCACATGGAATGCAACTGCATTATCCCATCTTGATCCAAGAACAAAAATGTGTGAACAAGAAGTACAACGGATCATTCATTTGCAAAATGTAGCAAATCAGTTACCAGATGCATTTACTGATACACAGAAGGTAACTAAATCACATATACCTGCAGCAAATGCTCCAGCAAGAATTGAAATACCCAATGGATTGCCAGATGCATCCATCGCAAGCGAGTCTACAACACGCCGAAAGCGTGGTAGACCATTAGGCTCAAAAGATTTGAAACCGAGAAAGGCAAGAAGCCAAAAGGGTATAGCAGGAGAAGCCACAATGGATCATGAGAATGATGGTAAAGGCAAAGATATTGAAAATGAGAATACCTCAACAGAGGATGATATTCTAGACAAGAATAATGATATCGACAATTTTGAGATTTCCATAAACTATGTGTCCACATGCACACAATGGAACCGAAAAGATGTAATTGTCGATGATATATTTGCCTACTCAGTGGCTAGTAATATTGTAATTGAAGATGATGATTTTGAGCCAAAATCGGTCGATGAATGTCGACGAAGAAATGATTGGCCAAAATGGAAAGAGGCTATTCAGGCAGAACTAAAATCGCTTGAAAAGCGAGAGGTCTTTGGACCAGTAGTTCGTACACCCAATGGTGTGAAACCAGTCGGCTATAAATGGGTCTTTGTACGTAAAAGAAATGAGAAAAACGAAATTGTAAGATATAAAGCAAGGCTTGTAGCACAAGGTTTTTCTCAGATCCATGGAATTGATTATGAAGAAACATACTCTCCAGTAGTTGATGCAACTACGTTGAGATTCCTAATTGGACTGACTGTCTTTGAAAGGTTACAAATGCGCCTCATGGATGTCGTTACAGCATATTTATATGGATCACTTGATACAAACATCTACATGAGAGTCCCTGAAGGACTCAAGCTGCCTGAGGCCAATAATTGTGGACCTCGAGAAATGTTTTCCATAAAATTGAGGAGGTCATTGTATGGGCTAAAACAATCTGGACGAATGTGGTACAATCGCCTCAGTGAATACCTCATGAAAGAGGGATACAAGAACGACACCGTTTGTCCATGTGTTTTCATCAAGCAATCCGAAAAGGGATTCGCTATTATCGCAGTTTATGTTGACGATTTAAACATCGTCGGAACTCCAAATGAGCTTCAAGATACTGCGAAATATTTGATGAAAGAATTCGAGATGAAAGATCTCGGACAAACAAAGCTTTGTCTTGGCTTACAAATTGAGCACTTAAGGGATGGAATCTTTATCCATCAGTCTAATTACACCGAGAAAGTTCTTAAGAGATTTTACATGGACAAAGCACACCCTTTGAGCTCTCCAATGGAAGTTCGATCCCTCAATGTAGAAAAGGATCAATTTCGTCCCCGAGAAGAGGACGAAGAGGTTCTTGGTCCTGAGGTACCATATTTAAGTGCAATTGGTGCTTTAATGTACTTAACTAACAATACAAGACCAGATATTGCTTTTGCAGTAAATTTGTTGTCCAGGTATAGCACTGCACCCACAAGGAGGCATTGGAACGGGATCAAACATGTATTCCGCTATCTCCGAGGCACACATGATCTTGGGTTGTATTATCGTAACCAAAGGGATGCGACCTTAATTGGATATGCAGATGCAGGGTACTTGTCTGACCCACACAAAGCCAAATCTCAAAATGGCTATGTGTTCACATACGGAGGCACTGCCATCTCTTGGAGATCAACGAAGCAGACTGTGACTGCCACATCATCAAATCAAGCAGAATTGATTGCACTATATGAGGCAGGAAGAGAATGTGTGTCCCTTCGAGCAATGATTCAATTCATCCAGAAAGAAAGTGGAATGAAACCAATGACTGATGATCCAACAATATTATATGAGGATAACTCAGCATGCGTTGCTCAGATGAAGAAGGGCTACATCAAAGGAGACCGAACAAAGCACATATCTCCAAAATTCTTCTCCACTCGTGAATTGGAAGAAGCTGGTGAAGTGGACATCCAACAAATTCGGTCAAATGACAACTTGGCTGACTTGTTCACAAAGTCATTAATTCCCAAGAAATTTGGAGAACTGGTATCCAGAATTGGAATGTGCAGACTTCGAGACATATGTTGAAGTCAGGGGGAGTATCATACGCGCTGCACTCTTTTTCCCTTCGATCAAGTTTTTATCCCAATGGGTTTTGCTTGACAAGGTTTTTAATGAGGCAGCATCAAGGCGTACAATGGGATCAATGGTTGCACTCTTTTTCCCTTCGTTCAGGTTTTTATCCCACTGGGTTTTTCCTGACAAGGTTTTTAATGAGGCAACGTCTACCCATATCCTACTCCATGAAAAGAAGGTGAATATTCAAGGGGGAGTGTTATGAAGTCCAAAATTTAGTCCACATTATCACACTACAAGTTATCTATTTACACACACATGTATTACACATATTATGTATGAACAAGTGTATAATGGAGGAAAATTGTGCAAGGTGAATTATTCACCTTCTTCACCTCCTTATTTCCATGCATAAATCATGGAGATTTACCAAAGTTTTACCCCACTCTTGGCCTATAAATATGGCCATCATCCATTGTAAAATTTGCACCAAAGTAGAGTAAGAAATACACTCTCTAAAGTTCTTACTCTCCCTCCCTCTCTTCTAATGATCTAAAAGTTATCATAAAGTTTATTTAAGTGTTCTTTCCAAAAGATAAAGTGGTCTTGCTTTTATAATCATTTCATAACACCTCTTATATTTTTCAAGGGCATCAAAATGTTTTAGGACACAAGGTTATTTTTTAATTGTTAAAAATACAAATTAATTCATTAAAGGATTATGGATTTATGGGGAATTTTTTTTTGAAAAATTAGATTTCAAAATCATACCATGCATTTTTTACATTTTTTAAAAAATATTCTATTGTACAGTTGATTTGTTTTAAAAAAACAATTTATCCTTTTTTGTACAAGAATATGAGGTGAAACTGTGAAAGGGGGTTGATTGGGCCTAGTTGTTTCGGGTCCTTACTCTAGGCCAAAATGGGCCTTCAACTGGACAGCATATTCATCAACCAAAATCGGCGACGTATCCGACGTGGCAACCGTTGCTAGAGCGGTCAACGCAACAAATCGGAAAAATATAAGAGAGAAATTGAACATATAGTGGGAGAGAGAGAGAAATTGCACCGGAGAAGAAGGGTCGACAAGCATTAATGGCGGAGCAACTCACCGACGATCAAATTTCCGAGTTCAAGGAAGCTTTCAGCTTGTTCGACAAGGATGGAGACGGTCTCAGATCTCTCCCTATTTCCTTGTCAATTCGTGCTTGTGTTTTATCATCGGACTGTTGTATTTATTCTTTTGCTAGATTTGTTTGATTGAGTGCTCCTTTTGACGTTTATGTGTTACGATTGTTCATTATTGCTGCGAATGTTTCCTAATTTTCAATTTCAGTTGATAGTGGAAAAGATGGGGGTTCTATGCCTCCTCATGGTTCTTTTTTGATATTTGCATAATTGTTTAGAAATTGAGACGGTGATTCCGTGATTTATGTCTTCCTGTGTTGTGGATTGAAAATTGAAACTTATCATTGGTTCGAAATCGCTAAAACTGACGAACTGTTTTAGTATAACTGCTTAATTTGCTCTCAGTTCCAATGTTTGAACCGAAATATCCGTTTCAATTTCTGGTCCACGCTTAGATGAACTGTCTTTTAAGCGGGATTTTAGGGGTCTAGAGATAGTTGATCTAGCATAATGTTTTGGAAGGATGCATTTTCTTTTCTTTGTTTAAAAATCACGTATTATACTCACTTTACTGGACTAGCTGCAAATAAAGTAGCTTTATCTCCTCCATAATGTTGAAGTTCATGTAGTTGAGAACTGTGATTATCATGGTGTTTCGGACTAGTGGTGTTAGCAAGCTTTTCTTTTGACCATCCGTGTCTTGTGATATTAACTTCCAATAATATTTCGATTATCAAGCACAGAAGGCAAAATGCTTTTTTGCACTCTTGATCTCTCAAAGAACCTCACGCCACCTAATGAACGGAAATTTTGCATGTTTCACTTTCAAGATTGATATTTCTGCCGGTGAAATCCAAAGTATGGTTATTGCATATATGTTTCTTTGTGATTGAATAGCCTGCTTTTGAGAGTTGCGTATTTGTTCTGCAAGTTTTGTGAACATTTCCTTGGAAAATTGACATTTTCTTTGAGGAATGCGTTGAGTTTTGACATTGTTTTGATGTGAATGAATAAACTGATTAGCTTCTCTAAAACCACCTTTCTAGTATACTATCTGTATTGAAATGTGTCTTTTCTGTTCTGTTGCTCTATTTTATTGTTTCATGGGAGTTGACCAATTTGGCATGAATAAAAAGAAAACTATTTTAAAAATACGACTTTCAGGATGTATTACTACAAAGGAGCTTGGAACAGTGTTGAGATCACTGGGGCAGAACCCGACTGAGGTTGAGCTCCAGGACATGATAGGTGAAGTAGATGCCGATGGCAATGGAACCGTTGACTTCCCAGAGTTTCTCAACCTAATGGCAAGAAAGATGAAGGACACCGACTCTGAGGAGGAGCTCAAGGAAGCATTCAGGGTCTTTGACAAGGATCAGAATGGCTTCATCTCAGCTGCTGAGCTCCTCCTCGTGATGACCAACCTGGGTCAGAAACTCACAGTTGAGGAAGTTGACGAGATGGTTCGGGAGGCTGATGTGGATGGTGATGGCCAGATCAACTATGAGGAGTTTGTAAAGGTGATGATGGCCAAGTAATGCACTACTATACTCAGAAGAAAGTTCGAGGTTTGGAGGAGACAAAATTGTAGTAGGTTTTGTAATCAAATACTTTTTATGTATAAGATATTTTGTTGCTCCTTGTAGTTCATCTGTTTTGTGACTCTTGTTATGATTAAGCTGTGGAATGACATTTTAGATTTCAAGGTGTTTGGTTGTTGGTCATTTGATTTCAAATGTTGTAGTTGATGAAAAGATCCACACTATGGAGACTAGTAGCTAGAACTTAGAAGAACTATTTCACGTGCAACACACACTGACCTTACGTTTAAAATCTCATTAAAAAAGTACCCATTTTTTTTCTTCCAAGGAGGTAGCTAGCTTGAAAAGACGTCTAATCTCATACAAGGGGGTAGGTGTGGTGGTTATGTTATGTATCATCACTCGATCAGTAAACACTTACCATTGCAAATGCTAAGCTTGTGATCCAGAGAGAATAGAGAAAGAGAGGCGAGAACAATAAAAAGCAAATGGAAGTAGCAGGTGCTGGTTCTGCAGGTCAGGGGAAGAAGATGAAGATCCTGTGCCTCCATGGGTTCAGAACCAGTGGCGCCTTTCTCAAGAAGCAAATTGGGAGATGGGATCCTTCTATTCTTTCCCATTTTGACATGGTACCCATATTTTCATCTTTCTTTTGTGTTGAGTTTCTCAATTTGATTTGTCAAACTTCTGATGTATGATATATCTAATCCAAGCTGCAATTGTATACTACTTTTTTTTCCCTTTTTTCTGAATGCATGTTACAGAGCTTAAGTTGCTTACATATAAAGTTCAGTTTATAGATAGAGTACGCAATTGGATTATATATGTGGGGAAGAAAGAAATTAATGTAAATTAATTTGTAACAGGATTTCCCAGATGGCAAGTTCCCAGCAGGGGGCAAATCAGATATAGAAGGGTTCTTCCCACCCCCTTACTTCGAATGGTTCCAATTCAACCCGGTAAGTTATTATTCCTCGCATCCACACTTCACACACATCTAAATTAGTTAAAACAAGAAAATTAACTAGCTGAAATCATGCTCCAAAAGAATTACATGTCTTACATTTTTGTCAGTTATCCCTAATATATGCATAATTTGTGTATTAGGACTTCACTGAATACACAAACCTGGACGAATGCATCTCCTACTTGTGCGAATACATCACGAGCAAAGGACCCTTTGATGGGCTACTAGGATTCTCCCAGGTAAAAATGAATGATCCAAAAAAATTTAAAAATTTCATTAAAATTTGAAGATGATTAATTAATTTCTATCTTAATAATTCAGGGTGCAACACTCTCAGGCCTATTGTTGGGCTACCAAGCACAGGGGAAGCTGTTGAAAGACCACCCACCCTTCAAACTGTTTGTGTCAATATCAGGAACAAAGTTCAGAGATCCGAGCATATGCGAGATCGCTTGCAAGGATCCAATTAAGGTTAAATCAGTCCATTTAATTGGGGCCAAGGATCACCTGAGGGAGCCCTCTGAGGAGTTTGCCACTGCGTTTGTCGACCCTCTTATAATTAGGCACCCACAAGGCCATCTTGTCCCAAGGCTAGGTGCTACATACATTGCTTCCTTGCTATATTTCTCATATTAATTACTCTTGTTTGATCTCCTCGAATCAAGATTTGATTTTGGTTTTGTTTTGTTGTTTCAGATGAGTTGGCGACTGAGCAGATTTGCAACTGGATCAAAGAGATGGTGTTGGTGGAAGAAGAGTGCAGTAAGGCTTTGTTGGACTTGGACACCGAAGTTGTCCAAGAAGCGAACGGTGAAGGGAAACCAGAGAACGAGTTGGAGAAAATTGATGAAGTGGAGGCTGCAAAAGCTTGATGCATTATTGTTATATGTTGTTAGTTTCTTCCTAATTAATCCTGGATTGCCTGCAGCTATATGTTTAATCCATGCCAAGAGAATAATTAATGTGTTTACATCCACTAAATACATCAATCAAAATAGATAAGCTTGAATAAACATACTAAATATTTGAACAATTATACCTAGCTTGAATAAGTGGGGCTTACGTATGGCTTCAAATATTTGTAACATTATACGCATTATTTTAGATGAGTATAGAATACTTCATAGAATTTTCACTATTTCATTTGATAATGCATTTAACAACACCACTTCTAAATTGATTCAAGTTTGTCAACCGGTTTTTGAAAACAAATATTTTCATGTAAGATGTTCTTATCATATTTTAAACTTATGTGTTGAAGATGGTTTGAATGTTTTAATTCCATATCTTGAACCTATTAAGTATGTTGTTAACTATATTTGGTTAATTACCCCAATTAAGATGGTTAGATCTCTTGTTGATGATTTGTATAAGGCTTATAACACAGGTGGTGAGGCGCCTTCTACGCCTCAATTACCCCAATGTCCTCATCATCTCGTCGTTCTTTTCTATCGGTAAGGTCTCGTTTATTGCAAAATCTTACTGATGAAACCCGAAATAAACCGAAGCTAAAGACAAGAAACGAGATTATATATTCGACGAGACAAACTCTTGCTTTTATTAATGATTTTCAAACGAGGTTACAACAACCAGATTCTTCCCAAGATCTTCTTTACAAGACTCGAGGTCTCTGCCTAACGAGGTTCGAGACCTCTTTGTTACAACAAGATTTACTGCTTACAAACTTCTAGCGAGATTTTTTTCTATTACAAGCTTCGAGAATTGCTATCTATTTAGCGAGGCCGGAATCTTATTGATGATGCCGGGATTGTAGCTTGCAAAGCGGCTTGCGGGGTCTTTTGGGACATGAGATTTCTTTGAGCGACTTGAAGTCTTTTTATTGATCTTCTCTTGATTGTAGCGTGGTCCTTACGATTATTCCAACACGTTGATCTTCAACAAGCAAGATAGTTCTTGAGTTAAAGATATTTTCCGACCCTTGCAACGTTCGGGGTTCTCCTCTATTTATAGACGTTTGAGGAGCAGGGCTTTTATCAACATCCGATGTGGGATGTTCGGGGTACGGCTATCTGATTGGTCGAGAGAGAGGTGGCCGATCATTGGTCGAGAATAAGGCGGCTTTTGAATGGTCGAGCGGGGCATGTGTGTCAGCTTTTGAGTATGCGAGGTTCATTCTTGTTGTTTCTAGAAGTGCATCGCCTGACCGACATCCTTATTCGAGAGTTTGCGACATTCTGACCTCGTTTCCGCGGGGAACGCGCGATGTTTTCCCTTCACCCTTCCTCTGATTTTGGACTAGCCCGATTAGGTACCTCGCTTTTTTGGATGGGTGTGGAAAGAACCTCTGGGGGATTCCCTCGAATCCCGTTCTTATTGCTTTTACCTCGCTACTCGCGCCTACTGTTCACACATCGTTATTTTGCGCTACATCACTTACAAAAAACCGAGATACATGAGCTCACATACGAAGCTTGATACCTATCTAACCACTACCTTTGAGTGTGTAGATAATTTTTATATTTTAGATTGGTGGAAGCAACACAAGAAGACATATCCAACACTAGCAAGGATCGCCACTCAAGTACTAGCCATTCCCTCTTCAATGGTAGCGGTGGAGCAAAAGTTTAGCAAAGGTGACCACATCTTAGACGATAGGAGATCAAGGTTGGCACCCGATGCATTGGAAGCTTAAGTTTGTGTCGACGATTGGAAGAGGGCGGAACTTAGATCACAATTAATAAACTATACGAAGTCATCGAATGATGTACTAGATGACGACACAAGCAAAGCTTCTTCCGCCGGATCCCCCCGATCATCTTAGGTAAGTCGCCAATCGGGGTTCCGTATCGAAGATAAGAGAACTAGGTGGGCTTTGATTTCTCTATGACCCCAAGAGGATACATATGTAACTTAATATCAAGTCCAAGCCCTTCTTTTCCCAACTCTTCTCTTCCCAAACCAAGTGGAGTCGGCAAAAATAGCTGTTAGAACCATCATACGTGATCGCGGTTACTGAACCACGATTATTTCCTTGCAAACCACAACCACAGTGCCACAAATTGCGATCACGGTTTTAACTAGCCGTTGCTCTGGGATCGCGGTTTTTACTCGCGGTGGCCTTTTCCAACGACAATATTTCTAACGGTCACATGGCTTCCAACGACTATTTTCATTCTAATTCTTATCCATTTACGGATTTACCCATATAAATATCATATCTCACTTTCAATTTCATTAACACCAATCTCATACTCTCTTATATCTCTCTAATACTTCCCTTCCTAATCTATTTCAAAAATGGAAAACCAAGGCCAAGGGTTGTAATACGAAATTTCACAAAGTACTTCACAAAAGACAATGTATTAGATGCACAAGGCTGATATGATGACAAGTGCAACTATTGTAGCTCGAGGTACAAATGGAAGTCAGGTGGAGGTTATGGCACCTTGAATCAACATTTAAAGACAAATCACTTCATCCGCCTTAGGTAAATAGTCAAGCTGGATTCTGTATCGAACCAGAAACCGGTTGTAGAAACCGCAGTCACAATTTTTTACTTCCAACGAATATTGTTTTCAAATACGGCCGAAACCGGACCAAAAACCAGCTTCTAAAACCGACGAGACCTAGAAAAAAACGAAACGGAACCGGAATCGGGACTGGAACCGAGGAACAATAGGGTTCTCGGTTCCATGGTCTGTTGTAACTGCACACACCTCCAATACATAACATATATTTGTAAAATTTATCTATAAATGTATATATAGTATAATTCAATTAGTTATGAATGGAGAAGGTTTATTAAAAAAAAATTATTCAATATCTAAAAAAATCATTATTTTCAATATATAACTAGGATAGTGTCCCTCATTAAAATCCACATTAATGGAATCTTGTACTTCGTTAGGAAGTTGATAACAAACTTAGAAAAGTAGCTTGATCATATTTAAATCTATGGGAAACATGGCATTGCCTCACATAATTATGGATTTCTTTAGACATGCTATCCCAATAGAGGAGTGGTTTCACTCTTTTCAAGGCCGCATCCCTACCTGAGTGGCCTGCCACAACTATGTCATGGAGCCACTTGAATATTGTAATCTTTAGCATAGTCGAATTATCAATCACCAACTTACATATCGTCCTTTGTCCACATAGCTAAAATGAGGATGTGAGTGGTGAGTGCATTTCAGATCATCAATCAACTTCATCAAGTATGATTCCTTCTCCCATATCTTCTTGATCATATTATAGAGCTCCTGGTGTAGATAATTTAGAGTAATTTACAACAACTCGATCAACTCTACTCACTCGAGATAAAGCGCCAACAACAATGTTGTCTCTTATCTTCTTATAGTCCATAGTGACGTCATAACCCAACAACTTAGAGAGCCACATATGCTAACAAGGCATGGTGATTTTCTACTCAAGTAAATATTTCAAACTTCTTTGGGCAACTTTGATAACAAATGGCCATGTAGAAAATAAGAGCCCCAATGTTGAACCGCGAAAACAATAACCATTAACTCCTTTTCATATGCTAACAAATTATGATGGATTGGACCCCAAAACTCTACTAAGAAAGCCAATGGGGTGATCTTCTTGCATTAGAACTGAACCAATTCCACCATTAGAGGCATTTGTTGTTGGTGATTTGTGTCAAGTCATCAAATCCCTATAAGATCATGTTGAGGTTAATAAGTCATATTGGTAATGTCGATTGAGGAATTGGCATATATGACTTTCCATGATATGTTTATAGAGAGTTGTCATGTATAAATGATCCAAAGGAAATTGCACACCAACACCGAGGTATGGAACATCGAGTGCCACGACATTAGGTAAGGGCGCGCCTTGGCGTTGGCGTCGCTCGGAGTCGGCATGGTGCATCGGCAACATGCAAGAGCTTGGCACGGCGAGGACCTCGATCTTGAGGTTCGAGGCTCGGCATGTTGGGGCGCGCCTAGTGATTGAACTTGAGGTTCATGTCACGGCTGTTAGGACGCGCCTATGGTGGTGCAATGGCACGGCGAGGCTGCGCAAGGCTAGCAACACACCATGGAGTGTGCGGTGGAGCTTGCGGCGTGCCTAGGGCATTGGCCCATGACGCCGAGTCCTAGTTATGGAGCTAAGGTTATGTTTTGAGTTTTGTATTTGAGTATTATAGCTTTGTGCATATTCTAATGTAAGTTAGGAAGCTTCTCTAAGCTTGGTAGATGCTCTAAGCAAGAACCAAAGCTTGGGAATAGCTTGTCACATAGCTATGTATACTAGAAAGAAGTATTGAAGCTTCATACTAGCTTAGAGTTAGCTTTAGAAGCTTGAACAAACTCTAGACTCATTGTATAAGCTTTATAAGAAGCTCATGAAGCTAGGCATTAGCTCATGGAAGCTCAAACTAGCTCAAGTTAGCTAAAGGAGCTCAAAAGGTAGCTCAACGAGCTCAAACGCAACTCAAGTCAGCTCAACTAGCTAGATGCTAGCTCAACTCACTAAAGGCCAGTGACACTAGGTAAGTGACCTAGCTAGATACCTAGCTATGCTAGCTAGGTGTGGGGCTAGGTGGGCCGGCCCATGGGGCGCGCCTATGGGCTGTTGGGCCGAGTGCTTGGTGCATGGCATGGGCCTCATGCGTGTTGGGCCAAAGACTTGGGCCTTTTTGGATTGGATTTTTGGGCTTTATCTTGGGCCATTATAGGCTGGATTTAAACACCATTTGTAGTCTAAGGGGGGCTGCATTTGGACGCCAATATGACAAGGAGAGAGAAGGAGGAAGTTGCAACTAACTTCTCCTACATTCACTCTCGTCTTCTCATTTGTGTAACCGAATTGTAACCGCCATTGAGGGCAGTTTTTGGACAGATTTAAGATGCCTATATAAGGGGCAAATGTCGGCCATTTGATGGGATGAAAGATATAAGAAAATCAGTCTCAAAGTCCACACAAATTCGGCAAGAGAAGAGAGGAAAAACACAACTCTTGAAGTCGGTTTTTGACTAGGGTTTGTTTGTGTGAGTTTACTCAATTAAATCAAACACAAGAGTGATATCATGGATCACTCTTCTAAAGTGAAGATGGAGAAGAAACCTCAAGTGGCGGTGCAAGAGGCATTCATCCAAGTGAAGGAGGAACCACGCACGTCATGGGAAGAAGACTTCGTTCAAGTCAAGATCGAAGCGGAATCAATGGACTCGAATAAGGTACACTATTCTTAATAGACGTGTCTTGCCAACACGTCTATTTTTTCGTTTGGTACATTTTATCTCACAACGATATTGCATAAACCCTTGGCATGGAATAAGGGCAATATACGTTGAAGGAAAACGGGATCTCATCCAGTGACTCGTAGCCTATATCCGAGTTTAACTTAACAACACAATAAGATGTTTTAAAGTGGGTCGATGGTGATTACCTTTATGGTCTACACCCAAACGAGACTACCCTTCGGGGTCTACTCACGAGACTACCCTTCGAGGTCTACTCAAACCGCCTTGATTATCCTTTGGATCTACAAGGGCCGACTTTCACTTCAACTTAACAATGCGAATATGTTTTTATGATTGCACCCAATACCCTAAAACTCAACATTTGTCTCCAAAATAAAAAGGTTTATTAAAATCTAAAATGGCTAGATAAGGGTAGTGGAGAGAACTTGCTTGAGTTGATTGAAGGTTATAGTTTTACAATGGGACCATACAAAACTATCCATTTTAAGTAGAGAGGTCTTGCTAAGACTATAGCTCTAGATAAAATACAGGTAGTAATATGTAAGCCCTAAAAAATCCTCAATTGCTTCAGATTAGAGAGTTGAGGCCAATTCTACACTACATTTATCTTAGTAAGATTTGTGCTCACATCTCATTATGATGTGAAATGATCAAGATACTCAATAGTAATAGCCTAAAAGTACACTTAGTTGGCTTCAAGTATAGATGATGTTACCTTAGAATAGAGAAGACTGATCTAAAATGCTCCATGTAACCTTCCCAACTTCTATTATAGACTAGTATATCATAAAAAACAATAATAATTTTTTTTTATAGTAATACTCTGGAAAATGTTCCTCATGAGTGATGAGGTCTTGTGACAAACATCCTAGGATGTTGTGAATCCTTCATAGTAACAGACCATTATCAATATATATGGTAATATAGCAATATTGGCAAAACAGATTGTTCTAGTAATATTGGCAACACAGATTATTCTAGTGACTTACCTCAACAAACAAATCACAGTTCATCTTGGCTTTGTTTTTACGAGCAATAAATCTAGGATGGTTTACCTAGAACTACATTACATAAAATCAATCATTCTATAATTCCATCAATTTTTCAATGAAACCAATAATTAAATATGTAACATATTTATATGACCGGTTATAAGAAGGTACATTAATAGTTATCAAAGACTTATAACTTGTTTCATGAGTAAGACAATTGTATCATATGTTTTAAATTAAGCATCAAGCTCATCAACTATTAGATTCACAACATTGGAGTCTTATAATCCAGATAAACATATATAAAAAACTGATAAAATAACATATTGGAATCAAATTAAACTATAAAACAAATATATACCAATACCTTTTAAAAAGAGATTAAAGAGCCAATTTCTCTAAGAGAAAAAGTTACAATATCAACAACTAATAAAGATTTCATTTTAGGGACGCCACGAACCAACGAGCTCAATACATCATTTATATCCACATAACCTTGAAGTTTTTTCAAACATAGGCTCATTTAAACTTTTATTTATAAAAATAAGCTTAGTTTTAAAATAATTTTGGATATAGGCTGGCTTTCAGGTCTGGAGCAATTTTCTTTTTCTTTTTTTTTAAAATTCAAACCAAAGTCGAGTTGGAACAAAAAAGGAGAACAAAAAAGGAGAACAAGGAGATGTACCTGAGGATGTCAAAATTTGACCGGATCCGATAAACTCGTATGACTCACCCGACTCCGAATCCGACCCGACACTTGAAAAGAATTAAAAATTGTATACCCGATACATGTTTGACCCGAACTGATTTGGCGTGAATCCGAAAAATCCCGAAATCGAGATTAACCCGAAATTAATTATACTTGAATGGACTAGTCGGATGCAACCCGATATCTAATACTAATCGACCCGAAGTCATTCGAAAGTCCGAAGTTATCCAACCCGAAACCATCCGAAAATCCGAAGTTATCCAACCCGAAATCATCCGAAAATTACATTGTCTTTTAAAATATTAATAATAGTGAATATTTATTATAATCATTTTTTTAATTTAAATATTACATTAAATATTTAGACCCTAGAGTAATTAAACTACAAAAAATCATCATTCGATATATAGTATCAATCAAAATCCGGCTAACCCGAAATCCGATTAACCCAAAATCCGGCCAAACTCGAAATGCGATTCACCCAAAATCCGAAAAACTTGAAATCCGACTAAATCCGAAATCTGATTAAACCTGAAACCCGGCTTATTCGAAATCTAGTTGATCGAAAACCGAATAACCCGATCGAAATTGACCCGAAAACCCGATTTTGCTCGATTAATTGAGCACATGACCCGAAATAATCCAACCCAATTTAACCCGATTATTAAAATATTCGAATTTGACCTGAATCCGAATTTACCCGAAACCGAATTGAACTGCCCCGAACCCGACCCGACCCACCAGATTCACACTCCTAGATGTACCAATTTAACCCGATTATTAAATATGAAGTGGGTCCAAAATTAACGTGGTGACTCGAAAACAATTGAGTTTTAGAATATATATTGATTGATTATTTAAAAAATGACATTTATATATTAAAAATAATAATTTTATAAAAGAAAACATAAAACATAAAACAAATATTATTTTTCTTATGAAAATTTTAAAAAATCTACGAATAGTTGACATAAAAAAATGAACACATTTGTCTAAGCAATGAGCAACGACTTTCTTTTAAGCCTTTGTCCAAATCAACGACTTTGCCCGAGGCTAATAGCCAGCCTACTTCCAGAATAGTTTTTCTTTTAAGCCTATGTCAAGAAATTAAATTTTGTGGGAGCCTATGTTTGAAAAAATTCTACAACCTTTCCAACTTCTATTATAGACTAGTATATCATAAAAAATAGTAACAATTTTTTTATAGTTATACTCCGGAAAATGTCCCTATGAGTGACCTCTTAATCAATTAGGCTTGTTATTCATTTTGTATAAATCATTAATTTATGTTCTTTTTAGTTGGATCATCCATATGTTAAGGTGAAAGAATGGGTTCTATTTCAACCAACGAATGAGAAAATATTACTTAAGATTGTTCAACAACAACCTGTTCTTGCCATTATTCCATCTAATTCACATCACTTTCATGTATATTCCGAGAAGGTAAGTAAAATTGTTTTGTTTTACATTATTGAATGTCTTAGACATGAAGATTTATTCACACTTGATGATCTTGCAACATATCTTCTTTGATGATATTAAAGAAGGGAGAAAAATCTTAAAACAATTTTGTTTTTTAATCTTTAATTTCAATAATATACCCTCTTCTAACTTATTTTCCAAAAATATATATTTTATATTGTGCGTACAAAATACCCTTTACTTAATAGATTAAAAAAAAAAATTCCTTCTCGATTATATTAATTACACATTTGCACCGGAAGTTGTACGTTTGGCAAGAGCGCTATCACTGAACTTGCACAAAACTATTTCTGCACTTCTTGCAATCTGTTGAAAATGAGAGATTCAAATGTTAATGATATTTTTTCACAAAAAAATTCTTTTATTACATGCTTTAGTGAATACTTTACCATGTGTTATTTTACTTTCTTCCTTGAGTCATTGCTTTTATTTTTGTACTTGTCCTGCACATGGGCTATTTCCTGAACGAATAAAACCTTAATATACATTTACATTAACCTACTGTAATAGTAATGTAAATTAATTTTACTTAACCTTTCAAAAAAATCTAAGTAAATTTATATAACCTCTCATAAAAAATCTTTACATAAAATTTGTGTAACAAACTTAACCTACACGTATTACCATACACTAGTATGTATTCCCGTACCTTGTACGAGTTTTTTTAAATAAAATATTAATAATAAAATATTTTTAAATATATTTATTATTTAAGAAAAATAATCATGTAAATGTTTAAATATAAATTTATTATTAATAAGATTGGATTATAATAATAACCAAATTGGCAAGAGATTGCTAGTAATATACGGTTACAAAGATAACTATCAATTAAGATATCTTATTTAAGAAACAATTCTATCTAAAAATAAAATAAATATTCTAGAATATGTATGATAGTATAAAAAATATCCTAATGATCTTCCTATTTATTATATCTAAATATAAAATATTATTTAATGATGAGATTTTCTATCATGTATTCTAAAAACATGAATAAGAATTTATCATATCCAAAAATAAAAGATTATTTTTTTGAAAAAAAATGGGAGTGTGGTCCAATCTAAAAGCGACATGTGTTGTTTAATAATTTTTTTAACCTCCGCTTTAGGTTATAGTTATGATAGTTATGATAGTTATGATAGATAGATAGATAGATAGATAGATAGATTTATAGATAGATATGGCTATTTTTATTTCAAATATGTACGTGTAGTCGTGTACATATTTTTTCTTATCTTTTTAATTTATCTTTTACAAATATAATAAATATAGTGTCCTTTTTTATCTATATTGGTCAAATCTACTAATATTATTTTATCTTTATATTCATTTGAGGATAAATTTTTACAAATATTATTTTATCTTTATGTTTTCTTGGAGATAACTTTTTTGCATAATTAACTATTTAAAATTATTATTTTAATAAAGGGGTGATGTGGCGCAACGTGGTGGCAGAAATTGCTCCGACTTTAGTTATTAGTAGCAGATATATTGATTAAATATTATAAAATAATGAACATGAACAAAGATACAAATAATGGGTAGAGATAAAAATTTATCCAATCACATAGTAGATGGATAAAAACAATTATTAAATAAAGTGAGTGTATAAAATTGGAAATTCCATTTGGTGATTGAATTATATAATATATAATTAATTAGAAAAATAGAGTTTGGTTCAAATTAAACAAACTCTTATCCTAAAACGTGAAACGAATGCACTTTTCCTAGTTAGTAGTGCACTTTTAATACAAAAGTGATTTAAAAAATACAAAAAATGCACTACAAAAAAGTGCACTACAAAAAGTACGAAAAATGCACTACTAAGTACGAAAAGTGCAAATGCTAAAAAATGCACTCCGAAGT
The DNA here is from genome assembly GCA_964016875.1 of Fallopia convolvulus. Classification (NCBI taxonomy): domain Eukaryota; kingdom Viridiplantae; phylum Streptophyta; class Magnoliopsida; order Caryophyllales; family Polygonaceae; genus Fallopia; species Fallopia convolvulus. Next base: position 40,973,511 of record OZ024736.1, read on the forward strand.
AGGAAAAGTGCAGTACTAACTACAAAAAGTGCATTCGTTTCAGGATAAGAGTTCGTTTCAAGATAAGAGTTTGTTTCATTTGAACCAAACTGTAGAAAAATAAATGTAAAAGTAGGGGGATAGTGATATAAATTCTTAATGACGAATATACTCATAGGGCTGTAAATGAACCGAGCCGTTCGTGAGAAATTCGGTGTTCGGCTCGGTTAAATCTTGTTCGTGTTCGGTTCGGTTTGTAAATGAACCGAGCTTGAGCACAATTTTAAGGCTCGAAAGTTAAATGAGCTGAGCTTGAACACAAGATAATTCGGCTCGTTTGCTCATGAGCAAACTCGATAAAATGCTCATGAGCAAGCTCGATTGAACACTCATAAAAAAAACTAGATTATATGTTCATGAATAAGCTATATATACTATATATTATAAGCAATATATATTTTATGTTAAATTACATAGTTTTGGTGGTGTTTCTCAAAGCACGTAGTATAAATTTTAGTTTCATTTGCTTGTATAATTGATCAAGCAAACGAGTTGTTCACGAATTTGTCTCGCGAGAAAACAAACGAGAGGTTCGCGAGCAAGCTCGAGTTCAAGATTTTAAGCTCGAACTAAGCTCGCGTTCGAGCTCAAGCTCGTCTATTTTTAACCGAGCCGAGCATGAGCAACTCAAAGCTCGACTCGGCTCGGTTCGATTACAGCCCTAACTAAAGCCGGAGCAATTTCTGCCACCACATTGCGCCACATCACCCCTTTATTAAAATAATAATTTTTATAGTTAATTAAAATATAAAATTATTAAAAAAAATTATGCAAAAAAGTTATCCACAAAGAGACAGAAATAGATAAAAAAAAAAGATACATTATATTTATTATATATATTATATCCAGATTTAGATTAGATAGATTCTTTTTTCATCCTGATATGAGAATTCAAAAAAAATTCACGTATCATATATTTATCAGATTTGGATTCTTTTTTTTGTTCCGTTCATCTTTATTGGAATAAATTAATTTAATAATAAAACAAAAATTTTATCAACCAAATATAGATTATAGTAATGTATAACTACACTTATATTAGATAGGTTTTTTTTAATCCTAATTGAAGAATTCAAACAAAATTCACGAATCATATATTTCAACAACTTAAAAAGCAAAAGAACAGGAAGCATACAATTTTCAATTTTTTTATATTTTTATATATTATATTATATATAATATCGAGTTTTTTTATTTATTTTTGGATATTTTTTGGAGGAATTAATTAATTACAATGAAATGGGTTTTGGTACTTATTTACATCCGTGCTTAACACTTTAAATATTTTTTTTTGTCAAAATTGAGATATTTGATTTGATCAATCAATATATATCTTCTAAACATTAAGTACTTTTGAGTATTCAGGCTGTTACTATTGGAAATAAAAAGATATGGGAATATATTTATGGAATGTAAAATTAAAATTAGGTTAATTATGTCTTTTTCTCCATTAAAATTCCAAGGAACCACGTGGTTGTTATAGTTGGATAAGGGAAAATTAGGAGATTTGGCAAGTATATATTTTATCAACGGGCTACATTTTTTTTTGATAAATACCAAAATGGTGGGTTGAAAAGTCTGATTATAGGGATAAGATTGGTGATCAAATGAAAATTATTCTTATCCTATAAAATAAGAACAATTCTCATCCGTTGATATTGTGAGATTAAGGGCCTAGATGGTTGCTATTAACACTCACATTTTTCTGTTTTTTAAAGTTGGAAGGGTATTTTTGTCATTTTACTATATTTTATTTTTAATTTCAACTTTCAGTCCATAAGCCCAGCCGATCTTCTCCTACGTGAGTTCACCCGACAAAGACGACACACTAGATTACTCTCGATCTCCCTTTCGATCTCAATATCCCTTTCGATCTCGATCTCCCCTTCGATCGATACAAACTCTTACTCCAAATTGAAGAAATAAGGAATTTAGGTAAGTGATTATGAAGAGTTTAGCTTGGTGGATGATTTGTTGCTCTCAAAAAATCCCTAAATTTGTTGTTATTTAGGGTTCTTTGTTGCTTGAAATCATGGAGAAATGTGTTGTACTCTTCGTTTTGGGATTGGAATCAAAATTTTGTAGAAAGTAGAATTAAAATTTGTATGTTTTTTTTATTCCCCACAAAATGTTTGATAAAATGTCTCAATGAGCATGTTTTGCAAAAATGTCTTTGGAATATTGTTTTAGTTGTTCTAATTAGTGAATATGAAGATAATGTAAATTGCAAGACCTTTTCATGTATTGAAGATGTTTTAGTGTTTAAATTCCCCCTTGTGAATAAAATAAATGCTTGCATATTATTTTAATCACAAATTGCTAGTGCTTAGTGTCCTTTGTTGGATATGATGCTTTCGTGTATATGTCTATGCCTAGTTATCCACATTGACTAGAGGAGATTGTTTTCAATTAGCAATTACTACCCTTGTGACCTTTGCTAGATCGCTTCACTTACAATACGTATTGTTATTTTATATGAACCACATTGTTATTTTCAGTGAACCTTTTTTTTTAATATTATAAACCACAATGACAATATTTGTCAATCAACTAAAAAAATGGTATTTTGCACATTTTTACTAGATCGCTTCTCCCCCCCCCCCCCCCCCCCTTTGTAGGTTGTTCATCAAGCTCCGGTCATCCTAACTTGTCTCACTCGGATAATGATGCTAGTATTGATGGGGTTCAATTGAAGGGTCTTGATAATGATGTTAGTATTGATGAGGTTCTATTGGATGATCCTAATGAAGCTAGTGATACCTACATTCTTGAGTTATCACAAGATTGTTCTTATTTCATTCCCAATTGTCCAGACGAGTATAAACCACTCGAAGGTCAATATTTTATCAAATTGGATGAAGGCATCTCCTTTTACACGCAATATTCTCAGTTGTGATTTTCAATGAACCTAATAGTGTAATATTATGAACAATAATGACAATATTTGTAAACCAAAAGGAAAACGGTATTTTTTCACATTTTTATTGCTCGTTATGTTTTCCATGTTGCTTCTAAATTAGCTTAATTTTTTCGTTTGGATAATGAAAACGGTATGTTTTCCTTGTTGCTTCTAAATTAGATTAAATTAGCTTAATTTCTATGTTCATCAAGTTCCGGTCATCCTAACTTGTCTCATTTGGATAATGATGCTAGTATTGCTCGTTATGTGTGTGTTTTCGGTTGATCCTATCCAAATCGATACGAGGAACCTTACCGTCTAATGTTATGTTTGATTGATATATGTACGTAAACAGATCAAAGTGACACATATATAGTTCAGTCTGATTCGTCATGAACTACATTAATTTACGTGAACCACATTATCTTTTTCAATGAACCTTCTTGTGTAATGTTATGAACCACAATAACAATATTTGTGAACCAAAAGAAAAAGGGTATTTTGCACATTTTTATTGGAGGGATGTTCTACTGTTTATAGGGCTTATAGTGAGAAATGAGAAATGGCCGGTAACGCTCTTTCATGGCAGTTCTCCGGTCTTCCATTGACGGTTTACGGTGGTTCTAATCATCTTGACAACGAAGTTGTCGTTTTCTCCGTCTACTCACAAATACTTCATCCCCTTACTTATAGTTTCTTTTTCCCTTTCACTTTAATTAGCTTCGCATCTCCTCTCATGGATCTGGCGATTCTTGTTCACTCTCAATTGATGTATTATTTGTTCTCTTTTCTTTACATAGTTGTATACCTGTTATTAGATATGAAAATACTGTAGCTCGTTTATGGTTCGAGCAAAAGATTATAAAAATACAATATTCTTACTCAATTTTTTTTGTCATTTTACAAAAAGTATATATAAATAGAGTATAGTTCAAATGAAACAAACTCTTATCTTGAAACGTAAAACGAATGAACTTTTTCTAGTTTGTAATGCACTTTTGTATGGCAAAATACAAAAATTACGAAAAGTGCATTGTAAAGTACGAAAAGTGAAAATGCGAAAAAGTGCACCCCGAAGTATGAAAAGTGCACTACGAACTAGGAAAAGTGTATTCGTTTCAGGATAAAAATTTGTTTCAGGATAAGAGTTTGTTTCATTTGAACCAAATATTATATGAATAAGTAGTTTTATAAATCTTTTACTTGATTACAGACAGGGGCGTAGCCAGAAATTTATCATTGTAGGGGCCGACAAAATTTCCCAACATAGGTAATGTACATTTCGAGAAAGATGTAGAAATAAAAAAAAATACAAATTTAGACAAAAAAAGTGAACATATTTTATCGAAGAGGGACTAAAATATTTCAAAATATAATTACATTAAGAAAACAAGAGTTTATAATGACAACTTATATAATTATGAATTATGTTTCACTACATTTAGATTAAGAAAATAAAAATATTTCAAAATACAAATTAATTGAATCTATAAATATTAAAATCTCGTAACTAAAAAACAAAATCCAAATTAAAACCCTTGTTTCAAAGTTTTCGGGTTCAATCACATTATAAAAGTAGGATGTTCAACAAAAGATAAACGCATTTTAACTAAGTAAACGACTTGTTAAAAGTGGTTTGTATACGTATCTTCAAACGTTCATAACTTTTTCTCAGATGTTAGAATTGAATTTTTAATATATCAAATCGAAGTTATCGACAAGAGAAACATATATAGGGACAAAAATTTGAATTGGGGCCATGGCCCCACCGGCCTCAACATAGCCTGCCCCTGATTACATAAAGATAAAATTATATCCTGTACATGCATAAACTAGTTAACCTAAAGACTAATGCCAGCATAAAACCTCGTACATTCGTCATTGTTCTACAATCTGAAAATCGATCAAACCACCGTGGCCCATAGGATGACGTCTACGGAGAAACGAATCCATAGCTCCTGTGGAACAAGAGCAAAACCACAAGCAAAAGCAAGCTTGATTCCAGTGGACGTATGATTCGAAATTTTAGCCCTTCTCCCCATCAAAACCCTTTTGGTGCTTCGTGCCGTCTGCAAATCGTTCCTCTCCATCACCAACGACCCCAACTTCGTCTCCATCCACCTCCGCCGCCGCCCCAACAACCACCGTGAAACCCGAATCTTCACCCTCCGGCCCTCCCGCAATTCATACCAAGTCTATGAAACTAGTACTAACAACAACAATAACAACTCTGCCCTACCGTTGTATTCCAATTACACTAGTCATTCACCAATGCTTACAGATCGCGGCCAGATTACCCTAGACACCGACAAGAACTGGACTCTGGCAGGCTCCATCGACGGACTCCTCCTCCTCCTATCGACCCCTAAACTCGACATTAAAGGACCACGGACCGCCGTGCTCTGGAATCCTTCCGTCAGGAAACACCGTCAACTGGCCTTCCCCGCGAGGGCCAAACTCAGGCACGCGGGGCTCGGCTACCATAATAACGACTACAAGGTAATTGCTATGGCGTGCCCTGACAATGTAGCTTGGGTTTACAGCGTAATGGCGGGATCTTGGACCAAGATTCCAAACAGCGGGTTCCGAAAGCATAGCACCTACAGGAGCGGATACTCTCAAAGCTTGTCTTTCAAAGACGGGGTGGTCTGGATGGAGCGTCGGGATCTGGTTTGGTTCGATTTCGGAACAGAGAGATTCCGTTACATTGAAATAACGCCGTTATTGAATGATGATGTTCCAATTCCATTTCCATTTAGAGGTGATTGTTATGCGGGGCTCGTGATCCTGGATGGCGGGTCTACGGTGGGAGTGTGGAAGACGACGTCCCCAGCTAGAGTAGAGCCCTCTGAAGCTGGAGTATGGGCCTTGGAAACCGAGACCTTGTCGTGGGGAAGACGTTACACTCGAAAGCTGTTGCCCATGGCTTTGACGGGTGGTCAAAGACCATGTGTTGTGAGCTTGGAACAATGGGGTGGAGAATTGGTGTTCAAGTGTTTGTATCCTCATTGGAGCGAGGGAAAGTATTTTAGGGTTTTCACATATGAGCATGAGAGGCATGAGACGCTCTCTATTAAGCTTGTCCACGACTGTTTGCAATTAACGGGAGATTATATGGGTGATTACATTGAGAGCTTGATTATGCCTTGAATAAATACTATATAATTAGCTAGCAACCATCAATATATATACATTGAAGTTCAGACTCGATTTATGGTAAGTAAAATAGTTGGTTTTGGATATTGGTATGTAATTTGCTCACATTAATCCCATAGTTGAATATTGGTATGTAATTTGCTCACATTAGTCTATTTATCGATTCTTAGTGCTTGTATATATTTTGATCAATGTGTTGGATCAGTGGATTCCTTGATATTCCCTTTCTGATCACACGTATATATATTGGCACTTTTCATACTGGTGTTGGTTTGAAAGTTCGGCACCATTCTGATTTCATTTGCTCTACTCATGTTTCCAATGGTCCTTATACTTATCTTGTAAGGCTGTTCTTGTATATGTCTAATACTACCATTATTATATATGTCTTGATTTTATTTTTTTTACTTGGTTTGAATACTACTTGTATTTGTATGTGTCTTGTAAGGTTGTGCATTGAATTTTGTTCATTTAACCATATTCAGTTGATGACCAAAAAAACTTAACCATATTCAGTTCACTGCTTTATAGTCCAAATTAGCTAGGATCATCGGATAAGTGCGGCTACCATGCATGCATGTATATAATATATCACTTTCTCTGATTAGAGTTTAATGTTAATTTAGGGCTAATACAGCTTTATGTGTCCTATTTTCATACATGGGACTAGCAACAATGGGAGACATGGGAGAATCTTTCCAACTCTCATGTGTTTATTTTTTATTTTTTATTTTCCTGTAAGTGGTTTGTTTTTTTCCTTTTCCGCGGAAAGATTCCCACTATCACGTTCACCATTGAGGGAGTCGGAGAGATGAATGTTGAGTGATTAATTAGGAGCTGGCCGGCAACAAGCCCTTAATATGCGAACTTCGATCGCAAATTGAAGGTCAATAAAGCAATAAACTTACCAATTTCCCAAATTGTATAGAAAAGAACTCTCAGAAACCAAATTTCTTTCTTTCCCGGGGGGAAATGGGGTTAATCGTGCAGCAGAGAGAGGAGAAACAAGTCAAACCTCACCAAAATGGGCGAGCAGATCATCCAAGCAAGACCAAGACTTGGATTTTGATTTCCGACTTCATCTTGTCTTTGATGTGGGTTTATTCGAATTCCATCATAAAGCTTCTGGTTCACCAAGTCTTAGGGTTACCTCACACTCTCACCGCGGAAATCGTTACTTTTGCTTTCAAGATTATCAACATGTTTCTCTTCGCCATACTCACGAGCATCAGCAAAGGGGGCTCCTATAATCCTCTCACGATTTTGGCGGCTGCCATTTCTGGTGATTTTAATCGGTTTCTGTTCACCCTCGGTGCCAGAATCCCTACTCAGGTAGGTCAGCTTAGGCTTTTTTAGATTGGAAATTTATTTATAATCAGCTGATTTGTCTGTTAAAATGTCGAATTCCCAACATTAATATTTTTTTTCCAACTCCCAAGGGATCTGACCGAGTGCTTGTTTTGGTTGCTTGCTATGATGCTTAAAGTGTACTACAAGATTGATTTAATTGTAGTCCAAGTAGCAAGTTTTCCTGCAATAAATTATGAAAGGATAATGCTTAATGTGTGTGGATTCACATGCCTTGTTGTGCCCTTTTTAGGTTTTTGGGTCAATTGCAGGGGTCAAGCTACTCATTGCAACCATCCCCAATATTGGACGAGGGCCAAAATTGAATGTTGAAATTCACCATGGTGCATTGACAGAAGGGGTATTGTCATTTATGATAGCCATCATTTCAGTGGGACTAACAAGAAACTTTCCTGGAAGTTTCTTCATGAAGAATTGGATCTCAAGTATTTCCAAGATCACACTTAATATTCTTGGTTCTGATTTAACTGGTGGATGCATGAACCCTGCTTCAGTATGTGCTTTCAGACCTACTGAACTCATGAATTGGTAGTAAAAAGTTTTATGTGGATTACTAATACTGAATTCACTGGATTTGCAGGTAATGGGTTGGGCATTTGTTCGAGGTGATCATATAACCAAGGAACACTTGGTTGTTTATTGGCTTGCACCTGTGGTTGCAACCTTATTCGCTGTGTTGGTATCTAAGTTGCTGTTCAGGACTTCAACAGATAAGAAGACTAAATCGGAATAGTCTTGATGTTGTGAAGTTTTTGCTTAAATGGTAAGGAACTCTCTTCAATGTCCAAGGAATTTGTAAAGAACTATTGTTATCTATGACATGCTTCATTTGTTCTCTTCTTTAAGAATTTTAGTGAGTATATTTGTAAATCATGATTGATAAATAAAAATAGGGGCTAAATTAGGGTTTGAAATGAACTTTTGATTTTGGGCAAAAATAGGGGCATAATTGTTCAGTTGTAATGTGGCTAACTGGCTATATTTCCAACTGCATGCACTTCAACAAATTAAAAACTATGGATCAAGTCACTGTAGCCTTGGTTATATAAAAACATTATATATAGAGAATGATCTATCTGTCCATTTAATGATCATACAAAATTAGACATTGTTTAACTATGTTTCTGAACGATCAGTCCATTTCAAAGACCACACAAATAAAGATTGATCGACAAAGGATCTGCTTTAACAAGACAATTCAAACAGTGAGGTGATATCACACAAAACATTTGCACCTACATTTTCCTAGCATCTCTATGTTGTTCATTGTCCAACCACGGCGCCAAAGCAGCTGAGCAGAGCTTGACAGAGTTCGTTGAACACACCCTCACCCATTCTCTCTAAGAAACTTTCTACATAGCCTTGTCTTTATCATCCAAAGCCTTCGTTTCCCTGAGAAATTTCACTGATTTCGATCTCTAATTTTAAAGAGAGGCGGAATCATTTCATTCATACTTTGTTCAGCTTCTCATACTATTCTTTCCATTCCATTCTTGATTCTTCTAAGAAGTTCATCATTCAATCCTCGAACGATAACTTACACATGGACTGATTTCGTTTCTACGGTTCTCTTCCACAATAACCCACTCTCTGAAGTTAACTTGGCTCGGTGGCGTTCTTAGGAAGAAAACCTGTTTCAAGTTATTTGAAACACCCAAATTGTATGGATTCTTCTTCTTGTCATAACGGTACCTAAAGTTCTCATAAGTCGTCTGCCGTAACATAACACAACATAAAATGTACCAGGAGATCAAATCATGAATACCAAAATCCAGCAGGTAAAAAAAAAATTATGTTAGGTACCTGATTTGTGCAGATAAGATAGAAATGGAAGACGGTTAGACCACCGATGAACCAAACAGCTATGAAGCAGTAAAGAGCAAGGCCCATTGATATAAGATCATCTGCAATCGTATGCCAGACGCGTTCACCGCGATGAAAAAGGCAGATCATTGAGAACACAAATACGTATATGCATAACAATGTCAATGATGATATAAAAACCATGAAGGTTCTGTAGTTACGCTGCAACCGCCAAACCAGAATATATGAACCTTGATTAGTTCAAGAACTAGCTTGCTATAAAAAAAAATAGAGTAATGTGTTTAGATCTTTGAAATTGACTTACTAATCCAATGCATTGACCCACCCAAGGGCAATGATGATCAAATCTCTGCACACAGTTGTTGCAAGCCGAGCAGTGTGAGGCTCGTGGTGGACGATACACGTGACAAGTTTCACAGTACTTGACTCTTATTGTGTATCCGTTTACCTTGACGTCTTTTGTTAATGGAGGCTTGTTATTTAAACTTGATCCCCATCCTAGTGAACCAGTTTCTGCTTGTTGTTCGTCCATGGGTTCGAGGTTCCTTGGGATGATCCCTGGATCCCGAGTTGTTGTCTTGCAAAGGAAGAACAAAGCCTAACATGATTTAAAACAACAAGACCACCAAGAACAATTGTGTCAATTATATATAATTGAAGGTGATAAATCATGGATGATAGAAGTGAAGGATTAAAAACAATTGGTACCAGAGTAGTGAGGACGACGCCTACAATTAGTACTGAACTGCCAATGATTGGATCGCCGTTCTTGATTCTGAATAGTATTTTTATGCAAAATGTAATTGAAGGACAACCTATCATGCATGTAGATAAGTAGAGGGATTTGGTTTCTGAACCCAATACTAATCTTCCACCACACAGAAATTTCTGCCATTGTAACAAAGATCAAAGTATAAGACAAGGCATTCAGCAAAAACCATATCAATGCAAACTCTAAAGATACCAATGAGAGAGGAAAAGGACATACATTATTTGCTGGCCAAACTGAATAGAGTCTTCTGAGATTAGGAGAAGGCTTGGAATGGGATGGAGTGAGATTTGAGGCCATTCTGAAACTGCCATTATTAGGGTTCATCATTTTCAAATCTCCACTCTTTTTTAACTTCCTTTTTCTTAAATTCTTTTTTGGCTGAATAATCAAAGCAGAAATTCATGAAGAGGAAATTCTGCTTGATGGTGATTGGTGGGTGGCAGGGGCAAGTCTAAGCATAAGCAGGGGGGAGATGTAGTTTTTCTTCTTCTTCTTCTCAGGATTTCTGTAAATTTTGGCCACCCGCCAAAAACAAACGAAAAAAAAGAGAAAATAGGTTCCCCTGCTATGAATTCTCTCTAATTGTGTCTGTACTATTGAATGCCTCTTGGCATCTACATGTTCCCTATTCCCCTGTTCTTCTCTGTTTCTCCCTCCCTTACTCCATTTCTCTCTCTTTTCCCAACAACCAACGGTTCCAAAAATCTAGGAACCCATGGCGGGTAATCTAAATGTCAGGATTTTACAATAATACTCCTCAAAATCAGGCCCTCAATAGATTTTCTACCACATCATGATTGCAAAAAAAGGATTATTTTTTTCAAAAAAAAAAAAAAATTTAACCAATTATCCGGGTTCTTGATTGGTTCATGTATTTATGAGAAAGAAAGATAGTTCCCCTGTAAAATAGGGCCACTTCACACGGAACATTTAAAATTAAGTTCCTGATTCACATTTCATATCAGAAACTTCTGCTTCATATTAGAGCATTAGATTTGTATAGCATGCGAACGGCATTGAAATGTAATTATTAGACAATGTCAGTATGTCACATATAATTTATTATAAAGCCTATTTTACAGCTCCACAATTAATCTACCAATGAGATTTTTTGTACACAGCAGCAGTGTATAACTGTAGATGAGCTGATTGGCAAAACATCCAACACCATTCACACCCTCAAGAAGTAATTGCATGATCTGGGTTTGATCAGAATGAGGACTTTGGAATATTATTCCTTCCGTCGATCCTAATGGAGCTTGAGTTACTCTTCAACAGATCAAAAGAAGTGAGAGAATAAGGTCCGAGCACGAGGTTCAAGTTTGTGCCTGATAGTTCAAATGAAGTTGACACAGGCACCACCTGAAACATCATAATAAAAGTTATACTTGTATGAAGATGTAAGTAATGTAACTATACAATGTACTTCCCTATATGTTTTTTGAATCTCTTTATTTATTCATTAAATGGTAAAATTAAAAATTGTACCTTGCTTGGATTATCAAATGAATTCTCATCCATCACATTGTTAGATGTGAGTACAGTCATTCCTGAGCCTTTCAAGTCAACTATGCTTTCATCTAGGCCAACTATGTTCGCCGTAAGATTGACATAACCACTTCCAAAGTTCACAACCTGGGAGATTAGTATATGTTAACCTCGTTAGAGAAGTGTTTCTATCATCACAAACAAAATTCACTTCAGTAGCTGCACAGCATTACCTTGATGATTATATAGGATTCTCCATCATCTGGATTGTCCCAAGAGATAGCAGAGGCCACAACTGAACTCAAGTTAGTCTGGAGATTGGAGCGGAGATAAGTCGCTCCACTTGACCGTTTGAAAAAGTGTTGCATCCAATAACTAGGAGTTCCATATGTATGTGATGAGTTGAAAACTATTGCATCTGGGTTCCATCTAACCAAAAAGGAATAAGAAAATGCTGAGATAATCTGGATTTGTAAGAAGGAATATGAAACATACAAAAGAAAAACATACCGTCTGTCATTTGCATTCACAAAAAGCGGAGCGTAGCTTGCCATTGAAACAATATCACTGTAATTCAGTTGAAAAGAAGTCATGGAGATACTGATCATAGAAAAATGTAACAGGAGAATAACAGATTACACGACCATAGTTAATTCCACATCTTAAATCAGGATAAACATCTAAAGTGGCTTTTTTTCAGTCCTTAATAACAATGTCTGTCCTGCAAACTAGTACTTGCATACTACGAATGGAAATAACCCTTTTAAGATACCACTAACATGGGTAACATAATTTAATTTCTTTTCATCTTCTTATTATTTGATATGATGTGTATAAATTCATAAGAAACTATAAAAAAAAAGGATAAGAAGCAAATAATATGATGCAATGAGGACCTGTTCCTCTCCACTCCAAGAAGGAATGCAACTTCAGCAAGTGCGGCCAAAAGACTTCCTTGTCCAGCATCTTTACCTCTAACAGCATACTCACTCACAAAAGCCTGTATTAAATTCCAGTGTCAAACTTTAAGGAAATCCTAATCTAAACATTATCCAACAATCTTCTAGGAAATCAATCACCGTACTTTTGGACCATTGCGCGGAGATTTGTCAAAAGCATGATTCAAATCAAATATGTTTGAAGCTGGTTCATATCTCTGAGAAAGAAATAGATTCGTACAGGAGCTTTGCAAGTGAGTTAAGATTATAATTGTTTTTTTATCAGATATATACTTTTTGAAGAAAATGTTAAATGCGTTATATTTATAGAAGAAAAGTTGAGAGTTTTACATGAAAATCATACAAGTGAGCTGGATGATCCAAATGGCTACGGGATGCATCACAATTAGAGATTATTTGGATGTCCGGGTACGCACTTGTAAGGGCAGCATAGTGCTTGAGATAATTTGCTGGCCATTGAAGATAAGAAGGCAAGTTTTCACTAGTTAGAATATCCATAGACATCTTATGTATAGAACAAGATGAAGCATTTTGAAACTTACAGGAAAGCATTTTGAAGATGAAATCGGAATTGCTAAGAGAATGTGATAATTGGGATTTGAAAGAAAACAATTAATAATGAACTATGTACAAACCTTTGTAGTTTGGCTTTGCACAGTCTTCATTTCCAATTGCAATATATTTTAAGTCAAAAGGTTCTGGGTGACCCATTGCAGCTCGGACATAACCCCATGTTGAATTAGTATCACCTCTAGCAAACTCAATACTATCTAGCGTTTCCTAAAGGCAGAAAATTCATGATGAATTACAAATAATTGCTGGAAATGATGGTAATATATAGGTAGTTATATTTTATGCGAACAATAGCACCGCTTTGCTAGTAACTACAGACATACCTGGACGAATGGCGCAATACTGGAGGGAGAAACTTGATCTCGGCGACTGATCCCTGCATACCATAGTGCACCAAAAAAAACTTAGAAAGTGAACCAATTTAGTTGGTCATGAAGAAGTGTTGCACTTGCATTTATATACCATTGTTGATCACCCAGACAGGAGCAGCCCCTAGGTCCTCAGCTAACTGCAAAATAGATACTGATAGTCGTTACACATTTGCACACAATTTAGCTTACTTGATATCTAATACAATAGAGCTGTACAGATATGTAGCTTACTTGAAGAAACTCAAAGTAACCAAGCCCATCATCAGTCCAGTATATCCAAACATCACCGAAGTGTCCTGGTCTTTCTTCCCATGGTCCAACCGTTTCTTTCCAACGGAAAGCGTTTCTTAACCATTGCCCTTCAACAAAGCTACCACCTGCCAAAACACAAATGCTGTCATAAATAGTGAAAGTTAAGGAAACTAGGAAGGAATACTAAATTTTACCTGGGAATCTGATGAATCGAGGCTCCAAATCGATAAGCTTATCCATAAGGACTGATCGGAATCCATGACCCTGTACAAGCCAAGGCTTATTAGTTTGTTTTGTTTGTGTGCAATGTTTAAACTTTTCCATGAATGGATTCAATAAAGATAGAGGGAAGAAATAATCACACATATTTCCAATAAAAGAAATAGCCAAATGTACCTTATAAGTATCAGTTGGCATAGCTGAGACTTGATCAAACCAGATTTCTCCTATTTTATTAGTTGTCAATTGAAGTCTTGAATTTGTATTAGAGCTTGTAGCATTCAGCATGACCTCCATTTTCGTCCAAAGAACAACGGATTCATCAGAGCTGCAATGATCATGCCACGTCAACATCCCTCACAAAAATAAAATAATACTAAGTTTCAAAATGTTGTTGCTCTCACACTATATTGGAGGAAGCTAGAACTTGTGATCCATCTGAGCTAGTTAAAGATACAGACACATTAATTGCGCCTAACGAGCGAGTGTATAGAACCACTTTATAAGTTTTACCCTCTTCAATATTCTGCAACAAAAGTTAGCACAAACTATATAACAACATATTTGACATTTAACATAAAGTTGGTCATAAATAGTGTTACAATATTTCTTACCATGCCCCAATATCCAGGATTATAGATTCCAACTCCTCCCCTTGGACAAACATTTGCAGTATTATCATCACAAAGCACCTTCATATGGAGTGCCACCTTGTTACGTTCAAAACACGATGAAAGTTCAGTTGAAAGTTTTATAGTTGTTCCATCTCCAATCACAGCCCATGGATCAATATTGGATGGAGTGTGAAGTCCCCCTGCTTCAAATCCTGCAACCACATTTTTTACCAAGATTCAGATCATGGAATTTGTTCATTAGAAATTGGATTACATATTAGAGTAAACTTATTTGAGTTGAAGGTACCTCGATTGTTGACAAGCTCAGCCCACAATCCACCAGCTCCAGCATGATTGATTTCCTGCACAAGCGTTTTAGACAACTCTAAATCCGCCAATTAACAAAATTCAAGGAGCATTAATTTATTTTGGATATTCAAATTTCACCTCAAAAAAGATTCCATAAAGGGTATCAGGGATCGGCCTCGAAGCAGAAGCATTGACAAGGAGATTTGCAGTTTGATTTAGGAAAAGGTGATGTTCTTGGCAGCGGCAAAAACTTCTTGAGCCAATTAAGAAGCAAAGCAGAAAAAGAGAGTAGGATATGGCCTTACAAGAATCCATTTTTAGCAGGAATGAGTAGAAGCTGGATCATGGATTCCTAATAGGAGGGAAATATCTGGTGTTTATATAGATATTGGAGTGACTGAGTGGCGGCTGAATGAGAGTAGTGTGTGTTCTTAGCCTTGCTTTCACGTTAAGTCTCTCATCAACCTAAGATCAATCCTTTTAGGAAATAGTTTATTGCTATTTACTGGTTTCTTGTATGCAAATTTTGAATAGCTACATAAATATACTATCTGATCAGATGAAAATACTATGTTTACAATAGGATTTGATTGTTTTTTTATTATTTTAATGCAATAAACTTGCTAGTTGCATTTTTGAGTGCCTTTGCTGCCAATCCAAATTGGATAAATAAGTACAAGTCTCAACTTGTGTATGAAGAGCCTGAACCTTTGTCAATTGTCAGATAGGAACAGGGCATTACTAAATGTAGTACTATAATAATATAATGCTACTTAATATTTCTTAATCATGTCTGATTTCTTAGAAGCATGGAAATTGCTTGCTTAACACAAGCGTAAGCTCCACTAAAAATATAGTAGAAGATGAACATTCAGATTGAATCACACTCCATGTTAGCTCATCATTCTCGCTCACTGTTAAAACAACTAGAGAAGAAAATATAATCCGGAATAGTATATGAGCATGTTGTTGTGAAGATGTTAACTCCCTAAAATCCAACACAAGTTGTAGAGGTAATTAAAGTCTTCCACCCCAAGCAAAAGATAGAGAAATAAAAAAAGAAAAGTAATTTGTCCCTTCTGAGTTGTGAAGAGACAGTTATTAGAGCAACAAATTAACTTCCCACACGGCACACCCCAATTAAAATGATAGAGAAGATGGTCATGATCACTTTCAAAAGAGAATATTAGGAGGAAACATGGTAGCAATGTATTCTAACTTTTCAACATAATAATGTAAGATGCTCACATTTACAATCAATCAACTATACAAAGGCTTATGATGAAGCCTACCTTGTTTAGTTCCAGGAATTCATCTATATTTACAAGCCCAAAATACAACACAAAAGCTACAGATATATACTAATACCTCTCGATTCATTGGAATAGAGATCAGAATTAGTGCACCAAGTCAAGTCTCACCAATCTAGCTGGTAATTAATAACGTCCATACGTCGCGAGTTCGAATCTCCCCTCCCCGTTGTAATGGCGTAAGTTTCTCCTATGGCCGTGTACGGAGACTCCAAGTATTGCTGTCGTCTTGAAATAAAATCATTCTAAAGATCAATTTGAATATTTGACATCAAATAAGATTTGCTCCCATTATTAGATGGCCTAGAGATCGGAACAGAATTAAGTTGACATAATGACGTGTCTCTTATTCTATGATGGATTTATCTGTTTGAATATCGACATTAATGAGACGTTAAGTAACAAAAGGGAGATTGCTAGATTAGTGTAGTCACTGGCTCCAATGATCAGGAACTAGAGAACTAGTGGCGGGTAATCCAGATGTTAGGATTTCACGTTATACTACATTACTACTTAAAATGAGGTTGCCAAATGGTTCGCTAATTTATAATAATTGCAGAAAAGGACTTTTTTTTGTATCAATAAGGGCAAGCAGTCAGTCTGTCTTATACAGTTATACTCTTTATCTCAATTTTTACATCAGGAACTTTTGCTTCATATCAAGCACTCTTATCAGTGTGAACACTAGAAATATAAACCTTGAAAACAAGGTAGAAATGTTTTATTGAAATTCCACTCATGATTATTATATATCACCCTATGTTAAATACAACTCCACATCTAATCTGCCATTGATTCATTTACATAGTAGCAGTATACGTGAGCTGATTGACATCCATCAAACCCCAATCATAAGCCATTCTAATTGCATGATCTGTGTTTTGATTAGATTGAGGACTTCGGAATAACATGCCTTCCAGGGATTTCAATGTAGCTCGAGACCTTCAACAGATCAAAAGAGGTAAAAGAATGTGGCTGGAGCACAAGATTCAAGTTTGTGCCTGATAGTTCAAATGAAGTCGACACAGGCACCACCTGAAACATCATAAGCAGAACAGAATATAACTACACAATTGACTTCCTAGTAGCTTTCTTGAACAGTTATCAAACTCAATTCATTCATGTATCCATGAAAACAAGAATGGTAGGAATTAAGTACCTTGCTTGGGTTATCAAGTGAATTCTCGTCCATCACATTGCTAGATGTGAGTATGGTCTTTTGTGAGCCTTTGAAGTTGGCTGCATTTTCATCCAGGCCAACAACGGAGACTTTGAGATTGACGTTATCACTTCCAAAGTTTACAGCCTGTGAGATTAATATGATATTCGTTAAGCTCATTACAAATATGTGAAGAAATGCGAAAATACATACCAACACTAGTTATAGTTGAGTGTTTTTATTATCATAAACAAAGTTGACTCTCGTAGCATACAGCATTACCTTAATGATTATATAGGTCTCTCCATCTGAGTTGTCCCAGGAGATAGCAGACGCCACAACAAAACTCGAGTTGGTCTGGAGTGTGGAGCTCAAAAGAGTCGCTCCACTTGAACGCTTGAAGAAGTGTTGCATCCAGTAACTAGGAGTCCCGTATGAATGTGATGAATTGAAAACTATGGCATCTGGGTTCCATCTAATCATTTTTTTTTTTGAAAAAAAAATCAAATTAATACCCAAAATGGTGAAATAATCTGTGATCTGCAAAAAAGTAGGAAACATACAAAACGAAGAAGAAGAAAAATAATACCGTCTGTCATTTGTATTCACAAAAAGAGGAGCGTAGCTTGCCATCGCAACAAGATCACTGCATTTTTAGTTGGAAAAGAATTCAGGTTTGTTCAACAGTTCTGAAATAACTTCTTAAAGCATATGATGATACGCAAACCTGTTCTTCTCCACTCCAATAAGGAATGCAGCTTCAGCAAGTGCAGCCAAAAGACTTCCTTTTCCCGCATCATTACCAGTCACGGCATATTCACTCACAAAAGCCTGGATCATTACCAATCAATATATAAAGAGATCCAAATTCAAACAGAGACAACAATCTAATTGGAAATGTTTTACATGCCTTTGGACCATTACGTGGGGATTTGTCAAAAGCATGAGTCAAAGAAAACAGGCGTGAAGCTGATTCATATCTCTGAAAAGGCAGCAGGATGATCCAATGAGAATTTAAAGAATATGTTAAATCCATCATATAGAAGAGAAGTTGAGGGTTTTACATGGAAATCATATAGATGAGCAGGATGATCCAATGGGCCATTAGATGCCTCACAATTAGAGATTGCTTGGATGTCTGGATAGGCACTTGTAAGGGCAGCATAGAACTTGAGATAATTTGCTGGCAAATAAAGAAAAAGGGAAAAAAAAGACAATATATTATACAACAGGACAAAAGGTTTAATAACTTCTCTTCTGCCTGACATGGGAAGATGTGGTTCAATTTATAGAAAGTATTGAGAAGAGCAGATGAAATAGGAATTGCTAAGACAATGTAATAAATAGTGTTTGAAATAAATTAACAAAGAACCATGCAAATACCTCTGTAGTTCCTCTTTCCACAATCTTCATTTCCAATTGCAATATATTTAAGGTCAAAAGGCTTTGGGTGACCCATTGCAGCTCTAACAGAACCCCATGTGGAATTAGCCTCACCTCTTGCAAACTCAATACTGTCTAGCATTTCCTATAGACAGAAAATCCATAATGAAGTGGAATTTAGGAATTACAAGTCTAGTTGTTAAAGATAGAAAATCATAAATAAAGTGAACAAGAGAAGCAAACTCATCTATTGTGATTATAACAATACTTTTGCTACTCATTAATATGTACCTGCACAAAAGGCTCAATGCTGGAGGGAGAAACTTCATCTTGATGACTGATTCCTGCATTCCGTAGAAGCAAAATAAATAAAATTAGATATTGAAAATAAATCTTGTTGTTTCCAAAGAAGCAAAGAGACTCATTGCTTGTACACACCATTGTTAATTACCCATACAGGAGCAGCCCCCAAGTCCTCGGCTAACTGCAATAAAGATACTAATAATTGTTACACTCAATCACCTAAATATCTAATTAAATAGAGAGCTATTAAAAGATTTGAAATGAAGCATAAATTGCTTACTTGAAGAAACTCCAAGTAACCAAGTCCGTCATCAGTCCAATACATCCAAACATCACCAAAGTGTCCAGGTCTTTCTTCCCATGGACCAATTGTTTCTTTCCAGCGGAAAGCATTTCTCAACCACTCCCCTTCAACAAAGCACCCACCTGCCACAACACAGCAGCTATCATTTATGCTTTAAATGTAACATAAGCTTAACAGAATACATATATTATTAGAGGTTCACAAGTAAGCAAAGAAACTCAAAGTTTACCTGGAAATCTGATAAATCGAGGCTCCAGACTGATAAGCTTTTCCATAAGGTCTGGCCGGAATCCATGGCCCTGTACAAGCCATGATTTTAGTTTGCCAGAGACAGATAAAAGAGATAGGCAAACTAGGAAAGACAGGAAGCTACAAGATATCTGCTTCAGGTGAAAAAATGTACATAGCAGGAGCCGTTGTTGCTTCCTACTTTTCATCTTTTTAAGCTCAGTTGACAGGACTAAATTTGGGTTAAGGATTAAAATCTATTGACCATCATAAAGTTTTCATTTTGGGTGGTAAATTATATTTTGACCCTGCAGATGAACACATCAAACATGGCCAACCTTCATGGTCTATTTCGTGTTAGGACTGCAGACCAATAAAAATGGAGAGAAGAGATCACATATTTCCATTCAAAGAAATATTCACATGTACCTACCTTATAAGTATCAGTTGGCATAACTGAAACTTGGTCAAACCAGATTACTCCTTTTCTATTAGTTGTCAATTGAAGTCTTGATTTTGAATTAGACCCTGTAGCTGTAAGCATCACCTCCATCTTTGTCCAATTTTTAACATCAGAAGCGTCAGAGCTGCAATGAGCATACCACTTCAATGAAGTTCGCACAGAGAAAACATATCTTGAGATTTTAGAAAGTTTGAAATCTCACACTATGGTAGAGGAAGCTAACACATCTGATCCATCTGAACTGGTTAAAGATACGGATACATTAATCGCATCTAATGAGCGAGTGTATAGAGCCACTTTATAAGTTTTACCGTCTTCAATATTCTGCAACAGAGGTTAGCACATGATTAAGTGCTTCAGTAAATGAGCTTTTCCCCTTAAGAAGATGCAAATCGAATCAAAATCTAGTCTGGAGGGAAAATATATAAATATAGAATTGAAACTTCACATCTACAATGAATTGAAATTATTAATATATAAAGCGAAAAGAAATTTTTAACTATGAGAAACATATGTTTGAAATTTAAAATACTAAATCTCCATTCATCTTCATTTAGTTGTACATGCAACACAAACTAAGGCTGAAATAACTCTAGAGTGAAATAGTGATGCAACATTTCTTACCATGCCCCAATATCCAGGATTGTAGATTCCAACTCCACCAGTTGGACAAACGGCTGAGCTACCATCATCACAAAGCACCTCCATTCGGAGTGCAACTTTGTTACGCTCAAAACACGATGAAAGTTCAGTCCAGACCTGTATAGTGGATTCGTCCCCAATCACATTCCAAGGATCAATGTTGGAGGGAGTGTGAAGTCCCCCAGCTTCAAATCCTGGAACCACATTCTAACATTCAGTATTCAGACAAACACATGCAATTTTGTTCCATTAGTAACAGGAATTCACTAGCGTAGCTGACTTTCATGTAAGAGTAAAAGCTTATTTCATATTTTAATACTCCCAAGTGGGATTTTCACTGAAAGGAATAGTTGAAATGACCTCTATTGTTGACGAGCTCGGCCCATAATCCACCAGCTCCAGCGTGATTGATTTCCTGCGCAAGCATTTCAGATAACTCTAAATACAACGGATTGCACGGTCCAAATCAAATTAGAGTCAAAAAAAACTGGAAAATAATTAGGGTATTGAATCTGACCTCAAAAAATATTCCGAAAAGGGTATCGGGAATCGATCTCGAAGCAGATTCAGAAGCATTGACAATAAGTCTTGCAGTCTGATTCAGCCGTAGGTGGTGATCATGGGACTCGTGACACGAGCAAAAATTGCTTAGACCAATTAAGAAGCAAGCTAGAAGAAGAGAGTATATAGCCCTAGAAGATTCCATTTGCAATGTCGCTGCAATTAACCCAACATCAATCTTCTTCTTTTTCTAGGCGGCCTTCAGAAATCAGAAGAAACCCAAATTCAGTTCAATACGAACATCAATAATCGTTCCCAATTCAACAGATGAAATTGAAAAAACAAGCTTCCTAGAGAGTAATAATAGAGTTGCAACTGCTTGAACCAAATCAAAGGTAGCTCGGGAAGAGAATTGTGGGAGAAGGGCGCAAAGAAGAGCAGTGACTCACGTTTGAGGGCAGCCACGCGTGTGTTCGGTAGGTCAGGCTCTAGCGGTTGAGAAAGATACCGCAAATTAATTATTAGAGTGAAGATTGATTAGTCAATGAATGAAATGAATCGTACATAAACTGGGATTATATAGATATAGTGGACTGTGGAGTAGCTTCTTTATGATGGAGACAAACGTATTCCTTGCTTTCACGTTACTCTTGGGGCCCCACACTATATCCACTCAGCATCCATCTCTTACCTTTCCACTTGGAAACATATCCAAATATAAATAATACTCAAATCTTATCCTAAAGTTATCAGGACCTTAAGTATTAGTCAAGCCTATATGGTAATACTTTGTACTGAAATTACTTACTACGTAGTAATTTATTTTATAAGAATGGTAAGAAGTTACGGACACTACTTATCAGTCCAATTTATTTATTTTTCTACTTGTAATTCATTCAATGAATGTGATTTGATTAAACAAAATACTTATTGAACATGGTACTATGATCCGTAATCCTTTGAATATTGAAGGTAGTTTAGGGTCTCATAGTTTTTTCGAGGGGGGGACAATTGTGTTAGTTCATAAAAAAAACTTATTTTGATGCATTTTGTTCAAAGGCTTGAAGGAAAATAGTAACCCTTGAACATTGATTGCATTTTTAGGGTGATTTAATTTCATAGTTTTTTCAGGTGAAAACAATTAGATTAGTTCAAAGACTTGAAAGAAAATAGTGAATTCAGTCATTGACAAGGTTTAATTTGATCCTCTTCTTTAAGGACTTGGATCAAGGAACCTTAGTAGAGTCTCATCCAAGCTCTATAAAGGTCCATGTATAATTTATCAGAGCCTCTTCCCCAATACTTGGAAGAAGTGAGCATCTAATCTAAATACAAGATACTATCATTAGCACTTAAATAATTAGAAATCTAACCCAAAATCACAACGATCCAAATGAAGGAGCAAAGCTCTATTGACTAGCCTATATCCCTTGTGCCAGGTGAAGTATACATGTATAAGATGCTTCTTTCATTATTATTTTCCCGGCTGCATTTAGGCCATGTTAAACTTAAATCAGAGACCTCGCATTACACCTAAGGTACAACCAATTTGAAGAGAAATAATAGATTTTCTTTTCAAGAGTGATTCAACATTTGTGAACGCGACATACAACTCTATTGTATTGTCCTCTCCTAATGTACTTCTTTGCCCCCCTATTACTTCTTACCATGACAAGTCTTTGTGAATTAAATTTGGGTTTGGCTAATGTGTGCCCATGGCACACGTTAGAAATTTCAATTAAATTTTGATGGAAAGAAAAACATAAGACATTAATAGATCCTCGTAGCCGAAATCTAGATACTAAGAACTTTTCAAACTTGCTCTCATTTAGAGTCAAGAGAAAGATAAATACACACATGCCATTGCATTAATCGTGGGATTTGATCAAAACGAATTGTTGATTTGACTAAATAATTATGGATGACTTACTATTCCAAGTGTGTTAATCGGGGACATTCGTAGTGAATTGAGGAAATCAAAAACCACAATATAGTTATTTACAGCTAGGGATGGCAACGAGGCTGGGATTACCCTCCCGACCCAATTCTTGTTTAACGTATCATTCCTCGTGCGCATGTACGAACCCTAACAGGGAATAGTTACTTATAAATATAGAGATGACAGTGGTGCATTGAATCCTTAAGAGTATGTTTATCCATTGAAATTTATTGAGATATTTAGATAATATTGATAAAATAATGAAAGAGAGGTAAGAGATGTTTGGATTTGAAAATCATCCCAAATTAAGACATTCTTGAAAACAAGCATCACAAATAAAAATATATTAATAAAATAATAATTAAAAAAAAGTGGATTATTTGAAGATGCTCTTTTATTATGGATAAACATGCTGTAAGAAAGATTTCAAAAAGTGCCCATAAAAAAATTGCTGAAATGAAATCCGATTACTAAAGCAATAAAATTGACATATTACGTGTCCTTGCTGCCAATACAAATTTGGCAAGTACAGATCTTTTGAGTTTCAATCTTAGAAGTATGGAAATTGCTTGCTTAACACAGGCGTAGAGCTCCACTGTAAAAAGCTAGATACAATTTAAGATTGATTCACACTCCAAGATAGCTCCTCATTCACGATCACTCCCATAAACAGAAAAGAGAACAAATCCTCAATAGTCAACATGACCACTCACACAAGCTAAGAGAATCGTTGAGTGAAAGGAATATAACATAACATGCATCCAAATCAAACACATATATTTCCAAGTTGTGTAATGACAGCAAATGAACAAGTTTGAAATAAACTATACGTCTCATTCCACCCTCAGCATTTACAGCAAGCCTCCGTTTTCATTTTTATGTAGCAACGGTGCAGATCTCTTTGAGAATGAGACGAAAATTATTACACCCATCAGGAAAACAGAAGATTACAAAGGCATTGTAGTACCAATCTAAGCAAAATAGAGAAGCAACTCCTCATGCCAAAAATTCTGAATGCTTGTTAGAGAATCCAACCAACACGTTTACAGTAGTGATCAGTTTAAAGAATAAATAGGAGGAATTATGGTAGCAATGAGTTACAACCTTTCAACATAATGTAACACACTTACAATCAATCAATCAAGTAATCAACTGTACAGAAGCTTGTGATGAAGTAACCTTGTGTAGTTACAAGATATGCACAAAGGCCAAAGCTATTCTATGCCAGCTTAAGGGGTTCAACAAAGCTGCCCCTGCTGAAACTATTTCTGCACCCATATCACATAATTTTAATTCTGTGAATAGTACAAAACTAAATAATAAATAAATTAATAATACATGCATGGTTCTTCAGCATGGGATTCAAGACGGATAACCGGTAGTTGGAAATTAGCTATTTTGCCCGGAATTCAGTCCTAAATTTCACCATATTTTGTGTAAACTTCTCCCTGTTTTTCGGTTCGAGGCTTGGGGAGATATCCTCCATAAGCTTCTCAAAGCACTGTTGAAGCCTAAGCTGTTGCTCTGATGGCTATATCATAATAAAGACTGTCAGTATAAACAAATGAAGATCCCAAGTTTTCCTCTTTATTAAAAAAGCCCAAGTAAAACTTACCAATGACGCTAAGATTTGTGCTTTCACATGGGCATACATCTATCAAGGAATGAAAAAACTTCAGTTAATATAAGTGCATGGTGGGCATTATACTCTCAAGAGTACTTCTAACACACAAAGGCTAAGATTAATACTATTACCTCTTGACTCATCAGTATCAAACTCAGAATTGGTTTACTGAGACTCCACGTACTGCTGTTGTCTTGAAATAGAATCATTTCAAATAACAATTTGAGTATCTGAAATTGAGGTAAGATTTGGTCCATTATTTAGACAACCCGGATAACAGAATTACGATGGACATATGAAATAAGAACATTATTGAGAAGAAAACAAACCAAAACCAGTGTCTTGACTGATTAGCATATCATGTTTATGCACATATTTACTTGCTTTTCTTGCCCTCTTTCCATATGATAGCAAAATTTTTGGACTCATGATTCAAACTTCAACAGATAAAGCCACATGAAGAAACAGACATAACTCACTTTTGGGAAGATGTCAGAACCTTCTGAAACATGCTTAGCAAAGTTTACTGCAACAGGTGATGCTGGTGGTTCTCCCATCACAACATGGTTGAAATAGCAGGATGCCAAATGATCAATGGAGGAAGCGGACTGTTGATTAAATTTTGAATAAGGAAAAGGTCAGACAAATTCAAGTCACTACATAATGGAAAAGGTCGGCCATTATCAACCATGAAGGTGTCAAATTAAAAAACGCATATAAATGTAGAATGCAAACCTGAGCTACGATACTTGTATCTAAGGCCTGAAGGCCTAGCTCAAGAGACTTAACGATATATGAGAAGGTATCTGTGCTAAGACTCAGAACAAATTTAATATGATCTCTGAGAATTATCTCCACAAAGCTGAAATAGGCTTTTGTGACCTGAAAAGGAAAAAGGGGAAAAAGAAGGAAAATCAACACACCATAAAAGATATTCAGAGAGATGTTCAAACTTCTCAACAGAAGGAATGGGAGCATTTTGTTGATACTTGATATTTACAATGCCCCCAACTTCAGCCAAATGCTTTCATATCTTATCTAACATTTTTATACAGCAAAACCTCTAATGTAATACTAGAAATATCAAATATACTTATGGCCAGATGTCAACATGAACATGTTAATGATGACATGCATAGCTAATCAGATAACGGAGGATAGCATTGCAAGAAATAGATGGTCCAGCTTTTAAAATATGAAAGCCTGATAAAATGGATTAATTCACATGGCTCAGTGAGAATAAAAGATCAAATTGCTGCTTATGAAGTTTTCAAATTTTAAATGATGGTCTAATCCAGAGCATCTCTTGGTGCATCTACAGAAATGCAATGTTACTAGATAGTGTTCCTCAGTTAACCGTGTCCATGTCCACCCAGGGCATGCAAAGGAAACAGAAGAGGTGCTTAAATACCTTCCTATATGCCATAATGTCAGCAAACGGAATTGTCAACACCATCCTTATTGCAACATGAAGAGCATCAGACACTGCTGTGTCACCATATAATTCAAAGACACCAAAGTTCACATAGGTTCCAGAAAGAGCTGCAATTACGGAAAAGCACATGAGATATGCTAAGAGCAAAGAAAACCCAAGAAAACAATCTGAAAAGTATAAACAGATTAAGTACTTAAGCAACCTAAAGAACATTCAAGTTCTCTAAAGCTAGCACTACTGTGATCCTGACAATTCTTTGGTTTATCTCCAAACAGGCGTCAATTAGAATGAAAAGACACCATCTGGTTCTATATAATATGAATGGATTGTAGAACAAACCAGCTGATAACATGGTTAATGAAAGCCATATCCCCTTGTACTTAAAGGCGTATAGATCAATCTGATTTGGGAGAGAGAGAATTCTTGATCCATAAGCAACAATCGACTTGCTAACTTCTCGGAAAAGCAATATGCCATTTGCAGATGAAGGATCAAATGTTATCCGCTGAGATTTATTCTGCACAAACTCGGACATGAATTTCAAGACTGGTGTCGTCACCTGCAAAATTATAACTATCAGCATAAATACTGAGATTATCTTCTGAAAATGCGCTAGTGTGTTAAATTTTCTTTTGGAACTACTTTCTATTTGTCATAAATTGATCCCATACCTCAGGAGTATCAGCCCATTGATCCACAGCTCTCAAAAGAAGTGGCATATGTGCTGGATACAACCAATCAAAAAGATGGCCATATGTCTTGCGGCTGCAGAAAAGGAGTACAGGTTACGGGTTACAGGTTATTGGATCATATATAAAAACAGATTGAAGAGTGCCGTGTGAAAGTGGATCAAATAAATAATCAATCACCTGCTAGCTGCCATTGCAATTCCTCTAAGATCCCGCATCAAGCCAATTATTGCGTACTTAATACCATCATTGCGAAACAAGGCATCAGGTGTAGACTCTAAAGTGACCGAAACCTTATTTAAGGATAATCAAATTTTTAGTTGACAGTTAAAAATTGAAAATATAAAGCAAATGTAATATGTAATGCTTAATAATCCATTATTGTGAATTCTGTCCATTTACAGATGTACATTAAATCAACATTGTTATAAGTTACATACAAGGCAGAGAGAAAAACAGAAAATACAACACTGCATGAGAAGACAAACTTGGATACTTAGTCTCACAAGAAATACACTTGTTTGCAAAAGAAGTTTGGAATTCATCTACAAATTATTCTTTTTTCATTTGCATGATATTTGAAAAGCAATTTATCTTTACACTACCTGCCATAGTGGCTCCATGAAGCGTTTAAAAGTAACTGAGAGATTGTCATCCATGAACATCAATGAGCTAATAGCATAGTAAAAGGTTGTTCTTGTACGGGATAAGTCGTAATTTCCCTGAAAAGGGAAGTGCTCTCTCTGAAAGGAGAGGACAAAATATATAAGTATGCACATATTTAAAAGTGTAAAATCAGATTAAACAGCAGTAACTGCAATCAATTGGAAAGAGCTATTTTACACTGTGGTGCAATATGATGTATTGAATTGAGTCCAGCTTTAAAAGTAGCTTTGCAGTCATATACCTGTACAAGATGCATATAATTAGGGCATTTATTACCTCACATCTGAAAAATAAAGTTGTCCAATAAGAAAACAAACCCTGATGCCATTTCCAGGAGAAAGTTCAGAGTTTGATCAATAATCTCTATACTCTGCAAAAGAAAAAAACATGGAGCATGAGTCCTGCATAAGAATGCTGGTTTTAGAGATTTACAAATTTCAATTACCTCCACATAACACCTGAGATTTGTAGCCAGCTTTTGAATCATTACATTCAAGACCAACAGATGGTCATGTAATCTAACCAGTGCTGACAGTCGAACATAGAACTTCTGCAAGAAAAGTAGATTGTAACAATAAGACTAGAAAGCATTTCACATTTATAATCAGGTAATAAATTTCCATTTCTCAAAATTGTATACCGTAGAGGCATGCATTGCATCGTCACCTATGTAAGACCTTTTGAAGCTTTCAAAATATGAAAGAACAGCAAGATCAAGTCTCTGCTTGCTTTGTTCAGTATATCTCTGTGAGAAGCAAGAAAACAAAATACAACAAAAAATGTGAAAAAGAAGCTTTCTAAATGTGATACTCACTTAACCTTGACAAGGTTAGTGGAAACAAGCAACAAGCTCACTCTCAAAAACGAATCAACTCGATCCACTATCAATTATATAAAAACAGAATCAACACGATCCACTAAAAACTATCCAAAAACAGATCAACTAAATCCAATAATTACAACTGATCCAAAAAAGAGCTATCATCTGAGGTGTTAATCAATAAAAAGAAGGGACAGAGCGACATGCCATACAGATGATCAGTATAGAGATTTTGATGTAGTTTGTGATGCAAATAAATCTTATACCCCTCCAGATGGAAATAGATTGGTCAGAGAATGCAAAGTGCAATCTAACAGGCAAATTACAGTCTATAGTATCCAAAAAAAAGGTGGGAAGATATTCTACGGGTAAGACCTTTACAATTATTTTACTTCAGAAGACCATTACACTTCCTTGACATTAATTAATATGACAAAGTTACATGTACAAAGCACTACCAGGATTGCAGTAAATTAACCAACTGAACTTGCCATACAGATGAGTCTCAAACTAAGCGAAGTTAACCATTTTCACATTCAACCAGTAATTAACTTAAGCTGATATCTGTCCAGCAGTGTTCAAAAGAGAAGACATCTTCATTTAATAGTACCTGAGAGTGCATTCCACTGTCCATAGCATTTATCAACTGAAACACACGAGCTGAAAGTTCTGCATCTATTGTTTGTTGCAACTCCACACT
Source organism: Fallopia convolvulus (assembly GCA_964016875.1). NCBI lineage: Eukaryota > Viridiplantae > Streptophyta > Magnoliopsida > Caryophyllales > Polygonaceae > Fallopia > Fallopia convolvulus. The sequence goes on from OZ024736.1 coordinate 41,002,520, forward strand.
GCCAGAAACAAAAAGGTAATTAGAATAATAATCATCACATAATAATCATCACAGAGTGTCCTACAACGACATTGAAAAGTCGTCACCTACTCACCTTGGACCAGAATATTGCTTTACTTTAAGAATGGCTGCAATAATATGCACCATCCAAGCAAGTTGGTGCTCCAGCATTGCAAATTTGTCTGTATTAAAAGGATCCTGAATGCCTGCCCCAGTCTATCCAAATAGTTGCAGTTGTTAAAAAACACACAAGCATATTAGAGAATGATAAGCCTAAAAGAAACGATGACAAAATCAACATTACCACATAGGCCTGCAAAATTGGGTCCATAATTGACATAATGTATGAACCACAGCCTTCATACTACAAAGCAAGAACCCAATAATATGTCAAGTTGCATTAGAAACACATCTTGAGAAAGAACGATCTAAAGCAAATTATATAAGAATATGGAGAATGTGCTGGATGTGTTGATACATGGTTAGAATATTGTTCAAACAAAGAATATACCTGAAATCTGCAGAGATGTGGAAGAAAATCGAGCTGATCTTGTAGCAGGTCAGTATTGTCAAGAGGGTCTTCTGAAATGTCTTCAGAGCTTGCATCCTACCCAGAACAAAGTATTACAACCAAGAAAAACGGGAAGAAAGCAACTAAAAATTTCATTACAATAAAGTTGCTTTAGGGAATATATGCCTCAAACCTGTAGGGAATCAAATCTTGAGGATATAAAACTTTGCAAAATCATGGGCACATAATCTTCCAGATGAGCAGTACCTTCCTTAAAATAGGGCAGTGATGTTACCATCCTGGACCAAAGCCCAAGAAGATAGTAAACACTGCTTCTTGCCCACTAAAAACAAATGTCAGTTTGATTAGTACTATGAAATGAACAACAACAACAATGACCCAGTGTAGCTCCGCTTCAGTGGAATCTGGGGGATCAGGATGGGGGCACCCCTGGCTTGACGCAGAGGGGATGCGCCCGGATTACTAGGAAATGAACAGCTTTCATACATACACAAACGAGTAAACTGCAATAATCCATTTTCCCCGTAGCCTCTTTTATTTAAATAAAAAGCAGACTAAGCTCAATAAATAACCTTCCATGACTGTAAGGACTTCACAGTGAATTCTGCCATTGAGCTCAACCAACCACCATATTCTTCCCTATTCACCAGCTCTGAAAGCTGAAATTGACGCATAAGAAAAACCATGACCACCAGGTAAATTTTCTTGGATAATAATATAGGACAGATAGTAACTATCTACAAATTAGCTTTTAATAAAAAAGCATGAACTGTGCCTCCTTTCCAGGTTCGATTAATTGTATCAGCTTAAAATCTGATTGCTATTATAAGGGCCTTACGCACAGTTATCGTAATGATAAAAGACAGAAGTGCAGCCATTCAAAATACATGTATAAGCAGAAATCACATAAACAAAGCAACAGGAAAATTTAGCTCATACACTCGACACATCTTCAACTTCCTGACACATCTTACTTCTTTATAGAACAAAAGATTTTTTAACTAAAAGAGCAAATTTACATGATACCTCTATATCGACGCTATTTAGAAAGACAAAATAAAATCAAAGCTTATAAAGAAAACTCTAAATGATACCATTGACCATGAATTCGGCAGCGGACCATTAATTGCTATTTTGACATTAATTAAATTATAACATTAGCAAGAATGCCCATGTAATCCAGTTTTTTCAATTAAATAATCCAGTTTATGTAATTTAAAGGAAAGGAATGTGTCATAATAAAGAACATCATGATAATTTCCACACATTGTCATTGTCATATTACTTGCTTTACAACTAAACTGAAGCAAAGAAGATAAGGAAGGCCCTTCCAAACCAAAGGCTGCTCCCTAATTTTCAAAACTTCAGTGCATTATACAAATACCCCAAAAACTGCAGTAATCCTGGAGAAACAAACAATGCAGCTGGATGCAAATGCATGTGAAAAATTAAACACATACCCCAAGCAATGATCAATAATTTATTACAATATAGCAATGCGTGGAAAAAATTATCCAGTTTTTTGGGGGAGGGAGGGTGAAGCACCTGATAATGTACTTTGAAACGTCCAAGGAGACGACAAAACTCATGGTAATTATCATGATCATCCAACCCTGATTCAAGAAAAAAAAAGGATGCCGCGGTTACACATTTACACATCTATTTATTCAAAAAAGTTGTTTTTTTATTAGCTAATGCAAATTGCATTTCGGTGGATGTCCAAAAAGGACTATAGTTATTGCTGCAAGATAAGACTATCAACTTGCTGGGGTTCTGTAGTTTGAATTGCCAGACTTATCAAAGATAAGATGGTAACACTAGACACCACAGAATAGTAACCCCCAATGCCATGTGAAAAGGTCTGATTTGCAAGGGTAAACATACATATTTGAAACTAGCAGATCTTGACCTATCTTTATTTTTCCCTGTAAAGTCCGGAATGACGTGAGTTTAAGGTTCATATACATCAGTTTTTGAGCATCTAAATAAATAGACATATCATAACAATTAAACCATGCAAATAGAAACACGAAAAGATAGAAGAAATTAAGTATCATCATCCAATTAACCTCTTCCTGTTTCCATGATTTGTTTAGACCCTGTCATCAATGCAGCTAAATATTTCAAGCGTATGGAGTCACTTGTAAACAAGGATCTTCTGACAGAAGTAAGCCACACCAAACATTCCAAAGCCTGAAAATAAAAGCAAGTGCATCCATCAGTGCAAGTGAACTAACACATGACATAAATCTCACAAGTCAGAACAAAGTTTTGCAACAACTCAATGTTGAAATCCGCTTGTTAATACAACAGCTATCTAAGAAGAGAGAGCTGACGCAAATACCCAAAGATGGCATAAATTTAAGAATGACACACACATCAACCATCAAGAATAAGTAACTTCATAGTAGCATATAAACTTGATATAAGGAAAATAAAGGTTTATGATCCCTTATAAGGCTTCACAGTAATAAAAGAAGGCATAATACCAAGCAGATTTCCATTAGGACCTCATTTAGATCAATTCAATCGAATCATGAACTCTCGGTAAGTAACCATATTTTCTGAGGTAGAAATAATATGATATCTCCCATTCAGTAGACCTTCAAATACTTGGCTAAGATTGTTTCATCCTATCTGAATTATATTCCACCTTCTGCCTAAGACCAGCTCAGTTATTGCTAAATATATAAAAAAAAATCTCGAATTGTGAAAGCTATAAAACATGCTGGAAGAGATTAAGCTAACCTGCTTTGATAGAGGAGGTCTAGTCATTGCATAGTAGTCAAAATAGACCTGCAATGTTGACGGTTCCTCTATAACTGGTCTCCAGGTAGAAGGAACCTGTGAACAAACCACCAAATACATTTTCAACTCACACCATCAAGATAGAACAGTACAGACAATTGATCAATACATATTATTTGCACTAACTCAGGAGGTAATATTGTCCAAAAGCCTTTTACCTGCACAGTACCAATCTCATCTGACGTTTCATCAGAAGATGCCCCAGTAAAATCAAAAGACAGACATCTTACAGAAAGTGAAAGAGCCAATTCTTGGAGTTTGGTTCGAACTGCAATAATTATGACAGTGGAGAAACAATTTGCATAAAGATAAAAAAAATGAGCATAAAAGACAAAATATAAAGCATTCGGTTCGATATAGAGGAATAAGCGAAGACAAGAAGAAGTTTCAAATTTACAAGAAAACTAATACCATCAGTTTTAAGTTTACACAGTGAAGCAAGAGACATCTCATATACTTGAAGCAGGGATTCATCTTTGAAAGATATTGCCGCCTTCCGATGTTGCATGAAGGTCAATTCGGGATTTTGCTGACAAATCAGTTTAGTTGCACATTAGAAACAGTAAGAATATAATACATTGATTTCCATTATTACTCAAAAAATTATTGGGAACATAATTCATCATATATCTTTCTTTTTACAAATTCAGTAATAAGATTTCTCGTGCTTACCGTATTCATCTCACTTGTAAGCTGATTCAAAATCTTCAGACCTATCTCATACTGAAATGCTTCCTGCAAATAAACTTAATGACATTAATATCTATGTCTATTCACATAAAAGAAACTACAACAACAACGACATCTACCAAGATGGATCCCGGTATGAGCGGGATCTGGGGGGTCGAGTTGTACGCACCCTTACCCCGGACGGAAAGTCAGGAGGGTATTTTTGGCGGGGCCAGCGCTAAAAAAGGGGGAAAACACAAAGATAGAAAACCAGGAGGGGAAGGGAAGGGGAGTAAAGCGAAACGAGGAAAACGCACGCAAACCAAAAAGGGTGAAAAAGGAAACACTGAAAACAAAAGAAAGGGGGGAAAAGGGTGTCCAAAATCAGCGACATAGACCTGAAAAGGGCATGATCCTTTAATGGAGACTTTAAAGCATCATAATTTGGAAACAAACCAAAAATAATTCCAAAATATGTATCTTTAAATGGTATCTGTGCTATAAAAGACAGGTATCTGTACTATAGTGCTGTACAAAATTGCTTGTAGCAAATTGGCCGTTCAAATTGATAGCACCTATCAATTATCACGGCAAAAAAAGCCAGATGCACAGTTTAGTTTACCTGATCCAGAAAACTTGCACAAATCTTTACTAGTTCTTTAAATCTGTCATCATCCAACCAGCTAAATTTTGTCACACGGCACAGTAGCTGAATTAATGATGTCATTACAAAAGACTCCAAGTTACGCCCTCTAGTTGCCAGATAATTTACCAGATGATCACCTTCAAATAACATGAGACAGGTTAAACTACAGTAAGTACAGCAATTAAAGTCTATAGTATACAGAGGTTAGAATGATAAGATGAATTAATCCGGTAACCATACATAGACTAAATAAATATTTGTAAAGCCCGAATATGAGAACTCTCCATGTAATAGATGGCAATAAATCAAGAATAGTATGTAAAAGAAAATTATTTCCAAAGATGTACTTAGAACCAAAAAGTAATATTCCAAATTGAATTAACCATAAAGTGTCTCCATTAGCAAACAAGAAAATTACGAATCTGAAGCCGGAGATGTAATGGGAGCCTATTCTCTGTCACTTGCTTCAACAGGCTTGAACTAGCCAACAACACAGCGTAAGGAGTTCCTGCACTGTCTATTATGTATTCGCATTGTGCAATGCAACTTGGATCGAGAGAAAAGTTTTTTAGAGTACTCTCTAGAAAAGCTCGTTCGGCAGAATCTCGACAGTTGTACAGCCTTTCACAAATTGCTTCAAATTGAACCATATTCTCCATGTTCACCAGGCAAAAGATACACAAAATTCAGAGTCACGCACCGAACAGAATTTATTTCCTCTCCTTTTTCCAAATTAGCTGAAAATATCTGCAAATTTACCATCAAATTCCAACTTTGGGTCTAGGTGGAGATAAAGCAGATAAAGCATAAAATAAATAATGGCTAAAAACACCGAGGATCATTTAATGTAACCAAATAATCATCAAAGTCGCATATCTAAATAGGTATAGAGTTACATAGGGTCTTTTATGAATATCAATACACATACAGAGCATAAAACAAAAGATTGTTTTCTGTTACAAGATGGACCAAAATAGAATCACTACTCAGAATAAACACCAGCAATACTGAGATATAAGAAGAATCTCAGCAACAATGATGGTTGTCTAATGCTATGGGCAACTCCACACCTGGAAAAACAATTCACAGCAGATAATGTCAAAAGCAGTTTGAATTCTATTCAAATAAAATTAGCAAGATCATGTTTTCGGAAATGCTCTACCAGTAATACAAACTCACACCATAAGCAAGAAGCACAATGAACTATACTAGAGAGGTGTCAAGTTAAAATTCAACTCTTTTCTTCTTGATTGAATTACATTAACTTTTTCATAAACTTAATATTCATCGTATGACAAATGACTCAGCCAACCCTATCCCAAATCAAGAACAGATTGTGGTAACGAAATTATAATCAGGATGGGAATGGTTGACACCAAATTCAACAGGATCAAAACAGTCACTCTTGTTCATATCCATTTACTGATTTATGTCAACAAAAACTGAATTTGCATTCCAAAACACAAACAAAACAGAGGTTCAACAGCGGATAGCATCGCTTTTCATGATTTCATAACCGTTTCCTCATTCAAAAAACGCATGGCAAGGCCGAAGGGTACTAATCGGCATCCATCTCTACACCATCAATTAAAATTTAGAGAGAAGGATGTGTCAAATTTCCCAACTCTTTCTCTTCCAAATATCAGATTGATTTGTTTCTCCAAGATGCAATCCCCTATTCAGCAGTAATGAAATGGGATGCGGATGCGGATGCGGATGGAATCCATCCTCACTTCACCCAACCCCAAAAGAAGACAAGTTCAAGTTCCTAATCGTTTTCCCCTTCAAAAGGAGGCGAAATCAAGAGCATCATTGCACAAGGCGAAGCAAGAAGCAAGGTTTTGCTTGACCAAGAGAAGAGAAAGTGATCTTACAATCGGTGGGGTTGCAAAAGAGAAGGAGATCCCCTCAGACAACAAATCTTGGGAGCGTTAATTTTCAGGCAGAAGAACAGAGAGATGAAGATGATGAGAGAGAAACAGAGAAACCTAAAGAAACGGGTCTTTTATAGATGACAGGCGAAATTCTGAAATGAGGCGAGAGAGTCGGCGACTTTGGTGCTTGGAGGGATTTGGGGGCCGACCCCACAATTTTGCACACGCCGGACACCACGTCTTAGACCATCCGCAACCCACAATCTCAAATTGAATTCTTAACCCTCCTATATCAATTTTCTTACTCATTCATCTAATTTTAAAATCCACTTCTACTTTATCTCTACAACCCACAATCCCCATTTCATTCTTTAAAATAAACTACATTTATTTTACTTTTATCTTTATTTATTTAATTACACTATTTAATTTCATATATTATTTAATAATACGATATAATATTAAATATAAAGATTTAAATATGTTAATTTATTTTTATAATGCCTTAAAATATATTTATAATATTTTTAATGCATTTTATTTGTAGTCTAAACCCTTAAAATGTGTTAATTTATATTTACTATGCCTTAAAAATATATTTATTTCACTACTAAAATGTACAAAATTAACATCTTATGTAATCAACTTTATCAATTATATTATTTTATGTAATACATAAATTTAATTACATAAAAAAAATACAAAGATTAAATTTTAACAATTTTTTTAACTTGTATTTCTCATATATATTAATTTTTTTAATCAAAACATATACAAAATGGGTGTCTATGGGTAGATAAAAACAAAATAAGAATATTAAAAATAAAATTTTAAAAAAATAATATCATTTAATTGTCGAAATAAGGCTCAAAGTTTTAATATATATATCCAAAATGGAAAAAATAATGATCATTGGATCAAATCCAATGGCTGTCCAAAAGCCACGCAGCCTGCTGCATATGCTGGGCATTTAAAAACCCAAATTTGCTCCGTCTCCTATTTCAAATCCAAAACTCGGATTCTTAAGGTAAAGTTACTGTGCGGAAGATTTTTATTCATTTTTAATTTTAAAAATCCCCCGTTGGGGGTGGTCTTATGAATCGGTTCGGACCGACCTTTTTGGACCAAAACCGGTCAAGTTATTTTCGATTCGGTCTATGGATTTTTTTTTTCGAGCTTAGCCAATTGCACCCATTGGACAAGAGCAATTGCTAATTGGCTAATTGAATTACCCAGAATAATTCACTGTTTTTTTGTAAATAGCAAGTGCCTTTCTTTATCGATGTCTCAGTTAAAGACAAATTTGCCTGTTAATTCATCTTTTATGGAGTAATTTTTTATTGAATAATGTATTAATTCGAGATGTTAAACTTATAATTTAATTAATTGTTGATTAGATTAATTGTGGTTGGGCATCATTTTTAAAAATATCAATTTTTTAAAAAATTGAAAAATATTTTAATAAAAAACAAAATACCTTATAATTTTCAAAAAGATATTCACTCAATCTTCACTACATATGTCAATTTTAGATATCATTATCTTCTAGAAATATTACTCCGATATTTGATAAGATTTTCTACCTATCTTTATGTGACACGTGTAAATTTCAAATATCGTTTTCTTCGAAAAATATAACTCGAATATTTGATAATATTTTCAACCTATTTTTATGTGACACTTGTACTTATCCAGAAAAGTTTATCTTTTAAATTAATAATAAGTGATCTTCATTCTTCGTTCTCTACTCACTCATTTCCTAATATTCTATGCCTTCATCTCTTTGAATATCATTAAACATGTGGTTGCTAAAAAAGAGCGTGAAATACGGAAGAGTAAGAGCAGATTCAAGTTACAAACTCTCAAGCAGTTTCAATGGTGGTACACTATCAACAACAATAGACATCTAGAGGGTGTGGTTGAATAGATACCAAAAAGTCCGAGGTCATTTTCTCATGCAAGATTATTTTGTTGACGTCCATTGTACGATGAAGCAAGCTTTTGGATACGGTACCGAATGCATCAACATGTCTTCCAACACATAATGGAGGATCTTTGCAACCACAACAACTTTTGGAAGCAAAAGTAGATGCCACATCCACATGCAAAATGGGATTGCTTCCTGAACAAAAAGATGATTGGTGCCTTGAGAATGCTCGCCTACAGTCCAACTACTGACCAATATGATGAAATCATGAGGATGGAAACTTCTACAACATTGAAATATCTTGAAAAAATTGCAGACAAATAGAGACTCTCTACGATGAGTGGTTCCTTCGTCCACCAAATCCCGTTGACTTATACATGCTTCTCAATAGAGGTTATCAATGGGGTTTCCTAGTATAATTTGGAGCATTGATTGCATGCATTGGGAGTGGAAAAACTGCCCAACTGGATGGGTTGGAGACTTGGAGCTTACTCAGGCCAGAAGAGAAGACCAACTATAATACTTGAAGTAGTGGCATCTTATGATACACATATGGCATGCCTTCTTTGGAACCCCCATAGTATAAAATTACCTTAATGTTTTTGGTGTGTCTATTGTGTTTGAGCGTTTCATACGTGGAACTGATGCTCAAGTTAAGTTTGAGGTCAACTACAAAAAGCTACACTAATAGTGTAACACCCCGATGATTTATCAGAAATTGAGGTGATATCCATATCAACAAGAGATCTACCTTTTCTAAATTCGAGTGAGGACAAAGAACTTAGAAGTTAAGCATGCATGGGCGAGAGTAGTACCAAGATGGGTGACCTCCTAGAAAGTCATCGGGTTGACATGGGATAGTATTTCTAAAGGCTTCGGGCTTTACAAATGGTATTAGAGCCGACTCTAGGTTACGAATGCACTTGGCCCAGAGGGCGGTGACTCGACCTAGAGCGCGGTGCTTGGGCCTTGACGAGGACGTCAAGTGTTTAAGTGAGAGAGATTGCAACACCCTGATGGTTTATAAGGAATTGAGGTGTTACCCATGTCAACAAGAGTTCTTCCTTTTATGAGTTCGAGTGAAGACAAAGAACTAAAAAGTTAAGCATGTAGGGGCGAGAGTAGTGCCAAGATGGGTGACTTCATGGGAAGCTCCTCCTTCATATCTCTATTGAAGCCTAGGTTGCCAGGTTGGTTATCTTCTTTGTAACACCCCGTCTTTCGATGGGGCGCCACTTTGAAATAGACCTTACCAGGTACTACTTAGGTGGGTTGACAACAACGTGTTAGGATCTTACAACTCGGGCACGACGAGAAACAAGTGAAAACATCCAACTTTCAGATTTATAAAATTCGATATAAAACATGTTTGAATGCCCAAATGCATAAATAAAAATTACCAAGTAACCTTTTCCCAAAATTTCCTCGAAATATTCCAAACAACACTTACAAATTAACAATTAAAATAATTCAACAGAACTAGTAATAATAATAAATCCTCCCGAAATACTCCCGAAAATCCCAAACTAATGACACGTGCGTCAACGATCCACTCCACCATCCGGCCAAGGCTCCTGCATGGTTTCTTGTAACATACCTATAACTGAAAAATGTTCCCCGAAGGGTCAGCGTCTAATCTACCAAGCTAGAAAGAATATGGAAACTGTAGAACGCTTTAAAATCATTTATCTATAGTCAGCATACAAATTCCACAACCGCATTCGTAACTCTAAAGGCCAATACCTAAATTAGTTATATCAGTCACACAAGTCACATACGCATTCACAATCACAATCACACAGCAATGCAATTCTTCCTTTGTCCACGATCCGACTTCCAAGACGCTCATCACCGCGCCGAGTGCAGAGGCAGGCCCTCCCACTCCACTTCCCAATCTCCCTTCGAACTCCTGGCTAAGCCTCCACTGGAGCGCTTGCCCAAAAACACACAGATAATAATTTTCGTTTGAAGGGGTACGATTTTCCCAGTCACACGGGTCAAAGTAGCCAACTCTTCCTCAACACCAGCTACAATGGGCCGTGTCGGAAACGGTACCAACACAGAGAAAACGTTCCAAAATAATTTCCGATAAAACACATTTAAAATCATTAACGCACACAACACACAAGGAGTTCAAAATAATTTAAAAGGTATTCGGGACTAGTTCCCAAAACCCGTCCTACAATATCGATACGCAATCTAACAAGGGAGAAAAGAACCGAGCAAGTCGAAAAACGACTTACCTTGAAAGGATCTTTTGAAGAAGGCGGAATTAAGAGCGCGAACGGAAATGATGCCCTAATGGAAAAATTTGACATGACAGCTACGTTAGGTTTGACACACACCTAGCGATACTTAAACGAATAAAACTCGCTCTACACACCCGACTTAAAAACCGATTCAGTAGTATTGTTAAATCATTAACCTAAACAATTACTTGTATCTCTAAATAAATAAACAAACAAATAAAGTAATAAAAATAAACGAACCCACAATCTCTGCCAAACCCGATCGTTTAACCTAATATACTAAAGTCAATTACAATTAAATTTTTTTAAAAAAAAATAAAAATAAACCTCCTGTTAGACTAATAAAAGGGCACCGCTACCCTATTCTTAATTAACAATTATATGACCCACCCATGGAGACAAATTCAACATGGAGACAAATTTAACATGGTCAACTCGTTAGAACTTATTACCCATAACCCACTTAAACTCCACTTTAAGCAAACCCAGAAACCCGACTAGTTAAATAAGATTTAACGTACTCAACCTTTTGACAATCCTTGTATACGTATAACTATATGAGTTTTTAATTTAACTAATAGTAAATTGAATCTTGACTAACTGAATCACCTTAATACTACTAAATAGCTAATTTCACTTTTCACAGTGCACAACAACTTGTACATATATTGATGTACGTATCTAAATAACGAACAATTCTATATATACATTGAAAGGGACGAGCTTTAGACTTAGTAAACTAGATATACCTACTCTGCTAACATAGGTGAGATTAGATTAATTAAGCCACCAACATCAACATGAATTAGTACCCCACCATTGACAATATTTTATACGTTCGAACAGGCAATTCGTCTACAGTTACGACCTCCACTAAGCAAATTTCACTAATTAGCACTAAACAACTCCTGCCCATATATATATAGACTCGATCGTTTCCCCAAACCTGAACAACACCCAACCCGGAAACAATGAAGGAGTGCAACAAGGTGTTGATCCTTACCCAGAAACGCTAGCAAGGATAGACGACTAGTGGAACGGCAGAACGACGACGATGACAATGGTGCAGTCGAACGGGACTAGTCTCCGACGGCAGATCGTGATGTCGGAATCACTGAACGAAACGCAAGAGGACGGTGTGGCTTGCGGGAGGAGCGTTCTTCGTCAGACTCGTCGGAGTGGATGATGGCACGCTCGCCCGTTTGGGTCGACGGAGAAGTAGCGGAAAAATCGGAGTTGAAGGTAACTTACAAAAGGAGAGCATGAATTTGATCGTGAAGATGGAGACGACTTGAACGAGGAGGGCACGGGTTGTTAAAAAGAATGATTAAAGATATAAATATTATTTAAGATAAAATTTTGGTTATGTTGGTTATGATACGATACAAACGAGCTTGACTAACTAGTAAAAAGTGATCAAGTTCAATCTTCAACAGATGGAATTAGTTAGGATAGGTTTAGGCTCTCTTTTTTTCTTTTTTTCTTTTTTTTTTGAATAGAAATACTTATATATTTTGGGATTAACCAAACAGATTAATAAATCGGGTTACTTACGGGTCAAGGACGCTTGATTGCTTGTAGTCCAAGAAACTCATTTTTTAACGGAAAAACGAACCGAATATTACATTCTTCATCCACCACATCCATTAGGGTTCTATGATAATCAATTTCGGATTTAGTGTGAGATTTAGAAATATAAAAATTGATTATCTTGTTAGGTTTAGGGTTATAGAAATTGATTATCATGTTCAAATTTCAGGGTTTAAATGGATAGTTTGAAATTTAAAGTTTGTGACTTGATTTTTGATGTGATAGTGATCCCCATTGCTTACAGGATTTAATTCAAAAGTGTTATTTCATTCAAAAATCACTCTAAACAACCTTTCTTCAACCCCAAATTGATCTTCTTTGCTTCCTTCAATCGAAGATTTCACCATTGTTGAAGAAACCTAAACTCTCTCAATTGGCAACAAACAACCCTATATCTGAAATTGATAAAGTAATCAATTTCTAAAACCCTAATTTCAAAATTGAAAAGGGTAATGTTAGGGGATAGACAAGATAATCAAACTTGATGGGCTTCAATGGGGATATGAAGAAGAAGGGAGTTTACCTTAAATTGCATCTTTTGCTGACAGTCAAGATACAAACAAGCACAACAAAGTGATGTTTAATATATATTTTTTTTATTTTTGGTAAAAGAAACAAATAATGGAAAAAATGAAAAAGAAAACTCAAGCCCATCGTTATTTTGACAGAAAAAAGGTGTAGGTGGTTCATTTGTAACGGATGAGGAGATATGGGTGGTTTTTTGAGAATATTTATTTTAATGGATGGTTTTAGACAATATAACCTGTTATAAGGGTGGATTTCGGTCAATTGGCCTTAAAAGTAAGTTTGCTATAAGAATGAAATTCAAAAAAATAATTCTTACATTATTTCTTATTTTTAACCCGGTACAATATATATATTTATGCACAAAAGAGTAAACTTTATGTAAATGCCCATATTTTTTAAATAGTTATGTGGTCAGTCGTAAGCATGTGCTATTAAGAGGAGAGGTAATCCTCTCTTTACTTTCTCTCTCCTTATCTCCTTTTGACACATCACCTATCCTATATTCTACCTCACTCTTTCCTCTTCCTTTTTCTCTTTCTCTATATCCACCCACAACAATAAGAATCATTTCTTCTCCTCTCTTCCCATATTTTATACATATATCTTACCACATATTCATATTATCAATGACTTAAAACATATACAACCCCATGTACTTGTGCGAATTTGTCACTTAGACACCTCACCTTTGGTTTGGACCTATTGAGCACTTAAACTTTACAATTTGGACCTATTAGATACCTGGTCGCTGACAATCTCGTTAAGTGTAACACACTCGCGCTGACATGTCCAATTTTTTGTCCACATGTGTTCCACATAAGCCTATTTTTTGTCCACATATGTGCCACATAAGCGTATTTGGTATTTTGCCACAAATGCATAATTTATGTCACATAACAATTTGGACCTCCGTCAACAGCTCATTCACTCTCGTCGTTCTCGTCGTCGTCCTCAACCTCGTAATCGGCACCATCGCACTTCACCACATCAGCGAAGAGGTGTTTAATAGGTCCAAATTGTTAAGTTTAAGTGTTCAATAGGTCCAAACCAAAGGTGAGGTGTCTAAGTGACAAATTCGCACAAGTACAGGGGGCTGTATATGTTTTAAGCCTATTATCAATTTATGATTTATTCACTCCTTATAATTTTAATTAATTAATAAATTAAATTAACATTCAATAAAAAAATATATATTACTTACGACAATATAAATTGATTACTACTAATAATTAAATCTTGATTAACATTAAGATAATACAAGCAACATCATAAAATAAGATGTAAAATAAAAACATTAAGCATATTAGGTTCAAACAACAATATAATTAAATCATAATTATCCGTGGGATGATGAGGGAGGAAGATAGCAAGATAGGACGAGATGAAAAATGTATGCGATATTAGGTTCAATTTATAGAAAAAAAAATGTAGGAATTTTTTTAAAAAATATCATATTTTTAATATTATTGTTTGTAATTTATTAATGTTTAATTGTAATGAAAATAAATGATTGTAGTTGATAGATGAAAAAGGTATGCAATATTAGGTTCAATTTATAGACAAAAAAAGTTGTAAGATTTTTTTTCCTTTTTTTCCTTTTTTTTTTAAATGTCAACTTTTAATATTTTTGTTTGTAATTTGTTATTGTTTAGTTGTAATGAAAATAAATGAATGTAGTTGATAGATGAAAAATGTATACAATATTAGGTTCAATTTATAGACAAAAAAATTGTAAGAATTATCTTTTTTATTTTTTTTTGTTTTTTAAAATATCATCTTTAAATATTTTTATTTGTAATTTGTTAATGCTAAATTGTAATGAAAATAAATGAATGTAGTTGATAGATAAGAGACACATGTCAAATTTTGATTGAGTGAATATGGAGAGGAATGCACAAAAGCCAATGTGCACATTCATCTACCCATAGAGGAATTCACCCAATTCCTCTCTCAAGAGAGGATTCTTTCTTTCAACCTACATTCAAGAGGATCATCATTTTTAATAAAAAATGGGTAAAAAAAGGAAGAGAGGAGAAGTAATCATCTTGATAGCACATGCTCTGAACCTCGTTTACACCTCTCGCCTATCGAATTTTGGTTCAAAAACCTTGTTCGAGAACTTGTATAAAGAAGAATTTTATGTGAAGCAATAGTTCTTCCATATTAACTTAGCTGCCCGACTCTGCGATTGGCATAACAATCATCCATCGCAACTCGCACTGTTGCTTCTCTCCAAGGCAGAATACTCGCCCAAAGCAACCTTCTAATGATTTCGTTAAAGCCTTGTTCGAGTCAAGTGCTAGTTAAAGAACCAATTGTTTGGCAAGAGTCACAAATAATTTAGTTTTACTTATATTTTAGCATATTAAATTTGTTATCTTGAAGATGACCAATATAAACTACTTTTGCAAGTATATTCAATTGTTTGGTATTTAGAGCACACCCAATGATGAGCCTAGAAACCTCTCGAAAGAATATATCAAAATGTTAAAGACTCAAGAACCAACTCACTGTTTATTTCTCTTTCTTATTTTCGTACTTTAAAACTTATATGTCTTTCAAACAAATAAGTTATATTAAAAAATCTAACAAAACAAAAAAGTAATATTAAAATGTTCAAATAAATAAGATAATTAAAAATGTTAAAAAGTGATAGAGCTCCCTTTTTTTATTCTTTTGCATGAGCCCAAACGACGGCCATATCCTAATGGAGTTTTGTTTTTTTGATCACCACAATGAAATTGGTTGCCATAGTTATATACGGAGTACTTCCTATTTTTACACACAACCAAGATGGCAAGAATGAGGCCTCATGGGGAATATTACTCAGCTCCAGTTTAACCATGATAGCACGACGGCATGACCCATGGCTTATGCATAAATTGTATACTCAGTATATAACAATTGCATGTTATTATAAAAAAACCCAAATAGAATAGAATAGCACGGTCTTGTAGCGTCTCACAGACTAGCAGCATTCTCCCGCTCGCCAGCCCCTCTCTCTCTCCCGCAGCACCTACATCGAGGAGATAACATTCATTCAATCATTCTCCATTCCTAAAACCCTCCAAAGCTTGAATTCAAAAACCCCAGAGGCCCAGACCAGAATCAGCCAGATAATCAAAATGGTAACCAATTCCACAGCAGTCTTCAGCAAATCCCCAACATGCTTCCAACCCGTAATTCTCTCTCAAAACTTTACTTCGCGGCATTTACAGCAATCCGTTTCCGCGCTGCCCTTATTCCCCTCAAACCCGTCCAAATTCGCGAGTTTGAGAAGCCAATCTTCCTCAATTAGTTCAATTTCTAGCAGCATAAGCACGTGGAAAGGTTTAAGTGGGTCTTCGTTGAGGTTTAGAGATCCGGGTATGGAAATTGTTCGGGTTTCAGCGCGTACGGATGGTGGATCCGGTGGGATTGGCGGGTCTGGAGGTGGAAGCGGCGGTGGCGGCGGTCGGGGCGATGAGGGTTTTGGCGGCGACAGTGATAGTAACTCGAACTCCCCTCTGTCTTGGTGGGTTAAAAATCCCCTCCTTCGCTTAGAACTTACGCCAATGCGTTAAACTTTATTTCATTTACGTTTCTCAGTTACATTTTACCCTGATGTCCAATTTCAAGTTATGTAGCAATTGTATGATGCTGATGTGTGCTTGAATTGTTTATTTGTTGCTGGGTGAGGCTGACTACGACCTTCCTCCTGTGCTTTTTTGTTGAACCGTTTATTCCAATTGCAAATTTGTTCAGGATATAGAGTGCATTTTCAATTTGTATGCTATTGTCTTAAGGGTGCAAGCTGCTGAAATTGAATCTCAATTATGCATGTGATTTGTGCTTCTGCATTAAGACTTACTCACATCATCTAGTTGCTTATCTTCATACAAGTGGATTGAACTATTCTTGGTATAGGAGTATATAACACTAACACGCCACATGTACATAAGCTGAAAATTGTGATGTCACTCCCCTCAAAATACTCTTGAACATTACTAATTTCATATGGTAGCTTCCATAAGTAGAGTAGTAGACAAAGTAATGATATGAAGAATTATTCTAGAGCATGTCAAATTTGCACGATTACTTGTAGAGTTATAGTAGTACCTGCATGTCTTGTATAGCTGAGTTTTACACTTGTTCATGGCAGTATACGCCCTTTATTTTTGACAGCAAGAAATAAAGAAATGAACAATATTCGAAAATCTCCCTTTTCTCTTTTCATTTGGTGAAAATTGAGAGGAAAGGCTTGGTCTACTGGTCTAGTGACTTACATACCAGTTTTCCGTTTTCATGAATTCGTCCATGACTAGTACAATATGGGTGACATACAGTTTTTTAGGACTAGATCTTTCAGGGAAGAAATTAGGACCTTTCAAGAGGATAGGATCTTTCCATTGGATACTGTTTTAAAAATAAATGTGGGCGGCCATCTGTATAGATTTGCAGTTTCATATTCTTAAGGACAAAGTAATGTCATGAGTGATTCGTTGAAAATATATTCTGGAATTTACAAGGCACTTGGTGTTTCTTTGTCATATGCTTCTTGTCGTGTATATGTTTTCATTTCCACCTCTGATTGAAGAACGAATAGACCATGATATTAACTGTGTTTATATACATGCTGAGTTACAGGTACCTTGATCTTCTTGCTAAGTTTCCGGTCATGACAAAAGCTATTACTTCTGCCATTTTGAATGGAATTGGAGATCTAATTTGTCAGGTAACTTTATCTTCTTGGTTGTTGAAAATTTCTGAAGATTTTCCTTCAAATGATAAGACACTTGGAAATCAAGTTCAAGCTCTAGTGAAATCACAATGCAGAATCCAATTTTTTTAAGTTTTAAAGTGCCAATGAAGTGTAAAGTTTAAAGCTCCTCAAAACCCCAAATGATGTGTAAATTTGATCCAGCTAATCAACTATATGTATTGATGATATCTCCTGAATCTTGTATATTCATCTGATCATGCACGAGTAACAAAGTTAATAACCTTTACCATGAACTTACCGGTGTGATTGTAAACTTATGCCCTATATGTTGTTGCATTCAACATTATCACCTAAGATAAGTCTCTTCAAGCTGATGGTTTGCACTTGATTATCTGTTGCTGCTTGCAATACATCTCTCTTACTCTCCAAGTTTCTAATTATTGCTATGCCTCTCAGCTTGTGATAGATAAAGTTTCATCGGTAGACTACAAAAGGACATTTCTGTTCACGTTTTTGGGTTTGGTTTTGGTGGGACCAACATTGCACTTCTGGTATGCCCCGGAATCCAACCATGCTTTTCAGCTGTCTTCATTTACTATTTTCTTAGTTCTTACTGTTCACCATCACTTACCTCAGTCTGTTATTATCCTTCTTGCTATTCTGATAATAAAACCAACCTCCTAAAAGGTTATTCTTTGTTATTTATCAATGAGGTGAGCCCCTTTTGCTGTTATTATATTTTGATTTCCGATATTTTCATATTTATTTGTTAGGTACTTGTACCTTAGTAAACTGATTACAATGCCTGGAGCATCTGGTGCAGTTCTACGCCTCCTACTTGATCAAGTGAGTTTGTGTATCAAAGTATTGTCAATTATAATTTATTAACTTCTTCAAAGTCACTCAATTCAATACTCAAGGCACAAACTTGCTCTGCTCGTTGAAGTTCCTTTTCTCTCCAACATTTATTGGAGTGTTTCTTTCTGCACTTGTAACCTTGGAAGGCCGGCCTTCTCAAGTGGTCCCAAAGCTGAAACAGGTACTTGAAACTTCGCCTCTCCCTTAATGTCGTTTTTCCCCTCCATTCTTTTGATGGTCATGGCAAGCACCTTGAAAAATGAAAACTGTACAAATCTTGTCTACTTGTAACTTATAGAGGCATATTATGAAACCGCTGACTGTGTTTACTGCAGGAATGGTTTTCAGCTGTTCTAGCAAACTGGCAATTGTGGATACCATTTCAGTTCGTCAATTTCAGATTTGTTCCTCAGCAATTTCAGGTATTACTATCTCAGAGTGGAGACCCTAGCAGTGAATCTCAAAGTAGTTGATATTACATATCAGATCAGCCATTTATGCATATGTATATCCTATATTTCCGCATCCAAGTTTCTGATTCAGCTTTTAATTAAAATGAGTTTCCAGGTTCTTGCAGCTAACTTCTTATCTCTGATATGGAATGTGATCCTGTCTTACAAAGCTCACAAAAAGGTCGTCCATGAATAGGTGTCCATGAATAGGTGCACTGATACATTTACAAGGTAGTAGTACTTGAGGGAAACAGTTTATACTATCTTTGAGGGAAAATTTTCAATTCGTCAGCAAAGGGCTGGAATTGCTGGTTGTCATTTAGTTATGGAGGTCAAACATCCTTCATGTGGTTGGGTTGTATAACTTGTAAGCATGATCTTGCAAAATTATTATATTATGATGAATCATGGGAGTTAGTGGATTGCTTTTCTTGATAGGGTTCTTCTATAATTTTCTAAGTCATCTAACATGTTCTGATCTTGTTGTTATCTTTGAGGAATCAAATCATTGATTAAATGACCCAAATGGTTTAAAATGGAAAGCAATGGTCAAACCATGACAGTTGCATGACGCTAGCAGTGATGAAATGTGGCCCATTTGGAATCTTGGATGCTGTATTGAAAGGAAATGGATTAAAATCATCACAAAAATATTATCGAACGGAATGATTTCATATAATAATCCTACTCTATGTCACATAAACATAATCTAACAGGAAAATATTGTATCTAATCAAACTACTAGACGATTTATTAACGGGATACAAATGGAGTACAATCACTGGTCTACGGACTACACGAAATTTTAGCTCACCGAAGGTATAAAGAGGCCCACGGGCCAGGCCCACCATCAATGCCTTCTAGGTGACAAAAAAAAGGGTCCGTAAAAAAAATAAAAGGAAAAAAAATTGGAAAAGAAGAGATACGACTACAAAACTTTCCACGAATCTGGAGTGGGAAAGCAAGCGAGTTTGTCAAAATCCGGCGGCGTACACGTCTTCCCTGCTCCGGATTGAGCATCAACGGCTCCGCCATGGCCAGCCGCCTGGTGATGATGATCGAACAAGAAGGCCGAAGTATCCAAAGTCGGGAGACAGTAGTGAAGGGGTCCACAAACGGAAGCGGAAGAAGCTTCGATTCTCTTGGTTTGCGGCTTCAGAACGGGCGACATTGAGGAGAAATTCACACCAGTGGCCTGCTGGACCATCTGCTGGAAATTGGCGGCGTCTGCGGTAATGAAAGTCGTCGGAGACTTCTTCGACGGCCGCGGCTTCCTCTTGGAAATCCTCCCGCTCATCGGGCCGGACGGAGAGCTCCGTTTACGCTTGAAGGCAGGTTCGAGATCGGATCCGGAATTTGAAATGCTCTGCGCACTGCGAGGGGTATTGGGATTGGGATTCGAGCTAGGGCTGAGACTTGGACTGGGAGTGGAAAGCGCGTTGTCAAAGGATGAGACGGAATTTGCTGGAGCGTGATCGGTGAAGAATAGGGGCTCGGCGTCGGAGAACCAGAATGCGGAGGAAAGCATCCATGGCTCGAGGAAGTCCGTACTGTCGACAGAGGATGCCATGTTCAAGCTAGGCTATGAGATATGAGAGCTCAACTTAAAAGAGGGTTTTGAATTGTTGTTGGAAATGTTTTGACGTTGAGAATTTGGTTGCCGAGTCTCAAGATGATTGAGAGAGAGATGAAGATGGGAGTACAGGGATTGCTGAAGGAAGGTTGGACTTGGGAGGAATAGAAGTCAATGGAAATGAAGGAATTAAGTTAGAAGTTGGATAAATAAATAGAAGGAAAACGCGTTTTTTTGTAGGGTTGAGGATGTGGCAGATTGGCAGTAACGGCTTGGCTTGGCACTTGACAGTGGCAGCAGGGTTTGACGGTCAAGCCGCGTCCACATCTTTATGCAATTCCCGCTTTGCCCATGGAGCCACGAGGTTTCGTTTCTTTTTCTTTTTTCTTTAATGGAGTGAATGGATAATCACATTATTCTATTTTTTTTAAGTGACGAGTAATTCACATTTGGTGGTAAATTTCGAGTCCATAAATTAACCGATGAAACCAATACTCAGTTGGTCTAGTGGTAAAGTGGTTCTAGACTTCTTATGTGTTGTGCAGGAGGTTCGAAGTTCGAATCTCACTGGCAGCATGTATGGAAAAATTGATATTGGGAGGGTCTCCCCCAAAATGGGGCCACGAAGTACCCGGTCCGGATGTAGAGCGGTGTCCGACCGATCGAACCGGGCGAACCAAAAGGCAAGACCAAAAAAAAAATAAATAAATAAATTAACCGATGAAACGCACAACCTAAGTAAATCGGGTTACACCGATCGGCTCGACCTAGTGGCAGGGAGAATGGTGAGATTTGATTTTTCACCCAAGTGAAAAGACAGGTGATGGTGCGCAAAATAACCCGCTAATTAATAAGGGGGAATTAGCAAATATAAAGTACAAAAGAGATAAATTGCCGCGTTATACATACGCGTCAAAGCTCAATATATATAATCTATAACTTTGCATGACTAAAGCAAAATGTATGCATGTATATGTTGGAATAGCAAGCAATAAATTTCTCATCCCAACAAGCACAATTCGGCCCATTTGGGGCATAATTAACTTGTATACGTATTGCGGTGTTAAAATGCTGGCTCGCATGAATCATGGTCATGCCACCATGCATATTCCACGTAAGCATTGGCTTATGATTTTCATAAGAAAACTCGTCCCACATCGAATGTTTGTGTACAAGCTAGCACGTGGATGATTATATAAATAGGAAGGCACTATGGTCAAATAAAAGGGTCGAAAATCCTCTCTGGCTCGAGAACTTTCTCGTTTGCCAAAGCTCGACGTGTTTGATCTCCGAGTGAGATCGCGCTATAAACGGTATAAGGTCTAAAGACTTTATTCATAAAGAGCACAAAAACAATCGGCTGAGGGTCGTACGAAAACCGTTAGGTTGTACGAATCCCGAGAGTTAGTATTTTTATAATCCCGTTTATAGCGTAGATTATATCGGGTTTCAACACTGGCGCCGTCTGTGGGAACTCACTCTCCCTATCCGACCTACTCTCGGGAAACAATCAAGTGGAAACAATCAAGTGGGCCGCGTCCTCTCCCCTCCGTTCGATCAGAAGCGAGGTCGTGTACGTAGACTTGGGGTAAGATTCATTTTCCTTTATATGTATGCATGGAGGCATGCATGTGAAAAGTTTGGTAGGCAGGAGAAGTGTATATATGCTGAACAAAAGCGAGGTTGATTATTCGGGCCATACACGCAAGGTTATATGATTTGGGCCACGGAAGCGAGGTCCTGGCACGAGGCCAATCACCAAGAAAGCGAGGCCAATCAACGAGGTCTACTCCAAGGCAGGTCTCCGCGGCGAGGTTGTGGAGTAGGCATGTGCTTTTAAACCAAAACAACGAGGTCTCTCCCCAAAGCGAGGTCTCTCCCCAAAGCGAGGTCTCTCCCCAAAGCAAACCAACGAGGTTGGCCGGACGTGCATGACGAGGTTGGCTAGCGTGTTCGTCCATGGCATGGCCGCATGGGTTGCCTTCTTCCACAACAAGCAGGCGGGGGCACCAGGGTCTTTACACCGCCTTGAGCGAGGCCGAACCTCGTGGCCTCCGTGGAAGATAATTCAAAACCGAACTTCGCGGCCCTCTGCCTAAACTTCAATATCGGCGGCGCGCCCGACTCCATCGGCACGGTTTCTAGGACTATGCAACCTTGCGCTGCGCTCCGGACTCCATTGCTCCTCTTTGACGAGGCACAACAAGCGTTATCTAGCTCATTCCAAAACTCGCACACAAGGCGGCCGTGGTGCGAGGAATCAGGACGCCGCCGCACACTTTCTCTTGGCGTTGATGATCACCGTCTTTGTAGATCACGCTTCTCCGCCTTGCCTCGGCGTCGATGATCTCCCATCTTCAAGCTTAGCTCCGATCGACGCCGCTAACCTAGAGGGGCAAGGCGGGGGGACCACACGGTGAACTTGTTGAGCATCGCCTTTGAGGTATATATGCAAGCTCTTTCATAGGCCAATCTCCACGGTCATCCATCACGGCCAACAAGCGAGGTCTACGCCGGGGCAAGTCTTCGCGGCCTACTCCGAGGCTAGTACGCGAGGTCATGAGGGGCTAGAAAAAGGCTAGGCATGCGAGGTCATGCGGGGTGCTTGTGAGGCGGAACCAAAGATGCGAGGCCAATCTCCACGGTCGTCCATCGAGGCCAACAAGCAAGGCGTGTTAGCTAGCTGGTGGGACCACGTTCCAAACAAGGTCAAAGAAAGCAAAGCAAGGTGGAGTACGAGCTAGGTTGAAGCAAGGTGGAGTACGAGCTAGGTTGAAACAAGGTGGAGTACGAGGTCAAGGTGGAGTACGGGCGAGGTTCAACAAGTGCACAACAAGCGGGGCCGAGGTCCAAAACAAGCGAGGACGTGCCCAACGGCCAAAAGGGCGTGCTCGTGGTGTAAGTTTGATCTCCGCGGTCATCTTCTTCTAGGCCAATCTCCGCGCCATCCTCATGTTCGAACATCGCGATTTTCGGGCTACGGCAAAAAGTTCGGCATCTTTGTGGGAGGCCAAACATCTCGGTGATTCTCCTTGGTCGTCCATTCTCGGCGCGATGCCGCCTCGCCCCGGCCAAACATCTCGGCCTTTCCACATTAGAATCATCACGTGCTAGCTAGTAAGGCTATATCATCGAATGGAATATTCCGTCCCAAAGGCAAGCATGCAGGCTCTTTTTTTCGGAGACCATGCTTCGCACTGTTTTTAGGGGCAATGTGCAAGGTGGTCACTGATTAGGCGCGACACGGGATTGCCGTCACTCTCATAGGGTGCGCGTTGTGTCTTCATGGTCCTCATCCTCGGCGTTCAGCAAGGTGCTTCTTTCAAGTTCGCCTCGGCACTCGGAGCCACCTTGTCGGTTCATCATCGAAGGCCAAGATTAGCGGTTGGCCAAAAACATCTCTTCCTTTCAGGGCTGCGCGATCTCTTGTTGGAGACCAAACACCTCGGTCCTTTCGGGGGCCAAACATAGCGTTCTTAGTGAGAGCTCGACACTGCGCATCTCCGTGGGAGACAAACCCCCGCGGTCCTTGTAGGCGACCAGACAACGTGGCTTCCGTAGTGACGCTTCAGCTCGGTCGTTGTGCGGATTCTCCGTGCTCGTCAGCGCCTGACGGTGTGAACACTTGGCCTCCATGTGAATAACAAGCATGCGTGGTGCTTGCATGGCTTGGCATGTATGCCTTTGATGTGGCCACCAGGGTCCGTGCATCTCCGAGAAGCGAGGCTAGGTGGATTGGAAGAATGGCATGAAAGGAGGCTTGCAAATTCCAAAAATGAAATAAAGAAGTGGGTCAAAGATATGACCTGTCCAAACATTGCAAAACAACGTGGTTGTTCGTGGTGAGCATTCCAAGACAAGTTTTGCCTACCTTGATGCATAGATACATGCATCCATGCATACGGCCGGAGCTGATCACGTGGTGAGAAAATAATAAGGCCATATCCCAAAGTTCACGCGTTGTATGATCGTGGGTCGAGGTAAGCCTTGTAAACTTGACTCGCTAATTAATTATACTTGGTATATACTCATGTGCCAGGGCGAGGTCCTAAATGATCGTAATGATCAATCCACCCCTCGCTTCCCGCTTGGGGTTGGAGAATCTCGTTAAGGTCCACCCCTCGCTTCCCGCTTGGGTTTGGAGAATCTCGTTAAGGTCCGCCCCTCGCTTCCCGCTTGGGGTTGGAAAATCTCGTTTAAGGTCCACCCCTCGCTTCCCGCTTGGGGTTGGAGAATCTCGTTAAGGTCCGCCCCTCGCTTCCCGCTTGGGGTTGGAAAATCTCGTTTAAGGTCCATCCCTCGCTTCCCGCTTGGGGTTGGAGATTCTCGGAAAGTGCGCTAATCCACCCCTCGCTTCCCGCTTGGGGTTGGATATTCTCGAAAAGTGCGCTAATCCACCCCTCGCTTCCCGCTTGGGGTTGGAGATTCTCGAAAAGTGCACTAATCCACCCCTCGCTTCCCGCTTGGGGTTGGAGATTCTCGGAAAGTGCGCTAATCCACCCCTCGCTCCCCGCTTGGGGTTGGAGATTCTCGGAAAGGGCGCTAATCCACCCCTCGCTTCCCGCTTGGGGTTGGAGATTCTCGGAAAGTGCGCTAATCCACCCCTCGCTTCCCGCTTGGGGTTGGAGATTCTCGGAAAGTGCGCTAATCCACCCCTCGCTCCCCGCTTGGGGTTGGAGATTCTCGGAAAGGGCGCTAATCCACCCCTCGCTTCCCGCTTGGGGTTGGAGATTCTCGGAAAGTGCGCTAATCCACCCCTCGCTTCCCGCTTGGGGTTGGAGATTCTCGGAAAGTGCGCTAATCCACCCATCGCTTCTCGCTTGGGTTGAAAACTCTCTATTGACGAGGTCCAGACTCTCTATGGACGAGGTCCAGACTCTCTTATGGACAAGGTCCAAACTCTCTATGGACGAGGTCCAAATTCTCTTATGGACAAGGTCCAAACTCTCTATGGACGAGGTCCAGACTCTCTTATGGACAAGGTCCAAACTCTCTATGGACGAGGTCCAAATTCTCTTATGGACGAGGTCCAGACTCTCTTATGGACGAGGTCCAGACTCTCTTATGGACGAGGTCCGATAACTCTCTAAGGACGAGGTCCAAACTCTCTATGGACGAGGTCCAAACTCTCTAAAGGACGAGGTCCTAATAATCTAAAGGGCGAGGTCCCAACTCTCTAAACGAACGAGGTTCGATAACTCTCTTATGGACGAGGTCCAATAACTCTCTAAGGACGAGGTCCAAACTCTCTATGGACGAGGTCCAAACTCTCTAAAGGACGAGGTCCTAATAATCTAAAGGGCGAGGTCCCAACTCTCTAAACGAACGAGGTTCGATAGCACTCTCTAAGGACGAGGTCCAAACTACCTAAGCAAAGTGTGCTCACCCTGCTTGATCTCGGGTTTAGATCACATCGCATAAAATCGATAAGCTGCGCACCTGTTTGTTGTCTCGTTGCCCTCGTGGAACGAGGACACCAAGCCAAGGGGTTGTGATGGTGCGCAAAATAACCCGCTAATTAATAAGGGGGAATTAGCAAATATAAAGTACAAAAGAGATAAATTGCCGCGTTATACATACGCGTCAAAGCTCAATATATATAATCTATAACTTTGCATGACTAAAGCAAAATGTATGCATGTATATGTTGAAATAGCAAGCAATAAATTTCTCATCCTAACAAGCACAATTCGGCCCATTTGGGGCATAATTAACTTGTATACGTATTGCGGTGTTAAAATGCTGGCTCGCATAATCATGGTCATGCCACCATGCATATTCCACGTAAGCATTGGCTTATGATTTTCATAAGAAAACTCGTCCCACATCGAATGTTTGTGTACAAGCTAGCACGTGGATGATTATATAAATAGGAAGGCACTATGATCAAATAAAAGGGTCGAAAATCCTCTCTGGCTCGAGAACTTTCTTGTTTGCCAAAGCTCGACGTGTTTGATCTCCGAGTGAGATCGCGCTATAAATGGTATAAGGTCTAAAGACTTTATTCATAAAGAGCACAAAAACAATCGACTGAGGGGTGGGGAGGAGGAATAATCCACGTACGAAAACCGTTAGGTTGTACGAATCCCGAGAGTTAGTATTTTTATAATCCCGTTTATAGCGCAGATTATATCGGGTTTCAACAACAGGGAGAATGTGTTTAGAAACGAATTAGTTTGTCTTTGCTCCTTTGAGACTCGTCTTTGTTTTTGAGAAAAATTCAAATATGAATTTTGAAGACAATGTTAGTTGTTAAAACGATTTGAGAGTAAGTGTTTTTACGGTTTTCATAGTGGTGAGTAAGAATGTGATTTGTCTTCCATCCTGATCACATGGTAAGGCAAGATTACATGTCTTATTCCTATGAGAATGCAGTAAAGGATTATGTTTAATTTTATTTCCCATCCTGATCACATGGTGGAATAAGATCACATGATTCCTTGGGTTTTAAAGAATAGTTTCTAGTATGAGTTAGTAATCATATAAGTTTTTCCCAAGTAAAGTTATTGAGATTCAAAGACGAAAGTTTTCTTGTATAACAATTGCTATATCAGCTACCTGGTAAAAATTTTTTGAGTTAACTTGATATTGACATTGTATACTATTTTAGTAGTATTGCTAATTGCTATATCTAATCTTGAGAATTTTGTTGCTCAACAAGTCAGAATGTTAAGTGAAGTCTAAACAGTTCTTTGATGAAAAAGACTGAAAATTGTCAATGAAGACAATTTCGTTGGAAATTAGGGTGCACTCTAGCTAAGTGCAAAAAAGAACTGATGTGGGTCAAGTGGTCACGGATGAAATAGGCCTCTCAGCCTAACGGCATCAGTTACAAGGAATTTATCGGCAACAGTTGGGTCGATTAAAAGTTAACTATTTAAATGAAGGTGTAATATGAAAATCATAAAGTGAAGAGAGTGCGATATGCACGGTAATGTATTTGAATGGTTAGTTCTTTTCTTAATCATTCTTGCTCCTGATTAAGAATGATTCTTAATCAAACTTTGATGAAGTTGTAACACCCACTTCCTACCCTGGAGGTATTACCGCCAGTAACCCCGATTAAGACTAAACCGAAGCTACCCAAGGTTTTAAACTGACTGAACAAACTAAAAACATTACAGCGGAATAAATACAATTGGTCTTATACAAACCTTAACTCAGAAAGATTAAATAAACATAACAACCTTCTATTTAAACAAAATCTTCATCAAGTCTTCTTTGAGTTTTTAACTTCTTTTACACTTCGCTTTGCAGCAACTTAATCAAGAACTTCACTTTAAGTATAGTCATTGAAAACATTTCTTCAACTTCTGGAGCTTCAAACCTCTGAATCTGCCTCTTGAATCAACTTCCAAGAAGAGTTTGATGTGTCGTATACCAACGGTGGACACGAGCCGACCATACAAAAGAAAAGAAGATGGACGAGTTAGTCTAATGAAAGACTAAGCAAGCGGAGAAACTAACTCGATTCTTATGGTTGTAACTAAACATATTGGCATCCAAATCCGAATAGACTCGAATTATGATCCAACAGTTAGCAGTCTTATAGAGAATAAGAAGGAGACTCGCATAGTCAAGAGAGAGAACACCACCGCTAGTGGTTTCTTTTAAGAAGCATAAATAATTGTTGGGAACTCATATTCATCACATAACATTTTGAAAAGCCTCCATTGACTATTCAGATTCACTTAATCAAAGTTTGATTAAGAATCATTCATAACCGGGAGCAAGAATGGCTTTCCGACTGGACGAACCATTCATGTATATTAATGTGCCTAACGCACTTATCTTATATTACTTTCAACACTTTTCACAACCAAGTTGGTGGCTTTTAATCGGCTCGAACTACTGCCGAAATACTCTGGTATTGTAGATATCATCGGAGTATTTCACCCATGATCATCTACCCTGTACCGAGATCACAGGACTTAAGCTATCCTTGACCCCTCATTTTCATATGGTGAGGTAGAGAACAGAGAGGCCTATTACCCTGTCGTCTACACTGCACTGCCAATTGCACTTAGCTAGAGTGCCCATCACCCCTCTCACACGAAGAGCAGGGGAAGAGTCATGACCCACCATTAGGATTAGGCCCCTCCTAATGTAATATTCTTTTAAAGAGAGGATATGGAACCACATTCCCCTCCCTGAAACTACCTTAATCAACAACAATGTCTCAGCGTGAGACAACAAACAATGCCACACATAACGGACCTAAATCCAGTTCTACCGCACAACTGAATAAACAACATGATCATTATTTCTAACAAATATAACAACCTATCATATTTTATTAATCATACAAGTTGTTCCCAACGCAAATATTAAATGAGATCCAATTCCTCATTTAATAACAATAACACAAGAGAGAATCGTCCACTTGCCTTAGAAGGCGTGCTCGACGTCCTTAGCAATTCCAACAGTAATCTGTATCATCCTTCTGACAAATATAACAAAAGGATTTTCAACAACGATCTCACAGAAACACCTCTTAGTTGTATTCTCAACTCCTACAACTTCCTAATCGATAAACGATTTAATTTCCGAATATCGATATATAGTGAATCCTTAGTTATCATGCTTCAAGGAGTCATCTTGGCGGAATTATAACTAATTATCCGCTTCCCTTTTGAAACAATTTTCTGAATAAAAATTGTTCATCAGTAACAGTACTACAAGATTACCAAATTTCAGCTCAAACGGATTAACGACGAATCCCAAGTAATTATCCGAAGTCCTTTACCTGACAACCGATGTCTAAACTTGTATTCGCTATAAGTAACGATCCAGACGTCCGTTTCTCGAGCGGTTTGAACCTGTGGAACCGTATTAACGTCAAGATTATAAAAACCATAAATTTACTTAGCAAAGCGGAACCGAAAGGCCCTTACGGTGGCTCCGCAACCAATCCGCTAATTAATTTCGATCGTATATACCTTCACTCGTACCCATGGCTCGTGTGGCTCGATCATGGATCGATCCCCGAGCCCGAGGGTGGCTGAGCATTGCCCGACAGCAGGCCTTGCTATGGTTGGTGGTTGGAGGAGCTACCGATCGCCGGCGACGTCGCGCGGTGTGGTCGAAAAGGTTGGCCGGCGGTGAAGGTATTCTCCCGTGTCCACGTTCCGTCTTGTTCTTTCTTTGGCTCGGTTCTGGCTTCCAGCAGCAACCAGCCCACCAAGATTCAGAAGGGAAAAATAAGGAAGAAGGTGAGGTTGTGGTGGTTGGGGATGAGCTGGGCAGAGGAGACGATCGTCGGCGCTTAAACCTTGAATTCTTCCACCCGATTACGTCGTCCCGCCCTGATTCTATCCCTGGTTCTATTTTCTTTTAACAGCAGCCATGAGCACCAACAAGGGGAAGAAGAAGAGGTGAAAAGGTGGAGGAAGGCTGGGGAGTGGCGGGTGACGGAGGAGAAGGTCGGCGTTGAAGAACTGCTCTCGAGTCCGTCGTTTTGTCCCGATCTCTCTCGTCCTTGCTTTTGATTCTATCCAAACTCATACTACGAGAAAAAAAAATTTGTCTCTATCCACCTGGATTCCCTCCTTCACTAAGCAAAGCAAAGTCGGTTAATAAGGGATTTTCCGTTTCGGAACGGGACTCGCGTTAAAGCGGTAAAATTATGTACCTCGGGTGGAAAAACTTACTAAACGGAAAACGTCCTGTAAATTATGTAGACCAATAAAACCAATTTTCCATGATTTTATCACGCTACCTTCAATTTTAAGGCTTCCGTTTCGTATTTTAAATCCTTTTCGGTACATATTTAAAAAGACGGCTTATTCAATAAATATTCTTTTTCCACTGAAAAATCCTAGAATTCACACCGATCCATAAAATCATTTCTTTGTGATTTTAGGATATCACCAACAATTTTCTAGGATTTAATCTCCAACGAAAATACTGGATTAAGCGGTAAAACGGACTAAAAAGGTTAAAAGGATATTCGAGAAAAAATCAAAAATATCCTCAAAAACCGCAGGTATTACATTAGTACCCCTTAAAAATGGTTTCGTCCTCAAAACCAAGGAGAACTCAAATCACAAGAAAGGTTAGCATAAGCACACATACAACTACTACAAACCTATACAGAAGTTTGTAGTACCCCCTTAAAAAAAATGGTGTTACTTCTGCACGAAGCACAAACATCCACTGCTTAGTTACCAAACCTCTCCTTTCCAACATTCAATGACTTTGGAAAATGACTCAGCATTTCTTGTCTGATTCTGGAAGTCTTTTCTTCACTTCCATTTTTAGGCCAAGGTAGCCTAACCAAAGGTTCTTTTCAGTATTTCAACAAATTCAACATAGCGAGCATTTACGTTGTCTCGCTTTCCCCAGCGAATATGCCTTTCAAGGCGGATATTAGAGCAAAAACGTTGTTCTTTACAATGAACTTACCATGCTCTCGCTTTAAAACAACTTACGACTGTTGTTGCCTTTGAGCAGTTAACACCTGTGTTAGTGCGACATCAATTGTTGTTCTCTTGGCCAAGTCTGGCCCATGAAAAACCTTGTCAATATTGTCATTCCAACAAATTGACAACCAACACTTCCGGCCTTACAAAGCCTTAAAAAGATTCATTTCAGTATAGTGTGATCACAATTCTTGTATGCAAAATCACTCAAACTCAAGCTACCATTCCAACTTGTGTGGAATTCAGAATACATGTCCTCAGGAGTTTGAATTTGTTTCCTTGCATTGTTCATCATTTTGCTGAGTGAAGCCAGCGCTAAAATTCAATTCAATCCACAAAGCTTGATGTTACCCCTTTCAAAACTTTGGCATGAACCATCCATCTCAATCAGAGATAATAATCTTCGGAGTTTTATGAAGATGAAATACTTCATTCATGAACACCTCAGCTAACTTCTATACTCTTCAAGTCATCTTAAATGCATTAGAAAGAACACTCTAAATGAGTTTCTTAACAACCTTCCTATTTCATTTTTGTTTCATTAAGTCTTGAACGACTACTGACAAGAATCCATTGTAACATCTTCCCACTTCCATTCTGAAACAGGAAGAGACTGTAACATTTCATCTGGTCTTCTATGCTCAATCAGGAATTTCGAACAAACCAAACATATCAAAACAAACTCGGTGACATTTCGCTTCATTTCAGTCCATCAAAAGCTTTATCTTAAATCCTTATACATTTACTTGTTCCAGAATGAACCAATTAAGCAAATAAATATGCTTCCTTTGAAATAAGCTTTCAAAGCTAATCAACAATAGACACACACATGAATAATTTCAAAACCCAAGCAATCCATAAATCTTGAATCGCAAATTCTGGTGTCTTACTATCTTGATCTTCCCTCATAATCTTAACCAATATTACTTTCCCATACTACTTTTCCTTGATCTGCTCAACAGATTTTAAATAACATCTGAGGGGATTCACACAACCTTGTTGTCACACAACCTTGTTGTCATCCAACTAAACTTTTAGTCCTTCTCAAATTAGTTTCTTTACAAGGATTACTTAAAATCCTTACTCAATTTTCTTTTTGAGATAAAATCCCAGTATTACCTTAACAAAGAATATGAGATTTATCCAACACATGACAAGAGAATAACCTATCTTGTCAATCCTTTACATCCTTTTCTCAACCAAAACTCAGCTTGGGCATACTGACATTCAAAAGTAGTTATCTCTCTCAACTACTTCAAACTAAACTCTTATGCATTACTATACCAACATATTGGACAATAATACCTTTAGTCCAATAATTTCCAACAAAATTGTCTCCATTGACAATTTCAGTCTTTTTAATCAAAGAACTGTTTAGACTTCACTTAACATTTTAACTTGTTGAGCAACCTAACTCTTAGGATTAAAAACATATCCTCATGTGTCCACTCTCTATATCCAACACTTATCAGACTGAGATTGAATATCAATACTAATTTGCATATCCAAACTCCAGACCCATTGGAGTTCTGCTTAAAATCCTCACTTAACTATCTTATCTCAAAGAGATTTAAGTTTTCAAGACAACCTGAAAACAAATACAACTAATGGAGAAATTTCTAGTACATCTTTTACTCCAAAGAAAGGATTACTATAATATCATTCCTTAGAAAGGTTCCATCCCAACAATTGTTTATGCTTCTTAAAAGAAACCACAAGCGGTGGTGTTCTCTCTCTTGACTATGCGAGTCTCCTTCTTATTCTCTATAAGACTGCTAACTGTTGGATCATAATCCGAGTCTAATCGGATTTGGATGCCAATATGTTTAGTTACAACCATAAGAATCGAGTTAGTTTCTCCGCTTGCTTAGTCTTTCATTAGACTAACTCGTCCATCTTCTTTTCTTTTGTATGGTCGGCTCGTGTCCACCGTTGGTATACGACACATCAAACTCTTCTTGGAAGTTGATTCAAGAGGCAGATTCAGAGGTTTGAAGCTCCAGAAGTTAAAGAAAGATTTCTAATGGCTATACTTTAATGAAGTTCTTGGTTAAGTTGCTGCAAAACAAGTGAGAAAGAGGTTAAGAACCTACGGAGAACTTTTTAAAGACTTTGTTCAAATAGAAGGTTGTTCTATTTATTTATTCTTTTTAAGTTATGGTATTGTATAAGACCTTTTACTTGCTTTTCCGCTGTAATAATTTACTTAATTTTGTTAGGGTTTAAATTGTTTCTTTTACCTTGTTCTAGTATGTTCTGTCAGGTTAAAGTCTTGGGTAACTCAGGTTTAGTCCTAATCGGGGTTACTAGCGGTAATACCTCAAAGGTAAGTAAGGGGGTGTTACAGAATGTTTAGAAAAATAACATTATTTCATTAGGATAAAATGTTTAAAAAGGTGTTGTGGATTTTTAAACCTAAAATTCTAGCACCGGCCCCTCCCTCATATCCCTTAGTCCTAAAAATGCTTATTTTTAAATTGAAAGATAAAATTGTAATTGTACACATTTAATGGATTTTTTTGACAGAATAATATCGTGAGTGGTGTTTGGGGCCCGTGTTTGGCTAACAAAGTGCTTTACGTGAGTGATTTACAGTAATATGGAAAAAAGAGAGTAATTTTTGGTAAATACCTCTATATTTTGTTTTCACATATATATGTCAGTTTTTTTAAAGATCTACTAATTCCATAAACTTTTTCAACCAAAAAAAATTCCCTAAACTTTATTGTTTTATAATGATATAAGCAATTTTTTTTAAGTATCTTATTTATCATAATCGCTTATTTTTTTTTTTGCTTATTTTAAATTTTTTATGTGTTTATGCTCTCTTGTGTCGGTTTGTACGTCTGACTATCGTTTTGAAGATCAGACTACTTTGATAAACTTTGGTACGTCAAATACTTTCCCTCTCAAAAAATACATGATGATGGCCCTTCCCGACCTTAGTTGCTTGAGTCAAGTATTGGGTTGATCCACATAACATACTTACGAGTGATAGGCGTGAAATGGTCGTGCAAATCACGGCTATGCAAAAGAGTTCTAACAATCCTAAAGACTGTAGTCTTAGGGAAGTAAGGGTCGAATCCACAGGGAGGAGATTTATCTTTCTATGTAATTCTTTTGTCAATTAAAGTAAAAGAGGATTTTATGAATTAAACTACTATCTAACATGCAAAACTAATTAAAGCAATTAAAGTTTGGGTTTTTATCAATTTAGGGAAAACACTTAGTCAACCAGAGATCCACATTCGTATGACAAGTTGATCATCGATTCACTCAATATCGCATGCATATGGGATTCCAATTCCTTTTCAAAGATAATTAATAGCACAACCAAATACTATCAATCCTAACTAATTGAATAACCCTGAAACTATCAAGATTCAATTCAAAAGCAGCATGAAGAATAAGAATATAATCAGGATACAATTCTAGCATAAAACAACCAGCTTTTATACTAGAATGCAATTTAACTCTCTTCTATAATAGACTAGCACAACCAAATACTAGTACAATGCAGTTTGCTACTATGAAATAGAGAAACTCAACTAGTAATTTCTCTAGATCTAGCAATTGAGATTTAATAACAACAACCCTAGAAATTGCTGAAATCAATCACAAAAACAATTCAAACAAGAGAGTAAAATAATTTCATGCAATAGATAAAGAGTAGAAATCTCACAACTGAAAGTCAAAACGAAGCTTCAAACTGTCTGACTAAGCAAAAGGACTTAGTTCTCCATGAAAAGCTAAAAACTCTGAATAGAAAATATGATAATAGTGTCTGACTGAGAGATGCAACTCTCTAAAACCTAATATATCAAACTAGGTCTAAAAAGTCTATCCAAAAATACATATATCTCGGATTAAAGCTGACATAAGAAGAGCCAATAGAAATAAAACACGTGGCACCATAAGGAATCTCGCGTTGGCAGGGGCGGCGGGTGCCGCCGGTCTGGCTGCGGGTGCCGCCAGCAGCAAAGCGCTGATCTTTGTCTTCTCTTCAATCCAGCTCTAAAACTTCAATAATATGCATATTCGGGTCTTCTTCTTCCTAGCTATAGATAGCATATAAAACACCTAAAAATACCATAAAGTCATGCTAAAACTCCTCCTAAATACACAATATAATTGTGTATATCAACGGGTATGAGACCTTTCTTTCGATTAGCACTTGCACGTACCTCTCCTCCACTGCTGCTACAGAACAAAGTACAGAGCGCAAAACACCTGTCTTATTTGAAATTTTTTGGACATAGGCTCATAATAAATTTTATTTCTCAAAATAGGTTAGGTGTAAATTTTGTTCCAAAGATAGGGTGGTTCGTTTGCGCACTCCCAATTTTGTGTTGCACTCTCAGATATGAGCGGATTTCCGTCCCGCACAAAAAAATGGCACAAATATGGGCGAGTTTCAAACTCCCACAAGAAAATGGAGCAAATAGATGGACGGGTTTCAAACCTGCACAAAAAGAAATCTTATATTTATGGGCGGATTTAGGATCGGCCCAAAACCGAATTGCACATTCGAAAAACCGGAGTGGGCAAAATTCCGTCGAAAGATAGGCCGGCTTTGTTGGTTCGGTTGCTCTTTATTTATTTTATTAAAAAAAGTTTACTTAAAATCGCTTTATGGTGCAACGATGTTAATGTTTTTAATTTAAAGAAATTCTTGTTTATCTTTTTTCGGTAGAATTTCGTTGTGTCTAGCAATAAGTCAGGAGCGACTTACCATATTTTTATTAAAAAAATTGGTATCGAAATTGGTATTGTAGTGTGTTTAGAAGATGTCATATTGTGCATGTGAAGAAATTATATGTGTAATATAAAAAAATCCAAATAATTCTATCTCTAATATTATGTAACTAGTTAAAGTTCGTAATATTTACGAGATGATTTTACTAAAAAAATATACGATATTGTGATATTAATATAAAATATAAAATACATGTATATATCGTAATAAAATTATATAATTTATAAAAAAAATTAGATCATGCTTCATAAATAACTTAAAACACATTTATATATTTTTTCATTATGTGTTCATATCTTGCCCCAAATTTGATTTAAAATTATTAAAATACTAATTTTATTTAAATTGAATATTTTTAAATAATTGTTCATTCTTTGTTGAGATACTGATATGTATACATTTTTCGCTTTTTATAAAAGATAATAATTAAAGGAGGTGTCTTTGTATAATATAATTTATTAAAAATATTTTAAATTTAATTTATTAAGATTATGTAGTAGAGTTTTTATCTTTACTTTGTAATGAATAGGATAATGTTTATGATATGAAAAACATTAATATAAAGATTGAATATGTTGTCTATTTTATAAAATCTATTGGATGCATATATAGAAAGAACAATATAAGTTACAATAATATTTATTAAAAAATTTTACTTTAATTTCTTCAAAAAGATTTGACATTAATTTAATTTATTAGGTAATTTTACGTGACGTAGTTTTTTCATTAGACATAATTTCTATTTTATGATATATTTGGATAGATATAAATTTCAACTAAAATGTAGTGTACAATTATGTAGGCTTAATGCAAAAACACGTAACATAGATTAAGTAATAGTATTAATGTGGAAATACTTATCAAATTAATAGAACTTTTTTGTGGAACAAG
Source organism: Fallopia convolvulus (assembly GCA_964016875.1). Taxonomy (NCBI): domain Eukaryota; kingdom Viridiplantae; phylum Streptophyta; class Magnoliopsida; order Caryophyllales; family Polygonaceae; genus Fallopia; species Fallopia convolvulus. Next base: position 41,038,996 of record OZ024736.1, read on the forward strand.
GATAGTAACCACAAACCCCTTATTGGTTAGGAAAACATTTGTAAACCAAAGACGTATGGTGGGCTTGGAATTAGGAAAACTGACCATGTAAATAGAGCTATGTAAATGAAACTGTTATGGAAATTGTTGGCAGAACCAGAGAATACCTGGGTTAAACTAATGAATGAAAAATACTTAAAAGGTGCATCAATCATATCGTATAAAACACAAACAAATACCTCTTGGCAATGGACAAAATTGATGAATCTTCGGGAAGAATTTAATAAAGGACTAATCTGGCAGGTGGGAGATGGAAGAACTATTAAATTCTAGACAGATAGATGGCTATTTCCAGATACACTTGATAAATTTGCATTGCATAATGAATCGGTAAATGACTCAACATTTGTTGAAGAATTTATAACAAATGATAGGGAGTGGCGTGTAGATATCCTACGGCGCATCCTCCCGGAAGAAGTAGTTAACAAAATCAATGAATGTCCAATTCCGGAAAATTGGATTCGCGATCGACTCTATTGGACCCCTAGTAAAAATGGTTGGTTCTCAACTTCCTCCTCCATAGAACTCATTACGAGGATTCATCATCTAACCGCACACCCTAATAATGGGATATGGAAACTCGACATATACCCCAAAGTCAAGAACGTCTTATGGAAAATTGTTCATAACGAATTACCTACAAAAGCAAGACTATTATAGAAATGTGTAGCCACCCCTCTAGGATGCCTAATGTGTAATTGTAACCATGAAGATACGGAACATTTAATAATAGATTGCCCACACACGAAAAAATTAACAAGGAAAATTAACTTAAAGACGGAAAATGTCATCTGAAACTACAACATAGGGAATAATCGGCCAATGAGATCATTAATGAGTTATACTAAGGATTGGGAAATACTGAGTTTGTGGAACTAGCTGTGTGTGTTGCCGGTGTATTTGGCATCAAGGAAATAAATTAGTTTTTCAACAAACCCCTAATGACTTTATTCTAAATCTAGACCAATATACAAGAAGTCAAATAACACAATGGGAAAGATCAAAAAAGTGGGTAGAAGATGAAGAAATAGAACACCGTGTACAAAACAGACAAAAGAGAAAGAAGCGAATAAATGGATAGAACCACCTCACCATATATATAAAATGAAATTTGATTGATCCAAGATCAACTCAAATCAGGCAATTGCAAGCTTTATCATTCAAGATCATAATCTGCAAGTCATTGGAATAGGTACCAAGAAGATATGATCAATTTCTATACGTATAGCGGAGACTATGACACTTCGAGAAGGAATTAAGGAAGCAATAAGACTAAGAATTACAAAAGTTGAAAGTGAAGGAGATAATCTAATAGTTGTTAATACAGTTAATAATGTCGGAAAATGCCCTTGGGAAATTGAAATACTAATATCAGATATTATGGTTTCCTCACAACAATTTACCTCTGTTTCAGTTCGACATGTGGGTAGGATATGCAATGTTGTGGCCAATAAAATCTCCAAGCCGGGCCACAACATCCCTACCGACATCTTTATGGATAATACAGAACTCCAGGTTCTCATTCGATGTTCTAGGACGTCCTCCATATAGGGTCTCATAATCATTACCTTATCAAAAAAAATGTGGAAATACTTAGATTTAGTAAATAGGATGGTAGTATAATAATTTTTTAAATTAAAAAACCAAAGTCGCTTCTTGCAATAGCGATTTTGGTGGATTGTTTTTAATAATGATTTGCAGAAAGTAGTCGCTGTCTGGGGCAACGACTTTGGTTCTGAAAGTCGCAGTCCCCGTTCAGCGAGTTCCTTCCGAACCAAGCCCACCAGCCTATGTCCGGAATTTTTTTTCAAACGCGCCTATACATGCAATTTAAGATGAAAGTGTCCATTCACACCGTCGCCGCTATTCTCTCTCAGTGAAGCCCTAAGGGAACACTTCCGGCTGCTGCACCAGCCAACGGCGATTTTCAGCAGTTGACAATGGAAGATCAGCCTCATAAACTCCATCGTACTAGCCTAGCGGGTTCCTCCGCAAGGAAGAAGAAGGGGAAGAAGGGAAAGACCAAGGGCGAGGGTTCAGAAAAACCCAACCAAAACCCCAAGGTTTATTTAATTGTAAATGTAAAATTTTCAGTTTCTGACATGTCAACCGACCGAATAGCTCTTACTTCGTTCTCGAGGGAATTTAGAATTGAACTTTGTGGATTGGAACTTGATGTCAGGCATTTGCCTTCCGCTCGAATGTGAAAGCCAAGAGGTTGCAGTCGCGTACAGTGGAGAAAGAGCAGCGCAGGCTGCATATCCCTACCGTTGATAGATCAACAGGCGAAGATCCTCCCTTTGTTGTTGTAGTTCATGGGCCGCCTAAGGTAATTTTTTCTCTGAAGACCCTCCTTTTAATAGTACTATTGAGGACAATTCGGTGAGTGAGGTGCCAGTGACTTCAATCTGATTACAGCTCTCGAGTTATAGTCAATGTGAGCATTGAGAGCGGTGAAGCCTGTATTCCGGTGACACTGATGAATGATGATGTATTTTTCTCTTCTTTTCTATGATGTACTTTATTGCAGGTTGGAAAATCCCTCGTTATTAAGTGTCTTGTGAAGTATTATACCAAGCATAACCTACCAGAGGTTCGAGGTCCAATCACTATTGTATCGGGTTTGTATTTTTTTTATCACCCTGACCAGTGCATTTGTGATTATTTCTTTCACTTCTCTTTATTTGTATTGATGGTAGCTATGTATCGTGTTATAAGGGTTCCTTACTGCCCCTATTCGTGTTTGGATGATATATTATATTACTGAATCAATTCTATCTATTACAGGTAAGAAAAGGCGACTCCAATTCATCGAGTGTCCAAATGACATTAATGGCATGATTGATTGTGCAAAAATTGCTGATTTGGCATTACTTCTGATAGATGGAAGCTATGGGTTTGAAATGGTAAGACACAGTTTTGTTTCTGTTTAGTTTAGTTTTGCTCTCAAGTCATAATGAATGTATACTTCCTTCACTAAGTATTGATAGGATGATTAGTAATAATAGTTTCAATTTCTGTTACTTTTCTGATGTAGTTGGTTAAGTAGAACTAAATATTCTCAGCCTAACTTTTCTTTTTTAGCATAATCAATGCTATCCTTTTCTCTCAATCTCTCATTTTATTCAAAATTTGTTCAAATGTTATGTTCTTTCAATTTGTCCTCAAGAATCTGATTATGTGAGTAACAGACTAACAGTTAAGTAGTCATTCTTCATGTGAAGGATGCTACGGTTTGACCAAATGTTGAATAATGCATCAATGATATTTCTTTCTCTTCTTTGAATGAAAAAAAAACACTTAAGCTAATGGAGTTGGGTCTTTTACTTGCAGGAAACATTTGAGTTCCTAAATATTATGCAAGTTCATGGATTCCCTAAGGTAATGGGAGTTCTTACACATCTTGATAAGTTCAGTGATGCATCAAAACTGAGAAAAACAAAAAAGCGCCTTAAGCATCGTTTCTGGACTGAAATATATGATGGGGCAAAGTTGTTCTATTTATCTGGTCTTATTCATGGAAAGTAAGTGATAGCCTCCCTTGTATATTTTGGTCCTTTTTAATGTTTGAACTTAAATGTCTTCAGTTTTGTCCACTGCAGAAAAAGGAATATTACTGATTTGAGTAATGCTGGTGTTAATAAATAGGTACCCAAAACGTGAAGTTCATAATCTTGCAAGATTTATTTCTGTTACAAAGTTCAATCCTTTGTCTTGGCGATCAAATCACCCTTATGCAGTAGCAGATCGTGTTGAAGATGTGACTCCACCAGAAAGGATTCAAGAGGATGAAAAATGTGACCGAAATGTCACAATTTATGGATATTTGCGAGGGTGTAATTTAAAAAAAGGAACTAAGGTTTGTAATTACTTTGAAGATAATTTGTTCTTGGTGAATTTCTAGAATAATATAGAATAGAGGCGAGAACAGTGACTTTGGACCTAATCACTGTTATCTCTTGCAATGAAAGACAAGTTTATGATATTTTGGATTTTCAGTGCTAGTGTTTGAAAAAAAGCATAACTACCAAGGTTGGGGATGGATGTATGGTTACTTGTGGATTTTGGGCCTTGGCTGGGATTGACCTTGGAATATACCTTTTGCTATAAGAGTCTCTTCATGTTGGCAGTTAAATAAATAAATGGGAAGCCGACTCTAAGGAAGGTCCTGTATACTAAGCATTAACCATTAGCCTAGGCGGTTCATTATTTTTTTGCTGCAATTCAACTCCTTTTGTCATTCACATTTAGTGTAATACCAAAATGGCTTGACAATGTCAGTCACACTGGGCTCCATATATTTTTAAAATTTTAAAAGTTTGTCCACCTTTCTTGAGCGTGGGAGAAATTTGATTTTTTTCTCTGGTGCACATACTAATTCCTATAAGTCAATCTAGGTTTTGGTATGATATTAACCATTTTATTCTTCTTGCTCCTCAGTTTTCGAAATCTTTGATTTTTTTTTTTTTTTGCTCTTTGCCAGGTTCATATTGCAGGTGTAGGGGATTTCAGTCTTGCTAGAATTTCGTCCTTGGCTGATCCTTGCCCTCTACCTTCTGCAGCCAAAAAGAAGGGATTGCGTGACAAAGAGAGACTGTTTTATGCTCCTATGTCCGGTCTTGGGGATCTTCTGTATGACAAAGATGCTGTTTATATAAACATAAATGACCACCTGGTTCAGTACTCCAAAACTGACGATGAAAATGGAGCTGGAAAAGGTATATTAGAATCATTTGTCTAATACATTTGGTAAATTGCAGATATTCTATTCATTCAATGCCAGTTTTGATTTTTTTTTTGAGCATTTGTTTATATGTTTGATTTCTTTTTCATTTTTTTTTGTAAACAGGAAAGAAACATGACATTGGTGAGTCCTTGGTTTATTCACTTCAGAAAACAAAATACTCTCTTGACGAAAGTTTAGGGAAGAGCGACATTGCAATGTTTAGTGGGAAGTCTGATATATCATCAAATGGCAAGGGTTCTAATGGCAAGGGTTCTGCTGAGCAGATTCCTGGAGTGGAATTTGTTGATCCAGATGATTCTGAATCTGATGAAGAATATGAGAATGGAGATTTTAACAATCCAGAATCATCCAAGAAAGAGGTGATCATCGAAGGAAGTGGCATTGATGGGGAAAAACAAGATGCAAGGAGTAATTACTCTGAAGTTGCCGAATTCTCTGATGGTAGGACCAGGAGAGGAGCAAGATTTCTTAATGATGATGAAAACGTAAGATTTAGGAAATTTATCACCACCAAGAAGCTTTATAAGCATTTGTATTTTTTAGGCCTCACCTCTATAGTTCTTTTTGTTCTCATTTACTACTTAATCATTGTATAAAGTTTCTGGTTCCTTGTAGCTGCTTACTCAATTCAAGGATAATGGTTGAAGTAAACAAAGCCTAACCAGCTGCTTACCTGTGGCCTTTGTACAGGGATTGGATGAAGATGAGGAGGATAATGATGAATCAACTTCTAATGAAAGTGATGATGATATAAGTGATGCAGGTTCAGAGTCTTCTGATGGTGATGAATCGGAAGACAATATGCAAGGTAAGTTCAAAATAGATGCCAAATGGTGTAACCATAGGTTAACCTGAAAGATGTGCTTGCTGTCATAGAAGTGATCTAAAAGGGAAGCCACTGTAGACTATGGTAAATGATTGGGTCTAATTATTATAGGGGTAAAAAGTTCATTTCTGGATCATTTAAGCCTTGGGTTCAACCATTGTGGAGAAAGGTGTGAAATTAGCTTGTATCTATGTATGCTTATGCAAGTGAGATTCATGGTGATTTAATTTAACTCATGTAAGCTGAAAATTATACTTGATGAACATCTAGCACACATTTTCACTAAAAGTATGGGTCACAAAATTTTCTAGTCTTGCTCACATTTTCTATTTTTTTATTGTATTTTTATTGGCTTCTGTGTGTTTGTTGTCATATGCATCTCTTTGATACTTCTTTATGTGAATATGACAGTGGATGGGGATTTGGGAAATGCTGCAAAATGGAAAGAATCCTTGTCGGAAAGAATTGCGGCGAGACCAACCACTAATCTAACACAATTAGTTTATGGGCAATCTGAATTGTCTGAAGCACAAGAAATTAGTGATGAAGAAGGGAGCGAGAATGAAGAATTTTTCAAACCGAAAGGGGAGGGCCAAAAGGTTTGTTCTAATTGACTAATTCATTTAGATAGCAATGTACTGTGTGCTTTCTTATATTTTGTGTCATTGAAATCGCGTGGCTCTATTTATTCATGCTTTTTTCCCCCTTTTGCTGACTAGGCTAGTCATTTTTTTTTCTGGCAGAAATCAGTAGAAAGTGTAGATGCTGGAAATTTTAATATAGATGACTATTCTAAATTCACAAATGCTTCAAGTTTGAGGGACTGGAGCAGTGAAGAAATGATTAAGACTGTTCGTGACCGTTTTGTCACTGGAGATCCAACAAAGGCTGCTCGGAGAAATAAAGCCTTTGAGGCGGATAGTGATGACAATGATGATGCTTATGATGAATTTGAAGATTTGGAGACAGGTGAGAAGTTTGGTGGAGCGCCTATCGTGTCAAAGAATGACGTGTCAAGCAAGGATGACACTTTAGCTTCTGAGGAAAGGAGGCTTAAAAAGCTTGCTCTACGTGCAAAATTTGATTCACAATATCCTTTTTGATGTTTATCTAGTTTCTTATGGGGCAATTCTTTAATGAAGTCTATTTACTTACGTATGGCTGCATATTTCTTCAAGAGTACTGAGGGGTTAAAAAATCTGTTGGGTCAACACACGATGGGGGTATGACTAATTTTAGCTTGATGTTTTATTCCCTTTGAGTAGATGCTTTGATCCTTCTCCATTTTTATGCGTTTCTTCAGTTAATTCTGCCTTTGCAAAGTTATATAGACATACAATTAAGCATATGTGTTCCTTAATGCTATCACGTATAATGGATCTGAATTACCTGAAGATGAAGAGGATGAAGGAAGTGGCCAAGCTTCCCACCGGGATAAGGAAAATGAAAGTGAATTTTATGATAAGGTGATTTTTTTCTTCTGTTTTTTAATTCAAATTTATAATTTTGTATTGATTATATTATATGGAACTGAATTTTATATTGTTTATTTTAACAGTTGAAAGAAGAAGTTGAAATTCGGAGACAAAGGAATTTAGCTGAACTCAATGGTTTGGATGAAGCAAGTCGAATTGAAATAGAGGGATTTCGGACTGGAATGTATCTAAGATTGGAAGTGCATGCCGTGCCCTTTGAGATGGTGGAATATTTTGACCCTTGTCATCCTGTATTGGTGGGGGGAGTTGGTCTTGGTGAGGAAAATGTTGGATACATGCAGGTACACCAATTCTTCCATGTTTCCTGTTCTACCTGTTTGGATAATTTAATTTCTACAATCTTATAGTTATTGGAAATTTGTACTGGATAATGATTTGGCCTTTCTATTCCTACAGGTCAGGATAAAGAGACATAGATGGCACAAGAAAGTTTTGAAGACTCGGGATCCAATTGTCGTGTCTATGGGATGGAGGCGTTACCAGACAACACCGGTTTATGCCATTGAAGATCAAAATGGACGATACCGTATGCTTAAGTACACACCTGAACACATGCATTGCCTTGCTATGTTTTGGGGACCTCTTGCTCCACCAAACACTGGTGTCGTTGCTGTTCAGACACTTTCCAACAGTCAGGTCTGTGTAGCATAATTATGCCACCCTCACTTTACTTGCTCCTAACACACCTTATGTAGAAAGTTTATAGGATTAAAGATCTTGAATTTAATCAAATTTGCTTGTTTTTTTTTTTTGCTTTTTGCTTGACATCTTTCTATTTTACGTATCTGTTATAACAATTTTCTTCGTCTTGGCTAGTATGATGTTTGTATTGATTTTTCTATAGATTGAGCCATCTTGTGGTTTTGCCAAAATGGTCTTGATTAATATCAGAAAATATTTAGCTGATGATGGCTATATGTTTCTACTACTCACAATACACACTCTTTCATTCTAATATGGCCACTTTGATTTTCTCAGTCATCCTTTAGAATCACAGCAACTGCAGTTGTGCTAGAGTTCAACCATGCCACTCGAATAATGAAGAAGATCAAACTTGTGGGCTATCCTTGTAAGGTTTTCAAGAAGACTGCCCTCATCAAGGATATGTTTACATCAGATCTTGAAGTAGCCAAGTTTGAAGGTGCAGTTCTTTCTACTGTTAGTGGTATCCGAGGACAGGTGAAGAAGGTAAGATGAGATGAAATGGGGTTTTTAGTAGTTGAAAAGATTCTAGAGGTTTCTAGTGTATCCTAACTTTGAGAGGGATGAATTATTGTAGGCTGCTAAAGAACATTTAGGCAATCAAATTAAAGGAGGATTCATTCCCAAGGAAGGAATCGCAAGATGTACATTTGAGGATAAGATTCTGATGAGTGATATTGTCTTCTTGCGTGCATGGACACAAGTGGAAATTCCTTGCTTTTTCAATCCACTTACTACATCATTGCAACCTCGTGACCAAGCTTGGCAAGGAATGAAAACCGTTTCAGAACTGAGGAAGTTGCTCAATCTTCCTATCCCTGTGAACAAGGATTCCGAATACCCGGTAAGTTACAAAGTTCATCCATATCTTATGTTCTTGTGGACTTTTCAAGTGCTTTTCCCCCCTAATTTTCTCTGATGCTATTTCTAATGCTCTATATTGTCAAAGCAGAAAGGTGGAATTGAAAGGAAACCTAAGAAGTTTAACCCTCTTGTGATTCCGAAGTCATTGCAAGAGGCCCTCCCTTTTGCATCCAAGCCTAAGAATCCACCGAGTCAAAGACGGGGTCTTCTAGAAACTAGAAGGGCTGTTGTCCTTGAACCCCATGAGAAGAAAAGCCGTGCACTCGTCCAACAGCTTCAGCAGATCAAATCAGCCAAGGTAAGAAGAAACAGAATCTCATTTCACACTAGACAGGACTCTGCCTTTTCCTCCTATGACATTCATTGATTTCCAACCTAGTTTTCTCATGTTTCTTGTTTCACCGTGTCATGTGCAGTTAAAGAAACAAAGTCTTAAGGATGAGGAGAAGAGGAAATCTTACGAGGCGAAGAAGGCCAAAGATGATGCGATATCAAAGAAACGCCAAAGAGAGGAACGCAGAGATAGGTACAGGGAGCAGGAAAAAGTGAAAAAGAAAAGCAAAAAGTATTGACATGGCTTGATGACTGAAAACACAGCTCTGTAAGCCGTCCAATATGTGTTAATTTTCTGATTTCTTGGGGGATGATGTAACGGCTTTCAATGTTCAAACTCTGCACTTTTATTCTTTCTGGATGATACAGTTGGATCTCCATGGAATGAAGTCCGCAATTTTGACACTCATTATCACAATGTTTGAATCCTTGTGGGAGTTTATACTAGCATACTAGAGACTCTAGAAGAGAAGAGAGCCTCTTTCGAGTCTTTTCCCTTTTTAACTTAATGACTTAGTTTGATCATCAATACTTGAATTTGAGATTGCAAAGGAATGACGTTTTTTCTCATAATTCCAAAATCTAATGATGATTGCTCCTAGTTGGGCAAATGATTAATTTTAGGGAAATTCCGGTTGGTACCCTCGAGTTTTTGGCTTTTCCGAGTGGTTCCCAGAAAAAAAACTTATTCCGAGTGGTACCCCTGAACTTTTGCAAAAGTCCGACTAGTGCCCTTACTTGTAAATTTTCGTTAGTTTATAACTAAATTAGCATGTTTTCTAATGAAAAAAATATATTTTTGTATTTAATTAAATTAAAACAAAATATTAGTTTAATAACAATTAAAAAAATCATATAAAATATTAAATTAAAAAATATTTTATATATATTTTTCAAGTAGATTGTATGTTGTATAATTTAAAACTTTTTAGTTAAAAAAATATTACAATATTTACATTAAAATAAAAACTATTATATAAAACCTACATGACAAATTTTAGTTATGTAATATATTTATTTTAAATTTATGGGTGGTTACTAGTAGATACAATCATGGGAGGCACACGCAGAGCTGAGCAAGCACTTTACTAGTTGAATGGAAAGATCTTTTCCAGATGATATGATGAATTTTTTGGCAGTGCTGTCTGCTGTATATCAAATGATAGGTAATATCTGATACTGTTTTCTCTTTTCTGATGATAACTACTGTTTTTGTTGTTGCTGACTTGCTATGGTATTTTCTCATCCAATTTTAGTGGTGGGATTTGGAACAAACATCTTAATCTGGGTGGAATTCCCACTTGTTCCATTAGAATCTGTTAATGCCCACTTATCTGGTTTGTTTGAGAGTGAATGAGCAGTCATAAACTGTTGGTCCATCAGCCAGCAGACAGATCAAATTGTTAATCAACTTTCTTTTTGTTTAATTATGTCATCACCCCAGTTGATCAATTTTTATTCACAATTGTAGTTATGTTTTACTGTTTCTGTATTTCATATGTAGCCATTTTTAGACGTCTCTATGTGTTCTGTATGCTTGCCCTTCAGAGGAAAGCCAAAGGTTGATTACCTTGCTACCTAATTTTTAGTTTTTGTACTTTGAATTTGACTTACACAAGAAATTCAAGAAGCATGTGTCGTCTGCTTGTCTATTTTACCATTGATGAAAAGATGGGAAAAAGTTTTGTACTAATTTCTCTAACAACAATGTAAAAAGAACTTAAAAAACCCAATTATATAAGTTAGTTTTTAAGTGCTGAAAAGGACGAAGTCCACACGTTTGGTACCATTTTCCTCCAAGATTATGGTCCGGTAATAACTTACTTGAATCATGCATCTTCTCTAGCCTGATAAGCAAAATTTGGAGATGATTATTTAGTATAACAAACTTTCTGGTCTCTTAAGCTTTCTTTCCTATTATCAATATACTTATCCAGTCTGAAAGATATTGCTAACTTTTGTGTATACTGCAAGTATGCAATTCTCCCATGACCTTTTCCAAAGTGCCTTATCTGTTTCTCAGTTTCTTGCACTTTCACGCGTTTTTAACTCTTGGATAAGTATAATTTGAAACTGAAAGGGAAATCATCAATCTGTTTCGTGGTGGCCTAGTTTTAAAGTTCACCTTCCTCATCAAGATTGATCAGATCAGATGCACCATACATGCAAATAATGGGTACTTTTTTGCAGGGACCAAAGCGTTTCTCCATAACAAGTACTATGCAATTCCATATTGTACGTGAAACTCTCTTTTCGGTACTACCCTGTGATTTGATTAATTTGGTTATTATATAGCTCACTTAGCAAACAACACTCCACTTGCATAATGCCTTGCAATTTTCAGCTCATAATTCCAACCAAAGTTTTTAGCCAATTACTATATGTAAGTTAGTCCTAGAACCCTAGAATTTAGACATGGCTCATCGGACCCATGAACTAGAACTAACCTTGGGCCAGTTCCCCGGTTCCGGTTCTGTCCGGTTCTAAGGGCAGTTCTGGAAATATTATAAAAAATGCATACAAAAAAAGAAGAAAACCGTGGTCGTTGACATTCTGCCTTAAAACCGTGACCAAGTTAAAAAAATAGCCGTTAGCTGATGGAATCGGTGGTTCCTGGAGTGGGGAACCGACTAGTTCAGGAACGACGGTTCTCCGATTCCGCCGGAACCGAACCCATGTCTACCTAGAAACACCGAATTAAGCCAGCTTTCTACCAATCGAATTTTCAGTGTTATCAGATTTTTTTTAAAACCATGGTAAACCTGTTTACGCATGAATTGCACTTTGATCAAATAAACGTTTCTGTTCAAATAATGTGGCCAGATTATTTGTATGATTAACAGTTGTTGATCATTGTCTGTTATGTCATATCTAATCTCAATTATGGAGTTGTCATCTTTTCAAATTGTAACACTGTGAAGGTCAAACATTTAAAGGCACTCTCTTTATTCAATCCTATCGAAAGAGAAGACACACTTGTCCATTCTAAAAGTACATTAAAAAAAAGAAAAAGAAAATATGCAGCTTTTGCAGAAGCAAAAAAAATTCCATATAGTGGGTCATCATCATCAACCTTATTCATCATTTATCTTACAAAAACTTAAAATCTAAACCAATAGCCCATAGTTGCCTAGTTAGTGCTGCTTTTCTAGCATAATACTGAATCACAATTAGCTTAATTAATCACCAGTGATTGGTTATCTGTCAATTCTTAGATCAATAGCATTGCCCTTCAAAGGGTGAAAAGCAGAAAAGTGAATGCTTTTAGTTTTTTGTTGTGTTTTGCTCATATACAAGCTTATTAGTTCTATATATATGCGCAACTCGTAGATGACTAGCCTTGAAAAGGCCTTTTCATGTGAAGTTTCTTCAAGCTTGAATTGATAATGAATCTTTTTGACCAGATCATATTTTTTGCTTTCAAGGGATGAGATTGAATCTCTCATTTACGTTTGCAGACGATTTGAGCTTCAATAATTTTAGCCGGTTCGTTTTCTCTTTCGGTCTCAATCGAAAGAGAACGTTTGTGATGGACGGCTGTTGATCGTGCTTGGTCTATCGATTGATCTCTTTATGTCTTTTGGATTAACAAAGGGTATATGCAAAAACTTGAAGGGAGAAAGAACTCTTTTTGAATGAAAAATGATGGTTACTTTTGGGTTGGACCAAATATGATTTGTTTTTTTTGCGTAAGGGTTACAATACTTGTGGTTAATTTATTGCATTATTATGATAGTTTATAATGTCCATTTGTTGCTGTTGTGAAGAATGCTTTATTGTCTGATATTGAGAGTTGAATTTACATAGACCAAACATCTGTGAGATCAGATGGGTCAGTGTCCATGAGAAAGTTTGTGAAAAAGAAGGGATGATCTTTTTTTTTTTTTTTTTAATTTCTTCTTTCTTTATTGTTGATAATTTCTTCATTTTATTTCTTGATCACACGAATGCAGCTTGTCAATCAAGGGCTCTGTAGAGAAAGAAAAAAAGTAGGTTGTGTCACAAATTTATTTGATTTTAGGCATCCTCCTGGTACTTGAAAATTCTAGATTTTGTCTCCAATAAAATTCTAGATTTTGAAAATTCTAAATTTATTTGATTTTGTCACAAATTCTAGATTTTGGTTCAATATCATTTGCAATTTCATGCACTAAATGCATGAAATTAGGCTAGTTAACCTATTCAGGAATCACAATTTCATATGGTGGATTGATGTCTTCTAGCTTGAACATGTCAAATCCAAACACGGCATAAATCCATAGGGCAAATCAAGTTGCAAGGGAAAAGATTTCAACTTTACAGCACAGATTAAATTAACTCATAAAAAATAATGAAGAATACAATCAAACCCCATGAGTGTTTGTGCAATGAAATGAATGGATCTCTGCCTCATATTTTTAAGTCTTGGCTAAGATATGTTAGATATGGGGACAAGAACAAAACAGGACATGAGAAAATTGATGAGAAAGAAAAGATTGAGAGGCCTCTTTAGCAGACATTGCCATTATCTCTCCGCCGTGGCAACCACCACATCAACCACCACTACGCTGCCGTACTTGTGCCACTGAATCCACTACCCAGGTGAAAAAATAAATCTTTACTGATGCGCTTTTCCCCTTAAGAGATGTCGGTAAAAATTTAATCTTTTTTTTGTTTTATATGGTTCAGCTTTTATGTATAATCATCAAGTTCAAATTAACTGACGGTTAAAGAAGTGATGGGTTATAATAAATTAACTACTTATTGATTTGTTCCTTAGATATAAAAACAAGATTTAAACTTCTCTATTCCTAATAGTTTTCGAACTCTTGTAACGTTATTAAATCTTCTCAACTCTGTTCCCAAGCAAACAAGCTCAACTAACACTATAAACTAAACCTTACACCTCGAGATCGACTCAGTTCCCTATTGATTGGGAACACCTTCCTTGCCGTCGTCGAGATCGAACACTCGTCACATGTGACTTCTCTTGGATCTTTGTTCTTTCTCATTTTACTTTAGGGTTCTTGATTTTTTTGTTTGAAGAGAAGAAATTTTTGAATCACTATTCACTTCTATTTATAACCACTCTTGCCTCGATGTCTAATGGGTAAAATTTGAAATACACTTGCACACTATGTCGCATATGTCTCCGCTTTGTTTGTTTTGGACTGGTTTGTGAGTTCCCTTGGACATGAAACAATTGGCACTTGAGTTCCTTTAATGAGAACGTTTACGTATATTAATATGGTTTTTTTGGCCCGTAATTTTCTTGCAATACTTGAATAAAAAAACATTAGTTTTGAATAGTGGTTGTCATTATAAAAACTGACGGAGGAAGTCACTATTCCAGTATTTTAAAATGTGAGTTCCCAAATTCCAACTGCCTTAAGATTATAGGGTTTTGCCTAATTTGAGCAAGCACGACTTGCATTTCAAACTCTGCAAATGGCCAAATGGGAGGAGCAAATGATGGTTGATGATTGCATGGCTTTCAATTATTCAATTCTCTAATACTCGATCGCCTCTTTTTTAGGAGTTTGTTGGTTTATTATTGGAGGATGATTAAACCCGGTCCCCATTTGCTCAATTAGTTTTTTTTCTTTATTTTAAAAAAAATGTTTGTGTGTGGATTTAGGTGCTCCACTTGATATGGGCTACTGGCCTTGCATTTTTTGTTGTCGGCTTGATTTATATTTTCCTCTTCCAAAAATCAGTATGTTAATTCGTATCTCACCCTAGTATAATACGGAGTAATTAATATATCAATATTTTTTTTTGGTTGAATAATATATCAATATATTATCTATAATCTATCTATCTATTAGTAATAATTAAAATAATAGTAATTTCTGCCACCACGTTGTTTCACATTATCTTTATATTAAAAAATATTTAAAATAATTAATTAGATTATAAAATACAACATATTAATAAAAATAATTGTGCAAAAAATTATTCCTAAATAAATAAAAAGATAAAATAATTGTAAAACATACATATGTTTTTCTTTTATCTATTTATGTAAAATATTTTTTATAAATCAAATTTTGATAAAAAAATTAAAAAAATTACTGTTACGGGAGAGACGGGCCCAATTATCAAGACTAGCATACAAGCCCACAGGGTTCCATCCCAAAACCAATTGGTGATCGAAGGAGTGGCCCATGACCTTATATACTAGCTTGTTTCACTCCCAACTTCCCATGTGGGATTCACAATTGAACCCCCAACAATCTACCCCCTCACTTGTGAATCCATCACAAGTCCGAACGGCGGACCCTCCCGGTCCCTAAGCCGAACCATCGGCTTTGATACCACTTGTTACGGGGGAGACGGGCCCAATTGCCAAGCCTAGTATAAAAACCCATAAGGTTCCATCCCAAAACCAATTGATAATAGGAGTGGTCTATATATATGACGTTATATACTAGCTTGGTTTCACTTCCAACTTCCCATGTGGGATTCACAATTGAACCCCAACAATTAACAGATTGATAATTACTTGCTTAAATTATATTTTGATAAAAATTTATATTTTTTAATTAGTCTTTTTTGTCTATATAAATAATGACACTAGATATAATACTGTTTTAGCATTAAAGATTTTTGAAAAACTTGAACTTTGATTTAAAATGTTGATTATTTAGATTATATTTTTTTTTTATATATTTATGTAAAATATCTTTAAAAAATATGATTTTGATGTAAGAAGTGATATGTTTACAGAGTTTGGTTCAAATGAAACAAACTCTTATCCTAAAACGTGAAACGAATGCACTTTTCCTAGTTAGTAGCGCATTTTTCATACAAAAGTGCATTGAAAAATACAAAAAGTGCACTACGAAAAAGTGCACTACAAAAAGTATGAAAAGTGCACTATTAACTAAAAAAATGCATTCGTTTCAGGATAAGAGTTCGTTTCAAGATAAGAGTTTGTTTCATTTGAACCAAACTCTATGTTTACATTATATTTTATTTATCATCCTTTTTTTATTATTTATGTAAATTTTAATAAAAATATTTAATAAAATTTTTATCGAAATTATATTATGTAAAAAATATTTTGTATAATAGGTAAAAATGACTAAGATAATGTAAAATTTTATATTTTTTAAAGTTCATTTTTTTAAAAATTGATTTTTGCAAAAAAAATATTATTTTTTTATTTAAATTTTGATCTTAATATAAATTTGTATTACCCGTTTGTATATGAATTATATGGAAATGTTGCAAAGGGGTACGGTCGTCATTGGAATGATGTCTTGCTCCCCAAGACGAAAAGGACATATGTTTCATTTTAAAAAAAAGTCATTATTATAAGAGGAAAGCGATTGAGCTAGGTCAAGTAGCTCTCTGATCCGAATGAACAATACTCTCTATAAGGAAGCAAACAATCGAGAGAGAAAGAGTGAGAGCCAAGTGGCGAGCACTTTTATGTCGTTGTAAAAGCACTTTCAAAGAAATCTCCTTACTTCCAAACCTAAATATAGTGGAAGCAAGGGTTGAACCAACAAGGGCTCAGATTACTTGTGTTTAAATAATATTACTAAGTAAAAGGGTTTTTTATGATTTCAAGCTATCAATCTAAGTAAATAAAAATAAGCAAGTAAAATAATTGAAATTTCAAATAGAGGAAAAACGTCCAACTAGTTTCGTATCCATTGCATACATGATTTTTGATCCTTGATTGTTTTTAATTCAATTTCCCTTGACTAATCTATTGTGAATTCATGAAATTCAAGCTTAATGTGGTTATCAATATACACCTTCTTTAATAACCTTTTAATCAATTAACCTAGAAAATCTTCTATGTCAAATTGATCATGCAAATAAGTTCAAAGCATTCAATAGAAGCATAGTTCATGAATTCCACCGTCTATTCGTGAAGTTTTGTGATTGAATTCTCCTCCTTTGATTAATCTTATTCTATCGTCTATAAGTTGAATCAAAGGATTCATCCATGAATAACCAAATTCCATCGTCTATTTAGGTGATCAATCTAGAAATAGAATAGGTGATCAACCTAGAAATAGAAATAGAATAGGTGATCAATCTATTATAATCCTAAGCGAATTTAATCAATCAAGCATGGAGAAGTTCAATCTAGTCAAGGAAAATTGAAATAATTCAAATCCCACAAACAATCATGCATGCAATTTCAACTAACTAGATGAACATGAGAAAATTAGCTAGAATATGCATTAAAGAAGAATTAAACTTACAAGAGTTCAATTTCTCTTCAATATTGTAAACTAGGGTTTTTCTCCCAAGAGTTCTCTCCAATTCAAAATAACGTAAAAACAAAGCAATAGCATAGCATATGTCTCCAAAAAAACCCTAAAAGAGTATTTATATGATATCCAAAAACATCCAAAAATACGAATAAAGTCGGCCCAAAGATAACACGGAGGCCCGAGTCAGCGTCGGATAAATGCGCCGAAGCGCGGTCAAAGGCACCCGGAGCGCGGTCACGCTCCACTCCCTCCTGTCCTCGCCCCGGCCGTAGTAGCTCCATCCCTTCAGCGCTGGCAAAATCCTCCGAGCACGGCTAGGCTTCCTCTTGATTTATGATCTTCTCTTTGGTTCTTTACTTCAATACTCTCTACGCACTCCTAGGTCCGGTCCTTAGCCTCACATCAACCATGCTTCACCTTCCAACCTGCAATATAGCACAGAAACGCGTAGATTCCGAACTAAATCGAAATAAAACTTAAACTACAACTTAAAGCGAAACTCTAACTAGAAATGCATAAAATGGGAATAAATATATATATATATATATATATATATATATAGGGGGAGGTTCTAGTAGAAAGCTAATTGTGGTAGAAAGTGAGGGTGAATTTGAGGCGTTGGATTGAAGTAAATTGATGGTGAGATTTGAAAATGCAAAATAGTTAATATAGGGTACCTATTACTAGATTAGATGTCACTTGCCAAAAAGAAATTCATATCCCTTAAAAATAGCAAACAAACCATTTAAAAAATTAAAAAAGGAAAAAATTAATATTGGACAAATCAAATAATGCACAAATCTCGTATGAATATTAATATTCTCTCTCCTATTTAAATTCAAAACAAATCATATTTTTAATATTGATTTTATCCTATTTTTAAAACTAATTGGTGTTGACGTAATTTTGTATCTCTATTCTCGAAGCATACCAGATGATCGAATATCAACGTGATGAATAATGAATATACATTCTCGTAGACCGTCGAGTGAATATCAATGTGATAAACAATGAATATGTACTTGTGTTACGATGAATATGATTAAAATAAATAGTTGTATAATATCGACATAATTATTTTATCTTCATTATCAGATGCTGCCAAATGAATACCAACGTAATAAACAATGAATATCTATATTCATTATAGTGAATATGGTCATTAGTAATTATATAATCTCATTATAATTTCGACAACCATATCAACTTCAATGAATATTGCTATATAAAATTATGAATATCAATTTACATTGTAATACATACATAAGTTGAATCAAAAAGCTACACAAATATAAGTATTTAATGATAAGAATATCATTACATAATACAATGAATATGATCACCTCGTTACATGAATATCACTAGGTAATGTGGTGAATATCACTAGGTAATGTGGTGAATATGACCTCTCATTTTACATGACTATACTAGCTAATATATTGAATATGACTACCTAGTTACATGAATATCACTGGCTAATACGGTGAATATGATCACCCAAGTACAAATCTCACAAATAAAAATGAAAAATTTATGATTATTTATTGCCCTTATGTAGACCTCATCTTCCTTCGATATTTTCCGATCATTTGCTACCTTCAAATAAAAACAAATAGAGTAGATAAATATTCATAACAATACATAAAATCCCTCAAAAAAATAATACATATTATTTTTTGGCCAAGAAAGCCATATTTCAATTACATGAATACTACTAACTAATTTTGTGAATATCTCTTAATATTCCAATGAATATCACTTTAAAAAATGACGAATATTCAATCCGGTGATCCAACAAATATAACAAGAGAGATCAATCAATATCAATGAATCAAATTAGGGCTTCGATTACATATCGAAATCACATGCCTGTTCAATGAGAAACGATATCCTAAGCATTAAAATTATCGTCACACAATTAAACTAACAAAATATCAAATATGAAAAATAGTACAAAAAATATTGAAGATTTCTGATTATCTATTAGAAGTTTAGAACCATAATTAAGATATGTCAAACAATGAATATCAAACATTCGTATTAGATAATATTATCAATGAATAAAAGTAAAGCCAAAAACCAAGAACTATATACTAGCCGATAGAATTAAAACAAACACATTTATATTTATATTGGGCAATGATTAAAAAATCTCCAAGAGAAATTATAGCACCAATATATGCTATTATGTCATATTTGGCCCAATATGTACGTTCGCATCATTCAATTTTATCTAATGATCTCGTGCCTTCAATATTATCGTCTTTTAAGTGCTTAAAACCAATGGAACAATAGATCATGGACATAATTTAGTAATGGTATATAAAATAAACCAATCAAAGAAATCAATTTACATCATTATTATGCGCACAACCTGCTAGAATAATAGATAGAAGATCGAGAAATACCGATATATATGGTAGTGCTCTAATTGAACAGAGAATAAATAAAAATAATTTAAACCTTCGTTCGACAATTCAATTAGGCTTACAATGTTTGGTGTTAATGGAGTTGGAAACTAATGTGCAAAGCCGACAATTTGACCTCGATTTCGTATTCAAATCGATGCGTCGGAATCTCCAGATGTGGGTTTTGGAAGAAGACGATAGAGAGAGAGAGAGAGGGGTAAAAACAGAAAATTATAATCCCGTGAAATCTGTTTAATGACTTTAATAGAATGATATTGGGATTTTTTCACTGAAACCGTAAAAAGAAAAAAAAACGAAAATCATTAATAAAATTCTAATACCCTAAAACGCGTGTACAGTGTTAACATGTACATAATAATCTCAAATCTGAAACGTTAAAAATTAACGATCTAATGGTTTATAATTACACTCATTTTTTACTCTAAGAGCCTTTCTACCAGATTCTAATACTATATATATATATATATATATATATATATATATATATATATATATATATATATATATATATATATATATATATATATGCTCTATCACCAAGCCAAGTACAACACAAGAGAAGTCAACAATCCAAAGGAGGAAGTATCAAATCCAATCGATGGGGACTACGTGAAGATCCACATTGACTTGGAATAGTGTTCCTGTGCTAAAGAGAACTGCATAGGGAACGAGTAGGGTTTGAGTACTAGTTTAATTGTGTTTAGTAGACCTAGGAACAAGATAACTTGAATCGATAGTATTGTACGAATTCGGTGATTGCAAACAATAGAGAAGTTCGTCTTTATATCTTGTAACTGGAATCTGTCAAATTAATATAGTACTTGTTTAAAATCATCCAAGAGAGATAAAAGTTTACTCATTTAACTAGTTGGGTGAAGTGAGGTTCTCTTATAACAAAACTTGTCTACCTACTGCTTTAGTTCTTTACATTCTTTTTTATTATTGCGTTGCATAAGGGAACTATTAGTGAAACAATTTTCGACTTGTTTAGCTAACTCCGATCTTTGACCCTACAATTTTCAATTATATTTTTACCCGTTCACTCGCCAATCATAGATGATGAATATTTTTGGCTCAAAAGAAATTATAATCACGCATTTTCATGTTTTGACCTTATTATTTTTGTCCAAAACATGAAAATGTGTAAGGAATAAACGGCGGATCAATGGAATGGTATAAAGGTTGCATTTAATTTGAAACATATCTACATATTGTGTTTGCCGAAAGAATGAGATCGACCATATGACGATCGATGAGAGGATTGAGAGCATATATGGAAGATTCAAGAGAGAATCAACCACATAATGAATTAAGGCCAACCGCGTACGTAAACAGAATCTTTGCCTAATTAAATAGAAATTGCTCCTTGGTTTGCTGGAATATACTATCGTTAATATTGATCGAAATTTCCAGTAGTACAACAAAAGAAAAAAAAAAAACTTTAACATATGGTATTTTAACTAATTAATTAATTAACATTTTGAAAAAAAGAAATTAAAGTAGTACAGTAGGTCAGAAGAAATGAAATCTTCATAAAATCGATCATGATCATGGCCTTAAGTGCTCAGGAATCTACAACTTTATCTAGCTAGCTAGGAAACATCCCAGAACATTTTATTTAATTAAATTGATATGCATCTCCATCTTCCCACGTTTCAATTTAAAAGATAATTGATGAGCTCACAAACATATGGCATAAGATTCTATCCATACCCTATAAAAGTATCAAATTTACCCTATTAAATTTACTCCAAATCTAATTCTAGGTATTAATATATATATGCATGCATGGCATAAGATTCTTTTTTTTTTATATGATCAACCAGTTAAATAATCACCAGCTAGGGTCAAATCCAGATCGGTCGAATATCATGAATTAATTAACTTATCACATACGCGTACAATTTTGCTTTCATTGGTAAAAATATACAAAGTCGAGGTTTACTTTCTCATTGAAAATCAGCCATAATTTATAGATAGAACAAAAATTGTTGGTATCAATATGATACAAAGATGAGGGCCTGTCCTACATGGGATCGCCTAGTGTAACGTTTCGTGATATTAGGGACGTGACTTTCGGACAATTGCTGATTGGACATAAATATTTTTTTTTTTGGATGTCGAGGCAAGCCGATCCGGTTAACTGCGGATAGCTTGTCCCTGCTTTTGGGCTTGACGATGATGAAGAAGGGTTTAGGCTAACTCGACCTAAATTGGTCGAGGACTGGAGCTGGTTCCCTAATGAACCCAAAGGCAAGGAAAAACCAATAATTGTCTAGGACGAGCAATTTAATCCCGCAAAAGATGGGGCGCCTTGGGAGCCTTGATAGGTCGAAACTCTAGGTCTGTGACACTAGTACATATATTGTAGGAGGTATATATGCAGACGACGTTAGGAGGTTTCATATTCAATCCTTGCCTTTAAATTTTTATTTGGGTGAAAAATCAAGTCTTATCATTTTCCCTTAATTTCATTGAATCGAATCGGTATGGTTGACGTAAATTAATTTACTTAATTCGTGTACGTTACTGACTAATTTACTTAATTACGTGAGGTTTACCACAAAGATGGATCCTCGTAAAAAAGAGATGAGGTGCCCTCCATTTGATATCCGCAAAGTAAGTAAGCTAGCAACCGACTAAACTCTGTCACTCTCCCTACTCTCTACTCTGATATATATAGAATTAAATACTATTTCTGTTTAGTTCTACTTGTCCTTCTAGATTTAATTTTTTATTTAGTACTATTTGTCTTTTTAGTTATTTTATTCAAAAGTTCTCAATATATTATTTGCATTACTCAATTAAAAACGGAACACATTTAATGAATTTATTATTCACCTTTTTTTAATATAAATTTAATAGGGGTAATTTGGTAAGATTAAAACATATTTTAAACATATCTTAATATATGTGCATTAAGCTAATTAAACAGAGAGTAATTACATTAATGGTTTGTTAGCAATACGTGTTTTTATTTGCATGATTTATATCTAAACTTGAAAGTTGATTTTATCCAAATTTAAAATTTATGATTGATTTTGGGTATTTTATCCATTTATGTGTGCCTAGTGCATACCAGGCTACCACCGATTGGAGCTTGTATAATTACTACTAATTAACATTCATACCCTAGCCTCTCTCATTAATTGCTTTCTCTATAATATAAGCACCGTACCATTAAGCTAATAGTACGTATAATAATATAAATAAGATATTCATTTAGATTCGTAAGCCTAACTCACAAATGGGACTGACTCAGCTCCCATAGTTTTGTAATTAATAAAATACTTCATTTATTATTCGATCTAACTGATCATTATTATTATATATATGCACTATAACTTGGTGATATACGTTTAAATTATATTATATACGAATCATTGGTGTATATGTTGCCCTTTATAGCTAGCTAGGCTTTCAAGCTAGCTGACGTACAAGAAATGGAATTTGTTACGTGATAACTCAGTTTTGTGGGCATATGCGAGTGAGATGAATAGATGTAAAGTCTATCATAATATAGTATATAATAAGGTGAATATTATTGAGGATCGTACTCGATCGTATAAGCGTGTAAATAACATGGAATATTAATTTATTTATATTGTGTGGAAATAAAAAAGACAAAATGAGATATAAAGCGAGAAAATTGGAGCTATAAATAGGCCCTTATTTTAAGAAGATGGACAACATAGCTACAAAATAAATAACCCTCTTCCTCCCATCTCGATATCAGTTTCTCTCTGATTCCGTGGACGCTAACCAAAATCATCGAGAAGAGTGATGGAAGCGAAACGGTGTCGTTGCGGGTTGGCAGAGAACAAGTACAGCTGGAAGGCGTACGTGGCGATGATATGCTTACAGTTTGGGTACGCCGGAATGAACCTCATAACCAAGGTCTCCCTGGATGGTGACGTCAGCCACTTCGTCCTCGTCGTCTACCGCCAGGCCTTTGCCGCCCTCCTCATCACTCCTATCGCTCTCTTCTTCGAGAGGTACTAATTAGTTAATCACACAAGAGTAATAATTAATTAGTAGCTAATCTTTTGTTTATAATGAGTAGCTAATTAATGAAGATCGATTCTCTGTTTCAGAAAGGCGAGGCCTACCATCACCTTCCCTATTTTCATGCACATGTTCGTCTTGGGCCTTCTAGGGTACGTAATCTGTACTCATCATCAGTACCTAAATTTATGCGATCAATTTTCATGCTAATATTATACTTACCTAAATTAAATTAAGTGCAGGCCAGTGATGGAGCAGAATTTGTACTACGCCGGGCTCAAGTTGACCTCCCCGACGTTTTCTTGCGCCATCACCAACCTTCTCCCGGCCTTTACTTTGTTGATGGCACTCCTATGCAGGATGGAGAAGGTGGAGAAGAGGTGGGAAGCCAAGGTGGGCGGAACAATTCTGACGGTGGCGGGAGCGATGCTTATGATAAGCCTCCTCCACAACGGCCATTCACTCCTCAGCATCCTCTTCGTCTTGGGGAGCACTCTATCGTGCGCCTCCTTTTTCATTCTCCAGGCCGTTACAATTAGCAAGTTCCCAGCGCCCCTAACCATCACGGCCGTGGTCTGCGGCTTGGGAACGTTGCAGTCCACGGCCTTGGCGTTTGTGATGGAGCCCAATCCCTCTGTTTGGAACATTGGCTTTAACATTAACCTCTTCGCGGCTGCCTACGCCGTAAGTATATATACATACATGATTCTCAGAATTAATTAACAAAATTGAACCATGCATTAAGAATTAATTAATTGATTTATGTTTATTAATTGGTGGTGCAGGGTATAGTTAGTTCGGGAATTGCATACTATGTACAAGGAGTGGTGGTGGATATGGCGGGGCCTGTGTTTGTGTCTGCTTTCAACCCTTTGGTCACCATTATTGTGGCCATCATGTCCTCCTTCATCCTTGCTCAAAAAATCTACCTTGCAGGGTAAGTAAATATATGTAACATACATGGTGCTTAATTCCCAACATATAATTTACATCTATAAGGACTTTCATTGCGTTACGTTATCACCTACGTACACATTAATTACTTTGATATGTATGCTTTATCAATAAGACAAAAGCTTAACAAACTACTGCTTGTTCATGAAACATTACTAGTACTAGCTTCTTTTTCCCCGTAAAGCGCGGTAAAGGTTATAACATACGTACTTCAACCGTGTTTTAATGCTTTTTTCAACAAAAGGATAAACACTTTACCAAAAACAGGGTAAATTTTGGTAATGGACCCAAATACCCCTTGTAAATTAAAAACCTATTATCTCAATTTTCATGTCTCTTACGTGCTTATTTTGGTGACTTTCTTTCTAAATAATTTTTGTACAGAACTATATAGATTCTAATTTACAAGTGCTTTTTAAAAATAATTATTTTAACTTCTAAATACAAAATTAAGTGCGACCCACGATATTACTTTAAAGTGATCATATACATATATAAATGTCTAATTTAATTTTGCCCGGTTGTTAATTGGTGCAGGATCATGGGTGCAGTATTGATGATAATAGGGGCAAGCTCTGTGTTGTGTGGAAAACACAATGACATCATGATTTCCAAAGAAGAATGTGAAGATCATGACGAGATTCCAGAAGCAACCAAGGCCACTAATAACAATATTTGCAGCTTGCCCACAATCTTTGAGGATGAAGATGGTGATCTTGAAGCCAACACTTGTGCTAACTGTAAGATCGAGTCATCACCAACAACATTAACCAAACCCGATAGGGCTGGCTTGACACGGATTGTCATCGTACCAGTCGGATGCAACGCCCTCAGGCCAGTTATCGCTGTCGAGGCACCAATTAAGCTGCAATCATCTTAGAATTATGGCTCGATTAAGAATGAGTCACTTGATGATTATTTAGTACAATTTAAGTATAATTAAATCCTAGAGAGAGTTTTCAAATGGCTAGTGTAGATATTGGAAAAAGGGGGTTTTGTTCATCCCGGTTAATTCGTTTCTTTCCCGCACCTTTAATTTTTGAGTATATATGTTGTATTGGCCTATTGGGTACGGGTGGAGCGTCAAAGTTTCATGTATATCGATCATTCTGAGTGTTAACTATGTAAACCTCTTAACTTCTCATATTTTCTAATCATTTAATTTGCTAACTTGTGTATGTATAACAATATTAAAGTTCAGTCTTAAATTTTAATCTATTATTCTAAATTAAAAGCAATTAACACTATTCATTGACGAAATATAAAAATAATTGATTAGTTCAAATTTTTCACTAAAGCAATTAACACTATTAGGCTTGCCCACTATTAGTTTTTTTTTTTTGGTTTTAAAAAAGGATCGTTTGATTTAATTTTATAAAATTTTAAATAATACAATGTGACAGACCACTTGAAGAATTTATTTGAGCTCTATTTTCCGGAAACAAGAGAGGAGCCCCATATCACATTTTCTCAAGGGGGCAAGTGGGTATAAGTGGAAATCTTAGTCATGAAAATTATT
This sequence comes from Fallopia convolvulus, assembly GCA_964016875.1. Taxonomy (NCBI): domain Eukaryota; kingdom Viridiplantae; phylum Streptophyta; class Magnoliopsida; order Caryophyllales; family Polygonaceae; genus Fallopia; species Fallopia convolvulus. Next base: position 41,065,126 of record OZ024736.1, read on the forward strand.
ACTAGTAGCTAGCAACACCTTAAATTATAAATGTATCACGACTCACAAGTCAATTTGATCGGACCTCCCACTTCCTCCAAATCTGGCCCTACCACATACATACCATCATTTCTCATATTTTTACCCTTTTCCTTTCAAAACATATATTCACCTTTTCAAATCCACCATACAACTTAACTTCAACCATAATTAGTTAAAATCACATAATAACTCATGCATGTTTTCTTTGCCATTATCACATACATATTTTTAATTTAAAATTTCTTAAAATTCGTAATTTTTTTTGAAGAATCGTAGGTCTAGTTTAATTCAAACAAATCGCGAACTATTCAAGAGTCAATTCCCTTATAAAGTGAAATAATAGAACATTAAATGTAAGGAATTAAGACAGTAAAGACACGGTTCCTTATAGAGGAATCTCACTTTATATATACAACAAACTGAATGAGAAAACTTCTACCTCCCATGGAGAGTTTCAAAAAAAAGCTTATATTATAATTTGATAGATTTTTAGTTACAAGATACAAAATCAAACTTCTCAATTGTTTGCAATCACCAAATTAAAACAATACTATCGAATTAAGCTATCTTGTTCCTAAGTCTACTGAACACAATTAATAAAAGTTATCAAACCTTACTCGTTCCTTGTGCAATTCAACCTTCCAAGTCAATGTTGAGCTCACGTACTTTCCATCAATTGCTTCTTGACTTCCTTTTTCAGAAATTGTGACACCCCTATACCCTATGACGTATGCTTAGTAATAACTTATTTCTTATATAAACGAATAATTCACATATAGCAACTATCCATGGAAGCACAAAGCAGAAAGCAACAACCATAAAGGGTTGCACACACCCACACACAATATAGGTAGTTACTTCTTATACTAAAACATCCATTACTCTAACTTCTATTACAACCCAAAATGTCTATGATGCAAAATGAAGAGGAGAAAGTTGCTTAGAGCTTCAGCCGGCCGACCTGTATGAATGTGACCCTTAAACGGACACACGTCAGTAAGAACTAGCTGAACCTGAAAAATTGTTTTGCGATTTACGTGAGTCGCATACTCAGTGAATATAAACCATCATCAATTATTTCACACAGAGTCAAACATTTAGTTCATATAGATATACATACATAATACACATATGTCATATATGAATTTACTATGCAAATGCAAATGCTGATGTTTCCGATTCTTTATTCTGTGAACTGTTCAAGCCTGAATCTGCCCCGGGTTTACTGTATTTGGACTCTTATGGTCCCTTTAGCAAAGAAATCCGAAGATTTCCTGAATATTGGCTCTTATGGCCCCTTTAACAAAGAAATCCGAAGATCTCCTGAATATTGACCCGTAGGTCCTGTATGATCCGTAGATCCTGTATGACCCGTAGGTCGCTTTAACAAAGAAATCCGTAGATTTCCTGAATTACAGTTCAGGGCAAGACAGTCACAGGTCCTTTTAATCTCATTGCAATATGCTATGCAATCAAGTGCATTCTGTAATCATATATCATATACCATCTGCTATCATATTTTCTGTACAAACAACTCTGGAAATTTCAGAGCTATCACATCTATCCATATAATCCATATAACACATATATCCATATATCCATATACCACATATAGAGCATATATCCATATATTCATATTTCACATATAGCACATAGGGTTGAATCTCCGGTATATACTCACATATATACATATAGCATATATATCTATATAACACATATGGTTTAATCTCCGGTCTATACTCACCTGTTTAAGGCAGATACTATATATCTTCCCTTTCTCTTTGACCACGATCTATGACTTGTGCTCCTATATATAACCCAATGGAAATTAGGCTATTTACTCTTATAAACTCTAACCCCAAATGCAATGAAATGCCAGAATGTATTATAACTTCTTGCATATATATCCAAATCCTTTAAAACTTGACAACAATAAACTATATATATAAAGGAACATTTTTCTAGTTCAAACCTTTATGAAAAACTTGATCAAAGGGCTCCCTAAAATCATTACAAGGAAAACCCTAAAATTACTCTGAAATCTTTTTACCAAATATAAATCCGATATCGAAAACACCCTTTAAAAACTATAGATCAAATGATTTCTCAATCAAAAGCCATTGTAGATCTAGATCTGGAAAAATTAGGAAAATCCAGATAAACCATTAACTAATTAAAAACTTACCAAACCACGCTGATATTTTAAGATTAAAACCCAATAGAAGAGATCTTGTATCAAAACCAAGATCAAAACAACAAAACCTCCCATTTCTTCTTCTCTCGAACTCTCTCTGTATCCTTTCTTTTTTTTCTATTTTATTTTCTTCCAAATAAAGATATGAGAAGTGTGATACATACATATATACACATGTACGCACAAGATCGGCTAAAAACACTAAAGTCGGCCAAATTTTGTAAGAAACTACAATTTTCACCCTCAAGTCTCCTTTACCTACAAACTTTACCCAGAATTAATTAATAATTAACTTTTTCTTAAAAACTTTTTAAAATATAATAAACTTAATTCGAAAAATAAATATTACTTTTAAAAACTCACTATATATATTGTCAATATGCTATGCATATGCTCTTAATCTTATCTAAATGCCGAATGACGTATACACTTTGGTCGGGGATGTTACAGAAATGGGTTGTTGGTTTCTCTCGAGTTTCTCTTGACTCTCTCTTTCTCGATCTCATAATTCCTTGCTTCCTTCTAGAGATTACTATTCATTCCAATCAGAGAGCTACTTGACCTATCTCAATCACTTTAGTGGTGGATTTGTTGTCAAATCACACATTTGTCCTTTTATTTTTGGGGAGAACGATATTGTTCCAATGACTAGCGTACACCTGATGGACATTTCTTTGTTATGACGCTTTTATCTTTTTGTGTTTGCCGCCCAAGTTTGGAACAAATAAACCCTTTTGTCCTTCATTAACTCGTCACATACTTTGATAGGTATGGGGAACGATTCCCTTGCTTTTCCTGTGAATCTGTGTCATTCTTGAAATCACTTGAATGGGGACTTAGTTCCAAATGTTTGTTATCATCAAAACTTCGAATACTCAAATGGATGAAACCATTGTTCCAATGTTAGTTCCCTAACATTGAACTAACAAAATTACTAGTATACTTAATTATAGAGATACCGTCATATTATATATATTACCTAGTAATTTAGTTAAGAGGAATTAATGTCTCATGCCCAATGTTATTAAAATCGAGATTCTAGGATCGGATTAAGGAAGGTCTTGTGGATCGGATCGTAAAATCGGATCGTTGGATCGTAAGATCCTATAATATCACTAAAACTAATATAATATAGATATGATACAAAAAATATAGGCATTAAAACCAAAAAATATATAATTTTATTAAAATTTAATGATCATAATGCCGAAAAATTGACATTGCAAACTTATATATGCACAAGAAACACATTTAAAAATATATATGCTCACATAATAAGAATCGAGGAAAGATTATGGGTCTTTATTAGTGGAAAAATATTGTAAATTCAACAATTGGGAGTCGGAAAGATGAAAATTGGGAGGTAAATGAGGTTAAAAGAGACAATATGAGCATTAAGGGATGTAATTTCACTAATAATTAAGTTAATTGGTGTTAAAATAAATTTTATAAGCTCAAAGTAAAAAACTGGGTAGGATCTTACGATTTTATATGGGATCTCATGAGTTCCTATACGATTCTATACGATTCTACACGATTCTATACGATTCTAACACGATTCTACACGATTCTATAACGATTTTAACAAATTTCGATTTTAATGTACGATCCGGATCAAAATCCCATATGGGATCGTAGGATCTCACGATTTTAAGATCCGGATCTCGATTTTAATAACAATGCTCATGCCCCAATTTACAAATCACTTTGTAAATATACCTTGTATTTTTTTTCAAAGTTACATTAATTTCCAAAACAATAGCACAAATGCCTATAAAAATAATAAAAATACCAAATCAAATCTTCTACTCCCTAAAAATACTCCCTTCTATACTCCTCTACGACGTGATTGGTTGATGACTTTCCAAATTACATTAAATAAGAAACTTAAATATAGGTAAAATATTAATAAATATCTTCTAACCAATTAAATCAAGGGAGCACAAGAGGAAGTCATACTTCTATATTATTGTCAGCCTTCTGTATTATATTGTCAACCTTATATTGTCATACTTCTATATTATCTTGTCACATACTTAAAAAAGAAAAGGATAAAGCATACAGTCTCACACAGTATTAGATTTGTTACAAAATCTTATGTTTTCTTTTACAAGTAAAATAAGAAATATTACGAGTATTTAGAAAGATATCAATCTCAATTGAAAACGTATAATACTTCATAATAAACATGCATTATTCTTTATAAGCTTTCACCGGTCCTTTTAAGTTTTTCATCTGATCTACTTTATCTTTTTATCATAATATATATTAGAATTTGTATTGAAAGATTAAATCTGTATGGTATCAAAAGAAAAAAAAATTGAAATCTGTATATTGTTAATTTGAGTGTGGAAGTAGATTATATCAAGTTGATTGATTAGATATGATTCTAGTGATCGAGACATTGCTATTGGATTCCTTCTTGATTCTCTATTTTTCTATTGAGCACGGAGCACTACCAAAATCGAAATGGTTGATCTGTATGGAAATCACTAACCAAATTAAAGTCAGTATTTAATTAACATAACAACATAAGATCATTAGAGCAGGTAATGTATGTGTGCAATAATAATTTATAATAAACAAAAGCTAGCGACGTCTACGATTTTCCTCATCGACTGACCTTTCTCTCCTTTAAAATCACAAAAAACTGCAGTTCTCCCACCATATATGTACAGTCTTCTTCATCAATTACACGCACAATTAAACAGTTTGCACGCATTAGCAATAGCATTATATCGATCGATCAACTTCATTTTCCTTTTTTCTTTCTCTTGTTTGTAAGTGGTTTATGGTTTCTTACGTTAAACTTTTTTGTCGTTTTGTCAGGTAACACCCAATAAATCAATCTTATTTAATTTGCATTTGCGTCGACAATACATAGCATTCCACGTATACCATGCATCTTCTTAATCGATCTTATCCATATTACTTTAACAATCACATTATATGATCCACCTAAACTAACTCAAATATCTCCCATGGACCATCATGGTGCATATGAAAATGCATATAATTATGTAGCAATTTTGTGCACTTCTCCCCCAAAAATAGAAAAGGTAAAGACTACGATTTTAAAAATGTTGGGCGACAAATAACAAAACTCATATAACTAATATTCCTTTTGGAATTAATCATGTAAATATAATGCAAATTTTTTTTGGATATGCAAATGATTTATATTCCAAAATGTAAAATCTTTGAAATAAAGGAAAATTATTGCCATAATCGCAACAGTTCGTACTGGAGTATGATTGATTCATTTGATTGCCTTAATCGCTTATACTTTGATTGATTATTAATGTAACATAGTTTTGTGCCTTATCATGTTGACAATTAAGATTAGTGTTTGAAACAAAGAATATAATATATGAAAGCAATCAAATAATGGACATCACTTTTAATTACTGTTTACATATGTTTAATATTTTTAATTAGTTTGGAATGTGAAGTAATCCTCCACTAATTCTAGTGTCATATCTCACATGCAGGTACACAATTTATCTGAAGTAGTATCCCAAATAACACAATGATCTAATTATTTATTATTTTTTTTTTGGTGGAAGGAGAGGCGGTACTCTCTGGCTCCTCAATGGGGCATTTTATTAAAAATAAAAGAGGGTTAAGTAATCAGCAAATGGGGGATAGCCCGACCCCTTACATCATCATTCAACAAAGAAATAACACCCTCCGGCGGGTCAAACAATACATGAAAACCTAAACTAAAGTTAGAATGCTAAAGAAGCAAGATGATCGGCAACACAGTTTGCCTCTCTATAAATATGACGGATCTGAACTAGCCAATTCCTCCTAAGTAAGTCTTGGCATCGAGATACCAGGCTGAACAAAGGGTGGTAACGATCCACATGCTTACTTAAAAAAAGACACACCAGTTGTGAGTCTAATTCTAAACAAACCCTCCTGTATCCCCGATCCCAGGCTAACTTAAGACCCTGAAATGCGCCCCAAAGTTCAGCCATAGGAACCGTACAAATGCCAACGTAATGGACAAAACCTACCTGCCATTGCCCATCGTTGTCCCGTATAACACCACCAGCAGCAACCGTCCCATCAGACCGCACCGATCCATTAGAATTAAGCTTAATCCATGACTCAGCTGGACGGGTCCACATAATGAAACGCTCCTCTCTACTTGACATTGACGACTCGGACCGATCCAACGCCTTGACACTCGCACCATCTCCCGCTTGTTCTAGCACCAACTTTTTGCGATTGCTTGAAAAAGGCGTATTTTCAAAAACACGCTTATTACACCACTTCCAGATCCACCAAATGGCGGTAGAAAAAATACAATTCCAAGCACCACCACTTGAATGAATTTGAGTACAGGAAAGGTTACAACGAATCCAAAAAGCATAATTAGACTCGAAAAAGACTTCCCTGGCAAGAGGAGGGTGAAGATCTTCACAAAAACGCTTTGTGATATCACAATCGCGTAAAAAGTGGATCAGCAACTCCTCCTCGGTAGAACATATGGAACAAGCGGCATCATCCGCAAAATGGCGCCGCACGCGTTCTTGGTTAGTAAGGATAACACCTTTAATAGCCAACCAAGAGAAAACACGAGCACGTTCGGTGATTTTAAGCCTCCAAATATGCTTGTACACAGCGCAATCAACACCACTCAAAGACCGAGACGGGCCCACAATTTCATACACACCCCGAACTGTGTATTGCCCGGACGGAGAATTTTTCCAGATTAACGTGTCAATTGCTTCCACGTCATCAAACACAGCCACAGAAGCCAGCTTTAACAGCACGTTGGCAGGCAATAAATTATCCAGAAGATGCCATTTCCATCCCGATCCCTCAGTCCAAAAATCACACACAAGCAACTGAAGTAAATTACTAGGCACAGGAAGCAAAGCCAAATCCAACAGCCGACTGTCATGTACCCAAAAATCAAGCCAGAAGCGTGTCATTCTACCGTTTCCAACACATCATTTAGAACCGGAAAGAATCACGTTCTTAACACCGGAAACAATACTACTCCAAAAATAGGATTTCGGCATAGAGATAGATCCCGATGGACGAATATATTTAGCCCGAAGAACATCAACCCACAGCTTATTTGATTCCATCAAGAACCTCCAACTAAGTTTACCAACTAGGGCCAAATTAAGCTCATGCATTGATCAAAAAAAAAATTATTTGATTCTAAAAATAAAAAATTATTATACGTGACTGTGAGTATAATTTTTTTTATCTTTTATGTATCATTATATTTAAAAAAATATGCACATACTTAATCCGAATCGTAGTCGTGCATACCACAATGGGTATAACTAGTAGAGAAATTTAACTCTTAAAAGTTAAAATGACTACCAAAAGCTTTGATTAATCATATTTGGAGCACCCGGAACCAAACAAATTCAAAGACAAATGTATAGGGTCGACATGCCTTGGGCTTCTCCCATGCTCTTGGGCTAATCACAGGTGTAGGCCCAAGGATAAAGTGGATCACAAAACGCCAGTCCAAGCTGTCCACATCGGTTCAAGCCGAATCGGATTAAACCAGGGTTGCTTAGCCCTCATTTTATTGACCCAATCCCAAGCCTAAATTTCCCTGTTGAACCCGGTTCCCATATTTAGACTTCTACCAATCATAGAAGGATTAAACTTACAACATTATCCTTTGAACCTAATGAAAAAGCCGGAGAATTTTTTTAAAAATCTTCTTGTTTCAATGATGGCCGAGTTTGTGCAGTTTAACCACAAAAAGTAAAGTCCCTCCGTGGCTCCGTACCCACCAAAACTAGTTGCCGAGTAATATCTACATAACACCTAAATTGACGGCTCACCACATTAATGCACACTGTTTTTAATCTTCATTGCGCCTTTTGTGGTTGTGTGCATGATTGTGCCAACAACATGAAATAAATTAAAATATATACGATACATATTCATGTTAGTTTAAAGAGGCGTGGGCCAATTTATTGGAGTGTAGTTAGGACTTATGAGGTTCATCCTATACAAAATATATATCCGGCTAGAATTTTGAAGCTGATCATACGCTAAATCCATAAATAATTTATATATTGACGTGTTTAAAATATAATGTTATGAGTGAGTTGATTCAACTATATGAGAGTTATTATAATCACATGATCGACAATGTGCAACTATATTAGCTTGTCTTGTGTAAAGCAAGTATGAGCTATATACCTGCACGTTATAAATTTTCAACTAGAAGGTGGGAGGAATTAATGCTAACCAGTTATACTTATGTCTAGTTGTCATTCAACAATTTTAAGGGATGTGCGTGACTTAATAGAGTCCACAATTCAGTGAAGTAACTGATATATGTAGAGTCCAAAATCTCTCATGAATGTACGTAGTAAATATTGTATTATTTGAATTTAGTACAAGCTAAGGCCGATGATTTATACTGTAGAAGACAATATTCATGATGAATACGAACCCGCCTACATTAGCTATAGTTTAATTTGGTTTAAAAATATATGGCAAAGGAATATTTCTCCTCTTTTGTTAAATTTTTATTCACCTGATGATTTTCAATGAATTAATTCTTCCACCGTTAATTCCTATGATAGCTACATAAAAAAATACTATCAAAGTGCATGCATGGCATAAATTAATAATTGATAGCCAGGTACACTTTCAAGTTTCAACCAATTGTGTGTGTTTTTTTAGTTAAAAATTTACAATGGTGGGTGGTAGCTAAGCTAGCAACTTAGAGGCAGATCGAGGCTCATTAATTCACCAAGTCTTCAACCACACAAATAAGAAGAAAAAAAAGGCAACTATTCTGACTACCCTAAACCCCTAACGAACTCGCATCGATCTTTAATTTAATTTAGTCTCTATATATAAAAGTTACATGTTCCACATACATTCATAACATATTGTATAGAGAGCGTGCAACAATGTTGACAACTCAATATATCAACATTCCTTGGTCTTCTAACACGCTCACATTCTTGTTGTCAGCCTTAGTAGTAGTGTTGGTAAGCTCTAGCACGGCGGCTGAGGCGGCGCGTGCATTTTTCGTGTTCGGAGACTCGCTCGTGGACAGCGGAAACAACAACTACTTGGCCACCACCGCCAGAGCCGACTCCCCTCCTTATGGCATCGACTTCCCCACGCACCGCCCCACCGGCCGCTTCTCCAATGGCCTCAACATCGCTGATATTATCAGTATGTTTTTATCATTTAAGCATGTCTGTTTGACGTGATGTGTTGATTGGTTATAAGATACTTATTTGTGCTAATAATTAAGGCCTTAATTTTCTTTGACATATACACTATGGTTTTCTTATAATTAATGAGATCAGGCATGTTTTCCTAACTTGTACACGAAAAAGTGTACATATCGAATGCGTATGATTTATGTGCCTAAAATTGCTCAATTGATATGGTGATGAACTTATTAACAAAGGTCAACAAATTGGGGCTTCGGAGGCTCCATTGCCCTACTTGAACCCGGAGCTGAACGGAGAGAAGCTGCTCATCGGTGCCAATTTCGCGTCTGCTGGGATCGGAGTGCTCGATGACACCGGAGTTCAATTTGTGAGTACACAAGTTTTGAGTACTAAAACAAGACTATATATGTATGTGCAATGTGTATGAACAAGTTTAATTTATCATGTTTGTACTCAATGCAGCTTAATATAATAAGAATCCGAAGGCAGTTTGAACTGTTTGAGGAGTACCAGAGCAGATTGGCGGAGTTAATCGGCGCAGATCAAGCGAAGCAACGCGTCAACGGAGGGCTCTATCTTATAGTACTAGGCGGTAACGACTTCGTTAACAACTACTTCTTGCCTTTCTCCATGAGACCACGTCAATATTCTCTCCCTGACTATGCTAAATACGTCGTATCCGAGTACGAGAAGGTCCTCACGGTACGTAGTATATAATCCCAATTAATCCATGTCTTTTATATGATAAGTTCGGATTCGCCTTTCAACATAGATATTTTGCCAATGTTTAATTTGTTCAATTCCTAACAGAGACTATACGAGTTGGGTGCGAGAAGGGTGATGGTGCCCGGAAGTGGACCGCTAGGGTGCGTCCCGTTCGAGCTGGCATCGAACGGGAACGGGGAGTGTGCCCAAGAGCCCCAACGAGCCGCCGCCATTTACAACCCCTTGCTAGTTCAGATGGTACAACAACTCAACCAGAAGCTAGGCTCTGACGTTTTCATTGCTGCCAATAGCGGCAAGATGCAAAAGGATTTCATTAGCGACCCCCAAGCTTTTGGTACTACTCATTTCATCATTAATTGATTTCATACATATAATATTTTCTTCATTTACTCTTGCTAATTAATGTACCGTTTGAATTAATTTAAAACAGGATTTCAAACGGCTAAGGAAGCATGTTGCGGACAAGGTCCTAACAATGGGCTAGGACTTTGCAATCCGACCTCAAATTTATGCCCGGACAGGGACGCGTACGCGTTTTGGGATCCGTTTCATCCAACGGAGAAGGCGAACCATATTATAGTCGAGCAGATGATAACGGCTTCGACCGAGTACATGTACCCTATGAACCTCAGCACTATCATGGCATTGGATTCTAGGGTTTAGTTTGCAACCTAGCTAGCTTACCCTCCAAAACATGCTATAGAGAACATTGTGCCTCATCTATTTGGGCAACCCTCAATATGAGATTTATATGTATTCATATGTTGCTAATACAACTTTGCATTATATTGATCTTGCTATTATTTATGACTATGTATTGTAATCTCTATATTCACCTATATATGATTTCTTTGTCAGTAAATATATACTTGTATTCTATGTTAAAAAACTTCATGTATTTAAAACTAACTAAAAACTCTTGATTTGGATTAATTCTTTCATCCTATAATTTATGTTATACAGAAGAAGATGAGGATGATTCATGAATTAACTATGTCATTTTGGTGCTGAAGAAAGCTGTTCTGTTTTCTTCAACAACTTAGCAGCTATCCATCTACCAAAATTTATACACCGCACTACATCTAACAAGCACCAGCCATTGGCCCATTGCAGCCAGATGAATTGCATATTTGAATATTAATTAATTGGGCCGGTGCAGCCCACTATCCTGGATAAAATTCTTTCTAAACAAAATAGCATAATTGTAAGTTCTTATTATGAACAAGAGGCAACCGTATTACATTCCACACGGCACCCTTATATACATTACACACATAACTACTTAACCGTCTGACATTCTAACTATTTAACTGTCTGATGTCTGACATGACAATTACTAAACTGTCTTAACTGACTTAACTATCCTGTCATAGGACAGATACAACCAACATCTTATAGACTATATGTGGCAGAAGTATACTAACTAGTAAATAACATACTAACAGTCAGGCTTAATACTAACAATATACTTATGACAGAAATTTAAAACTTAATAACATATTCATAAACTAAGTTTAAATCTAACATTTACCCCCTTAAACTTAGTTTAAATAACTTCATTCCAATTTCTTCTTTCAGAACAAGTCAGCCAACTAATCAAACTTCGTTTTGATCCCCTGTTATGTGATTGAACAGACCTTCTTGATGATATTCTTCATGCTTGATCATCAACAGAGCAGGCTCCTCTTCATATCCTTTCATTGCAAGATTCACCTCCTCATCTTTGTCCTTGGCATCACATTCAGACTTAAAGTGCCCCATGTTTCCACATGACCAACACTTAATCTTTCCCCTATCAAAACGCTTCTTAGGCTTTTGTTGCTCTTCATCACTTTGGGAATCTTTCTCATCCTTGGAAGCCTTGTCTTTTCCCTTCTTCTTCTCTCTTGCCTTCCATTCAGCCCGAGTTAGAAATGCACTTTCCAGATTTTTTCCTTCAAAATCTTGTATTCTTTCCTCATGAGCTTTTAAGGATCCAATAATCTCATCAATGTTATTTGTCTTAAGATCACAAAACTCTTCAATAGTACTTGTGATCTGGATAAATTTAGAAGAAGTGGATCTTAACAATTTTTTCACCACGGATTCTTCCTCTATTTTATATCCAAGACCCCTTAATTTACTTACATTGATATTCAACTTGCACGAGAACTCATCAACAGACTCACTTTCTTTCATTCTGAGTCCTTCAAATTCCCTTAACAAGGTTTGAATCCTATCTTCTTTGATTCTCTCTTCCCCTTGATTCATCATCTGAATGGAATCCCACGCTTCTTTGGCACTTTTCTTGACTCCCAACTGCAGTAAGACATCTTCTGGAACGGATTGATAGAGGGCCGCCAGTGCCAGTTTATCTTTCTTGGCATCAAGGGGTGGCGTGCCTTCAATTGCCTCCCAAACCCCTTGAGCATTCAGAAAAACTTCCATCTTCATCGCCCAGACTACATAATTGCATTTTGAGAGCATGGATATTGGATGGACATAATTCTTTCTCCATTCATCCTTAAATCATTGAGAGCCCTAGTAACCTCTGCGTTTGTAGGATTGTTTCCACTCATTCTGATCTTTTTTTGAACGCTCTGATACCAATTGTAAATTCTTATTATGAACAAGAGGCAACCGTATTACATTCCACACGACACCCTTATATACATTACACACATAACTACTTAACCGTCTGACATTCTAACTATTTAACTGTCTGACGTCTGACATGACAGTTACTAAACTGTCTTAACTGACTTAACTATCCTGTCATAGGACAGATACAACCAACATCTTATAGACTATATGTGGCAGAAGTATACTAACTAGTAAATAACATACTAACAATCAGGCTTAATACTAACAATATACTTATGACAGAAATTTAAAACTTAATAACATATTCATAAACTAAGTTTAAATCTAACAAACTCTATTAAGTGGGTAAGAAAAGTATTAAATGAAAATTTTCCAACAAATTTTGTATATTATCTTTTTCCAAATGGAGAACAAAATCCAATATTCTCTAAATTTTTTATACCCTAACTTCAACAGATTCTCCATTTTTAAGAATCATATTTATATTAATATTATTTTTATTTATATGATGCTATCAAATCTAATTTAACCAATTGAAAAAATACATGATTACATATGCATTTAATGCATTCTCCGCTTATGTCAACCATCACATCCAAGGTAATTAAACAACTAGGCTTCCAAAAACCTTTTCTACTCCAGTATACTTGAGATTGTGGATGATCGAGGTGTTGTACAAAATTCTACAATTCTGTTGTAATGTATTTCTATAACCCAAAAAAGTGGTGAAAAAGATGGTAGGCCTATTGAGAAGCCACTTGTTCTCCGGTGGCAATGAGGGGCGTAAAAATCCTATTGCTTGTAAGGAAGCATGTTACCCTAAAGAAGGAGGAGGGATAGGCTTGAAAGAGATTATGGCGTGGAACAAGGCAAGTCTTGCTAAACTCATCTATGACTTGATGCTTGACTCGGGGTCTATCTAGCATGCATGGGGTAATTAAGTGTTGTTGCGAGGCGCTTCGATTTAGAGTGTACGTGAAGTGCAAAAGCACCTTGAGCGCCACCTGGAGGATGGTTTTAAGCATCCATGATGACTTAGTGAGGACATTAGATAGGCGCCTAACGATCATTGTCTCTTGTCATGGAAGCAGCTAGGTTTGATTGGCAGAGTGTCTATGATGACTTTAGAAGCCATGCCTCCATTGTTGAATGCAAAAATTGGATATGGGGCAAAATCAACACTCCCAAAATCTCCTTTACGCGCTGGATGATTATTAGAAATGGTGTATACATGAGGGACAAGTTGCATTCACGAGGACTCTTGTATCTTATGCAAGGTAATCATCGAGAAACTTGGGACCATCTTTGGTTCAGGTGAAGATATTCAAAGGAGGTGCTGTGTGAGGTGCTTGCGTCAGTGGGCCAAAATTGGGAGACGTACACTTAAGAGCATTGATGAGTGGACCACCACCATGGCTAGGATCTCAGGTAAACATAACTTTACGTTTAATTTTTGGATTGCTTGCATAGGCTCAGTTATCTATTACATTTGAAAAGAGAGGAACGAAAATATTTTCCAACAAGAAGGTGTGGATGCTTCGTTTTATGCTAGAATAAGCATTAACTATGTTAGAAATAGCACAAAAGCTAGATACAATGGAGAAGAAAAATTGAGAAATCATGAAGTGGTTTAGGATAATTGGATTGAGAGACCTTATAATATCTAGAGATGCCTAATTAGTCTCTTTGTAACTTTTTACTACAAAATAAATAAATCGATTTTTCTAACCTGTGTATCCTTGGGGCATAGGTTAAACTCCTAAAAATAGCAATTATATATAAATTTGTACTTATTTTTAGATTAATTAATTTTTAAAAAAAGTTCACTGATTTCCTAATAGGATTTTAGTTTCCTTCATTAATATGCTTAACTTATACCCTAAGTACATAGGTTAGAAAAACCGTAAAAAATTACTCTTTCATCAAAAAGATCTTTCGATTGCAGTTTTATAAGAATCTTATCATTTATGTTGTTAATTACTCTTTGTTAGTTGTTACCCACCAGGGAAAGAATCTTTTGGTTTTACACTGTTACAGTGTTACTGTAAGGCAAAATTTTCAAAAACACAATGATAAAACATATGATTGGTATTATATACAGTAGCATTTGAATTGAATGTAAGCAACAAAATCTGCATGCAGATTGCAGAAGAAAACGATGTGTGCTTGCAAGTGTCAATAATTGCGAAATCATGGGGATCCATGAAACTAGCTCCCAAACAAAACCAGTTAACAAGCATCATGCATGTACAAAAAAAATCTTATCTGTGCATAATATCTTAAATTTTTTTGACTTCTTTTCCACGAATCCTAATAGAATAATAGAATCAAAAATATTTTTTTAATAAATTATACACAAGAAATAAAAATCTGAGAAATATTTAAAAAAAAACAATCAGGTAGCAATTACAAAAAGCCTATCCCATCACTATTCTCAGATCTGACACCATTGTTTAAAGTGTTTCCACCCTCCTCAGATTCCCTTCCCACAATCTCATCTACCATTCTTCAATTTCCTAGCCTCTCTCAAAAGCCCCAAAAAAGAAACCCTAAACCTCCTCCATTTTGTAAAGAAGATCATCATTGAATAAAAGCCGAATGTTTCAGGCTTTGTTCCAAATTTACCTTTGACTGCTTCGATTAATTACACCATTCAAACTTATAAATAGTTTTTGTCTATGAAAGTTGATAAATAGGCTTCATTTCGCATTCTCTTATACGGAGTATTATCTAAAGTTAATACTAGCATCTTATCTTTTCTCATTTTGTCGTTCTTATAGCTTCATTATGATACCATAATTCAATGCAGCTAACCTAAAAAGTAAATTTGAAACGACATAAATGATCCATGCATGTCCAAAGCTATTTTCTCTCGACTTCATCAAAGCATATGAACAACTGGTAAAATACTAGTACTGACATTTATCTAAAGCTTCAACCAAAAAAAAAGATTAATATATGCAATAATTATAACATCAAGTTATATATTATAAAAAGTAAAATCTACTGTGTTCAGCAATATCTAACTAATTAATTAGATAAGATATACTGTACAATAATAATTAATCATCGTGAAGAGTAACAAATCAATCAACCGACTTATATAAAGAACAAATATAAACAGCAATATCGTAATTCATTAACAAATTAACAACAAACAATTAACCCGGCCAAAACGATTCCCATAAATTCACCAATAATTTAATAAGAATATGACTAAAACATATTGCCTGAAAAACCTAATTAATAGTATACTGAAAGCAACAAGGACAATTAATAAACAAATTAAGTAAAAATAATTAATTAAGATGATACCGACTTCTCTGATTGATAAGAACAAAATAATTAAACACTGTACTTTCATATATAAAACATAAATACGTCTATTATTAATTAATTACCGTACCACGCATCTGATGATGATGATCGAGCTGATCTTATATGTAATAACCGATCCCATCAACGAAAACAAAAAAAATCATCTGAAATTAATTAACTCCCAATAATGCCTGATCACCAGTTTTCTTCGATTCAAGACACCATCTAGCTAGTTGGAAATAGGGTTGGGCCCACTGGGTACCTCATGGGCCTCGACCATGAACTCTCTTCCAGCTGGATCCTTCGTGGGCTCGGGCTTTCCGGGCCGGAAACCTGACACGGTGGTGAACGATGAAGAATCCGACGACGCTAGGGTTTGAGTTGAGACGAGTAGCGGGTCATGGACACGTGGCGCTAGGAAGAGGAAGAGGAAGAACAAGGAGACGACGGAGAGGCGGAGATAGAGTGATTTTGGAGTGGTACTGGTAGAAGAATAAGGTTTGTTGTACTTAGCCATGCAATTATGCGAAGAAGAATTGGGTGGATTGAGATTGATTAACCGGCTCTTGTAGCACCCCCCAATAGCCCACAGGGGATCAATATCCATTAACCAGCTTCAAGCCTCTTAGTTACTTTGAACTGGAAAAAAAACCAGACGCTCTCTTAGCTAGCTTGATGTGAAGAAAGGAGAAGGTTTAGAAGAAGGGAAAGAAATGGTGGGTTTTGAAATTTCAGTCACATTTAGTTTACATCAGAATAGAAAACAGCTTGCCCATATTGATATGACGAGTTAAAATTACTTTTTTAGCCCTCGTCCAAAAAAGATTTCATGAATGATTAATTTGGAGAAAATGAGGGGCATTTAAGTCATATCTTGAAGATCTTAATGGTAGAGAATCACAATTTAGTTGATGGCCCAATATCAATAGCTACCTAGTAAGTAAATAAATAAGAAATAGAGGTATAAAGTGGGGATGTTGAAACATGCATGCATAAAAGAGGACCTGTAGATATCACTTACGTACATTATAGGAAAAGAAAAAGGTAGCTGGAATATGGTGGAAATTAATTGAGATGAGCACCTTTTTTACCCTAAATTTTCTTTGAATTTGGCTGGCTGCTTTCCCAAGAAAATCTTCGTTTGACTTGGAGAACCAAACACCATGAATTATGCTTGTTTGCTTCCTATATTAGCTCCTTTACCTTGATATAATTTATATTATCACCAACATATATAATAGTATAGCACATTTATATAATGTATACTATTGCGGGTCCATACCCCATTCACACGTACGTATTCGATCTCCATTCATTAATTAATTGATCGCGTTGTCACGTTGACATATATGGAATACTAGCTTTTACTACATATATAGAATTTTAATTTTTCATTATTTTACACACGGTAGTTGATTGTCTAGTCAAACATTTGTATGTATCATATCTCTGTACATGAAAAAGTTGCCCATATCTTAGGGGCTCCGTACATTTTTTTTTTATATAAGGAAAGGAATTCGATGAACCAGACATGTCTGGTTGATCGAGAGGTCAAAACAAATAACAATCGGGCGTTTCGTACATTTATCAACGAGTTCATATGTATAACACATAAGAGGTTCACATGTCTGTCAGTGAGCTCCTATAAGCTGCTATAATAATATGTTAAAAATTTGGTTGACCAATATAATTTGAAGAGTTCACATACATGTCCATATGCATATGTTAAGTCTGGTAGAGTTTTATCTTAATAAGTACCAATTAACAATAGAGAAAATTACTCAAAGACTCATATATCAGGTATTCATTTTTTTAAAAATTCCCGATGTACGTGGAAAAATCTATTTTCACAGTATCATTATATGCATATACTTCTTTTTTAACTATATATACGTGTAAAAATCCTTGGGCCAATACCCACAGAGGGGTGACCGTCCATGCACACAAACGTGATAGGCCTAATACATAAGTCCATAGGGTTACATCTTAAAACCAATTGAATATGGCTTTGCTTAACAAAAAACAATATTTTAAAAAAAAGTGTATTTTTCACATTTTTCAAAACTAAAATATAACTAAATGCACATATATCAATGTGAAAAAGCATACTTTTTACTTTTTATTAAGAAACTATAGCAAGACCATAGAAGGACCGTAGAAGTAACCCAAATGTATATGTATTAGGCTTGTTTTACTTTAAAATCCGATGTGGTCGGATACTACTTTATTCACACTACGGATGCATGTTTTGTATGTGTCAATTTAGTATGAACAATTATAGCTCAAACCATATATATTATAAATACCATTATACCAATAATTAGAGTTAAAATCAAATTTTTGGAAGAAAAATGGAAGTAAGAAAGAAATGCAGCCACATTCGGCAGCGTGGCGTAGTCCGTAGATTGGATGGGGCAACTTGTGAAAGCAAGCAGAGACTGCACCACTGCAGTGTGCAGACTGGCCGAATCGTATGCTTCACGACTCGCGTGAGTCATGCATGGCATGGTGGGTGGGACCAATGGGCCCTGTGTTTTGGGCTCCAACCCGCCTCGGTAACAGGCTCAATGGCCCATCACTCTCAACTTCAAAATCGGGTATGTTTTGGGGATTATGATTTATGAAACAAATAAAAAGATACAGTGAATAACTGAATACTGTGTTTGATACTTTGATTATATGACAAACCGATAAATGTTTCCACACGGAGTCAATCCAGTTGAAATCTAAAAACCCCATTGATATGAGGTTTATGTTTATTTAGGCTTCGTTCGGCTGACACTAGAGGGAGCTTTTTTTTTCGCTTCATCTAGCGGAAATTAAAGAAGTTCGTGAGGAGGAGCTTCTTCAATCCGCCTAATATTCCACTCCCCTAGCTGTAAACGCTAACAATTCCGCTAGTGCCGAACGGTGCCTTAAACAATGTCGGTACACTGCTCTACACCCAATAGCAAAAGAAATTTGTTGATTTCAACGTGTCGTTTTGTTGTGATAAATAGAGTGACTTTTTAACTCGAAGCATTAAGATTATTTTTTATCTCTCGCTCGGTTCAATTAGCCGGGGTCAATCTACGTCCGAATCGGGTAATGCAGAGGCCCATTGTTGAGGGCGACCCTCCCAATTCAAGAAGCATTAAGATTATTAGGTGAGAAGAACTCCTAACGTAGAGTAGTAGGAGGTTTTTTAACCGTTAGATTTAGCTTTATTAAGAGAAAATTAATTTCTAATAATTATTTATAAGAAATTAAAAAAATCAAGTTGCGCAATTCTAGGATCGGATATTATGATGGTTTTGATTTTGGAAAAAGCAAACGTTAGATCAACTTGTTCGTTTTAGTATTTAAGTAGTCTTTTGATAACTACGATTAGTTTTTTTTATTTTCTATATCTTACGAAAATCTACGGTAGGGCCTATTAGGGTTTGATGAACACTTGATTGATTTGCATTCATGAACGAGAGGTTAGGTAAATATAGTTGCATGTACTTGTGCCCAAAGTTACAAGATAACAAATCTATTTATCTACATATAAGGATATTAAAATGATACATGAAGATTTTCTATCCTTTTGACAAACTTATATTATCTTTAACTGTTACACCCCCCCCCGACACAAGTTGATGGTCGGGACACGACCAGAAGCTTGGACCGACCACCCATGGCTTTGGTAAATATGTCGACAACTTGATCGGAAGCATGCATGAATGTGGCATATAATGAGTGCCTTTGAATCAACCTGTTCACAAACATAATGGAAGTCCAGTTGTATGTGCACAAAGAAGGACTAGAGTGCCCAACAAATCCAAGCACGTGCTTGGATTTGTTCGTTATTGCTGGATTGTTTGCAAGAAAGGTCGCCGATAAATATATTGTCACAAAGAAGGACTAGAGTGCCCAACACCGGCTGCTGCAAGCAGCTGGCGCAACCAAACGAGCTCAACAGTAGTGAAAGACAAGGCATGGTACTCATCCGCAATACTTGATCGAGCAACCACGGTTTGTTTCCGACTAGACCAACTAATCAAATTGGAGTCGTGGTACACAGTAAAACCATGATGGGAGCGTAGATCGGAAGGGCCCGAGGCCCATCCCGCACTGAGTAGACAACAATATCAACCCGAGGAGAGGCTGAGATTAGAATACCATGAGCCAAAGTTCCTTTAATATAGCGGAGAATGTGCTTGACGTCACGCCAATGAGACTGAATAGGACGATGCATGAATTGACAAGCTCAGTTCACCGCATAAATAAGTTCGGGCCGAGTGATTATGGCATACTGCAGGGTACCCACAACTCGACGATATGTCATAAGATCATGAAAGGCAGAGTCCAAGACAATCGGTCTTCTGAAGGCGCCCGAATTAGCCGGAGAGGAGAGTGACTTAGCATGTAACATGTCACAGCTGTCGAGCAGCTCACGTAGATATTTACATTGAGACAAATGCATGAGCATAGAGCTAAGATATTTTGCCTCCACACCAAGAAAGAAAATGAGACATCCCAAGTCTTTAAGAGAAAATGTGCCATTGAGTTGTTGTATAATGGCCGTAAAATGAAGGATCGTACTCCGTAAGAATGATATCATCGACATAGACTAATAAATATGTAAGGGGGCCAATGGTCCATCGTCGAACAAATAACAAAGTGTCCGCATGAAAGGACATGAATCCATGGCGAAGAAGATAGCTTTTGAGCTTGTTAAACCAAGTGCGTGGAGTCTGTTTTAAGTCGTAAAGAGCTTTATGGAGTTTACAAACATGATGCGGATAAGATTGATGCACAAACCCCTTGGGTTGTTCCATGTAGACATGTTCATGAAGACCGTCGTTGAGAAATGCGTGATTGATATCCAACCGACAGAGAGGCCAACCTTTTGACATAGTAAGAGACAAGATAAGGTGGATTGTGGTGAGTTTAACAACTGGACTGAAGGTGTCAAAGAAACCGACTCCTTCTTCTTGGTCAAAACCTTTGGCAACTAGACGCGCTTTATAACGTTCAATAGAACCATCAACCTTTTTCTTGATGCGATAGACCCATTTGTTCCCAACTATGTTGGCATGAGGAGGTTGAGGCACAAGGGTCCATGTTTGATTTGCGAGAAGAGCATTGATTTCTTGATTCATGGCGGCCTGTCAAAGAGGATTTTTGTTGGCCATATCAAATGTAGATGGCTCTTTTTCACCTGAGATGTCAGCAGGGGTTGAGTGCTTTGAAGTGTACAAGACATGAGGCTTCAAATGTGTTGTCCGAGCCCTCCTTGTCATGCCATGAGTAGAGAGATTGGATGGGTGCAAATGAGATGACCCAAGTTGTAATGTGGGAATCGTTGGGGGAGGATCAACCGATTGGGACGTTGAACTCGAGTCATGAATCGACATTGGGGTGCTGGTGGAAGGGTTGGCCACTGGAGTTGAAGTTGAACTGAGAGAGTTAGGTGTGGACGTGGAGTAGGGCTAGGGAGATTAATGGGAATTGGATGAGGAAGGGATTGGGTTAGGGTTTGCATGAGAGTTGGCGGATGTAAGAAGAGTGGAGATCAAAGGTAAGGTTGTATTTGGTGGAGAAGCAGGAGACAAATTGGGAAAAAAAAATTATGAAAAGATGATTCATCAAATACCACATGGGAAGAGATGTAACTACGTCCCGTATTGAGATCAAGGCAAAGATACCCTTTGTATTTGGAGGTGTACCCAATGAATACGCATGGAATGGAGCGATAGAAAAGTTTAGTGGATTAGAAGGGACGAAAGTATGGAAAAAAACACAAGCATCCGAATACCCGAAGACGATTGTAATTGGGATCCTTGTGATATAGGAGTTGATTAGGGAGATTTTTGATTAAGTAAAGTTGTAAAGGAGTGGTAGTGCGATTAGAGTTGTAAACCGCAACGTGAAAGGCATTTTCCCAGTGGCGGACCCATGGGGGGCTTGAGGGGGCGGCCGCCCACCCTTCCCCCCGGGAGCCAGCGAAATTAGTGAAGGAGGCCACCGGAAGAAAGACTTTAGCCCCCCCCCCCCCTCCGTTCAACTTTTAGATCTGTGTAGGGCTGTAAATGAACCGATCCGTTCGTGAGAAATTCGGTGTTCGGCTCGGTTAAATCTTGTTCGTGTTCGGTTCGGTTTGTAAATGAACCAAGCTTGAGCGCAATTTCAAGGCTCGAAAGATAAATGAACCGAGCTTAAGTACAAGATAACTCGGCTCGTTTTCTCATGAGCAAACTCGCTTATATGCTCATGAAAAAGCTCGATTATACACGCATAAAAAACTAGATTAATTATACGTTTATGAATAAGCTATACTTACTATATATATTATTATAATACATATTTTATATTAAATTACATAATTTTGGTGGCGTTTCATAAATTACGTAGTTTAAATTTGAGTTTCATTTGCTTGTATAATTAATAAGTAAACAAGTTGTTCACGGATTTGTCTGTCGAAGAAATTAAACGAGTGGTTCGCGAACAAGCTCGAGCTCGGCGAACATTTAAATGAACGAAACTCAAACAAAATTTAAGCTCGAACCAAGCTCGCGTTCGAGCTCGAGCTCGTCTATTTTTAACCGAGTCGAGCTTGAGCAACTCAAAGCTCGACTCGACTCGGTTCGATTACAACCCTAGATCTGTGAAGTCTGCAACAATGGAGGGAGAAAAGGGTGGGGGAGAAGATGACATGACCCAATCTATTCTTTTTTTTTTTTATTTTCTAAAACATTGCCAAACCGACATCGTTCAATTAAAGTGTAGCATCTTTTAATTCCTTTTTTTTCCCAAAAAAATTAAAAACACGAAAAATCTAAAATTAAAAATAAAATACTATTGAAGATTTGACGTTACAGTGTACGAGTGCTTCTTTGTGCAGCTTTCCCAAGTCCGGAATTGACGCTTTGCCCAATTCAATTGAATTTCTTGATTTTTTTTTGGGTTTGAAATTTTTAACTGATTTGGGTTTGTTTTTTTAGGGTTTGAAATTTCTTGAATTTTGGTTTTCCTTTTTTGGTTCGAATCTCTTGAATTTTTTTGGGCTTGAATTATTTTTTTAGGGTTTGAAAATTTTAAGTGATTTTATTTGAAACTTTTGAATTGATTTTTTTATTGAATTTATTTTATTTAAGAGTTTTAGACTATTAGTTGAATTTATTATCTTATTGATTTGTTCTATTATAGTTGAATTGATCTTGTTTGATTCATAAGTATCCAAAATTTAAATTAACAATGCCCTAAGGGCATAGGATAAGCATCTTATTTTAGAAAGATTTAGTATTTTTATTTATTTAGAGATTTAAAAATTTTTTTTACGACGGATTTATTCGTTTCCATTTTAAGGTTTTAGTTTAAGTGCATAAGTTAGAAAGACAATTTAAATAATAGCAATGTCGATATGGCTTAACTTAGAAATCTCGATATGTTTTAGTTACATTAAGTAACGTCATAACTTGATTAGGAAAGTTAATCTCGCCCCCCCCCCCCCCCCCCCCGAAGATTTTCTGGGTCCGCCACTGCATTTTCCCAATATTCAAATGGAAGAGAGGCTTGCACAAGGAGAGCTAGGCCTTTTTCTTGGAGAATAGGATGTCGTTTTTTGATGACACCATTTTGGGAAGGTATGTCTGGGCAAGAAATACGATGTAAAATTCCATTTTATTGGAGATAGTTGGTTAAGGTCGTGAATTCACCCCCACCATCTGTTTGGAGTTGTTTGATGGACAAGTAGAATTGGGTTCGAATCATTGTATGGAAGAGTATAAAGGTGAGAAGTACTTGAGACTTTTGAGAAAGAAAGTAAATCCAACAGAATTTGGAATGATCATCCACAAATCGCATAAAATATTTATTCTCGTAGATAGAAGAGGCAGAGGCAAGACCCCATACATTGGCATAAACAATATCAAAACAAGGCATACTTGGTTGATTAATTGAATTATTAGGTAAACAATGACTTTTCCCTAATTGACATGGTGGACAAACAAGAGAGACACTTTTATTTTAAACATGTAAATTAAATTGAAAGACTAAAATTTTAAGGACAATTGGGTTTGGATGAGAAAGAAGACGATGCCAGTCTTCAAGGGACACGAGATTGGCGACGAGATTGGAATGTGAAGAGGTTGGAAGTTGATATAGACCATGTTCAACGATGCCCTTCAAGATGACCCGAACTTGTAGATACTTCACAAGAAAAAAATAAGGATGAAACTTGATTAGTACATTATTATATATAATAAGAGAGTAGAGGCACTCAATAATTTTTTTGAAATATCAGGCACAACAAGAACAATTTTCAATTGTAATTTAGATGAGCCAAGAGAACTAGAACAAGTTGTATGAGTAATTGGAATCGGTTTACCGTCACCAAGAGCAAGATGGTCAGTACCATCATAAGGGGAGTGAGGTGAGAGATTCCGCAAATTATCCGTGACATGGTGTGAGGCAGAGGAGTCAACATACCAAAGAGCTTCAAGTGATGATGGCACGGATTCACCTGATTTGGCTTGTTTTGAGTTCGGGCTAGTAGGTGGATTAAACGTGGTGTCAAAGCGTTTCCGACAATTCTTTGCGGGATGGTCTATACGATCACATATTTGACATATGGGTCGGTTCCCATAGTTGTAAGAAGAGTTGGACCCGTTGTTATTATTGTAGTTGGAAGGATGCTCAGATTGGGATGAGTCACGACCCCGTCCTCTGCCATAGCCACGACCACGTCCACGGTTAGAATATGCACCACGTCTGCGGCCTCTGGATGAGAAGAATCGATCACCTCAAGTGGAGACAAACTTGGCATTTGGCGCACTAGAAGGTGGACTAGAAGGAGCGATAGTGGTTGAGAGTGCTTTTGATTCAGCATCCGGTTTCTCATCTTCTTGAAGGAGCAAACCCGTAAGTTCATCAACAGTGACTCCTTCTATCCGAATGTTGAGAGAAGTTTTGAAAGGGTCGTAGCTTACTAGCTTGCATCAAATCCTTGAAGAATACACGATATAATATCATCGTTTTGAATGATATATCCACATTCAGCTAATGAGTCAACAATCGATCGTTTCTTCTCAATATACTCCATCATGGAAAGAGATCCCTTTGAAAGGGATTGCAATTGATTTTTCAGTTGCATCAGACGAGCTCTTGTCTGGGATTGGAACATCGAAGACAACATATTCCAACTCCAAAGTGGAAAATATGACAGTTTTCTAGGAGAAATAGTTACGATGATTGAGTTTGAGAGAGATCGTCGGAAATTTCAGTTGGTCAGTCTTGCCATTGTTGAGAAGTATGGAGCTGGAGTCAGTCATGGCCGAAGCAAGTTGGGAACGAGAAAGAGATGGGGCGAGGGAGAGGACGAATGTCGGTTGTGATTTTGTGGAAAAAAACCTAAGCTCTTGATACCATATTAGGGTTTGATGAACAGTTGATTGATTTGTATTCATCAATGAGAGGTTACATAAATATGGTTGTATGTACTTGTGCCCTGAGTTACAAGATAACATAAGATAACAAATCTACATATAACGATATAAAAGATACATGAAGATTTTTCTATCCTTTTGGAAAGCTAATATTATTTTTATCTATTATGGTCAACTATTAGTTTACTTCACAAAAAATGAACCAGATGAATTTTCATTGACGAATCCATTGAAGAGTAACGAAATGGATACTACAATTGAAGAAACGACCGATTTGGACATTTAAAGCTAATCTCCTATTCATCAAAGAACAATTAAAGCTAATCAAATTAACAATTATGTATACAAAGAAGAACAACAATTACAACACATACCATGTTACCAAATTTCTAAAACCTATTCTTCAAAGCACAATTACATATAGTCGAATGAACAATTATGTAGAAGAACAACAATTGCAACACATACCTAATCTTTCTTTATTGGTCTATGAAAACTTCGGTCACTATAGCTACTTGTCTAAAAGCCATCTCCTATTCTTCGAAGAACAATTAAAGCTAATCAAATGAATAATTATGTATTCAAAGAAAAACAATAGTTACAAGACATTCAACGTTACTGAATTTTTAAAACATATTATTCAAAGCACAATTACATATAGTCGAATGAACAATTATGTATAAAAAGAAGAAGAACAGTTACAACACATACCTAATCTTAATTCTAACTCCAAATTTAACCCTAATTTTGCTATACTGATGCAATTTTCCAAATCACTTGCGATCCTAAAGGCCTAATTTTTCCAAAAAATCGCCAGTTTGTAGAGGGAGACGAAAGTCATGCAAGTCGGAAGTTAAGAATGAACAAGTACGGGTAGATTTGTGGATGAATTTGAGTGATTTAAGATTTGAATCCTTTTAATTTGAAAGTAACAATATAATAGTTGAGTTTAATTTGAGAATTTCTAATCGAGAGGACTAGAACTAGGGAGGAAATTGAAGCAAAATAAAGAAAGCAAAGCACAACGGAGGAATTGAGTTTGGGATAAAATATTTGAATCGAAATCGATTGATATTTTTAGATTTGTGAAGCTTGGACCTCAAAAAACTTTAATCTATGATTTTTGTTTTAAGATAAAACTTTGAACAGTAATAATCTGATTGTATATATAATTTCAAAATATTCTATATTTGGTGATTTTAACTTCAAACTTTAATTTATTTTTTCACGCGATTTTTGTGGGTTCAAAAAGATAATCATATGAATAATTTGAGGGGATAAAGGATTTGCCGCATTCAAGGATTGTTTCACTTTCACTTGGATAGCGATGTTGATTAATAAAACATATATTTTTTTACTTTAAAATACGTAAAAATAATTAAATTTTACACAGATCTTGGTAAATGAGCATTTTTTATTAAAAATGAATATATTATAAAATTTGACCGTTTTCAAACCACTAGAGTGATTCTGGTCCCATCATATAATATATTAAAAATGTCAAGATCTCAATAAATTGTTGGTGGCTTTGGAAGTGGAGGAATGGAGGTATCTTTCCAGGGACTCCACAACCTCCCAACCGCTCTGACTTTATTGTTGGCCAATCTGCCTCTTTTGGTTCAGCTTGGAGTGCAGAGAAGGAATTAGTGGCGAAGCCATACAAGTGAGATGGACTTTCCCCGGGGTGTCTTGGGTTTAACTCAACATTGATGGGGCCATCAATCAACAATTGGGCATGGCTTCTGTTGGTGGGGTGATGAGTATAGGTGTTGCATTAGTGACTTTGTGCATAACTTATGAGGGGAATCTTACAAGGTCTCCTCCTTGCATGGGATGGTGATTTTAGACGAGTTGTGGTGGAACCGGACTCTCAACTTGTCAATCAACTCTTACAAACTTCGCTCAATAGAGTTCACCCACTCTCTAGCATGGTACCACATTGTCAAGGTTTCATCAGTAGGGACTGGATCATCCAATTTCATCATATTTATCGCGAATCCAATGAGGTTGTCGATGGTCTTTCTTCTTTGGGATTTTCTTTTCTGTTAGGGTTTCATGTTTTGTTTGATTGCTAGGCTCAATTATTTTCTTGTTGTTTGATGATGTTAGGGGTTTGTCTACTCATCGAATTGTACCTAGTTAGCCTTCTTTAATAAACCTTCTTTAATAAACATGCATGTTTATTATACCTACAACAAATCGCTTTTGAACACCAAAAAACCCAATTCGACACCAAGTTGGTAGAACTGACTAATGGAAAAAATGATCCCTCAAAAGTGCAAGTACAACCTGTCACCCAAATTCAAGATGACAACATTTTCACAACGCAGGCGAGTTTGTTCTACACTCAACATGAAAGGTGTCTTAAGGATCTCGTAACATCCCAACCCACCATTAGGCTATAGAAATCCCGTCAACTTGATGCCATAGTTGAGTTAATCGAGCGAGAGATCCGAGAGAATATCAAAATGATTGATGACATGTTTCTCAAACATCAAGGGTTTCAAGGTCTTGTGAAGAGAAAACCTTTAATTTCTTTGCCAACTTTCATAAAGTTTACTGTATTAATGGAGATTTCAATCCGATATGCAGTCCATAGCACCACTCCGTATTATGGTTTTGTTAATACAACGTGTCCATTAACAAATACAAGTGTGTTGTGTTGAGAAAATTGTCATGTGCAAGTGGTTTAGAGCAACGTTAATTTGACACTTTATTGGTTTATCAATCAGCCATTCCTTGGCCCAACAAATACTTGGGCCAGACCTGTTGCGAATCTCACTTCTCTTCTCCTTTCCCAAAACCAGAAACGCTTCTTTACTGCCTTCTCTAAAACCGCCACAAACTCTCTGATTTTTCGTCTCTCTTCCTCAACCCAGAATTAAAGATGGTGAAGAGGAGAAAAAGTGAGTAAAGCGTTTCATCCCTGTTACGGAATTTGTTTATGACTTGTTTCATGAGGTGATTTTTGTTTTCGGTTCATTGTAGAGAGTAAGAGTAAGCGGGTTTCCTTGAAGAAAAAGTACAAGATTATATGGAAGGTGAAGGACCACCACAAAAAGAAGGCCAAGGAAGCCAAGAAGCTCGACATTAATAAGAAGAGCAAGGTTGAAAAGGATCCCGACATTCCCAACGACTGGCCCTTCAAGGAACAGGCGCAAATGTTGTTGCCAAATCCAACACTGAAGCAGAATATCGGACTATTGCTTTCACTTCTACAGAGCTCATTTGGATTCAACAGTTATTGCTCGAATTACAGGCTCCTATGGTTCGTCCTCCTATTATTTCATGTGACAGTTTGAGTGTTACTTATATGTCCGCTAATCCCGTTTTTCATCAACGTTCCAAACATATCAAAATTGACTTCTATTTTGTTCGTGAGCAAGTGGAGGATGGTTCGTTGATTGTTCGTCATGTCCGGGCTTGTGATCAAACCACTGATATCTTCACTAATGAAAGTTTTGTTATAACAACATTGGAATCTACTATATATATAAAAGCAATAAGGTTTAGAGTCACCATATTGCGCCACATCATCTTTTGCCATGTGTCATTCCTAAAATGCGCCACATCATATTTTGACACGCGTCATCTCCTCATTAATGCATAGAAAATACAAATAAATTGGTAGTTTTGGAAACAAATCTTATAATATCATTTAATATATTAGAAAGAATCAAAATTGTAATTTTGGAAGTTTCTAGCATATCTAATATATATATTAATTATTCTTTCCACTTCATATTCCACATGTCAAATTTTTTCCACTTAATTAAAATTTATTTTTATTTCCCAAGATAATATCTTAATTTTTGACAGGGGATTAACTAAAAATTTTTAACTAATGGTTGTATTTTTTTTCCTTATAAGCCAATAAAATATATATGCTCAATCTCATTTCTTCCATATTTTCAAAATATAACTTTTTTGCTTTATTTTCTTCATATTTTATCTCCTTCTTTTAAATTGAACCTATTTATCAAGTATTGTCCAAAAAAATGAGCAATGTAGATTATTTTATGTTAATAATGTTTATTCTCAATTTTAAACTTAGTAATCTATTTTTTATTTATTTATTTAAAAAAATAATTTTTATACATATTACGGGTAATAAATTACTTACAATAAATTTTATATTATATCTTTATTTATAAATATCTTTTTTATTGTATATCTAAAAAATATCGAGTCATAGTCGTGCAGGGCACGACGGGGACAACTAGTACACAGAAAATGTGATTGATGGATGTAGAGAAGATATTTGTATAATGAAAGTTTTTGTTATACTTATAATCGTGATTATAAAGGATGCAAAGTGAAGAATACCAATTTCCTCCCATTCCTTGGCCCAACAAATACTTGGGCCTGGCCTGTTGCGATTCTCACCTCTCTTCTCCTGAAACGCTTCTTTACTCCCCTCTCTAAAACCCTATATTCCCCACTCTACCGCCACAAAACTCTCTATTTTTTTCGTCTCTCTTCCTCACCCCAGAATTAAAGATGGTGAAGAGGAGCAAAAGTGAGTAAAGCTTATAACTGATTTCATCCTATTACGGAATTTGTTTTCATGATTTGATGATTTATGTTTTCGTTTCATTGTAGAGAGTAAGAGTAATTGTTTCATGATTTGATGATTAAATTGTTTCATGATTTGATGATTTATGTTTTCGTTTCATTGTAGAGAGTAAGAGTAAGCGGGTTTCGTTGAAGAAAAAGTACAAGATTATTCGGAAGGTGAAGGACCACCACAAAAAGAAGGCCAAGGAAGCCAAGAAGCTCGGCATTAATAAGAAGAGCAAGGTTGAAAAGGATCCCGGCATTCCCAACGACTGGCCCTTCAAGGAACAGGCGCTCAAGGATCTCGAAGCCAAACGCGTTCGCGTCATCGAAGAGCTCGAGCAGAAGAAAGTCGAACGCAAAGAGAGGGTAATTTTTCTGTTGATTTCAATTTCATAGTACAATTCATTTGCCCCCTATCACTTGTTGATTCTCTTGTGTTTTTAGTTGGTGGTTGAATCGGAATTTTTTTTAGCAATTTAGGTTTTGGGGAATTAGTGGGTAGGAATTTGCCACGTTTTGCTTAATTGATTCGTGCTTAATTGATTCGCCTGGCTCTTATATGTGTTGTTTATTGTTGAATGATTGAAAATTAAGTTGGCTATGGTTATCAAATGTTTGAACAAGCCGGAGCAATTTATGTGCTGACAACATTTCGTCTATATCATGCTTTTGCACCTTAATGTTTTGTCACAAATTTGCTTTATCATCTTGTTTGTGTCTATATGTCTATATGTAAAGCTTTACCGGCAGTATTCACTATTCACTATCAGTTATATTTGTGAAAAATGTTTTTTAAACCTTTTTTCTCTTCATTTTACCAAAAATATAATTTTCTCTGTCGACTGATTATTGGTTATTAATTCCTTCCATTTAGGCCAAAAAGAGAAAGTTAGGGTTGTTGGGAAGTGATGACGTTCCCGTTGAAGATGAACAAGTAGGCGAAGGAAACATGGGTACTGGTGCTGATTTTAATGGAGTTGTTGGAACAAGTAGAGGTATATTTTGATTGAAGGTTCCAACTTGAGTGATTTCATTACGTGTATGTATGAATTCAATGACATTGTTGAGTTGATTCTGAATGTACTTACATGTTCCTAAGGACCTAGCTTCGGATGACTTGGAAAGGACTTATTCACACGAGCTGATCAAATTCTTTCTGGTACTAATAATAAGGCTTTGAAATTAATGCAGATAATTCTGACAGGGCCTTTTACAAGGATCTGGTAAAAGTTATCGAGCTGTCTGATGTCATATTGGAAGTTTTAGATGCTCGAGATCCACTTGGAAGCCGCTGTGTTGACATGGAAAAGATGGTTACATCCAATCCTGACAAGAGACTTGTTTTAGTGTTGAACAAAATTGGTAAGTACTTGCTGCAAACCTCCACTGTGACCTATGAAACCTGTTTCGATTGAAGAAGGATACTACTAGCATAAATTTAATAAAGGTAATCAAATTAAACAAGCTCAACTATGGGTTGCATTTATTTTTAACTGAGGTTAATAATCCTCCCCATAATAATGATGAAAAATACTATTTCCTTGTTGTTATGTTGATTAGAAAGTTTTAGAATGTTTGTAGAGAATACTAGAACCTCCACTCCCTCATCCATTTCTGATGAGACTTATTTTTTTATTCCAGATCTTGTGCCCCGTGAAGCTGTTGAAAAATGGCTCAAGTACCTCCGTGAAGAATTACCTTCTGTTGCCTTTAAGTGCAGCACTCAGCAACAGAGATCAAACTTGGGGTGGAAGTCTTCCAAGGCTGCCACCACAAGCAATATTCTGCAGACTAGTGATTGTCTTGGAGCTGAAACACTTATTAAGCTACTGAAAAACTACTCAAGGAGTCACGATGTATGCTATAATAATTTGACTTGTCAATACCATCTATTATTTTCTAAACTCACTTCAATATTATTGGTATTTAATGTTTTGACTTTTCTGTTTGCAGATCAAGAAGACAATCGCTGTGGGAATTGTAGGATTACCCAATGTTGGCAAGAGTAGCTTAATTAACAGTCTGAAGAGATCTCATGCTGTCAAAGCTGGTTCTACTCCAGGCTTGACAAGATCGATTCAGGAAGTGCAATTGGATAAAAATGTTAAATTGTTGGACTGCCCTGGTGTGGTTTTGCTTGCATCTGGGCAGAGTGATGCATCTGTTGCGCTTAGAAACTGCAAAAGAATTGAGAAGCTAGAAGATCCCGTCACTCCAGGTAAATGTTCTTCTATACGATGTTGCATCAGTTCTGCTTTTATGTCTTCCTCCACACTGTCTAATCCAAGTGTATGTTGAATTTTTCAGTCAAAGAAATTCTAAGACTTTGCCCACACAAAGTATTGGTGACTCTATATAAGATCCCCTTGTTCGATTCTGTTGATGACTTTCTTCAAAAGTTGGCTTCCGTTAGGGGAAGGCTGAAAAAGGGTGGTGTGGCTGATGTTGAGGCTGTTGCAAGAATAGTATTGCATGATTGGAATGAGGGTATGTGTCACTCTTTTTGTATATCTTTCCTAGGCTCCTTGCTAAGCCTTTTGTTCACAAGTGTTAACTATTATTTCATCACTTCAGGTAAGATTCCATATTACACTATGCCTCCTTCCCGGAACCAAGGAAATCTCGTAGAGGAGACTAAAATTGTTACAGATCTCGGGGTGGAGTTCAATGTTGATGCAATCTATGGGAGTGAAACTGCATATATTGGAAACCTGACGTCTATTGATGATTTTGAAACTGTTGAAGTTCCTCCAAACCCCCCTGTTCTTTTTGATGAGAAGATGCTTGAGGTTAGTTTACATTCCTATTTTCAATCACCACTATTTTTCAAGCTCTTAACTCAATAAGCGGCTTAGTTATTAACTTAACCATTTTGTGCTTCACAACAGGGTGGAGCAAAGAAAGTATCTAAAAATGACGACGGTGAGGATGAGGAAATGGAATCCAAAGAAGAAGAGACGGGGAATGCGAATGCCAAATCTGCTGCCAGTAAGCAAAATGAGAAGCTATATGATGCTGAAGGCATGCTGAACACTAAAATTAAAAGAGCAGAGAAAAAGAAAAGGAAAAAGGCCAACAAGGTGGCTGCTTCGGAGGATGCCATGGAAGACGACAAAGACGGTGATGAGTATGATTTCAAGGTGGATTACCGGAAACCTTCTTCTATGAATGTTGATGGTGAAGTTGCAGGAATAAGCGCTAAGATTCCGATGGCAGGAGTTGAGTTTGATGATGAATGAGTTTAAAGATTGAAAGCAGCTCGAGATTTTGCTGTTGGCTCAGAAAGTGCTGGCTGCAGTGGGGATCATTTTGTTGTTATGCTTAAAATTTTGACAATTTTTTACGGTCTTGATTTCTGTAGTAACTTAGAAGTTTGAAGATTCTATAAAGCATGATTTACTTTCTATATAATTATCTTGACCTAGCGCTCTGTTAAACTAATTGGATTTTTGGCACTAGGCGGGTGCCATAAACACCCTATAAAATTATTTGCTAAACTGAGCCTAATTGGATATTTTTAGGTACTTAAATTGTGAAGCTCAATAAAATGAGAGGAAAATAGCAAGCAACGGATTGTATGATGCTATACGCTGGTCTAATATAACTTATTGTTAGCAATTATTATGTTCATACGCAACGTTGTTAGTAATGAGGCGTCGTTTGTTTCTGTACCAGAATCGAGTTAGAATAAGAATTACCTCGACTTAGAATAGGTATTATTCATACCTTAATTTTGAGATAGGTATTAAAGTAATTACCTCGACTTAGAATAGGAATTATTCATACCTTAATTTTGAGATAGGTATTAAAGTAATTACCTCGACTTAGAATAGGAATTATTCATACCTCAATTTTGAGATAGGTATAAACTTTAATGTAGTTATAGCTGGTATGAGAATCATCCATTTGCATCCATCTCATTCATAACTCATTTAATCATCCATTTGCATCTATCTCATTCATAATTCATTTAATCATCCATTTGCATCCCACTAAAAGCAAACACTAGGATGGATTAAACTCATTCATAAACTCATTTCCTATACCATGTAGGGGTGACAAAACTTGACCCGACCCGAGAAACCCGACCGACCCGCTCGACTCCGAGCTCGACCCGACTCGAGAAAAACATAAAAAGTTTTATACCCTAGACATGTTTGACCCGAACACATTTGACCCGAATCCGAAAAAACCCGAAACCGAGATTAACCCAAAAACGATTATACCCGAACAGACTAGCCTGATGCAACCCGATATCCGATGCTACCCGACATGAAGTCATCCGAAAATCCGAAGTTACCCGATCCAAAACCATCCGAAAATTAAATTATGCTTTAAAATATTAATAATAGTGAATATTTATCATAATTATGTTTTTAATTTAAATGTTACATTAAATATTTAGACCCTAGAGTAGTTAACAGAGCAACGACTACTTCCCGCTCTTGTCAGTGGAAGGATAACGGGTCAGTGCCACTCGATCCATTAGTGCCCTGGTTCACCAGGTCTCATTGGACCATCATTTTTTTCATTAGCCAGCATTGGACCATGGTATTAGGGGTGTCAATCGGGTCTGGTTTGGGTCGGGTTTCGGGTAACATGGTATTAGGGGTGTCAATCGGGTCTGGTTGGGGTCCGAAAAACCCGAAACCTGGCTCACCCGAAATTCGAAATCTAGCTAAACCCGAAATCAAGTTGGAACAAAGCTATGTGAGGAACTGAGAAACTGGGAAATTGTGGATGACTTTTCGTGCAAAAATTTATTCATTTTTACCTAGGTCATGTGGGTTTTAAATATAAATTCTACAAGGGTAAATTCGATTGTAAATATAGGTTATATAGTGACAGGTAGGCTAACTTGGACATGGAAATATGAGTTGTTAACCCACCAAAAATTGTGACCAAATTTAGATTTAAAAATCCACCTAAAAAAGTAGGGAATTAAAACAAATTTGCTTCCCCTCGAAGCAAAATCAGCTTCCCCTAACTTTTGATCGTCGGTCGCTACTCGCCACCTATCGGAACAAACAATTACGCCAACCAATAAATTCCGAAATTCTAAAAAGAAATTTAAAAAACAAAACAAAAAGAGAGTGAAAGAAAAAAAAGCAAAAGAGGCTAGAGAAACCCCCAAATCAAAAAGGCCATCGACACTTCCTTCTTTTCCGACCCCCTCTCTGTGTACTCTGTTGGGGCATCCTATATCAATCTCCCCTTCTCTCTCTGCAGTGAAGTGAAGAAGAGTGATTGGAGGAGGAGGAGATGGGGCAGCAATCGCTGATCTATAGCTTCGTTGCTCGGGGAACGGTGGTGTTAGCGGAGTACACGGAGTTCACCGGCAACTTCACCAGCGTCGCCGTTCAGTGCCTCCAGAAGCTTCCTTCCTCTAGCAACAAGTTCACCTACACCTGCGATGGCCACACCTTCAACTATCTCGTCGATAATGGCTACGGTAACCTAGAATTTGTCCTTGCTGTCTTATTGGTTATTGTTGCGCGAATCCTTTATAGCGTGTTCAGATCGGTTTGTTTTCGTTTTCATTGATTTTTTCTGTCTGTTGCTTTCGTATCTGGTTGATCTACGATGTGGTGGTGGTTTGCCTTCAAATCCAAACTGATAGCAGTTCTTTCACCAGTGGAAAATTTTGTGGAAATTATATAATTTTGTCTTTCTTTGTCCGATTTGATCCTACCAAGTGTAAATGCCTTTACTGTGCTCCGAACTAGTTCTGAACGGATCTTAGTTTTGGTGATAACTTGTTCATTTAAAGACCAGGGTGCATGTAAATTTTCGTCTGATTCGGAGTTCCTTGCAGAAATGCGGAATTACTACCTTTTTTACTAGTAGGATGTATGGATCGTATACTTAATGCATTCATTCACGGTTCTTTCTTCAAGAATCCTTACCATGTTTTTTTCTAGTGTGTGCTTACAAGGTCTGTCATTTACGTGTTTCTGGGTTATAATGATTTCTAAATTCTAACTAATGCATTCGTTTGGTCATAATAGTTTTGAGTTTGCAGTCATTTTGCACATTGATAATTCTATGGAAATTGCAAGTTGTAATGGATCTGCTATGCTTTCTTACTCCATTGAACAATTCATTTTATCCATTGCTTTCCCCTCTCGAGTTACAATGTGTGAATTATGATGAAGATGATCTGTTTCTTGGTTTGATTGAGAGATTTGATTAGAAGACCACACAAGTACCACATTTGCATTAGCTTAACATACCTAGTCTATTTTTTTTTGAGTGTAGTAGGCGACTAGTTTCAGCTAATGGCATTGATGGTGTTACATAAGATTATAATTTATAATTATGAGTCCTACTCACTGTACTTTTGATGACAAAAAGAAAAGAAATATCATAATGATGCAATTCAGTTAGTTTTGGGCTGGAAGCAACACAACCTTGACTGCTTTTTAAATCTTTTCAGTTCTTGTTGGAACATCTGATTGCAGAATTTCCACTCTCAATCATTTTGTGTTCTTTTTTTTTGTCTCCTTTTATTTACTCTCAATTAGCCTTTTGAACTAATTGCACTCTTTCCCGGAAATTTGCAGTTTACTGTGTTGTTGCTGTGGAATCTCTTGGCAGGCAGGTTCCTATTGCTTTCCTTGAGCGAATTAAGGATGATTTTGCCAAGAGATACGAAGGAGGAAAGGCTGCAACAGCTGCTGCTCTTGGCCTCAGCAAGGAGTTTGGGTAAGTCAATCGCTAAATTACTCTGTGCTTCTTTTTTGCCCATGAAAGGATGCTCATACAGTCTTCTTTCGACTGTTAGGCCTAAACTAAAAGAGCACATGCAATACTGTGTTGACCATCCAGAAGAAATCAGCAAGATTGCAAAGGTGAAGGCTCAGGTTTCTGAAGTTAAAGGAGTAATGATGGAAAACATTGAAAAGGTAGCAATCAAGTCCATTGGTCTTACCAATATCTTGGTTAAAATATTACCTTCTCTTGAATACGTAGATAAGACTTGTTGATTTTTTGTATGAATTATGTTAAACTGT
Source organism: Fallopia convolvulus (assembly GCA_964016875.1). Lineage (NCBI taxonomy): Eukaryota > Viridiplantae > Streptophyta > Magnoliopsida > Caryophyllales > Polygonaceae > Fallopia > Fallopia convolvulus. The sequence continues at coordinate 41,102,135 of OZ024736.1, forward strand.
GTTATGATTGCAGGTTCTTGACCGCGGTGAAAAGATCGAACTTTTGGTAGATAAAACAGAGACCCTTCACTCTCAGGTGAGCATGCATTTCTCCCCCTGAATGTTATATAGGGAACAGTTGCTAGTTTTCTTCTCCTAGTGCTCGAGCTTCAGTATAATTGATTATGCTTACATGGCAGGCCCAAGATTTCAGATCACAGGGCACCCAGATGAGGAGGAAGATGTGGTTGCAAAACATGAAGATAAAGCTGATAGTTCTGGGCATCATAGTTGCCTTGATCCTCATCATAGTTCTCTCAGCCTGTGGCGGCTTTAAATGCGGTCGCTGATCTTGAGATGTGTTTTGCTCTTCAAGAATCTTGGTTTTGTATTTTGCGGATGCAGCCCTTCTTCCCACTTTATATTGCCACATCTATATAGGTATTTTGTTAATGCTATTGCAAGACGGTGTGTATAGGTCGTATTTGGTCTTTTTGTTTTTGTTTCGACATTAACAGTTTATCACCACTTGAGTACGTGTTGATCCCTCTTCTTTATTAGTATTATATACCTGCAACTCTGCAAGGAATGCCAGATTCTTATGAGGTGTTTGAATTACCGGTAATTGCTCATTTTTTTTATTGATGTTGCGAAACTTTCTAAATTTTTCTGCAAGCGATTCCCATGAAATTATCCTAGGAAAAGTTTGATAAAAGATCACATTGAACCACTAGTCTCCTTGAGGGTGAATCAAATATAAATCCCCTTATAAGACCTCTCTCCCTTGAGTCTTCCCTGTTTTTAGAATGGGATGTCATCCCTTCACCTTAAATTTAAAAAAAATAAAAATTGCAAATTGCAATACCATTTAACAAAAAATAAATAAATAGCAAATTGCAATACCAAAAAACACACGGAGGATGAGGTTGTAATACGTCTCTAAAAATAATTCTAAAATTTGAGTCACGCACGATAAGTATAACTAGAGACTTTTAGAAAAAAATTCAACATTAAATCTTAAACACGAATACAACATGAAATATTATATTAGGTTGATTCACATGGAAATAAGTCTTATCATAAAAACTATAGACATTTGAATTTGAGAAATAGATGACTAAAATTAAAAGAGAAAAGTACAAAATGGTAATTTTGATAAAAATTTTTTTTTAATTTTTTTTCTTCTTAATTTCGCTTATTTTTGCTTTAAACATGACATTTGATTTTCTTACGTTACGTTCTCATATTTTATGCATATGTTCTTTCCGCCAAAAGCCAATACTTGTCTGTGATAGAGCAAACAATATTCGACAGCCTCAGATGGTTATCCACACCTTCAAAGATCAATTTATTCCTTACTTTCCAAGCTTGCCAATTTGTGTTATTTTGTCTTGTGCTTTCATTTCTAATGTTCAGTTATACACCACTACCATACCACCACCTTAAAATTCGAAATTGCAGAACTTTCTAAAGTTTTCTGCAAGCAATTTCAGATTGCAAGTGGAAAAGTTTGATAAGAGATCGAAGTCAAAAGGGAATAGAGCAGTTCTAAGTTTAAGGTGATATTGTTCAGCAAAATTGTAATACCACAAAACACATGAAGAATGAGGTTATAAATTTCAGCAACAAAGAACATGTATTTTGTCGCTCCTCATATGTAATAAGCTTTCTGTTGGAAAAAAAAAAGCACAGCATAGAAACAAGAGAAGCCTGCCCACATCCATTTACCATACCACCGGGAAAGCTCCATGTCAAGTTCCTTTTAGCTGCTAATCAAGCATAGGGGAAGAAAGATCACCCAAATACAATTAAAATTGTACAATGCACTATCAAAAGGGAGCATTACATGTAATTATTTACACTAATTAAAAAGTCTTTTGCTCATGCAATAATCAGGACTAAGGTTGGTAATGCACACAAGTTCTGTTGATAAACCACAACCTGTAGCTATTGAGCTCAAGACTACTACATACATCTCAAGAGTTAAGCTACAAATCAATGTAGTCTACATCATAATACATTCCATAACAATACATAGCCAACATAGCATATATATATAATACACAATTAAACACTTGAAGAATGACAATAGGGCAAATCAAATGTCAAGTTTACCCCAGCCAGATAATTATTCAATAAGAAAAGACCCAACCACATTCCATCTTCTAAAACCTCTTTGTCCTTCTCATTCTCCACTTTGAAGAATGTCAGAAAGGGAAATGGTTGAGCAAAAGCTGATCACCTTATGAAAGCTATTCACAGGCAAAGGCAAAGGAGGAACCTTTCTCCAGCTACACCTATTAACACCATCCAAACTGCTTCTGATCTCACAAACGCAAGCCGGGTAGCACTTGTGATGCTCCTCATTGAACACATAGATCAAATTCCCTTGCCCCACGCATTTCAGGCTTGCAAACCTATCATCTTCCTCCCTATCAAACAAGCAGTACAACAACTCCTGAGGCATAACAGCAATCTCACTGAACTCTATGGTTGATGAGTCAACCTTCCAGAGGATCACGGATGGGCCGTTCGGAGTGTTGCAGAGACCAGCAAGAATGATCTGGTCTTGGCAGGCGATCAGGAAGGAGGAGAGTACCCCAGGAGGCCTGAGAGTCTGGACCTCGCTCCAAGAACGCTTGCTGAGATCGAAGGCTGAGACAAAGCATGAGTAGATGCCGAAGATGTAGAATTTACCTTTGAATAAGGCTGATGATAATGTGTGGGATGAATTCCCTGGTGTGAATGCAGCTGGGAGAGGAGGGCAGAGCTCCCATGTGTCTAATTTGGGGTCGTAGATCTCGACTGCTAATGGATCTTCGATGTCAACCAATCCCCCGATGAACCTAATTAAGCAATCATCAATCGATCACTACTCAAATTCTCACAGCTCAAGAGGGAAATATAATTTCGGATCAATCTATATTGATTGACTGATAGTCAATAGAAGTACAAATTATCCAATCAACGTCTCAAAATCGACAATTTCCTAATCAGATCTAAATTAAGCTCAGAGTCAATCACAATCCAGTGGAATTAGGTTTTGTACCTGACACCGCCGACGATGATAAATCGCTGAGCTCCATCGCCATCAGCAAAGGCGCCGACAACGGGATTACACCTGGAGAATTTCAACGGAGAGGTGTACTTCCAAGAGCACTTGAGGATCGGAGAGAAGCAGAAGCTGGCGGTGAAGGAAGGCGTGGTGGAGAAGATTAATCCGCCGGAGCCGATGAAGGACTGCTCCTGGGAGAACGGAGTTGGGACGAGGGAAGGAGGGAGGCGGAGCCACTCGTGGGACTCGGGGTCGAAGGCGAAGCCCTGGTTGTTCTTAGGGAAGATGTTGTTGAGGCCGTAGAGGAAGAACCATGGCTTCTTGGCAGCGGAGACGCGGGAGGAGAAGGAGGCGGAGGAGGCGAGCGAGCGCCAGGGCTTGCAGGCGGCGGCGGCGAGGACGATGGAGCGGATCGGAAGGTGGTAGAGGATGAGCTCGGTGAGGTCTCCGCCGAGAGGCTCCCAGATTGAATGGGAGAGTGACTGGTGTGGGTCTGATAGGTCCAATTCCGTGGCAGCCATGGCAGGGGAAGAACTCAAGTTGCAGGAAATTGGGGGGAAATTGGCGTTTGGGAATTGGGAGGGAAGGAAATCTCAAGGAGGAATTCAGGTCAGGGGTGTCAAACCGTCAATGTATTGGATTCCGCAAAAGAAACAAACAAATCACCATACAAGTGGATCAAAGAAGTCAAATGGGGAAAAGAAATATCCCTTCTCCAAAGATAGTAATTTTTAGAAAATTTAAAATTCCGGAGTATTGTTTTCAAATTTTTATTTAACTTTTTTTTAATAAGGAAAGGAATTTGAAATACCATACAAACCTGATAGTTTAAGAGACCGAAATAAAACTCCAACTAGTGTTAGACCCGAACCATGTACGGGTTACGATAGATTTAAATATTTTTATTAGTTTTCCAACAATTCTTAATACTCAAAAAATAATTCTGAAATGTAAAATGCTTGGTAAAAATCCAACACACAAAATATGTATATATAGCACAAAAAATAATCGTGAATTCTTAGGAGGTAGTACTTTCAAATTTCTAATTATTATTTACCCATTAAAAAATACTTAATCAATATATTTCTTATTATATTTATTTATTTTGTAAATATGTTACTTGAAATTATAAAAAATGAATCTAAGATATGTATTTTGGTACAATGAAAATTAACATAAATAGTTTTCTTTGGATAACTTCACATCGTTATTTTGAAGTAAAATTTATCATCCTATATTTTGAATCGTTAAAAAAAAATCATTATTAATAAATTAGTGTTGGCTAGATAACTTCGAAATATAACGTGTTAGATTGTTAGAATGCTGAAATTTTTTGGATCAAATGTTCATTAAGAAAATAGTTTCTTTTAGTTAAGTTAAAATAATTATTTATATGAGGTTGTTATAATAGAATGAAATATTTTTTTAATCAGATTTTCATTAAAAATAATTTCGTTTAGATAACTTTATAATATTGATTTCTATCATGTCATTAGAAAGATGAAATCTTCTTGGATCAAATTTCTATTTAAAAAAACGTTAATAGTTCTCTTTTGGGTCAAGTTTTTTTCTTGTTTAAATAATAAATTAAATTAAGTAATAAAAATAAAGAAAAAATAAACCGAATTGAGATTTATCAAAAAAGCATTCTGAATGAAAATTTTCTATGAGTAAAAATCACATGTTTACATTTTTAACTTGTTAAGAGATACAGTGAAAAAAATATAATCAGAGGCGAATTGTCAAAAAATAAGATGAGATGAAAAAATTTTCACAAACTGGTATTTTTTTTGAATTAATGGAAGATTATTATGGATATCTGAAAAAATCTTAAATACAATTAGCCATGCACAAGCATAGATTCACTAAAAAAAAAAAGAAGCAAATCCCTAAAAACAAATCATCAAAAACCCTCGCTCAGCCCTTAACGAAAGTTTTTAGGGATATATAGCAAGACAAAGAAGAAGAAGAATAGAGGATAGGTTTTTAGATTTTTTCACCGGCGACTTCTATTAATCTGATGGAGCTGTATTGCTATGAAGATGGAGAACGTAAAAATGGAGAGTTGTGGAGGTTTTATAGAAAGCTATAAAAGTTAATTAGAAGTTATAGCGGTTTTATAGATAGTGTGATTAGTGGGAAAATGGGTAATTTTTTAATAATTTTTTTTAAAGTAATTATAATTCTAATCCACTCAGATGATGACACGTGGTTAAAATTTTTCTAAAGACTTGAGCTCTTCTTTATATTTGTACTAGGTTAGATAACAAACGTCACCCAAAGAAAACCAAACATAACCAACAAACCAAATTCAATTTACACAATAATTAATATAAGAAGGAGACATAAAAATGAATCAAATCATGTTAATCTTGAGGGCATTCCCACTGCTTGCTCATATTAATTGGAAATTCTAAATTTAGAGAATAACTTATTATTTTGTCCCAATAGTTAGATATGGAACATTTAACCGAATCGATGGTTTCGGTTTCCAAACTACTGGTTTCGTGTTTGGATTCGGCCAAACCTTAACTTAAATCATATCCCTCTCCAATTTGAAGGTTTAGGTTCAGGTCGGTTTGGGAGTCAGTTCCGATTTGACCTCAAAAAATAAAGAAAAAAAGAACCGACGATTAACTGATAAACCTTAAGTCGTCGATTCGCAGGTTCAAAGTTTGGCCAAACCCTAACCTATATTTTATTATGGATAAACCGATGATTTTAATTCCAATTCGATTCTGGTTCCAAATTGGGCCGGTTCGGTTTGATGGTTTAAACCTGAATCGTGTCATGTCTACCAACAACTTTTCTATCCAATTCTCTATAACAGAGTAGGTATCTTCCCTAATTTTAGGAAATTCTCTAATTTGAAATATGATCATTCATTTTTATTTTTAGTTTTTTTTTTTAAATTAACATTGTAAGAAGAAGACATGAAAAGGAATCAAATTATGTTAATCTTAAGGGTATCTACAACAACTTACTCATATTGTTGGAAATTATAAATTTAGAGAATAACTTATTTTTTTGCCGCAAGAATTAGACATGGTACGATTTAATCGAACCTCGGTTTTTTTTAAACCGCCGGTTTTGTTTTCAAGTTTGGCCAAACCTTAATCTAAACCCTCCCTTTATGGTTTGAAGGTTTAGGTTCCGAATCTGATATTGGTTTAATCGATTTCAGTCGGGTTCCGATTGGTTTGGGAGCTAGTTCCGGTATGGCCTAAAAAATAAAGAAAAAGAAGGAAATCGACTGTTAAACTAGTAAAATCTTAAACAGATGACTCGGGATTTGGCCAAACCTTAACCTAAAATTTATTACGGATAAGTCGACATTTTAGGTTCAGGTTTGGTTTCGGTCCGGTTTGACGATTTAAACTTGAACCGTGCCATGTCTACCAACAATTTATACTCCATTTAATTTGAATCATTTATGACTTGCCAAGGGACCTTCTCGATTGATATTGGAATGCATATATGATTTGAGCATGGGTCAAAATTAGAACTTTTTGAAATAGGGAAACTACTAGTTATACCCGTCGTGCCATGCACGACTACGACTCGGATTAAGTATGAGCATATTTATTTCACATATTCATCGTAAGTATGAGCATATTTATTTTAATATAATGATACATAAAAGATAAAAAATTTATACTCACATATGCTATATAGTTTTTTATTTTTAGAATCAAATAAATTTTGAATTTTTACAATTTTTATAAATAAATAGAGAGAAAATTTATTTGAAAAGTTAAGTAATATAAATAAAAGGTAAAATTTTAAAAATAAACTTGGGCCAAAGTCAATGTGGTGGCTTAAAAAGATACAACTTTAATATATAGTTATAGACAGATTTTTTAACCAATATTTAATTTTTTAAAAATCTTTTACATCATGGATATAAAGACATAAATAATATAATTTTTATCATCTTGTAATTTTTTTTATTTTTTTTATCATAATATGATTTAAGAAAACTTTTATAGAAATAGATATATAGATAAAGATAATGTAATCAACTAAAAATCAATTATATACTCAAAATCTATCCTAATATATATTTAGTTTATTTTATATTAGATAGAATCTTTTCAATATATATAAATTGTGAGAATGACATGTACGAAAAATCCTATGTGGCACATGGTAAAATTCTACGTGGCAGATAGCTTATATTGTGATAGAAAAAATAACTTAAATAAATTATTTTAAATAATATTTATCAATAATATTTTACCAATTATTTAATGTTTTTATATTTTATTTTATTTTGGATATAATCTTTTTAAGCTAAATAAATTATCATATCAAATATTTGACATTACTACTTAAGATTTAACATTAGATAACATCTTTATTTTAGATAGAATCTTTCTTGGATCAATTTATCCTATTTCTATATTATCCTAAAATAATATCAACATATATAAATTCTCAAAATAAAAAATCATATGTGGCGAAATCCTAGGTGGCTTAATGTGGGAACGACACGTAGGAAAATCCTAGGTGACGCAATGTGATGGCATTATTCCTTGCGTCTTTTATATATATACATAGATTGGCAGGCCCGTCTCAATTATTTCAAGGGCCCTAGGGCCAAATAAAATTTAGGGGCCCCTTGAATTAACAAATAAATGAACCTTTTTTTAGCCCATCAAATAAATGGGCTTTTCTATACAACTTTTATTTATGCTTTATATTAGATAATAAATTATAGCTTTTTTTTTATAAATAATGGGTTTTTTTAACATTAATAGGCCTATTTTTACTAGTAGTAATTGTCTTGTAGGGGCCTCTATATTTTGGGGGCCCATGGTGACCGCCCCTCCTCGCCGCCCCAAATAGCCGGCCCTGACTATTGGAGTTGGAATAATTTTTCAGTGACGGTCTTAGGGGTGGGCATGAGTGGGTCCGTGCTCCTCCTTCGGTCGGACTTGTTAATAATATGTATGTAAATTTTAGATTTAAATATGGGTAAATTTAAAATAATTTATTTTAAAAATACGAAAATTAACTAGTTAAAATAATTTATTACTTAACCTTATATGCAATCCACCAAGGTTCAATTCCCTGTAGTTTTATTTTAGTGTTTTTTCATTCACATTTAATACTTTACTCCCAAAAATTCAATTTCATAATTAAATAGGTATAAATTTTTTATATTTAAAAATATTGACTAACTGAACTAGTCGATAATTTCCGGATTATTGACTTCATAGGAGAAGTCGTCCCCCCCTTGAAATTTGTTCTTGCGTCCGTCACGGGTGATAATTGTGATAGTTTTTAAAAGATTGAATTAGATAAAAAAAGTGGATAAATACTGAATAGTTAAGTCTTATTGAGGCTGTATTAGTTCAATTCATAATTGATAATATCCATAAAAAAGTGGGGAATAGTGATCAATATTATTACAATCGGGATTCTAGGATCAGATCGTAGAAGGATCTCTACATCGGATCATAAAATCGAATCGTTGAAATAAGATTCTACCTTATTACTAAAAGTATGTAAATACAATCTTTTGTAAATTTATTATATACAAAGTGAAAATATTGTAAATGTTATGAATACAATAAGTAAAGATGCTACTTAGAATAACTTAATAGAATTATAGGTAAATATTGAACCAATTAATACGGTAATATAAATGGAAATAATCATTTTGTAAAATTGTTATAATTGTTTATAAAATCCTATATAAAATCGGATCGTAGAATTTTTTATATAAGTTTTTAATGTGACCAAATAAGATTTTACCACCAATAAGATTCTACATAGAATTGAGAATAGCTCCGTTACTTTGGATCGTAAATTGAATCGGGATTTTAATAACCCTGATTATGATAGTGATGGAGGAGGGGAATGAAAGCAGGCGGGAAATGAGGAGTGAAGAAGTGCATAGTAGACTAGTAGTAAGAAACCCAATGGAAAACAGGAAAAGGGAAAGATGTGGAGAGTGGAGAAAATTAATTAGGGTTAAACAGAGAGTGGAATGGTGGTTGAGACCGGTAGTTGACTTGTTCCATATACATCACATGCTGCTTCACATAATCGATCGAGTTATTGTTTTTGTTTAACCACTCCCTCCATATATTAAACCCGTAGATTACGTCCATCCAAATAATACCTACTTTCTCCGATCGATCCGTCTTTGTCGATGCTCATAAATTCATAATGTTAGTGTATTTGTATGGATGTATTGATACTACGTCAGTTTCTTTTAGTTAATCACCTCATGCAACCGAGCCCTCAAGTGCTGAGCCACAATTAACGACTAATTGCTCCGCCTCGTCCAACAGTTTTTGAGGATATCTGTCTAGAAAATATTAATGCTGGGCAATAATTATACCAACAATTTGTTGGTGTTTATTTAGATAATTTAGTTTTTTGTGATATATAATGGTATAGTTGTAGACATGAAGAATAAAAAAACTTGTAAAAAGGATATAAAAACTTGAAACAGTTCGAAAGGTTGACCTATTCGGGAATCTCCGGGTCTATGCTTATTTTCAACTCCCCGAAGCATTTCGTCGAAAAGCCGCTCAATTATCGTATTTTCAGGCAAGCCACTAGTTTGTTTTCCCCCGAAGGATAATTTTTTTTTTTGGGTCGAAATAGAGGATTACTCTTCATTTACTCGAAAGAATCTCTTACAAAACCTTATACCACATTCTATTATTACAAAAATCAATATAATGGAGCCTTCTCGGTCAAGTATGCTATTGCAACTTGGATAAAAAAAATTAACCCTTGATGGTAAATGGATATGGAAAATAAATCTTCCTTCCAAAATTAAATTTTTTTGTAAAAGGTTACCTCGAATACTTTACCTACTACAAAAAGGTTAAATAAATAATTTAATAGAGTTCCCTCTCAAGTCTCAATTTCTTTTTTCTTTGGTTGAAGGAGAAGTCTCAATTTTATTTGTGCAAGTACATGATGAAAATACAAAGTATTTTTTTTTACATGTATGTAAAATTATTATTAAATCAATGACTACTTTGAATAAGCTAACTGTTAATGTACTTTAAATTTGTAACTGATCGGTACCTATTAGGAGTTTGGAGCAGAGCCCTCAACCTATTGATAAAACCCGAAATAACGACTACGCTATGAGACAAGAAACAAGATTATTATATTTGAGTGCAAACACTTGCTCCTTTATTCATGATTTTTCCGTGATAGCGAGGTTACAAACCTACGAGATTGATGTACAACTTTGAGAATCACACCTAGACCTCCTACAAGGTTCTGAGATCGCACCTAAATGTTGCGAGGTCGATTCTAGGGCGAGGTAGATTTGAGGGTGTGATGTAGAGAGTTTTGTGAGTTTCTGGGGTTTTTTGTGTGAGCGAGGTCCCTGCACGACTTTGGGGTCTTTTTGTGGGTTTCTCCTGTCTGTAGCGAGGTCTTTTGACGATGTTCCTATCACGTCGATCTTTAACATGCAAGAGAGTTCTTGAGTTCAAGTGGTTTTTCGACCCCTTCTTCCTACGAGGTTCTCCTCTATTTATAGAGAATCGGGGGGGCGAATTTAGGCCAATGTTCGATGTGGGATGCCCGAAATAAGGGTTTTTGATTGGTCCGAGAATGAGGTCACTTGTGATTGGTTTGGGAGTGAGGTCGCTTGTGATTGGTTCGGGAGTGAGGTCGCTTGTGATTGGTTCGAGTGGGCGGGTGGGTTAGTAGAGTCGGCGACGAGGTCGAGACCTCGTCCCGGATTTATTGAGAGACCTCGCGAGGGCGAGAGTTTTGTTTTAAATAATCGGAGGACATGGACGTGGGTCCCTAAATTGCCTGTGGGGGTCCCCCTGGGCCCACTTTCTGCTTTTACTGTTTTGGACATCATCACAACCCCATGGCCTGGGGGCCTCGCCCCGAGGGCCGCAGGGCATAAGTTCCCTGGATCCGCGAGATGCGGGGCGTTTTTAGAGGTTATGAAGTTCTCGAGGTTGGGAGGGCACTTTGCGAGGTGTGAGGCTCTGTACTTGGGTGTTCTTCCTGTTCTGCACGGATGAAGATTCTTGGGCCTTTTCGCCATACCTTGTTTAGTGGGCCGTCCAGGTGAGACAGGCTCAAAAAGCCTTTCGGGAGTGGGGGAGGCCCAAATCTGCTCTTTATAAGGGCGTATTTCACACGCCTCCCCCTCATCTTCTCTTTCCAACATTTTCGCTCCTTCTCTCTCTTCATCTCTTCGGTTTCTTCTGAGCGGTTTCTCCAGACGGTTTCCGACGAGCTTTTCGCCATTTGCCAGTTGCGCCACCGCCTCTCGTTTGCTGACTTTAAACAAGTAAGTTCTTGATCTTCTTCCTCCTGTCTTTCGGTATTTTTTGCCTTCGATTCTTCCTTTGTTCGCTTTTTGCCCCGTGTTTTGTAAAGGCGACGGTGTGTCGCCTGGTGTTTCGTGCCGGTGTCACGGTGGCGAAGCGGCGGTGGCAGGGTTGTGTGTGTTTTTTGGCGTTTGCCCTTGTCATTTTTCTTTGTTCTTTCCTTGTTTCGTTTTGCATCTGGGTGGGTGTTGGTGATTTCTGGGTGCTTCTTTGTTGGCGGCGCGGCGGTGTTGAGGGTGGTTCTTGCTCTATAGTGCCCTTGTTTCCTCTTGGTTTTTCTTCTCCTCCCTTTTCTTTTCGTTTTGCTTTTCTTTTTTGTGTTACGCTTCGGGGGGCGGTGGTCGTTTCCTGGTGTATTTTGCTAGTTTTGCGGTGGTGAGACGGTGGTGAGGGGCGGTCGCCGCCGTGAGGGTACCGCTGGGTTTTTGGTTTTATTGCTGTTTTTGGGGTGGCGGTTAAACTTCCGCTTCTCCGCCCACCACTTTTCTAATTTCGAAAACCCTCGGAAGCCCAAACGTCATGATGTTTGATTGACGAGACGTTTGGGCTTCCACCGTTGGTTGGCCTTCTTTCTCTTTCCTTTCTTTTGGCGCTTCAAATTCTTCTTTGCCGTCCTATCCTGTCAGAGTAGCTCGTAGGATGCCACGTGGCCTTTTCCTCTATGACCTCGCGTTACTTTTTTCCCCGAGGTTGCGATCTCGTGCCCATTTCCTCCCGAGGTTATGATCTCGTGCTTTTTCCTTTTCGAGGTTATGATCTCGTGCTTTTTTTCTTTTCGAGGTTATGATCTTGTGCTTTGATCTCGGGCTTGACCTCGTTCTTCCTTCTTTCCCGGGGTCATGACCTCGTTCTTCGATCTCGGGCTTGACCTCGTTCTTCCTTCTTTCCCGGGGTCATGATCTCGTTCTTCTTCCTTTCCGAAGTTACGACCTCGTGTTTTTCTCTTTGGTTGCCTTGCCCTTGGTGTCTTACTAACCTTTTCTTTTCCAGGTGCTGGCTTTTCGCGGCCTGGACGTTGTCTTCTCATGCCTAGGAGAGCCTCTGCGAGCCCACCGCCCAGCTTTGTCTTTAATTTTCAAGAGAATTTCTATCAGGAGGTCTCCGAATCTGTAGGAAGTGTAGAGCCTAGTGATTCTCAGAACCCAAGTTCCCCTTCATTGGTCTTCAGCGAGCCCTCATCCAGCGACTCCGCTGTTTCGATCAATTCGTTCTTTCCCCGTCTGCGCATATATTCTGGTGTTGAAATGGCTTCCTCTTCTTCTCCTGATGTGATCGCCGCCGAGGTCGAGGCGAGGTTGGACGCGGCAATTGCCTCAGCCTCGGCTGCGTACGTGCCATCGAGCTTCCCCGAGGCCTATATTACCGACGCCGTGTCCGGCACTCCTGTCGTCCTCGAAGAACGGATTCCAATGAGCTCGAGCACTCCCGAGGCCTATCTGTCCGAGGGGGTGGCCACCGATCTAAAGCTGGACGACCTCGCGGACATAGTTAAGGACTTCCCCTGGCCCGAGGGAGTCGAGCTGACACTGCCAGAGGAGGAGGGGCGACCCTTGGCGTCCTATGAGGGGTGTGCGGTCGTGCACCTCGTCAGTCTCCAAGCGGGCTTTAGGCTGCCCTTGGCCCAGCACATGGTTGATTTCTTGTGGGCCATGGGCGTCTGTCCCGCCCAGTTGTTCCCGAATGCCTGGCGGTTGTTGTGTGCCTACACAATTCGAAGCCGTGAGCTTCTGGACGAGCCGAACCTCAACGATTTGTCGGCGTTAGTCTTGGCGAGGAGAGAACCTCGATGTTCCCTGGTTAACCTCAGCACGCCGAATGTCAAAATCATCACGACCCAGTCGAATGTCGGGACGTGGAAACCTAAATGGTTTTTGGTCCGAGACCTCAGCGGGAGATACCTTAATTTCCCTGTGGCACCGGGTAACTACGAGAGATGCGTGTGCTCGTACAAGGTCGCTGAGTTCCAGGCACTCAAGGCTCGGTACGCCACAGCGTACCAGGCGCCATACGAGCGTTACCTTTCTCAGGACCGACTTGAGCGGGCCGGGCTGAGCCTCAGTTTCCCTCCTCGCGAGGGTGGAGAGGGTATTTTATTATTATTATTTCTCTGATTGCTTTCTTTTTCCTCGTAAGGTTACGAGGTTATAAACCTCGTTATATTTGTTTCTGACCTCGTCTTAACCTGCTTTTTCTTTTTTACCCCTTCTTTCTTGACAGTGGATCTTCTGCACGCTCTTACCGCGAAGTCGAAGGGGAAACAACCTTTGACTTCTAGTTCCAAAGCCCCTGCTTCCCGGGTTCTCAAGGGGATTTCAATTAACGAGCCGAGCTCGCAGGCGAGGACAGGCACAACGCAGCCGGGACCTGTTCCGGCGACGACCGCGACAGGGGGAGTCCTGCCCAAGGGGAACGTCGCGAGGGCGTCGCGGGGCCGCCCCAAGGGGAAAAAAGGCCTGAGGTGGTTCCGTCGAAAGGGGCAACCGCGAAGGTGCCCTCCCATCCACCTCGGGCGTCTGATGACAAGGCCGGGCGGAAAAGGAAGGAAGCGGGGTCTTCCCCCGTGGAGAAGAAGAAGAAATCTAGGTCGGGCGACCATCAACGAGGCTCACGGGATCTGGAACTCATCCCTGCCTTTGACTTTGAGGGGCGAAGTCGCGGGGACGCAGGTCCCCATCCTGCCAGGTTTCACTGCCCTGGACCTATCAGATTGGCCCCGTTGGAGTGGGCCCAGGGGGATTACAAGGAGGAGGTCGCGTGGGCCAACAACCTCACCGAGGCGGCGCTTAACGACGAGGCCGCTCGGTACTCGGCCATGGTAAGCTTTTTCGTTTTTGTGTGTTTAATTCTTGTCTCTTTCTTGTTTCTTTTCTCACCCTCCTGTGAATTTGCAGCACACCTTTTTTGATAATTACAACCGGAGTCGCATCGCCCTCGCCCACTCGAGGATGGATAAGATGGAAGCGGCGCTTCGAAGCCGTAGCGAGGTGTGCGAGCGACAGGCCAAAAAGCTGGCCGAGGTCGCGGAAAGGTCCAAGGCCACGGAGGCCGCGGCCCAGAAGCGGGTCGAGGCCGCGGCGAGGGAGGAGGTAAAGGCGGCGAAGGACGAGGTGAAAAGGGCGAAGGAAGAGGCCTCTGTTATGCGGGGCGAGGTTGAGGGGCTTCGGGGCAAGCTCTCCGCTGAACATGAATTCTTCAAGGCGAAGGAAGCGGAGTTTCTGAGGGCCGAGGAGGTGATCCGGCGCCTCGAGGGGCGTATTGTTGAGCTCAACGAGGAGGTTGTTAACGCGGGTCCTAGGTATGTGGACTCGTAGGAGTACAAGGCGGAACTGGTGGAGAGTGTGAGGAAAATGTTCCACCAGGCGGTCCGCATGGGCGTCAAACAGGCGGTGGCCAAGTATGGGCACCTCGACCCCCAGATTGTCTTTTTCAATCCCAACTATAATGAAACCATGGGGGAGCTGGGGTCGGAGGATCCCGAGGGGGAATGCGAGTTCTTCCTCAACGAGGACAAGACCGTGTCCAGCACCGCGCCCCCCGAGGTGGAGCTTACTGGAGAGAAACCGGAGTTGACCTCCACGGGACCTCAGCCCGTGACCGAAGCGCCCGCGCCTCTTGCCTCCGCCGCCCCTGCTGAAGCCTCCGCTGCCCCTGCTGAAACCTCCAAGGGTGGAACCATTGATCTTACCGGTCCTGAGGCTGAAAACTCGAAGAAATGAAGACCTCTTCTTTTTTTGGTGGCCCCACGGGGTCTGTAATTAAAACATCTCTTTCTTTTTTCTTTTTTTTTTTGTTTGGGTGACCCTTTGGGGTCTGTAAGCAAAACATCCTCTTCTTTATGTTCTGTGTTTCTTTTCCTATGCTTGTTCGTTTGTTTGTTTGATTTTCTTGCATACCGTCCAACTCCATGGTTCGAGTGTCACATCTTTTGTGGGGCTCGGACCACACCGGGCGTTGTAGTCCTGCAACGAGGTCGTGAGCCTCTGTTCGGACCTCGTTGTTCTGGACGTTCGTTCCAACCTAAAAATAGCCGTCCGCGAATCCTGGCGTCTTAGGGGGTCCACGAACGTGGTTCGTATCCCAAGCGAGAAGCGAGGGGTGGAATTTCTTTCAAGCGATATTCTCCAACCCCAAGAGGGGAGCGAGGGGTGGAACTTTTCAACGAGATTCTCCAACCCCAAGCGGGAAGCGAGGGGTGGAACTTCTTTCAACGAGATTCTCCAACCCCAAGCGGGAAGCGAGGGGTGGAACTTCTCAACGAGATTCTCCAACCCCAAGCGGGAAGAGAGGGGTGGACCTTTTCAACGAGATTCTCCAACCCCAAGCGGGAAGCGAGGGGTGGAACTTTTCAACGAGATTCTCCAACCCCAAGCGGGAAGCGAGGGGTGGACCTTCTCAGCGGTATTCTCCAACCCCAAGCGGGAAGCGAGGGGTGGACCTTTTCAACGAGATTCTCCAACACCAAGCGGGAAGCGAGGGGTGGACCTTTTCAACGAGATTCTCCAACCCCAAGCGGGAAGCGAGGGGTGGACCTTTTCAACGAGATTCTCCAACCCCAAGTGGGAAGCGAGGGGTGGAACTTTTCAACGAGATTCTCCAACCCCAAGCGGGAAGCGAGGGGTGGACCTTTTCAACGAGATTCTCCAACCCCAAGCGGGAAGCGAGGGGTGGACCTTTTCAACGAGATTCTCCAACCCCAAGCGGGAAGCGAGGGGTGGACCTTCTCAGCGAGATTCTCCAACCCCAGGCGGGAAGCGAGGGGTGGACCTTTTCAACGAGATTCTCCAACCCCAAGCGGGAAGCGAGGGGTGGAACTTTTCAACGAGATTCTCCAACCCCAAGCGGGAAGCGAGGGGTGGAACTTTTCAACGAGATTCTCCAACCCCAAGCGGGAAGCGAGGGGTGGACCTTCTCAACGGTATTCTCCAACCCCAAGCGGGAAGCGAGGGGTGGACCTTTTCAACGAGATTCTCCAACCCCAAGCGGGAAGCAAGGGGTGGACCTTTTCAACGAGATTCTCCAACCCCAAGCGGGAAGCGAGGGGTGGGCCTTTTCAACGAGATTCTCCAACCCCAAGCGGGAAGCGAGGGGTGGGACTTTTCAGGGAGGGAGCGTTTTTAGAAAAGCCTACAATCCTTTATTTACCAACTGTGAGGAACAACGAGGTTTCGAGTTTTTACATGTAATATTTTTTGATTCGCGCGACATTCCACGTTTTGCTCAGTGTGCGCCCCTCGTCGTCCCTGAGTTTGAAAGCCCCGGGCGCGACTTCTTCTCCGATGATGTAGGGTCCTTCCCAGTTAGGGTCCAATTTGCCCCCTTCGGTGTGTCTTAGCACGAGGTTTCCCGTGGCCAAGATGCGAGGTCTGACCTTCTTGTCGTGATACACGACGACACGCCGCTTGTATTCTCTAGAGCGCAGGTCCGCCACCTCGCGGATTTCATCTCGGAACTGCAGTTCGACCTTGAGGTTGGCCTCGTTTTCTTTTTCGTCGAAGTTGTACACCCTTGCCGATGGAATCAGGGTTTCTACGGGAACGAGGGCTTCCGCCCCGTAGGTAAGAGCGAAGGGGGTCTCCACCGTTGCGCGACGCGAGGTCGTGATATACGTCCA
Organism: Fallopia convolvulus; assembly: GCA_964016875.1. Lineage (NCBI taxonomy): Eukaryota > Viridiplantae > Streptophyta > Magnoliopsida > Caryophyllales > Polygonaceae > Fallopia > Fallopia convolvulus. The sequence continues at coordinate 41,119,113 of OZ024736.1, forward strand.
GAGGACGAGTGGGAGTAATTCGGCCCAGCGGCCTTGTGCCATGCCTAGGCGCTTTTTGAGGTCTGTCAGGATGCGGGCATTAACGTTTTCTACCTGGCCATTGGACTGGGGATGAGCCACGGAGGAAAATTTAAGGTCGATGCCCAGTTCAGAGCAGAAAGTCCGAGTCTCTTCGCAATCGAATTGGGGGCCATGGTCGGTCATGATTGTCATGGGGACACCGAAATGACAGACGAGGTTCTTCCATAGGAATTCGCAGACCTTTGCCCCGGTGATTTTTGCCATTGCCTGTGCTTCGATCCACTTCGTGAAGTAGTCTACGATGACCAAAATGTATTGCACTTGGCCAACAGCTTTAGGGAAAGGACCTAAAATGTCCATTCCCCACATCGAGAATGGGCATGGCGCGTGAATGCTGCGGAGGGGAGTCGTCGGGGTGTGCTGGACGTTCCCGTGTTTCTGGCATCCAATGCATCTTTGGACGTAAGCCTTTGCATCTTGTCGGAGAGTGGGCCAGAAGTATCCCAAATGGACGATTTTGTGTGCCAAAGACCTCCACCCCGGGTGCCCCCCACAAACTCCCTCGTGGGCCTCGTAGAGGACGTGGTCCGTGGTCTCGGGCGGTATGCACAACAGGTTGGGTTCAGCGTAGCCCCGACGATAAAGCTGGTCGCCGACGACGCAGTAGCGGGCAGCTTGCATTTTTAGTTTCCTGGCCAGCGCGGGGTCCTCTGGGAGGATGCCGCTTTGTATATACCTCGTTACTGGGAACCTCCAGTCCTCAGTCCTTATGGACATGACCTCGCTATCGACGCTTTGTGAGAGCTTTCTCTCCACCATCACGCGGTTCCCCACATCCAAGGGAAGCGCGGAGCCTAACCTGGGGAGGGCATCTGCTTTTGTGTTTGAGGTCCGCGGGATTGACTCCACCGCGAAGGTCTCTAGGCATGAGACCAAGGCCTTGACTTTTGCTCGGTAGGCGGGCAGAAAACCTGTCCTGGTGTCGTATTGGCCGTTGAGTTGTCGTGCCACCAATTCGGAATCTGTGTAGACCCTGATTTTGCGGGCTCCGTTAAGTAGCGCCATCTCGATCCCGGTGATCATGGCCTCATACTCGGCGTCGTTGTTGGTGGCATCAAAGGCGAAGTTGAGAGCATACTCCGTCTCGATTGAGGGGCCAGTGAGGAACACCCCGGCCCCGCCACCGGCGTCACATCGTGAGCCATCAACGAACACTTTCCATTCGTCCGAGCTTGTGTCTGTCTCGGGGAAGGTGACCTCCACCATAAAGTCGGCGAGGGCTTGTCCCTTCATCGCGGTTCTCGGGAGATAATTGATGTCGAACTCGGAGAGCTCGACGGCCCACTTGGTCATACGTCCGGAGAGAGCGAGCTGATGCAGAATTTGACGGAGTGGGAGGTCTGAGAGAACCTGGATGGGATGTGCGTGGAAGTATGGGTGTAGGCGCCTTGCGGCGGTCACTACAGCCAACACCATCTTTTCTGCCGGGGAGTATCTCTGCTCCGCAGGCTGGAGCACGCGACTCACAAAGTATACCGAGTGCATGGCTTCTCTTGTGAGCACCGCGCTGACGGTCTCGGGACTCACCGCCACATATAGTTGCAAGTCTTCGCCCGCATGTGGAGGTGACAAGGTGGGGAGCTTGGTGAGGAAGATCTTTAACTCGGAGAAAGCAGTCTCGAGTCTCTCATCCCAGACGAACTTGTCATTCTTTTTGAGGGCGGCAAAGAATGGGAGGGATTTGTCTACTAGGCGGGAGCAAAACCTCCCCAAGTAATTTACAGCGCCGTTGAGTCTTTGTACCTCGGTACGAGATCGGAGAGACCTCATTGCGAGGATAGATTCTATTTTGGCGGGGTTGACGTCGATCCCGCGTTCGCTGATCATGAATCCCAAAAACTTCCCCGAGGACACGCCAAAAACGCACTTCTCGGGGTTCAGGCTGAGCTGGTGGTGTCCGAGGGTGGTGAAAACCTCGGCGAGGTCAGCCAGGTGCTCCTCGGGGCCCTTTCTCCGTACCACGATGTCGTCAACGTAGGCGGATACGTTCCTGTCCAGGTGGTCTTTGAAAACCCGATCGATGAGGCGTTGGAATGTGGCCCCGGCGTTCTTGACGCCAAACGGCATGACCTTGTAACAGTATGTCCCCCACTGGGTGATAAAGGACGTCCCCTCCTCGTCACAAGGATTCATCGAGATCTGGTTGTACCCCGAGTAGGCGTCGAGGAAACTCAGGACCTCGTGCCCAACAGTCGAATCTACAAGTGCATCGATCGAGGGCAGGGGGTAGCTGTCTTTGGGGCATGCCTTGTTGAGGTCCTTGAAGTCTACACACATCCGCCACTTGCCGCTGGCCTTTTTGACCAATACGACATTGGACAGCCACTTCGGATACTGGACTTCGCGTATGAAATCTGCGGCTAGCAGCTTGGCCACCTCTTCATTTGCGACGATTGCCCTTTCTTCGTTCATTTTTCTTCGACGCTGCACCATAGGGCGAATGGCGACGTCGATGTTTAGGGAGTGCTGGGCCAGTGTCCGAGGCACACCTCGGAGATCTTTTGCAGTCCAGGCGAACACGTCGCGAGACCCAGCAAGTAGGGCCTCTAGTGACGCTGCTGCATCCCCAGTGAGGCAACCCCCGAGGTAGATCTTCTCTGATTTGTTTTCGAAGGGGTAATCACCCTTCTTTCTGTCTCGGGAGTGGGTATTGTGAAATCCCGGACCTCGAGATCTGCTTCATGATGTTCGCATTTTTGGTATAGTTTTTGATAGGTTTTCTTTGCTTATTAGGATTAATTTTGTCTAGTTTAGGTTTAGTTTTGAGTGTTTTTAGTTAGTTTTGCATAAATCTACGAAAAGGGTGGAATCTACACTATTTTGTGTATTTTGCAGGTTTTAGCGAGGAAAGGAGCTAAATGGAGCTAAATTTGGAGCATCACAGTGAAGGACGGGAAAGTGCAAGATTTAAGAAGTTGAAGCTCAAGAGAACGAGAGGAGGTGTTGAAGAAAAACAAAACCCCAGGCTCGTTAACGAGGCTGTGAAGGGTCGTTAACGAGGCCACGAAGAAGAAGATTTCGGAGTATTATTTTATTATTCACCGATCCTGAGCGGGAATTTATTTTCGTATCGGTTGAGTATCTTTTTAGAATCTTTATGGGTGATCAGAATATGTATTTTAGGGTTTATATCTTTCTAGATTTTATTTCTATCTTTTAGAGATTGTTTCTATCTTTTTAGGTAAGTTTTTATCTTTTAGCCTTTTTAGTTTTTTTAGGATTTTTTAGTATAAATACCCTTCTATCTAGCATAGAAAGGGGGAGGCTTAATTTTGGAGTAGAGTTTTAGAGCTAGTTTTTGGAGGAGAAGGAAGGCCGAAGGAGAGGCTGCCGGATCGGAAGTCGGGATCGAGGTTCGGTGACGACGGTTTCCGAGGTTCGTTGATCGAGTTTGTGGTTCGGTGATTGTTTTGTTTTGGTTTTTCTCTGATTCTCTGTAAGACGATATTTTTGTTATTAATTTAAAGTTTGAATTTTGTTTCAATGTTTGTTTTTATGAAAAATTTTAGTTTGTTTATCATGAGTAGTGAGTAGTCTATTTTTCTAGGGTCGGGTTAAGCCCGACATAGTTGAGCATGTTTGATGAAGTAAGATAGTGTTTTGAATGCCTTTTATCTTTATTGAAATTGTTTGTTGTGCTTAATACCGAAACGGGAGTTGAAGTAATTTGAGTTTTAACTTGATTGAAAGAAAAAGTTAGTAACTTGAAGGTTGATATTGTTTGCAAACGAAAGTTTCAAGCTTTAGATCCAAAACAAGCAATTGAGTGAGTTAGTTTATGAAAATAGATTAATTTACTTGTCTAGTCAATGAAAGTTGATGACTCTATCTATTTAAAGGCATGATCTATCTTCTTACGAATTCTTATGCTTGGCTATGCTGTGGTGTCCCTTATCCTAGATATTTGTTTTTATTGAATTATTTCTGATAAATCTTCATTGCTGAATACTTGCTTCGGTACCGAGTGTTAGTTAGAATTTTATTAGCTCGTTAATTGGTGTTTTTGTGTTCGGTGGTTCGGTGACGATCCTGACAAGGTCGTTAACGAGGCATCTCGTTAGTGATTGTGCTTGATTTTATTTGATTTTTATTAGATTGATAGACAAACAACCTTGCTTCCTGTGGAACGATCCTGACTCCACTGTACTCAGCGGGGTCTTGACTTACAAATTTATTTGTTGGCCGAGAAACCCTATCAACAAATTGGCGCCGTTGCCGGGGAAGCAACGAGTTGTTATTTTATCTTTGGGATCGGGACTAGCCCGACCCCGTTTTTGTTTTTAATTTTTTGTTTTCTTTGTTTGTTTTCTCAGTGTATGCCGATAGGACGAAGAAGGCTTCAGTTTGATAGCTCTAGTTATTACTTAGAACCCGAACGTTCCCTGCACCGACGACTTCGAGAAAACCGAGCCATGGCCACAGCTGAAGAGATGGCTCGAAAGCTAGAGATCCTCCGGACCCAGATGGAGGCATTAAGAGCCGAGAAGGATGGCGCTGATGCAGACAAGGCTCGACTGCAAGAAGAGCTAAACGCCTATCCAAGGAATGCCAAGCAATACATGCATCCGGAACTGAGGGTGCCAGAATCTCCTATTGTGCTTCCTGCGAAAGAGAAACCTTTTGAGATCAAGTCTCAATTTATATCCTTGATTAAACGGGCTCAGTTTGAAGGGAAACCTGCTGAGTGCCCTATGGAACATATTAGAAATTTTCTTGATTTATGTGACACCATAGCTGCTGAAGGTGTCTCACTAGAATATGTTCTATTAAAAGCTTTTAGATTGTCACTTACTGGAAAAGCCCTGAATTGGTTAGAGAGCCTACCTTCTAAGTCTATCAGGACTTGGAAAGCTTTGTATGATCAATTTCTTACAAAGTTTTTCCCTCCTGCTAAGACAACGGAGTTAAGGAAACGTATCACCTCTTATCACCAGTTGCCTAATGAGACATTTGTTGAAACATGGGAAAGATTTAAAGAGATGCTTAGACAATGCCCTACTCATGGACAACCATTATATGTATTGCAAGAAATCTTTTTCCGGGGTATCAACGCGGAGACCAAGAACCGCATCAACACGCATACTGCGTGCGGTTTTATAGAGATGAACCCGACAGAGGTGTGGGAACTGTTGGACAAGCTAGCGAATTACGATGCTATGTACGGAACCCAGCAGGCTCCACAAACTCAAAAACGTCTCTATGTGCCCAATCGAGATGAAGTTGACCCCGATGTTAAAAATCAATTCTTACAAGATGAGGTCAACCGTTTGAGGAAACAGGTAAGTTTTCTGAAATCCTCTCAATCATGTCAAGAATGTGGTTCTTCTGCGCATAGTACTTCTGCTTGCACTAACATTGAGCAGGTTAGAACCGCTGAGACGATAGCTGAGATGAATTACATGAGAGGACCCTACAGGAACCAGCCTAATTATAATGACAGGTCGAACAACTATCAATCATGGGGCAATCAAAATGCAAATCATAATTACACAGGGCCCCCGCAAGATAGACGACCTGCACCATATCGACCTCCAGGCCATCAGGAGACACCATCATGGGCTCAAGAGATTAAAGAGGGCATCATTGGATTGGATAAAAGATGGGGAGAGTTCGATATTTGGAAGAAGAGTGTTGATTCCATACTAGGAGACCTTGCTGCATGGATTCCAAGACCACAAGGGCAACTCCCGGGTCGTACCGAAGAGAACCCTAGAGGCCAAATAGCAGCAGTACACCTTAGAAGCGGGAAGACACTACCGGAGAAAGTTCAAGCTGAAGAGAAGGAGGAACAAGATCTCGCCAGCCAGCTCGTTAACGAGCCAGCGAGAACTAGTACCGAGCCTACAAGCCAGGATGACGAGGCTCCGAGGATTCTTGACGAGCCCAACCCAGGTAAGTTTTCTAAACCGAGTCCTCCTCTCAATCTCAGGCTCGTTAACGACCCCATCAAGGTCGGTAACGACCCGCCAAGGACACCGAACGACCCCAGTGTCGACCCGGTACTCTCACCTCTCGAGCCTAACTTGGTTCCGAGAATGGTGAAAACTCTTCCATTTCCAGTTAAGAAATCTATGGACTCTACTGAGAGTAAGTTCAAGCGTTTCGTTAAGATTCTTCAGGGCATTAATATTTCCATCCCATTCGTTGAGGCCCTAAGCGAAATGCCAGCTTACACAAAATTCTTGAAAGATATTCTTAGCAGGAAAAGATCTATTACAGAGCTGCAGGACGAGGTCAGATCCATAGCTCTTCCAGAAAAGCTTGGAGATCCTGGGAGGTTTGCAATCACAATCGGCATAGGCAACCACAAGTTCAAAGCTTTATGCGATCTGGGTGCCAGTGCTAGTCTTGTTCCACTATCAATCTGGTCTAGAGCAAATATGGGACCATTAGAGCCTGTCAACATGCGGCTTTATATGGCAGATGGATCTTGCATCAAACCAACAGGGCTGCTAGAAGATTTCCCAGTTCAAGTGGGTAATTTCTTTGTTCCGAATGACTTCATCGTGATGGCAATGCCCGAAGATCCAGTTGTGCCTATTATTTTGGGAAGACCATTCCTCGCCACAACAGGAGCTATAATCGATGTTAGGAGAGGACTCCTAACTTTCAAAATTGGGGATGAGGTGACGGAATTCCGATTCAAGCAATCCAGGGAGTCCGACAAAGCTGAAGTCAAGATGCTCTACGCCCACGAGGAGATCATTGAATGTGGAGACCCCATAGGAAGATCAGCATGCAATGATGAAATTTCAGGGCAAAGATGGGCAGAAATAACCACTGCAGTCTCAGTAACGAGTCCTCCAGCATCGTTACCGATTCTCCTAGCAGAAGATGCAGGCTCGTTAACGACCCACTCAGGTTCGTTAACGACCCTTGCCGAAGATGGAGAGATCTCAGCTTTCGAATGCTTTCATGAAGTGTTGAAGACGGAACCAGAAGAGCCCATTCTAATTCCTGCCGAACCGTCCCCAACACTTAAACCCTTGCCAGATTCCCTCAGGTATGAATTCCTCGGCCCAAATTCTACTCTTCCTGTCATCATTAATGCTGGATTAACAGATGAAGAAGTAGAAAAACTCCTAAGTGTGCTTCAGATGCATAGAAAAGCCATAGGCTACTCCCTAGATGATATAACTGGCATATCCCCTTCTTTTTGCATGCATAGGATTTACATGGAGGACAATCATAAACCCACCATAGAGCATCAACGTAGATTAAATCCTAACATGAAAGATGTAGTTAAAAAGGAAATTATTAAACTACTTGATGCATGGATCATATTTCCTATTTCGGACAGCCAATGGGTGAGTCCGGTCCATGTAGTCCCTAAGAAAGGGGGGATGACTGTGATAGAAAATGAAAAGGGAGAGCTTATTCCGACTAGAACCACCACTAGTTGGAGGATGTGCATTGATTATAGGAAGCTCAATAGCGCTACTAGAAAAGATCATTTTCCGCTTCCTTTCATAGATCAAGTTTTAGAACGCTTAGCCCAACATGATTACTTCTGTTATTTAGATGGCTATAGCGGCTTTTGGCAGATTCCCATTCATCCTGATGACCAAGAGAAAACAACTTTTACATGTCCCTATGGAACCTTTGCTTATAAGAGAATGCCATTTGGGCTTTGCAATGCCCCCGCTACTTTTCAAAGATGTATGATGGCTATTTTTCCTGATATGATAGAGGATATTGTAGAGGTTTTTATGGATGATTTTTCTGTTTATGGTTCTTCATTTGATTCTTGTCTTGCTAACCTTGCACGAGTGCTTAAACGATGTGAAGAAACCAATCTTGTACTGAATTGGGAAAAGTGTCACTTTATGGTTCAAGAGGGGATAGTACTAGGACACCTTGTCTCTAAAAGAGGGATAGAAGTAGATAAGGCGAAAATTGAGCTTATTAAAAAACTACCTCCTCCCTCTTCTGTGAGAGACATTAGGAGTTTTTTAGGGCATGCTGGCTTTTACAGGCGATTTATTCAGGATTTTTCTAAGATAGCTAAACCTTTGACTAACCTACTAATGAAAGATGTAGTGTTTGAGCTGTCTCCAGAATGTCTTGAAGCATTTTACAGGTTAAGAGTTGCCCTTGTGTCCGCCCTCATCATGCAATCCCCAGACTGGGCATTACCCTTTGAGATCATGTGCGATGCCAGTGACTATGCAGTTGGCGCAGTTTTAGGGCAACGGAAGGATAAGAAACTCCACGCCATTTACTACGCCAGTAAGACGCTGGATGAGGCGCAGAGTAAGTATACCACAACGGAGAAGGAATTCCTTGCTGTGGTATTTGCTTTTGAAAAATTTCGGTCCTATCTTGTTGGATCCAAAGTGATTGTTTATACTGACCATGAGGCCGTTAGATACCTAATGGCTAAAAAAGATGCAAAACCTAGATTGCTTCGTTGGATGCTCTTACTGCAGGAATTCGATCATGAAATAAGAGACAAGAAGGGAGCAGAAAATCTAGTGACGGATCACTTATCCAGGTTGCCAGTTGAGCATATCACCGAGTCCAATAATGACGTTCCGATAAATGATTCCAGACCCGACGAACACCTCCTGCTGAACAAGGTTGAGCTCTGCAAGACCCTCGTTACCGACCCCTTCAGGATCGTTAACGAGGTGCCGAGGTTGGAAGACACAAATAAAAAGGGAAAATGTTCAAGTTTGGTCGACGCCAATGGGGTCGTTACTGAGCTAATGGAGTTCGGTACCCACGCTAACGACCACCGGAGACGCCATCGTTACCGGAGTTCGAAGGCCCTTTCACCGTCGACGACGAGCTCGTTAACCTACCTCGATTCCGACCCTTGTCCTTTTAATTCTCGGTTCTCCGGTATGATTTCTAAACCCTTGCTTGAATTTGCATGATTGATTATCTATAGGGTTAAATTTCATATCTTGAATCATGATTTTTAGGGAGATCGATGAGCATGCCTAAATTCCGTTCTAAAATTCTTGATTGTGCTTAATTGTTCATGTTTTAGGTAAGATTATTCATGATAGATTAGCTATTGTAACCCTTTAGTTAAGAAAGCATGAAATTTTCTTGTTCTAGATCTAAAAGTTCGAACTTTGCATGTCAAAATTCCGGGTAATTTTTAGCATGTTCGGGATGGGTAATTGAGTAAGTATGGGGTGCTTTTACCCAATGAGGGAATTGTGGAGAATAATAGAAGATTGCATGCTTGATTTGTGCTGAATTAGAGGTAGATTTAATTTCGGAAATTCCTGGTTTTACTCTCGGCGGGTCGTTAACGACCCACCCAGGCTCGTTAACGACCCTGCACTTCATTAATGCTTGATCCGAGGCCAGACTCGTGAACAACCCAATTGGGTAGTTTATGAATAATTCCGAGGTTAATTTTGAGACCAAGTATGGGGTCTCATATCTATTATTTTTTAGTGGATCTTATCTTGGAAAATTGTCGATTATTTTGTAGGATCCATGGCTAGTTCAAGCAGACCCACTACCCGAGCCCAGAAGAAGAGGAGGAACCACAGGTCTCCATCTCCATCCCGGGTGGACGATATGATTTTGAGCAATCAAAGCCAAGTACGGCGCTACCGGGATTTCTTGGAGAAGGACCACTACACCCGATGGTTCTCGAAGTCTAGCGCCGTCTCTACGGGCATCTACACGGATGTCAAGGACGCTTTTGCCATCCTTGGGGCCGCACACTTATTGAAGCAAGAGAACTTGCCACATTATCCGGCCCTCACATCCGAGTTCTTGGCCACCTTGGAGACCAACTTCTCGTCGAAGATCTCGGCGGGACGCATTCGGTTCCGGCTCGGTAACGAGGACCGTGACTTCACCATGGCGGAGTTCAATGCAATCTTGGAGCTCCCAAACCCGTCTAGAGACTATAGCTTGAAGGACTACCGAGTGACCCGCACTTGGAGCTACATCACCGGAGAAGTTCAATCCTCCACCGCGGCTTTATCCAGGGCAACCATAGTCAACTCCATCTTCCGGATCATCTTGAGAATCCTCGCCGCACTATTCTGGCCGAAGAAGGAGTTGAACCGGTCTACAAGGACGGAGGTCGCTTGCTTCCGCACCATCCTCTTCGAGGAGCCCGACCCCTTGAATTTGGGGTACGAATGGCTATACTACATCGAGAAGTCCCACAAGTCCAAGGAGGTGTGGTGTGGCAATTTGGTTAGCCTCTTGGCTAAGAATCTTGGAGTGGATTTCACCCGCTACACACCGGCCCACGCTCAACTCCTCAACAAGAACTATTGGTATAGTGCCGGGATCTTCGTACAAGCCGAGGGAGGCTACAAAGTGAAGGTTCGAGATCAAGTTGTCATACCTTCCCTCGACATGTACGAGCTGCTCTACGTACCGAATTGGTACGAGGTGTGGACGGGCCAGCCTTACCCATTGGAGCCAAAACCGGAGGATGAGCTCTCACTTAGGCCATGTCACACCCGGTTTGAGCGGGATGATGTGGACGAATATGAAGAAGAAGATGAGCAAGAGGATACCGAGGTCGTAGGCAATGACACCGAGGAAGCCGACACCGAGGGCAGCATTGAGGAGCTCAACTTTACCGAAGAAGACATGGAGACGGAGGAATTAGGAGGCAACATCTTCGTCAACGAGCCAACCAGGGTCGTTAACGACCATTTCCAGCCACCGCCCAACACTGTTAACGAGGCAACCAGCTTCGTTAACGAGGTGCCGCAAGCTCCTGTCGACCCTCCACCAGCTCCTGTCGACCCTCATACATATGGCTTAATGCCTTACAACCCGGTGATGTACCAAGATCATTTCCAGCCTCACTACCCACCACCTCCTCAGCCCGAGTACGCAGGATCGAGCATACCACCACCATGGGCCGAGGATCTTTCTGCACGGATGCAACAGCTTCACCTCCAGACCGATCACATTCATCGGAGGATGGATAGATGGGAAACCGTCTACTCCGCACACATGTCGAGGGAGGACGAGCGGCAACGTCAGAGAGAGGCGGAGGATGCTGAGCGTTGGAGGACGATTTATGACTTCATGGGGAACTTTGAGCATTATTTTCCTCCACAGAACCGTTGATCGAGCTCAAGATGAAGTTTCCTTTCCTTGTTTCCACTTTTGTAAGTTTTATGTCTTTGTTTTTTCTTTTTAATTTTTTGTTTTGTTTTCTATTTCTTTTCCCTCTTCTTGTTATTTTTCTTACAGTGGGGACACTGTAATTTTAAGTATGGGGTGGGAAGAAAGTAGAAAAATTATGTCCTAGGTGTTTTTTTTGTTCTATGTAGTTGTTACTTTTGTTAAATCGAAAAATTCAAAAAAAAAAATTTGAAAAATTTGAAAATTCAAAAAAGAGTTTAGAATTGATAGATATTCTTTCTTAAAAAGTTCTATGATAGCAATCACTAGTTTGACCATTTAATTCCTTGCAAACATGTTTTGAAAGTATAGCCGGATTCTTAAAAATTGAAATTATTGTTTTATTAGAAAGGAATAGCATTAGATGAAATTGAGCACATATACTTTATAGCATAGATGATGCAATCCAACAAAACTTACCTTGTGAGATAATTTTTGGCCTTATAGGGAGAACATTTATAAATCCCTCTTCTTTTTTGTGTGATATACTCTCCTTATGCATATTATCTCTTGGAATTGTGATGGTTATCTATTTCTTGAGACCCTTATAGATTTTTTAGTTCATTACTTGTGAAGATCATATGATAGAGAACTTATTTTTATGAGCCCTATTATCCCCTATCTACCTTTACATTATTCCTTCTTTTGATAACCAATTCTGGCCTAAAACCTTTTATTTTTTTAGCTCCACAAAAATTGTTCCCTAACCAAGATAAGCTTGACCCTATCCGGGAATTAGCACTTAGATTGGAGAGGTAAAGTTTTGTGTTTTGTTGAAAAGAAAAGAGTTTCTATTCGCTTGAATTAAAGGGTATTTGGGAAGGGTAGATTGGAAGTCTCTTGTTATTTATGTAAGAAAGGTCTCTTGATTAAAAAAGATGCACAAAATAAAGCTTGAAGGGAAGAAAATGTATACAGTGGATCGTTAACGACCCGGATGTGGTTCGTTAACGAGGCAGCGAGAAAGAAAAAAAAAAGAGAAAAAAAAATGAAATAAAAAAGAAAGAGAAAGAAGAATAGTTGAAGTGCATTTGTGTTTAAAGATAATATCAAGAGATTCTTTTATTTTTGGTTATGAGACTTTCTAGGATGATAAATGGGTGAGTGAAAATGAATGTGCATAATATGAGAGTAAGTTTGGTTATCTTATATGAGATTTTTGATGTTATGTGTGATTTTTTAGGAGTCTTTGATTCCCGGATATTATTAGCACCACATGACCAAAATATTTCCATGCCCTATTGTTATTACCAAGCCCCATTACAACCCGGCCGAATGGAAGCTTCTATGAAGTTTTTCATTGAGCCTAAGTTCTCTTGATGATTCTTTGCTTGTTTTGACAAATCTTGGGTGGAGAGTATTGGTGATATAAGTTCCAATTTCTATGAGTTTTTGTATATAGGATGAGTTGAGAGATTGAAATTAAAAGCCCAAACACATGAGAGTTGAGTGAAACACATTATATCCCTTGAGAGGTTGGATTGTATTATTTTATGTCTATTTAAGTGCATATATGTGTGAGGATGTTAATAGTCTTTTGCTATAATTTTCTTATGTGTAGATGTTGCTTTTTGAAGATGGCTATGTCTTGATAAGCATGATTTGTTTTGGTTTTGGTTAATATCTTGATTATTGCTTGAGGACAAGCAAGTCTACGTATGGGGTATTTTGATGTTCGCATTTTTGGTATAGTTTTTGATAGGTTTTCTTTGCTTATTAGGATTAATTTTGTCTAGTTTAGGTTTAGTTTTGAGTGTTTTTAGTTAGTTTTCCATAAATCTACGAAAAGGGTGGAATCTACGCTATTTTGTGTATTTTGCAGGTTTTAGCGAGGAAAGGAGCTAAATGGAGCTAAATTTGGAGCATCACAGTGAAGGACGGGAAAGTGCAAGATTTAAGAAGTCGAAGCTCAAGAGAACGAGAGGAGGTGTTGAAGAAAAACAAAACCCCAGGCTCGTTAACGAGGCTGTGAAGGGTCGTTAACGAGGCCACGAAGAAGAAGATTTCGGAGTATTATTTTATTATTCACCGATCCTGAGCGGGAATTTATTTCCGTATCGGTTGAGTATCTTTTTAGAATCTTTATGGGTGATCAGAATATGTATTTTAGGGTTTATATCTTTCTAGATTTTATTTCTATCTTTTATAGATTGTTTCTATCTTTTTAGGTAAGTTTTTATCTTTTAGCCTTTTTAGTTTTTTTAGGATTTTTTAGTATAAATACCCTTCTATCTAGCATAGAAAGGGGGAGGCTTAATTTTGGAGTAGAGTTTTAGAGCTAGTTTTTGGAGGAGAATGAAGGCCGAAGGAGAGGCTGCCGGATCGGAAGTCGGGATCGAGGTTCGGTGACGACGGTTTCCGAGGTTTGTTGATCGAGTTTGTGGTTCGGTGATTGTTTTGTTTTGGTTTTTCTCTGATTCTCTGTAAGACGATATTTTTTTTATTAATTTAAAGTTTGAATTTTGTTTCAATGTTTGTTTTTATGAAAATTTTTAGTTTGTTTATCATGAGTAGTGAGTAGTCTGTTTTTCTAGGGTCGGGGTTAAGCCCGACATAGTTGAGCATGTTTGATGAAGTAAGATAGTGTTTTGAATGCCTTTTATCTTTATTGAAATTGTTTGTTGTGCTTAATACCGAAACGGGAGTTGAGGTAATTTGAGTTTAAACTTGATTGAAAGAAAAAGTTAGTAACTTGAAGGTTGATATTGTTTGCAAACGGAAGTTTCAAGCTTTAGATCCAAAACAAGCAATTGAGTGAGTTAGTTTATGAAAATAGATTAATTTACTTGTCTAGTCAATGAAAGTTGACGACTCTATCTATTTAAAGGCATGATCTATCTTCTTACGAATTCTTATGCTTGGCTATGCTGTGGTGTCCCTTATCCTAGATATTTGTTTTTATTGAATTATTTCTGATAAATCTTCGTTGCTGAATACTTGCTTCGGTACCGAGTGTTAGTTAGAATTTTATTAGCTCGTTAATTGGTGTTTTTGTGTTCGGTGGTTCGGTGACGATCCTGACAAGGTCGTTAACGAGGCATCTCGTTAGTGATTGTGCTTGATTTTATTTTATTTTTATTAGATTGATAGACAAACAACCTTGCTTCCTGTGGAACGATCCTGACTCCACTGTACTCAGCGGGGTCTTGACTTACAAATTTATTTGTTGGCTGAGAAACCCTATCAACACTTCGCCTGAAGTCTCTACCATGAACACAGAGCATTTTTGTTTAGCCGAGGTCATGTAGCAGACGCGACCCTCTTCTTGGTTGCCCTTCACCTCTCCGACACCTCCGCTGGTGGGGAACTTCATTTTAAGGTGGTAGATAGAGACCACCGCCTGGAATTTCATCAAGGAGACTCTCCCGATGATTGCATTGTAGGCCGAGGGAAGGTGCACCACCGTAAACTCTATCACCTCGGTTCTCGTTGTCGAGCCAGTACAGAGGGTCATCCACAAGTCTATGAGACCAGCGACATCGACCTCGTTTCCCGAGAAGGAGGTGAGCTTCCCAGCGTAGGGCCTCAAGGATGTCGCGGAGATCCCTAGCTGCTCGAAAGCGCCAAAATACATGATGTCCACGGAGGAACCCGTGTCCACCAGTATCCGCTTCACTATCTTCGAGCCCAATTGAGCGTGTATCACCAGGGGGTCGGAGTGGGGCATATGGAGTCCCTCGGCGTCCTCGGAGGTGAAGGCCATACCCGCGTGGGACCGTGAGGTTTGTGTCACGCTGTATACCGAGGGCTCATGGTGACTTGCCCTCGCGTATCTTTTTCTTTCCGCCTGGCTCGAACCCGCCAGCGAGGGTCCACCCGAGATGGTGTTGATGTACCCATCGGGCGCCGCGGCTTGTCCGGAGCGCGACTGTCTCGGCGGAGCTTGCTGCTCTGCGTTGCTTGGTCGGGACCGGGTTGGTTCCTGCTGCACGAGGTTGGCCCCCGACGCGGGGTTGGCGCGTTTTTTCTCGTTTGGGTTGTAGGCGGGGCCACCTTTGCCTCTGTAACCTCGTGGCTTCCCGCCGAAGCAGCTCCAACCCCCACCGCCACGGTTGTCGTAGCGGTTGTTGTTTCTGTTGTCGTTGTTGCCTCTGTTGTTATTGTTGTTGCTTTTGTTGTTGTTGTTGCTTTTGTAATCGGCACGCCGGTCGTGAGTTTGTGCCATGTACGCGTCCCTCGCAGCCGGCGCAGCCACCTTAGCTTTTCCCTTAGCCTCGCTCACGATTTCCTTGTCGGTCTTCGGTCGCGAGCTCTGGCTGGCAGCGTCCTCGGCGTAGACCTGTGCCCATGAGGATGTCTCGTACCGACGCCTCGTCGATCTGCGCGATCTCAGCGACCGCGGTGGTGAACCTCGTAAAAAAGGTACCCAGCTTCTCGTTTTCCCCCTGCTCAATGCCACGGAGATCGCGCATGTTCTTCTTGCGCTTTCTTGAGCCGTTGAAGTGCCCGAAGAAGGACTCGCATAGCTGGGAAAACGAGGCTATCGACTCGACCTTAAGGCTGGTGAACCACGTCATTGCCGCCTTGTCCAGAGTGGTCGGAAAGATTCAACAGAAAATGGCGTCATTGTAAGAGTTGACGTTCATCTGGACGGCGTAGTGTTTTATGTGGTCCTCGGGGTCGGCCGTGCCGTCGTAGAGTCCCATTTGCGGCCAATGGAAACCTTTGGGCATGTGTGCCTCTTGGATCTCGGGCACGAAAGGATTCTTGTATCCACCCTCGACGGATGGGCGAGCAGACTTCGACTTTGACCTCGCCAGAGGGCGTGGAGCGCTTGCCGCTGTTTCGGACAACTCCATGTCACGCCTCTCTGCACGTCGCGAACGGGATCGCGAGATCTGCATCGGATCTCGGGAGGGTCTCTCCGTGGTAGATCCGTTCGTGGGCGCCTCCTGCCCCGGCATATAGCCCGGGACATATGCAGGCACGTACTCGGAGTGAGGTTGCCCCTGGGAGGGGATCGGGACATATGGGGGAGCTTGGCCCTGTTGGTACTGCCCGTACCCCGGGTAGGGATAATGGTTGAAAGGAGCGCCACCCTGTGCATACCCCTGGAACGGGTATGGGTTTTGTGGAACGTTGTATGTCCAGCCTGGCGGGACCACAAAAGGGTATCCTGACGGACCTGCCGTCGTCCATGGAGGGGTCTCAACCATATTGTCGGGATGTTGGGGGAAGAAATTGTTTGGACAAGCCATTTTGAGGGGGTTTTAGGAATCAATGTTTGCACTAAAATGGGAAGCTGCTTAGGATGAAGAGGTTCCCACAGACGACGCCAGTGATGAAACCCGAAATAACGGCTACGCTACGTGACAAGAAACAAGATTATTATATTTGAGTGCAAACACTTGCTCCTTTATTCATGATTTTTCCGTGGTAGCGAGGTTACAAACCTACGAGATTGATGTACAACTTTGAGAATCACACCTAGACCTCCTACAAGGTTCTGAGATCGCACCTAAATGTTGCGAGGTCGATTCTAGGGCGAGGTAGATTTGAGGGTGTGATGTAGAGAGTTTTGTGAGTTTCTGTAGTGAGGTTTTTGGTGTGAGCGAGGTCCCTGCACGACTTTGGGGTCTTTTTGTGGGTTTCTCCTGTCTGTAGCGAGGTCTTTTGACGATGTTCCTATCACGTCGATCTTTAACAAGCAAGAGAGTTCTTGAGTTCAAGTGGTTTTTCGACCCCTTCTTCCTACGAGGTTCTCCTCTATTTATAGAGAATCGGGGGGGGGGGGGGCGAATTTAGGCCAATGTTCGATGTGGGATGCCCGAAATAAGGGTTTTTGATTGGTCCGAGAATGAGGTCACTTGTGATTGGTTTGGGAGTGAGGTCGCTGGTGATTGGTTCGGGAGTGAGGTCGCTTGTGATTGTTTCGAGTGGGCGGGTGGGTTAGTAGAGTCGGCGACGAGGTCGAGACCTCGTGTCGGATTTGTTGAGAGACCTCGCGAGGGCGAGAGTTTTGTTTTAAATAATCGGAGGACATGGACGTGGGTCCCTAAATTGCCTGTGGGGGTCCCCCTGGACCCACTTTCTGCTTTTACTATTTTGGACATCATCACCTACCAAGTGTCCCATAGAGCAGAGCCCCCTAATTAACAGGGAGTTCGGGGGCAACATCCCCAAATAAAAATGCATAGATGCCCAGCCAAATTAGTAACCAAGTTCTATAGCTATCCCAATTTTCCGTCTCATGAAGACATAAATGCACTATTAAAAACAACATTTTGTTTTTTCCTTTTGGGTCTATCATAATCTGTTTAGACCTTTGACATATAATCGAAATTAGGGTTTTTAGAGTCTCTATATTTACTATTAAAACGGTTAATAATTGTATTTTGAAATTTGATTTTTTTTTGCCTCCTAATAAAATTAATTCTTCTTTCATCCATGAAACGTGAGTCGTTGTTAAAACACATAAATTTATATATTTTTATTGTTCTTCTTGTTAAATGTTTTCACATTAGTAATAAACCTTAATATTAGTTAGCAGAACAATGAGCATTTTATCTATGATTCTACAAATATATCCAACATTAAAATATAGTAATTAATTTTGAATTCCTTTGTTTACTTTGGTGCCATTTGATGGGACTATGTATTCTCTTTTGAAATGCCACCAATACCATAGATTCAAACAATTCAATCATACAAGACTCCGTGTCCAACGTACAATAACAATTTTCAGCACAATTTTTTATTATTTTCAATTATAATGTCAATGGAGTATAAATCATTGACATTATTATATATGAAATTTAGATGAGTATATATATAAGAAAATTGACACGCAATATATACACGGAATTTTAAATTATTCATATGTTGCACAAAGTATGAAAAACATGCAATAGTGTTTAGTCAGGCACAATATTACGTTTAGATCGGTCGGTTATCTTCTAATGAAATGTGAATTTCGTTAGAAAAAAAAAATGCATGTAGGTTTACATGCATATATGTAATCAAAGACTCAGAAACTGCACTACAACAATATTATCAACTAATCCTTTCTAATTCTCCTTACATCGTCCAGAAACATATATTTGCATATGTATGTGTATATACAGACATATACACATGCATAAATAAATGCATAGATGCAACACCAAATTAGTAGCCAGGTTCTATAGCTATCCCAATTCTTCCTCTGATGAAGACCTAAATGCACGATTAAAAACAGCATTTTGTTTTCTCTTCTTCAAAGCTCAAGCACCACAACTGTCCAGCACAAGATAGAAGAATTAAGAGACGTACATATCACAAAATCAACTAAAGGTTGAATGACCCCCTTTGTTAACAATTTCATAGAAAATTTGCGAGAAAATGCAAGAACAAAACTTACATTCATCATCGGTGGTGATCCAATTTCCTTTGACAACGGCGGAGCAAGTCTCTAGATTAATCAAACTGAAGCTAATCTTTGGAGATTCACTTATGAGCTCAGCCTCACCACTGGCTAACCCCTTCACACCTTCTCTGTTCTTAAAATGAAAAACCTGAACCACAAAGCACAAACCCATATCACAATTAACATATATCAATCGGTGCACTTCAATACTAGAACTTAGAAGCCTAGTTTTTTTTTAAATGTATATGTAATATGCACACCTTTATTCCAGTGGGTTTCTCTCCTTTCTGTGACTTAGCAGCTGCAGACCATCTCATGAGCTCCTTCATCTTAGACATCATTTTGGGTTTGTTTGGTTTCTCGCAATCATCAATTTGCTTGCTTCTTTTGGTTGATGATGTCTTTGAAGTCTTGTTTACTGGCAATATTTTGTTTCCGGCATTATGTGCTGTTGCTGGTGATGAAGAAGCTGACACTTGTTTGTTATGAGCTCGTATGATGTCTTCCTTCTTTATCTTCACTGAGTATACGAACAATGTCTTGGAAAAGCAAGCTCTCATGTTTTCACTTCTAATCAACGCCGCCAAGTGCTTGTTCAAGTCTTTGCAGTCCAAGTTGATCCGTTCGTGTTTCCTAGATCTCTTATTACCCTTTTGGCCGTTGCTAGTGATGATCTCCTTCTTCCCCTCTTCACCTGAGAAAATTCAAGTTCAAAATTAAGAATGAAGTCTATGAATTAATCCTAAATTTACAAAAGCTGTATATTGCATTACCATGATGAGTAATTCCCTCTTTCTTGGTGGCAATGTTGGAGTTGGCAACTTGCTTTTCTGGAACTAGCCTGAAGAGCCGTTGGAGAGCCTGCTTTTGTTGTGTAGATGATTGATAAGATATAAATGCTATAATTCACTTGTATGAACACTTGGACAGAATGGGAAAAACAATATCTAAGAAGAAAAAAATTACTGAATTTGCTAAAGAAGAGTTGAAAAGAAGCTCACCTGCATTGTTTTTATATGAAGTGAAGGGTGTTCTCAGGTGACTTTTAAGCACTTGGACCCAAAAGGGAAAAACAAGATCTACCTGAGCTCTGTCTGTATGCAGAAATTAAAGAAAGAAGACAATTATAAAGTTTAAGGTTGAATTTTGAATCTTCAATAGCTAGGGGTTTGGTTGGCTAATTCTTCATGGTAATGTTGGGGGAATTGTATTGTATTTATTATAAATACGCATAATTAACATGTGGTGTGAATTTCATGGGAGATTTATAGGGTTTGGCGGGTGATATTTGTACACAAAGGAGTGGGGTGGATCAATGCAATATATATGTTGTTGGCAATTTTGTACACCATACACTTGTTGGCATCATATCCAAGAGAACATTTAGACATCATCAATCCATTCAATCGGGAGGAGCCATTAATGTCCTTTATGAGGTTCTAGCAATGACACATTTTTGGTTTCTTCTTGTCAAGACGAGTACAAATGTATATTCAAGTAGTTGCAACTTGCAAAGAATGTTTCTGAAGGTGATACAAAATGTCTGTGCCTTTGTCCAAACTAGTACGTTTTTTTTCCTACAATACAACATAAAGACAAAGCAAAAACAAAACAAAAAATGGCATTAAAAGAACTGATCTTTCAGGTTCAGGCACTGAAAGTGGAATCTACTCAATTTAAGAAATTTTTAAAAATCAACAATCTTGAATTTCATGGTTACTACAATTCTAAGTGTAATTATACCTTGAATTTCATTGTAAAATTAGGGTGGAAACTGAAAAGAAATTAAGCTCTGAACTGAAGAGTTGCATTGCTGGGAGCCTGAGATCTTGCTTGTATTTGAGCACTGACCATTCTCTTTCATACAATCTTTTTCTTCTGCCTTAAATTTGAAAGAGATCTAATGGAGTATGAGGCCGGGCGAGTGACGTGTCACTTTCTAAGCCATCCTTTGCCTTATGGCCTCATGTTAATGGAGAATGTATACAAATATAGGCAAGGGACTACTTGAGACTATTAGTCGTGGTATCTCTCGGATTGAGATTGACGGTGATAATTTTCAGCTAGTCAAAGCCGTGCTTGACGACTGACGCTACCCGTGGGAGATTTAGTTGCTTCGTTCGGAGATTCACTGCTTGTTGGCTCGCGTTCGGGATTGGAGTATCACGCACGTTCATTGTGATTGCAATTCGGTGGCGGACTACATCGCTGGCTCTTTCTGACACGTCTCCTCTATTCCGCTCGCAGTTCACCCGGGGTTGCATACCCTCATCCGCCAGGATGCCGTTAATCGGTTACTAGCTCACTAATGACCTCCCAAATTCTTTTCCTTATAAGAAAATGCAAGTTCATGTAAACACAAACCATTTCAAAAATAAACTAATTACATTAAAACCATTTCAAAAATAAACTAATAACTTTAATTATTTCTTTTCATGAGTCGATCGATTAGAAATCGCACATATATAAGTCTACTATATAAGTTCAATAATGTTTCATCATAACTAATAACTTTAATTATTTCTTTTCATGAATTGATGGATTGAAGGTCGCACATATATAATCTCAGTACATAAGCCTACTAGGGCTTCATCCTAATCCGTAACTTATATTTTTTTTTCTATGAGTGGATGAATTGGAAGTTACACATATAAGCCCACTACATAAGTCTAGTTAGATTTCATCCTAAAACCAAATGACAATGAGAGAAATAACTCACAAGCTTTTTTAATCTTAACTTTCAAATGTGAGAAACTTGTATTCTTTAATATTAATTATATTTACCAATTAAGTAGAGATTTTAAATCAATTTATCTAACTCACCAATGTGACGCCTCCAACCATGTCAAACCAAGACAAGAAACAAGCCACGAACGTATGCTCCAACGGACCGGTGACATGAGCCCGACCCGAATCCGTTGCCAAGGTAACACAAGCAATAGTGGCTCGAAGAATCGCAAACCAAGACCATTCAAACGCCATCACCAAGTGCCAAGTCCTCGCCACCATCGAGTCGGGCGTGCCCCTCGCTGCATCATCGACATCTATTAGTGCACCCTTGCTACTGGACGTGCCTTGCGCCGCAAACCTCGCTCGCGACACTGACTTGGATCCGAATCCTTGGCGTGCAAACATCGCTCCACGACCATCCTCGGGTCCTCGTCCAGCGTAGTAGCGCCCAAACCTCCGTGTCTCCGGGTGACCAAGTCGGTGTCCTTGCACCGACTCTCCCGGCACCCTTGGTGTGCAAGCGAGGTTCTCTCGCCTTGCAATCCAAGGCACCTGACGTGCGCGTAACTCCTTCGCCCAACCGACTCTAGCCTATCGTTTAAGAGGTTGTTAGAGTTTGTTGCAAGGTTGTTAACCAAAATTCTATCTTTATTATTTAATGCATTTGGGCATCAATGAGGACATCACACGCCGGATACAAAGAGGTTGGAAAAAGTGGAGGGTAGCGTCGAGGGTCCTTGCGACAAAAAAGGTGTCGCTCAAGTTTAATGGAATGTTTTACAGGACAACCATTAGACTGACCATCCTCTATGGGGCAGGATGTTGGCCCACCACGAAGGCACATGAACAGAGGTTGATGGTAGCCGAGATGAGGATGATAAGGTGGATGAGCGGACACACGCTCCTAGATAAGAAAAGAAATGAAGTGATCAGAAGCAGGGTGGGGGTGGCCAGCATAGGAGACAAGTTGCAAGAATCGAGATTGCGCTGGTTTTGACATATACAAAGACGAGGGTTCGGGGAGCCAGTTCGCATGTGTGAGAACCTAGACTTGGGAGACCTTCGTGGAGGGAGATGACAGTCGAAGAAATGTTGGAAGGATAATATAAGATAGGATATCAGCCAGTTGGGATTTTAGCAGATTTGGCAGACATCAGCTAGTCGCATGTACAAACAGTTTTCACTTGGGGTCTTGGCAGCTTGGGTTCCTCACGTGGCTTGGTTTTTGTTCTTCGTGCTTGCTTTTGTGTTTTGTTTTTGATTGGCTTCCTTTTTTTCTATCTTTGGTCCTGTTCTCGTTCTATTTTGCTTTCGCTCCTTGCTTGTTATGGTTGTTGTGGGTTTTCGGTCTCTCGGTCGCACCTCCTCAACATTAAGCTAGGGGTGCTCCCATCTTGACCCCCTAGATACTCCTTGAGGAGTACTGAACTAGGTCAATGTTGTTGTTGTTGTATTATTTAATGCATCTGATTCTTTTCATTTTTGACTTAAGTGTGGATCAATGTTATGCCACTTGATCTACTTAAGGTTTCTCGGATTTCTAGATGCTTTCTATCTTTTAGACTAAGTTTCTATCTTTTAAATTTCCTATTTAGATTAGAATTAGTTGTCTATATAAACTCAAGGCTTGTAACTTTCTTACTTACATTCAAAATAATCCATGTTTAAGTTTTGAGTTGAAGTATTCCTCCTTATTTGGATTTGGGCATCACCAATATTTTCAATCCTTTATTTTCTCTTGTTCGAACAATAACAAACACAAAGCCATCTCTTTGGCTACATCGATTCATTTCTTTGAGTCGAGATATTCATAGAACAAGACCTAGCCCAGAGGTTCTCGCTCGTGTCCTAGTCCTGAGGATTCACACCCCGACAATCCTCAATCGCCCTTGATTCGAGTCTAGTCCTGAGACTCGTGACTAGTTCGACACCCCTAGTGTTGGACAACCTCAAGTACCAAGCTTTCGTGCAAGACAAGATCTTCCTTACCTCCATAGATTCACCGGGTTTTTTTCCTCATTGACTTGTCATCCAAGACAAGATCTTGCCATCCAAGTCCCTTTCGAGTCTGTTTGTCCACTCTTCCATAATCATCTTCCTTACCTCCATAGATTCACCGGTTTTTTTTCCTTTTTTTTATTCGCCTTGTCTTAAGTCGATCCATGGAAAACTTGGACGACAAATTTCTTACTTTTACCCCTCTTGTGTGTCGAACGATTGAAAGTTGCATCTTTTGCTTGATTCTAGTCTTTAGATTCTACTTTTGAAGCAATCTATATTCACCTTGCATGCTCTTTTCTCTTTTTATTTGTTTGATAAGTCACTTGTCTTAGATCCATCAAAAAAGGATCTCGCTTGCATAAAAGGTGCTTGCTTGGGAAGGATAGAGCCCAAAAGGGACACCTTTCTCTTGAATACTTAATAAAATTCTATCTTTTTAGTGAAAAAGCCAAAATAAGGCAAGCCTCACAAAGTTGTTGGAAAAATTATATATTTTGCAAGGATTGGCATAAATAGGATAACCCTTGATAGGCTCTCAAAATTTGCTCTTTTCTCTTCCTCTACTTGCTTGATTGCGTGAGAAGTAGTTGTGAATCTTGTGTTTCTATTGCTTGATCTTACTTAGTGATCCTTTCTAATGCCATCACTTGACTAGCTTTTCACCGCCCTCACGGCTTGCCAAAATCTATCATTACCTTGGTGAACAAGTTACTTGCTAAAGTGCTTTGATTGCTTGTGTTTCTCTACCATTGTTCGTTTTTACTTCTATGCAATCTCATAGTGTGATAGGAAGCCTTTCTATGCCAATGAGTGGAGAAGACCAAACTAGAAACTTGGACCCTGCTCAAGGAGGAAATCTGAACATGGAACAAGTTGCCCAAATGCATGAGCTTGAGGCCTTATTTTCTCACTCCAAGTGCAACAAGCGGCAACCAGCATGACCTTGGAGATGGAAGCGCATACGACAAACCCACTTGCGCAACGACTTGAGTCACAACTGGTGATCCAACCTCCTCCTCCAACCCCGACTAGCCCTAGCCACACTAAAAAAAGGGCAAAGGTCCCTTGTATGGCTTGAACCGACAACAATGAATCCAAAGGATCAATTCCGTGATTATGTCTAAGCATGGAAACGCTCGAACCCGTGATCATATAGGGGCCATGACAATCCGACTTATGTATTCGATTTCAATGATGATGACTATGATCCCAATGACGAGTATTCTTACCCTAAAAATTTCCATGATTGCTATGACCCAAAAGATAATGGTCGCCGCCGCCGCAAAGGGACGACCACATCTCAACGGGCACACTCGCGTTGCAAGCCCGATGCTAGCACGTGTTGTGCTTCGAGTCACCGAGATCGGCGTCTCAATGATCCTCCTCTATATCATTATTCTTCCCAAAAACCATTTTATGGACGATCTAAACACTTAGGTCGGAATCCATGTTTTGGAGATGAAGAATACCAATCAAATACTTGACACTATGACCGTGACGAGTTCGAACAATTCAATGTTGAGGAACTCGAGGACTAGGTCATGATCAATCCTCACTCCTTCCCACCTTTAGGGGCCTATTAAACTAAAAGACCGCCCTAAGGATCGTGCCTCGCATCAATGACGTGCCTTGCCGCTCCAGACTAGGCGTCGAGGCAAAGTTCGAGACCAAAGGTAATAGGGATGATGACTTGGAAAGGTCCGCATCACCCTAGGACCATGGTTTCCGACATCATGAAGATGATCGTGGCACTCGAGTGGGGCCCCGATGAAACCGTCATACGGTCAAAATCAGAATTGAAAATTTCTTGGGTGAATATGATCCTATTGCATTTCTTGAATCAATTCAGGCCACAGAGTACACTTTGAGGTATTGCCATTTGACTCCCGATGAGTTGGTCGCCACCGCGACACTCTACTTCAAAGGTTTTGCGCGAGTGCGGTGGTACCGCTTCGTCGACGATTGTGAACGGTGCAAACTCGACCTCGTGGAAACTTGGAATCAACTTGTATTTGTTATGACCCAAAAATATGTGCCAAGAGATTATTGGAATCAAATGAGGATGGACATTATCATGCTAAAACAAGGAGCCAATGACACCTTTAGAATATTTCTCCAAAATTGGAAGATATGTTCTATAAGGCATCTATCTATTAGCGTGTCTCCCTCAACTTTGAGGACAAAATTTCTAGTGGGTCTTAACACTCCTATCAAGGATAAGCACGAGATTTTTCCAATCAAGGACATCCCCACACTCATGCGACCATGCAAATTCATAATCAGTTGCGTCGTGATTCTCGTGCTTACCAATCGGGCTAATAAAGGTACGGAAATCCTAACTTTTGTCAAATTATTTCTACTAATGTGCGCTCTTCCACCTCAGGTTCCTCAGCTTTGGAACGCTCTTCTTAAGCACCGACTCCATCATCCTCAACGCGCACCGCCAACCGACACCGAGCGCGCCCGCGACTTAGAATATTTCAAGTGTGGTGGACGAGGGAATTATAAGAAGGATTACCCGAATACAAAAAGGGTTCTCTTCTCCACCACCTTAGTTGGATATGAGTCCCTTGATGAAGAAGATGAACCACTTGAGCCAATTGAAGAGGATCCGAGCTTGGAAGAAGAAGAGGACTTAGCTTAGTATCTCACCGCCCCTTAACCATTAAGGGTGCCCCATTGTCGGACCAAGGGGAAAATATCTTCCATACACATTGTAAGATGATGGATGCTAGCTTGAGCATGATTGTGGACATAGGGGGTTGCTCAAATCTCATCAACGAAAGGGTAGTCAACCACTTCAAATTACCAACAACCCCGCATCCATAAGTCTATGGTCTATAGTGGCTCTCCTCATCTACGGGTGATATGATCACTCGCCAATGTATGGTCTCTTTCTCTATTGGTCCATACTATGATTCTATTTTTTATGTGATGTCGTTCTTATGGATGTTACACACCTCTTGTTGGGACGTCCTTAGCAATACGATCGACGCGTCATCCACGATGGATTTTTGAACACCCATGTTTCCCTATAATATTATTTATGACCAAATAGAAAGGAAGCACCAACAAGCCATTGAGGTGAGGCCGCCGTTGCTAAGGAAGCCAAATCGGCCAAAACCGGGACAAACACAAAATTCAAATGTACGACACCTCCCACACCCTCATCTCAGTCCAAAAAGGCCCCAAAACTAGAGAGCATTGCCCCTCTGGTATTAGAGCAACGCCTATCACTTCGAGAAATCGACCTGCACAAGCCCCTACCACCCAGAACATCGAGCTCCTTGATCGGCCAAGTGATCTTACAACCCCAAGCCAAGCCAAGGTACGTACCTTTTCTTCATCTTGTTGTCGACACTGCTCCCTTGCCCGTTGACTTCGCCTCTTTGCTACAGGAGTTCTTCGATGTCTTTCCGGATGAGCTCCCACCCGGTTAACCCCCTCTAAGGGGTATTGAGCACCAAATTGACTTGGTGCCCGATGCCACTTTACCAAACTGTGCTGCATACAAAGTGGAACCGAAAGAGTCAAGGAGCTTCAAAGACAAGTTTAAGAGCTCCTAGACCGAAGCTATATATGTGTGCGATTCCCTTCGCCCTTGCGCCGTGCCCATGATCTTAGTCCCAAAGAAATATGGATCGTGGAGGATGTGTGTGGATTGTAGAGACATAAATCAAATTACAATCAAATATAGACATCCAATCCCATGCGTCGACGATATGCTAGATGAGCTCCATGGCACCACAATATTTTCAAACATTGACTTGAAGAGTGGCTACGACCAAATCCGATTGAAAGAAGGGGACGAGTGGAAGACCGCCTTCAAGACTAAGTATGGGCTCTACGAGTGGCTATTCATGCCATTCAGGCTTGCGCCATCTACCTTCATGAGGCTCATGAATCATGTGCTTCCGGAATTTTTAGGAAATTTTGTAGTTGTCTATTTAGGTGACATTTTGATCCATTTCCGTTGCATTGATGATCATGTTGAGCACCTATGCCAAGGGTTGACAAGCCAAAGAAGAGAGACACTTTTCCACAACTTGGTTAAGTGCACATTTGGCTCACCATCCACCATTTTTTCTCGGCTATGTGGTGTCTAAAGATGGATTGAGCATAGATGAAAGCAAGGTCCAATCCATAAAAGAGTGGCCAACTCCAATAGTAGTCACCGAGGTACGATCTTTCCTTGGACTTGCCAAATTTTATAGAAGATTTGTAATAGATTTATAAAAGGAACTACAATATCGTAGTATCCTTCTTTTCGTATTTTATTTTAGTTTATCTCTCTTTGAGGTAAACTAGATTCCACCGAAGGTTTGAAGATGAAAGTCAAAGATTTAAAGAAAGGAAGGTCATACATTTTCAAGATGTTTACTTACATTTTGGGTCCTACGTGACGTTTCAAGAACCATATCTATTTCTGTTGCATAACTTTTATCGTACAATGTCTCTTTTGAACATTGAAGTTGTAATAACTATACCTTTGAAGTCTCAAGTTTTTTTAGTACCCTTGATATTTATGTATTATCCTTGAATATCTGCATTATTATTTGAATTTCATTACTTTAAAAGACTTGGGTGACTTTGGATAGGAAAATCCAAGGTCACTAGCGATAATACCCATCGCTGCAAAGTAGGGATATTACAGAATATAACACTCTCAAAACACAACATATTAATTAAAAAAATGATAGTAGAGAATATACTAGTATCAAGCAAAGAGAAAGCAACAACAAGTCCAGATCTGCCCTTGAACCTCATACATACGCACACACCCCATAAAAACACAAGTTTTCTAATTCTCTACAACAACTACTACAAATTTTTCTAGGGTTGAAGTTAACTTGAAATTGATAGCTTGCATTTAGGTAGTGTTTAGGATGCATATTTATGTTTATTTTCCATAAGTTTTAGTTAGTTTTAGTTGGTTTTAGCTTAGTTTCTAGGATCTTGTGTTTTCGGGTAGTTGCGCTTGTTTTGTTCGGTTTTGCAGATCTTTAGGTAAACAAGCATGGACGGGATGGATCTTAGATGATTGTGGTGGAGTTTGATTAAGCTTATAGTGATACAAGTGAAGATTAGAAGAGTTAACGCCCAAGAGCTTGTGTGAAAAGAACGCTTAAACCCGGACTATGCATTGGAGTTCTTGTTTCGACACCTCTATCTTGCAATGCTTGGTTTGGGAGATATAGTGCTCGGATGAGGCTCAATTTGGTATCAATGGAAAGATAATTCAAATAGCTACAATTCATATTTTTACTCCGAGTCCAAATTCCAACTCTAAATGGGTCAAAACAGCCTCTGAAGTGACGCTTGAATGCTGAACCGAGGCAATTGCGCGGGATGACAATTGCTCGGCCGCGCAATTTAGAGGATAAGCCGCGCAATTCCAACTGAGGGATGATTGTGCGGGATGACAATTGCTCGGCCGCGCAATCCTCATGCAAACCGAGCAATCGGTGTTTTCTACGCGGGGAAGTTTTGGGCTTGATTTTTGGGCTTGGGTTATATCTTCCGAGTAGTAGCTTAATGATAGACTTTTTGAGGGTTATTTTAGAAGACATATATAAACCTTATGTGAGTTTATTTTCTCAAAACTTTTGATCATAACTTTTGTCATACTTTTGGAGGCTAGGGTTTTCTCTCAAGGAAGACTTTGAACCTTTGTAAGTTTGATTTTCAATTTCAATTATGCATTGCTAATTTTCCTTTGTGTTTGGCTAATTAGTGAAGTCATGATTTGTGTATGATTGTGAGATTTAATTGATTCTTAACGAACTTGAATAGAAATTATTCCCTGTGCTTAATTGAATCAGAATTATTCTAGGGTTTTATTAGATTATCTACCTAATAGAATTTCTAGGTTAATTTACAACTGAATCTGATAAATTACCGGTCGGAGTTAATCTGATCAAGAGTAGACTTTAATTAATTTAGTACCGGTTGGACAAGTTGATTAAAGTAGAGAATAAATTCACAAGTCACTTAGATGTCTGGTTGCTCTAAGTGTTTGTTTCTATTGATAACTTGAATCTTCATGCTGTTATTTAATTGAATCTAGAAGGTCTTCTAGGTTATTAGATAATTAGGGTTGTTAGAACTGGTTGGTCTATCAACTAAATATGAAGTTTGGGTTTTAGTCCTTAGTAGGATCATTATCCACAATAGATTATTCAAGTGAGGAGAGAATCAAGAGAATCGATGATCAATAAAGCAATATCATGATGGATCTAATTAGTTGAACACGCTTGTCTCTTAATTGATTAAAACCATCTTTTGCATTCTTAGTTAGTTTCTATTTTGCATAGTAGTTTAGAATTTACAATCAAAAACCCCCATATTAGTTACTTGGCACTTAAGTAATAACATTAGTACATGAGTCTCTGTGGGATCAACCCTTGCTTACCATTCTACTCAGATTGGTTAAGTTAGGATTCTTTAATAGGTAAACGACTGGAAAAAAACCTCATCAGAAATCGTAAACTAGCTATTGCAAATCATGCATAGAATCACAAATTAAAATATAAATTCAATCTCCTATTTATAAGAAACCAAACTCATTCTAATAGAATTCTAGGATTTTGATTTATACCTTTTTTTATTGGTTGTTCATATTTTTGGCAAAAATTTGAAGATAAATAGACATCTTTAGATTTGTGCTATACTACTTGATCAACGATGCTTTGAAATTGTTTTAATTTTTATCGGTATCAAGGTTGAAGAAGATAGAGTTTGAGAAGTCGGGTGGGAGGGGGCGGCGAAGAGAATTTGTGAGAGCGATGAAAGTGAAATTAGAAAGAAAATATTAATTTTTTGTTACTTATATAAGGGGTAAAAACTTCCCATTAATTATTTAAATAATTACCATTACATCCTAATTTCCCCATTTTTTATTACTTATATAGAGTTTGGTTCAAATGAAACAAACTCTTATCCTAAAACGAACTCTTATCCTAAAACGAATACACTTTTTGTAGTTAGTAGTGCACTTTTCCTACTTCGGAGTGCACTTTTTCGCATTGGTACTTTTCGTACTTTTTAGTGCACTTTTCAAATTTTTTTAGTACACTTTTTCGTAATGCACTTTTTGTATTTTTCAATGCACTTTTATATGAAAAGTGCATTACTAACTATGAAAAGTGCATTCGTTTTAGGATAAGAGTTCGTTTTAGGATAAGAGTTTGTTTCATTTGAACCAAACTCTACTTATATAAGGGGTAAAAATCAACTTTTAATCCCCGTCTTTATTTCTTCCATCTGATGGCTTATAATACTCCTTATTTTTCACTATAAGCCTCCCCCTCACTAAAACCTACTCTCTATCAACAAACTTGGACTGGACTTACGGTCCAGATTTTGTAAGAATTACGGTCTCGGTCCAAATCCTGGACCAGATCGGAAAATTCCGGTCCGAACCGTAAGACCGATTTAGGTATAACATTAATGCAATTTCTAATCTTTATTAATTTCTTTGAGTTGGGTTTGCAATTGTTATAGGCGAATTGCTTTGATTTTAAAGAAAATTAGAGTCATTTTAGTTTTTTAATGAATGAATAAAGTTCTTTGGCCAATTGAGCTAGTATAGATCCACTAACGTAGTTATTATCTACACAATGATACAATTAGCAAAGTGTATGTTGATTGAAGTATTTTTGTAGGTGTTTGACTAACTAATTATAATCAACTTATTTGATAATTTTAATAAAAAAAACTTGTTTGATAATTTAATAATGAGGTGAAAAAATAAAAAAAAAAAACATTGTTGTCGAGTCATGATAGTCAATAATTAGTCCGGTCCAAATCGGTCTAAACTCGGAATAGGATCATAATAGTCCAGTCCAGTCTATACTTTTTTAAAATTACGGTCTGCTGGCCTGGACCTGATCATATATACCCGGTATGGTTCAGTCCGATCTAGACTTGTTGCACAGCCCTAGCCTAGCAATATCCGTATGTTAAAATTGATAAGCTATCAAATATTTGTTAAACGACAATTTACTTGCGGAATTTAAATTTCAACAATCTTACGGAGTGTATCTTTTTTGGTAGAATTTCAACAATTTTATCTTATTACCAAATATATAGCCTTGATAATATATAGCATCGTAACCGTAATTGCGGTCAATTCCTTTCTTCTTAAAAAAATCAGGGATCCTGATAACCTCCGTCCTCACTTTGCTCACTCTTTTTCTTTATAAAAGCCACGCCCCCCTGCTTTCCAACTCCTGATCCAACAGCAAAACTTAGAAATCAACTTACCAAGGGAAGCAGAGCACAAATAAAATTAAATTAAGGAGAAGAAGGGATCAGCCATGGCGGATTTCCTTCGATGCTTTGCTCTTTCTACATTGTTGATCGCACTCCTCTTTGCAGTTTCCGCTTGCGGAAGAGTTCAAGACGACGAGCAACTGAAGCTTATCAGGTAACACTCACTCACCATTTATTACTCAAATTTAAATTACAAATCACTCATCTCGCTTCTTCATCTGGTTCAAACTTCATTTTGATCCGATTCTGTTGCCTAATCAGAGATTTTACTTGATACATTTCCGATTCAGTTTCTTTTGTTTGGTGGATCTGTGAAAATTTCCGTCCTTTCATTTCTAGGATTGAAGAACAGTTGCAGAGCGTCAAGAACTCATCAATGGGGAAAAGGTCAGTTCAGAAGATTTCTTGATGGATCCAAATCTATGCTAATTTGGTATAGCATCCAGAAAAATGTCCTCAATTTGAGGATGACATTATTTTTCTTACTACATGGGCTAATCATTTTCTTTTTGCAGAGCTGAGGAAGTGGAATTGCAAAATGAGCAAGCTGTGACTAATCCTGAAGATATTGTAATGGCCGTTCATGAGTACGTATAATTATTAACCTATATTTTGACATTATTAAAGCAATGTTGCATGT
This sequence comes from Fallopia convolvulus, assembly GCA_964016875.1. NCBI lineage: Eukaryota > Viridiplantae > Streptophyta > Magnoliopsida > Caryophyllales > Polygonaceae > Fallopia > Fallopia convolvulus. Next base: position 41,151,308 of record OZ024736.1, read on the forward strand.
TTTTATTCTCTAAAATGGTTGGGTTGAATTTCTCCTTAAATCACTCTGTAGATGAACATTGAACGTGACATTTAATACGCTCACATGATACAAACGCCTCAAATAAAGCACTTCATGATACCATACTCCTCGGCCATATTCCATAAATCCTTCCTTCAAAAAATGCATATGGTTTGTATGAAACTAAAATTATAATTATGCTTATTTATTGATGATTGATCACCTTATTTTACTGATGTATAATGTAAACAAATTGAATTAGAATAAGTACGTGTAGACTGTAGTAGTGATGAGATCTAAAATACTGTGAACAAAAATTAAACTTGATCACCTGAAACGTAGAGTGTAGGCTATGTAGCAATGTGCAACTTTGACTAAAGCGACCAACATGTCAACTTGAGCCAAACAATGTGATTGATCCCACAAACATGTCATTTTCTTGCACACTTCCGGAGCTCAAAGTTTCTGTTTTTGAGTTTTAATGGAGACGTAATTAGTTCTTAATCTATTAAATAATGTTCATTGTAATATAGGATGGATAAAAAGTTCCTTTCTACTATTAATTCTTAGTGATTGGTTTTCCATTTATGGACTTAATTAAGCACCTAATTGGCTTTGTTGCATTAGATTATAAAGCCTAATATATATTAGTATAATCAAGGAACCAACTGATTAGTTGATTAAGATGCTGATTTCAATGATGCAAAAGAATCAACCAAACCCTCCCCACGTTATGCTGCTGAAAACATCTTCATGCCAATAATAACCTCACATGCCTTTCCCACGAGATCCGCGCATCTCGTATTCATTTTTCATGCCCATTATTTTATTTATTTTTATAAATTTTTTATTATTATATTCCTTTTCATTCTTATCCAAAAAAAACTAAATTGTTCTGGCATAGTTCCTTAGTTGTTCATACCTTTTTATCGAAGTTAATTAGGATCTGTGGACTTCATTTGGCTGCATACATGTATGATAATACCCCTTCATGATTTCTTGCTCTCTTATTGGTCTACTTTTTATTTTCTTTGTACATAAATATATAGCTCTTTATTTTCATTTGAAGATAGAAACAAAGGCTTATCACATGACTAGCCTTTCTGTCAAGTGTTGGCAAAACCAAGGCCAGGAGTTCTATAAGAAACAGACTCTCACTAGAATTATTATAATTAATCCTTTAGATATAGAATAATGTGGATCAAGATGCACATGATACATCCAGATCAAACAAAACCAAAGAAACAAGAAAAAGAAACTGTACCGATCATGTACTAATAGAGAGATTGATTTAAAAATCCAAACTGACAGGTACCGAATATTCAATGTTGCTAAACCATTACCCCCTTATAATTTACTTCAACATACTCTATAGTAAATATTAAATTGGAATCGACTCCACCGACGCTCAAAATCAGCACATTAGGTACTAACTTTTTATCTTGCCAAGATCATAAAATAATATATCATTATGCATGCATTGCAATGTCCCATGCTTCTTTCTGCTTATAAAAGTTTGTTACGAGGCGTTACCGTTCTTTCTTTACATCACCAAGCAATAAATTGAGTTGATCCCAATTTCCGTATGTTCCGTATCCCTCCATCCGTATACAGCACATGTTCTCACATGTCCTGCTTTACTGTTTATACTTAAACTGTACTCGCTTGCATTAATTGCCACCACGTGCATAATAACAACAATAACTTGTGATGGTGAGATAGTAAAAGTAAGTAAAACCTCTATTAACCGGTCAATAATCTTTGTTGTTGTTTTCAGGAGCATCAAAAACAGTACGGCCAGAAGAAATCTAGGCTACTTCTCATGTGGCACAGGCAATCCAATGGATGATTGCTGGCGATGCGACCCAAACTGGCACAAAAACAGGAAACGCCTCGCCGATTGCGCCATTGGATTTGGCCGCAACGCCATCGGAGGGCGCGACGGTAAGTACTACGTTGTCACGGACCCGGGCGACGACGACCCGGTCACCCCAAAGCCCGGGACCCTCCGCCACGCTGTCATCCAAGAAGAGCCACTCTGGATTGTGTTCAAGAGAGACATGGTGATCACCCTTAAACAGGAGCTCATCATGAACAGCTTCAAGACCATTGATGGGCGCGGCGTCAGCGTGCACATTGCGAATGGCGCCTGCATTACCATCCAGTTTATCACTAATGTGATCATACATGGTCTTAATATACATGATTGTGTTCCTACCGGGAACGCTATGGTGAGGAGCTCGCCGAGTCATTATGGATGGAGAACCATGGCGGATGGAGATGGGATTTCGATATTCGGGTCTAGTCATATCTGGATTGATCATAATTCGCTTGCAAAGTGCGCCGATGGGCTCGTTGATGCTGTCATTGGTTCCACCGCAATCACCATCTCAAATAACTACTTCACTCACCACAATGAGGTAATTTCAATTTGTCTCCTTAAACTTAAAATGACCCATAATAGGCGGCTTTTCTAATTTGAGGAGTGGACAAATACAGGTTATGTTGTTGGGTCATAGTGACTCCTATGTAAGGGATAAGGTAATGCAGGTTACTATTGCTTACAACCATTTTGGTGAGGGTCTTATCCAGAGAATGCCAAGGTATGTAAATACTTTTTGTCCTAGCTAGTTCATCATTTAGTATATTTTACATGTACTTAGATACATAGCTGGAATATATTGCAGGTGTAGACATGGCTACTTCCATGTTGTAAACAATGACTACACCCACTGGGAAATGTACGCCATTGGTGGAAGCGCGGATCCTACCATCAACAGCCAGGGGAACCGATACCTCGCTCCTGTCAATCCCTTTGCAAAAGAGGTAATACCAAGAGAGAGAAAAAACCAAAATTAAGTTTCTAGCTGATCCCTTTTCAAGCTCTATGCTAATCCTTTGTTGTGCAGGTGACTAAGAGGGTTGACACAAACCAGCATGCTTGGAAGAAATGGAATTGGAGATCAGATGGAGATCTGATGCTGAATGGAGCTTACTTCACCCCATCAGGAAGAGGAACAGGAGCCACTTATGCTAAAGCGTCAAGCTTAGCAGCCAAGCCGTCTTCCTTGATCAGCTATTTGACCTCAGGTGCTGGCACTCTTAGATGTCGTCGTGGCCGTGCTTGTTAGCTTTCTTTTTCACTCCCCACCAAGATCTGCAGACCCAAATTCCTTCCTTATATTCTCAAACCTTCTGTCAAGGTAATTTTGAGTAAAGCTGTATATTTGTTCTTCTATTCCTACCCTCCTCCCATTTGCCTCCGTTTGTCAAAGATGTGTTTGATTTGCTCAACCTCCACTGCTTCATATGAAAGAATCCATTTTTAGTAGATTACCTATGGAGCGTGCTTGGAAGTGTTGTTCACTTCATCATCTCTTCTTGGTTGTTCTTCTAAATCCATCATGAGTTCAACTTCACCAATTCATCCCTTTCGTCCATATTGTTTAGGAGATTCAAAAGTGACAATCTCCAAACCACTCTTCATCACCTTATTGTTACCTGCCTTTTTTTGTTATTGGTTGGTGGTCTCTTGAGCTTCAAAAATCATTCACCTTGCCCTTTTCATATAATTTAAGCTGCGTGCCCCATGCATATTGTTCGCTTGAAATTGAAACTTGCTGAAAGGAGAAAGTATTAGGAGAGGATACTGCAATCTCATTGATGTAAACATGGAATTGTATGATCAGTAATGCAAGATTATTATTGTCTCTTCCATGTTTTCTTACTTACTGTTACTGTTGCAGCACGTTCCACCATATATACTCAATTGGAGGAATGAACAAACCAAGTCTTGCACTCTGTGGTGCAAGGTTAAAACACTATAGGCTAGATTCAAAGGCCAATGCCCACGTAACCATGTTCCAGCAGCTACAAATAAAGTTAAGATTAAAAAATAAAAAGAACAAAGGAAACAGTGTTGAGTTCAACAAGGTCCTTGTGATGTCATCAGTTGATTTTCCTAACCATAGCAGTAAATGTCACATGGACCACAGATAGGAAATCAAGCATACATTGAACAACAATTCTGGGAACCTGTTGTTCCCTAGGGTGCAAAATTTTAGATCACTCAAATAAAAACACATTTCAGTTTCTAATACAAACCCAACTTACAGATTCCAGGGAAGGCACTTGATCACAACCGACTAGCTAGGTGAAGCCAAGTTCAGAATGTTGATTTTCTTTCTATAATGACGAGAAAAAAAATAGGCTAACACGTACATAAACTCTAACGAAACAGAGAATGTCATGATCAAAAGGGAGTAATTGTCCCGCTTCTTGTTTCAGTTGGGCTGTACAAAGCAGATCTGTTCCTTGGTCTATTCTCCTCCAACTGTTTCACAACTTCATCCATGGTAGGCCTCACTTCAGCCACCGGAGCACAGCATCCCATTGCAAGCTTCAAAGCCTGAACCAACCCGTCTTCCATTGGACTCCTTATTCCCTTCAACACCTCAACATCAAAAACCTCCATGGTTGTTTCCTCTAGAACAGCCGCTTTCACCATTGAAGGTAAATCCAAATAATCACGGCTTCTGCTATCTTTTCCGGGCTTCTTGCCTATCAATATCTCCAGCAGCAATATCCCAAATGCATAAACATCCGTCCTAGGATTGCAGCTCTTCATCTTCTGAAGCTCTGGAGCCTTGTATCCGTCTGATTTAGATTGGGCCAACATTTCATCCGCTACATCAGAGATCACCAACTTGTCCAATCCAACTTCAGCAAGCCTAGCCACAAAAAAGTCATCAACAAGTACATTTCTTGACCTGATATTCCCATGAGCTATCGCGGTCTCAAGTCCTGTGTGAAGGTATGCCAGCCCACGGGCAATGCACAGTGCAATTTTGTGACGCCTTGCCCAGTTCAGCACTGGTTTTCCAGCCTTGATTTCTGGATTTTTATTCAATACATTATCCAAAAGGGGTTAGCCCTGATAACTTCAGAATTTTTACAGCTTAAAATGGTAATTGATTGTTAAAAGAAAATTTCTCCGTTCTTGGACATAATATATCAAAGACATTGGCATATTTAATGCAGATTTTATAATAATACCAGAAATAGAACATCTGACTTAAGATAACAAAAGAAATGCATAAAGTGCAGCCATTAAATGGAACAGAAGTGGTAACATTACCATGTAGAAGCTCATCAAGTGATCTATGTGGGAGGTGGTCATATATAAGCAGCTTCTCTCCTCTCTTTCCTTGATAAAAGGCTCTCAATGGAACCAAATTCTCATGCCGAACACGTCCTAACTGCCTTATCTCTGGCAAACACAAACTCCTCTCTTTGCAACATCCTTCCCTCAACAATCTAAGTGAAATGGTTCCACCATCCGCTAACTTCGCCTTGTAAGAGGTTCCATAGCAGGTTTTCTCAGTAACTTGCCCAGTAGCATTCAAAACATCTTCCAATGTCAAATTTTCCCCTCCTTGGAAAACAACAAGCTTCCCTTCACCTGCTCCTCCATCACCAAAATCATCATCTTCAAAATCTTCCTCCATTGCCTCTTCATCCTCCCCTCTAACTTTCCTTTTATTTTGTAAATACCCAATCAATAATGATGCTGAAACCACCACCCCAGTCATTAAGCCAATAACAATCCCAGCAATGGCCCCTGGGCTCAAACCAGAATTTCCATTGCAACTCATCAAAGGGTACCCACATAAAGAAGGGCTGTTCCCTTCAAAAGACTCCACTCCAAACTTACTCCCTACAAAATTTGGCAACAACCCACTAAAGTTATTGTAAGATAAGTCCAGCTTCTCAAGCTTCAGCTCAGTTACACTCATGGGAACAGCACCACTAAGCATATTGTGACTAAGATCAAGCTCCTGAATGTTCCTAAACCTAGTCACAAAATCAGGGAACACCCCAGTAAACTTGTTTTCACCAAGGTCAAGAACCTTGAGATTATCACAGGTAGAGTTGGGCAATGCAGGCTCAGGCAAAGACCCAATTAGAGAATTTCCATGGAGTCTAAGAGAAAAAAGGCGTTCACAGAGATTCCAAATAGAAGGGAAAATGGACCCACTTAGCAAATTGTGCCCCAAATCAATATCAGTGAGTGAAGAACTATACCCTAGCTCCAAAGGCACCGACCCAGAAAGAGAGTTAACACTCAGAAAAAGGGTTTGGAGGGCAGAAAGCTCACCAAGCTCTCTGGGCAAAGAACCAGAGAGATTGGCCGATGGTAGCTGAATAGAGAGAATGTGGAGAGCTGGGTCTTTAAAGAGAGTGAGATTAGACCAATGGGGAGATGTGATACCTTCACAGGTGAGAAGAGAGCCGTTGGAAAATACCCATTTGAGGCCCCTCCATTGACAAAGAGCGGTGCTTGAGTTCCATGTAGATAGCAAGAGGTTTTCTGCATCTCCGCCGCTTGTAGTGGCGCCCTGTAAAGCAGGCTTGATTTTGTACAAGAGAAGTTCAACATCTGTGGAAGAAGACTTGGTGGTGGAGAATGTCAAGATGAAGAGGAGGAGATAAAAGGGTCTAATAACCGTCATTGGAAGAACTTGGGAGATAAAGATGAATGCTTGCTTAGTGGAGATTTTGGTTTGGCCTGAAAAATGAGGGAGCCTTGAGAGTTGAGAGTGGAGTGTGAAGGAAGAGGGAGAAGAAAGTTAGATTTTTTGAGGGTTTTTTCCTCCTCTCTTATTTTTGTTTAAGCTGATGATTTTGTTGACTGAGAATCTGAGATACATACAAACAGTGTGCACACTCCCTGAGTCCCTGTCGTGTCGTGCTAGTGACATTTTGCACTCTCTGTTCCCAATTCACAATGGTCTGATATTTGGTTTGATGAATAATGGGTCCCTTAATTAGGAAATCCTCCATCTCATTGATCTTGTTCTCGTCTATGTAAATAGATGGACAGTTTGTACATCGGACATATTATATACATTTATACTAAATCTCTCAAGCTTAGTGTGATGGATTTAAGAATTGGTAGCAACTAAAAATAAATGGATTGAATCACCAGAAATGGATTAGAGGATCTCCAATAGATATTATGTGCATAATGTTATGTGTGTGAATAGGACAAAGCATTGAGCAATTTTTTAAATGAGATACTATATGTCTTTTAACCTAAGTGCCAGTGTGCCACCCATTGAAGTTAACTCTATCTGCAAATTATATTTGTTTAAGAAACCAATCACACAAAATGTTTATTACATCATTGTTTATTCGGCAGAATACATTAATAGACACTCGAACTTGTAACTTTTTTTCAACTCGCCCCCTGTACTATGAAAGTTTCAAATAAATACTTCAACTTAACAATTTTTGCCCTTTTAAACACAAGATGCTGATGTGGCAATGTACGTGAAAATCACGCTTCTTTAAGCGAGTGGAAATTGAAATAAAATATTAATGAATTAATTTAACTATTGAATAAAAAAGGAAAAAAAAAACCATGCCACATGTATAATTAATTACGTAAATAAATTAAAAGCAAAAAACAACCCCCGCTACTGTTCATCTTCTTCCTCATGCCTCAATTTTTTTCCCCATTCACTATTCATCGTCTTCCTCTTTGGTCTAGCTTCCCCTATCCCACTCAATGTTGACACAATTTGAGAATTCACCCTTTAATTAACAAAATCCATCTACTAATTTGATAAAAACAAACTCATTTTTACCCAATTTGAAAAATAGGGTTGTATTGGAATTTCTTCGGTCTAGCTTCCTTACCTTACTCGTTTGCTCCCAATTCCTTCATTTATACCCAATTTGAGAATTAGGCAGAGAAGATATGTCGGCGTGAAGAATTCGAACTCCCAGAGTCCGTCATTATTTCCGCAGAGAAGATACGCCGGCGTGAAGATACGCCGTCTCTGAAATAATGACGGACTCGGGAGTTCGAATTCATCTTGAGGAGTTTACTCCATGAACTGATTTATGTCATTTCGAGACATATCAAAATGGCAAATGCTACTACTACTATTTTTTTAGTGAAATTTAAATACTACTCGTAGTGGAGTATATTACAGTAATACTGTACTAAAAGAGAAGGGAAGCACGCCTACCTTGATTAATGCATATTATAGGGTCTTTCTACTTTACAGTTAAGAAGATAGGCTCCCGGGTCAAAACATTGCCTTTTGTGTATTCTTTTTTCCTAGCTTCACACATTAATCTAAACTAAATGATTACTACTTGGATTTGGTAGAGACCATGATACTCTCTATAACTCTATGCATACTATCTTACTTTATACTAAATGTTTCATCAGAAATTAATATACTCCACCATTCTTTATAGCCTATAGATAGAGTACCAATCTATCCATGTCTGATTGAGTAATACTGTACTAGTATTTTGAACTATAAAATGTATCCAAATGTCTTTTACCTTTCATGAAGACCCTATCAAATTAAGAAACTAAAGCATGCAAAATAAGCCCACAAAAAAACATGCATCATCTCTCTAGTCATTTCCATTTTGTTTTCCATCCGATAAAATCAGACATGATTATTGGACAAAAAAGTAGTGATCAATTGGGGATCATTCATCATCATGTATTCTTATAATAATAATAATTAGGCTGTGAAAATGACTAACAACTTACAAGCATGGAACCGATTAGTATCATGACCAATTTTGACCATCATATTATCTAAAGTTTAACTTCATAAGAAACAAAATTACATGGTAAACTGCTAATGTAGAAATTTTCCTACCAATTTTGAAAATGAAATCACAAAAAGTGAAAATGGAAGCATGCTCATGCCCCTACAACAAGCGACAAAAGATATAGGGACAGTGACGGTGACGGAGAAAGGCTGATACGGTGATACTTGATGGCTGACGATGTGTTGTTACACTCAATGACCAACATACTATATTATATGAGACTCCACAATGAAAAGACAAACAATAGCATAAGTTTTAATCAATAGCATAAATTTGTCATTTCGGTTGGCATTAGTAATTAGTGGGCCAATTTGGGCCTTGATGAATAGGTTTCTTCTTGGGCCTCCTAATTCCAAGGCCCATCTATTTCCTCAATCAGTGGAAGACGACAAAGGAAAGACCTAAACATACATCTGCAACTGCACAAGACCATATGCTTCTAATTACGAGTATTATTGATTGATAAAAAGACAAACAAATTAATCAAATAGGCAAAAAAAAGAAGAAGAGAAAAGATACAGATCTTCATCTTCTCCTTCCCTGATTTCCTCTAGAGTTTAGAACAAACGAAACTTCTCTACCTCCTCCGTGCTCTGGTCGACGTTTCCACAGGCCGACAAAGCTACCGCCAACTGTTCGCGCCCCTTCTCCTACCGTTCACAACTGTTTTTGTGGTATGAAATACTTTTCATCTTTTAGTCTTATCTCCGTGCTGTATAATGCTTTTCAATGATGTTCTTTGTGCTTTTTCAACTGATTTCGGATCTCAAGTTGCATAATCGTTTGGTGATGTTCAATGTTTAATAAGTTGGTTAATTCAAAGGAAATTTGGGTAATCTATCGTTTGGTTCTGATAGCCCAGACTACCCGCCATTATCGCCTGATTGGCTTATTTACAATGCCAATCGCTTCGAATCTGTTCGAAATTGTTAGCTGTTCGTGTTCATCATTCAATTGACGGTGTGATTTACTGATTTCTTAACAATTTGGCCCCTCTTTTTTTATTCCCAAATTTTGGTTGGATAGACCCGCCAGCCAATTGGGTGTTGGCGGTAATGATGTGAAATATTTAGCATTCGTAGGTTGGATTAGATATAGATGTTAACATTTTCTCTTTCAGATGTACAGGGAAAGGATTTTCCCCTTTTCCCTTAGTCTTGTACCTTGTTTAATTCTGATGGATCTTCTGCCTGTATGAAATTTGGAACTTATTAATTGTAAATTTTGTGGAGAGTAAAGCAAATTTTGCAAAATTCTGAAATTGCTAATTTCTAGAGAGACTGCTGAAAAGCAGGTCATTTGTGTGTGCTTCATACATCTTCAGCAGAAAAGGGTCTGCGAAGAAAGGATAGTTCTCTAATCGGTATCATATGGCTTTGGAAAATAAGTTCCAGATTATCTGGATCCTTAGGTTCTTAATTTGCATCACACTAGTGTGGTTTCATGGAAAAAATACTTTGAAGGCAATAAGAAAATACTGTACTGCACCTGATTTTGTTCCATAATCTACAGCTACAGCTATGAATTGTGAATATTTAGAGTTCTTGGATGATGAAGATGGTAATTGCAACCGTCAAGTATAAAGCTTTTTGTCACAGATGTGAACCATCTAGATCTGTCTCTTCTTTGAATTTGAAGGATTGCTCAAGGAACCATACTCTCAATGTTTAAATTGTATTTGATGCTGTTTCCTAAGGCAGCTGTCAATTGCATGAGATCTGAACATTTTATTGTGAAAAGAATCAAATGAATAGGGTAACTCATTTTGAAGAATCACCTTCATCAAAGTTTCCCTTTTTAAAGTGATATTAACTTTAAGCTCATGTATTTCTTATCATATGGAGTACAGGTAAAAGCCAAAATGTCAGGCCAAACCCAGCGCCTAACAGTTGTGCCAACTGTAACCATGCTTGGAGTCATGAAGGCTCGTCTTATTGGTGCCACTAGAGGGCATGCTCTTCTGAAGAAGAAAAGTGACGCTTTGACAGTACAATTCAGACAGATTCTTAAAAACATTGTCCAAACCAAAGAGTCCATGGGAGATGTGATGAAAGCCTCTTCCTTTGCACTAACCGAGGCCAAATACGTTGCTGGTGAAAACATCAAACACATTGTCCTTGAGAATGTTCAAACCGCCACCCTAAAAGTCCGATCAAGGCAAGAAAATGTTGCCGGAGTAAAACTTCCCAAATTTGAGTACTTCACTGAAGGAGAAACCAAAAATGATCTCACTGGACTTGCAAGAGGAGGGCAACAAATTCAACAATGCCGTATTGCTTATGTCAAGGCCATTGAGATTCTTGTGGAGTTAGCTTCCCTCCAGACGTCATTTTTGACGCTTGATGAAGCAATTAAGACGACAAACCGAAGAGTCAATGCTTTGGAGAATGTTGTGAAACCCAGATTGGAGAACACAATCACTTACATCAAAGGAGAGCTGGATGAGCTGGAGAGAGAGGATTTCTTTAGGCTGAAAAAGATCCAAGGTTTCAAGAAGAAGGAGATTGAGAAGCAGATGAAGGCTGCCAGGGAATTTGCAAAGGATCAAGTTGCTGAGAAGGTTTCTCTACAGAAGGGGATATCAATTAGTTCCGCTTACAATTTGCTAAATGCAAACATGAAGAAGGATGAGGATATTATCTTCTAATACCGAGAGGTTAGTGTATAAAACCTGTTCGATCTTGGCAGCGTCGTTCTTTGTGTTGGTTTCTCCTAAAAATGTCGAAAGTCACTCCAATAGATTTTCGTGTTCGATAATAAAGACCCTGTTGAAGCTCATTCTCTTTTGGTTTCAATCTTAAGTAATGATTATTTCCTGTATAATTATGTCAGTTTGTTTTCTGTAAAACTTAAATGAGCCAATTCTCAATGAGGTTGACAATGCTAGGTCTTCTTTTTAATAAGCAAACTTTGATGCATTGAGAGTTTGGCAGAGATCTTGTTGATTTTGTTGTTCTTCCAAAATTGCCTAATGTGTTTAGTAAATATCGATGGTTGCCTCAGCATCTGGATTTGTTTTAATTTGTATTCTGTGGGAATTCATTCTACTTTTCTCTACATTCCCCTTGAAGAATTGCCTAAAAGTTTGGCTATCGAGATATATTATTTTGATTCATTTTCCCATTACTAGTTATACCCGTTGTGTCATGCACGACTACATAAATTTAATAATTACTCTATTTAATGAATACGATTTTAATTTAATATAAAAACTTATTTATTAGAAAAAATTATAGAAAATTTTACAATTAATGTCATGTGAAACGGGGCCAAAATTATTAAGGTGGGCACATTATAATTTTGCTCAATTTTAAATCTTTTACTCTTTTGATCCACAACGAAAATTGGTGATTGCAATATTCACCAATCACGATGATGGAACAGTATATCAATTTGTACATTCTTTTCTAGCTATGCAGTTGAAATTAAAATCATTTAATTTTAAAAATATTTTACAAAAAAAATAAAAAGGTACAAATAATCTAAATTCTTGTTATTTTTTATTAAATTTAATTCTATAAAAATATTTGAATAAAAATTACAAACATACTTACTAAGAAACAATATAAAAAAATATATATAAAGAATGGATTTTTTTATGATAGGAAAATTGTTTATATTTACATAAATAATTCAAAAACGAAAATTAAGGTAAATATCACGTAATTTCTTTCATCAAAAGTCAATCTAGGCAAGTAATTATCTTGAAAGTTTTATTTTTTATCAAAATTTTATTTAAGATAAATCTTTTACATAAATAGATAAAAAAATAAAAATAAAATAATTTTCTTTAATTTTAAATAAAATTCGATTTTTTTCATATAAATAGATAGAAATTTAATTGAAAAAAATTAATATATCCATCATAATATATAATATCTAATGTTCTATAATTTATTTTAATTTTAGATTAAATATTTTAGATCTATCCTAATTCCTAATATATAATAGATAACATCTTTATTTTGGATAAAATCTTTCCTAGATTAATTTATCCTATTTCTATCTTATCCTAAACTAATATCAATATATATAAATTCCTAAAATAAAAAATCCTATGTGGCAAAATCCTAGGCGGCTTAACGTGGGAGCGACACGTAGGAAAATCCTAGGTGGCGCAACGTGGTGGCCTTATTCCTTTCGTCTTTTATATATTTACATAGATTTTGTAGAAACTGCAAAATTTTGGAAAAGCTATTTGGTGTGAATGTGGATATTTAAGCTCCGTTCGGCAACACTTATCTAGATACTTATAAGTACCCAATTACTTATATGGAAAAAATAAGTTTCGTTTTATGTGTTCGACAAAATTTGCTTATTTAAAATAAGTTACTTATATACGATACTTATCTGCTGAAAAAATAATCAACATCTCCAACCTTATGTCAAATAAGCTAAGTAAACGGGACCCACGTGATTTCCCAATTAAAATTTTCTTTTTATTTTTTTTACCCTTCATTAAGACATTTTTAATAATTTTACACCTCTTGCTTAAAATATCAGCAATTCAGTTTACCGAAACACATTACAGATTATTTGGAAAATAAGCATCCCATATCAGCATCATGATCAACATCAACAACCATAAGTATCAGTATCAAAATCAACATCAGTATCAATACTGATAAGTACCGATTTGTCGAACGGAGTCTAAGTAGTTGGTGTTAGTGGTATTGTGTACGAGTGTCCGATGACTTGCATGCAATATGTAAAAGTGACAAAGAATTTAGCTTCAGTCAATTGTTTATCTTTTTTCAAATACTTGCAAGATAGTTGTAAAAAGCTAAGATTCAACATTAAATAAGTAGTTGTGAATGATATATCAAAAGCAAAGATTGGTAACTAGAAGAGAGAAGGGAAATTATAAAATGGAGAAATGGATGATGGAGGTGAATGCGATGCGTTTCGTCTCGCACAAGGACTGATGTCTTGTTTTATAAATTCCGTCTCGGTCTAGGGCTCAAATTAAGCAGAAGCAATTGACAAGTGGAGGCGCAGGGGAGGTGCGACGCTAGGGTTCTAGCGGCGTCTTGAGATGAAGATGATTCCGAAGAACAAAATCTTAGAAGAATTGAAGAGCGATTGGGAAAAGGGTTTAGAAGGATTTGACACCTGAAGGCCCGAGGAAGAGAAGAGAATCTCGATCCACTAAGGCAAATTCAATTTCATCAAGCGTAAATATTCAAGAGTATTCTGACATATTAAATAGATCTAGAAAACCTAACCCTAGAGCTAAGCGAGAATGGGCCCGAACATGCAAGTCCAATCCATCTCGTTATTTTAATAAAATAGCGGAATTATAAATAATACTAAATATAGTAATGTTTCACTTAAAATTCCGATAAAAGATAAGATAGAAACTGAAGGGCACGAGATCTAAGTCGAAAGTCGAAATCCTTCGACTTTTAACTTGGATAACATATTATGTTTTAGATAAAATTTAATTGAATTATATAAATATAATATTTTTTATTAGGTTAATTGTATTTTACTACAAGTCGATCAGACTATGTTAGATAGTTTCATGTAATTTCAGTCTTGATCTTCAAGGTTACATATAATTTCGGGTCAAGCGTTTTTTACTTGGATAACTTCGGTTTTTGAACGATTTCAAGTCGTTTAAATTCGGATTTTCATGATTTTGGATCGGATAACTTCGCATTATAGAATGCTTTCAAGTCTGGTAGCATCGATAATCAGACTATTCCATTAAGATATAATCGGTTTTGGATTTATCTTGAGTTCGAGCTTTCTTTGCATTCAGATCAAACTAATTCGTTTCAAACAAATCTCGCGTATAAACTTCTTTTTGTTATTTTTGAATATCGAGCCGTATTTTACGAAACAGACGGATTTTTCAAGTTGGACCAAGTTTTGACCTTCCTACTCTTAACTACTTGTGTACAATGTTGACCAAAAATAAAATATAATACGTATAATTAAAATGAAATCACAAAAAAAAGAAAGAAGAAATTATTGTTTATATTACAATAGAAAAAAAAAAACAATTTATCATTAGTCTAAGAATTTAAAATTTAAAATTAGTTTAGTTCTTCATCAAGCTACCTAGGGGAAAAGTCGGGTTTCGAGCTAGGGGAGAAGTCATGCTAAATTCGTTACAAAAGTTGACGGTTACTGTGGGCCCTCACACAAAATTGGAATTTTGTTTTTGTTAGGGACCAATCACTCACCAGGAGATATTCCCGAAAGATTTCTACCAAAAAAATACAGTCAGAGCACACGCCTTCCCCGTTTTTTGTGATTTTCTTTCTCCTCTACTCAGTTCATTCAAGATCATCATCATTCATCGTTCAAGATCATCGTCATTCAAGATATTCATCATCAAGATCATCATCAATACACAGGTTTTCTAAATTTATGTGCAAAATTGTTGGCTTTCGCATTTTCATTGCTTATGTCGACTGTATTTTCTTAGCTGATTATCAATTATTAATTTTTTTTTCCAATGTCGATTTCCATTTTTCCGCTTTGTGTATTTTTCTAGGATGTTCAAACCTGTTGAAACGTAATAACGAGATACTATTATTCAGCAATTGAATGACTCAAATTAACTTAGTGAATGACTCAAATTGACTTAATTCAAGTCTTCTGTTCTATTTATTAGTTACCTATTTTATGGCTCAACTAACCCCTTAAGGATATAGGAGGAGGAGAATAGTTCGGTTAAGCTCCTTTAATGTATATAAATGTTGTAATATTTTCAGAAAGTTATTAAGGAAATACAATCTATTTAACCTACTTTATAAAACGGAAGAGATTTTGGTTTTCTAGATTTCTGTGTAAAATATTTGGCTTTTGCATTTTCATCGCTTATGATCAATTATTAGCTGATGATCAATTATAATTTCTTTTCAATGCTGGTTTCCATTTTTTTGCTTTGCTAGGATGAAACGGAAGAGATTTGACAGAGAGATAGTTGAGGCAGATGATCTGGATGAAGGTTTCAAAGTTACGTATTTCTTTAAGAATAGCTAAGGAAGGTTTTCAGTTGTGTTTCCTTTTCAAGCAAAAGGGATCAATAATAATGCTATTATTGATCTAAGTGAATATAATGATATGATTAAGCCCATTGGCAGTATGAGATTGGGCATTGCAAGAATTGGAGTATAAGTATCCTGGTTTTAGGACATTTGCATAATATGTTCAACAGTCATGTGTGGAAGATACTAGGAGGGTTGTGAAGGGTATTATAAGCACAATAATAGAACTTTAAGGCAGATGGATAATTGAAAGAATTTTACTTTGAAATAAGAGCCTCAACCATGACTAATTGAAGGAATTTTATATGATTAAACCACCAACTCCGGATATACGCGACCAGAGGCCGCCTCCGGATATACGCGACCAAAGGATACCTTTGAAAAAACACGATCGTCGCGTGTGGTAGTGGGCGTGAGATAGGGAGTGGCTAGGTCATTGAGATAGATAAGGGTTGTTAGTATATCATCCTAATTACCTTAATTAGATACGCTAGATATCTTATCTCTAAGAGTATATCCAATTATACTTGGTAATAGTTAATTATTAAATATTATTTTCATATATCTTACTATTGCTATTTTGAATTAAAATAACAAGAAGATTTAAATAATTATTTTATTGCATAATTTAATTAATTTAATCCAAAAAGTCTATTAATTTGATTAATATCCCACATTTATATTAATTTGATTAATGCATTAGTTGTCTTTTAATATTTAATATATGATATTATTATTACATAAGGTGATTGGTATGACGCAAATAGGATTAAAAATACAATATATGTATCGTTATGTATTTTTGTACACTATTTGGGTATCATTATGTATTTTATAAATTTTTTTGAAGCAATTAGATTTAAATTTACATAATGTAATATAAGAAAAGAAGATCCTATAAAGATTCAAGGATGGAGATTCAAAGAAGAATCAAAGATGATTGATCCAAGAGACAAGAAAAATTCTTGAAGAATAATTCTTAGAGGTTTTTAGAGGCTATACTATGATCACATTTATTTATTACATTCATGTATGGTTTAAATATTATATGTTTATGCTTATTTATGTTTTAGTTCACGAGTATCAAATTTTGCATGATAAACTTTGTTCCCTTAAAAGAAAATTGAGATTATGTTTTTTCCAGTTCATAACCTATAAGGTCCTTTAGATTTGATGAATGGGTTTTGTCAAAGCAAGATGTTCATGCTTTAGCCTTAGGATAGTAAGGGCAAATCTATATAAGGGGTTTATAACCTTGAACTGGTTCTACTCAACAAAAGACCAAAAGATAAAGTTTTGGGTTTTGAGACACGTGACAAATTTGACATAAGATGTAATCTACCAACTAAGAGTTATAAATGTTATAACTAGTAAAAGTTACTTACATTGTCACATAAGAATTAGAAAAAATGATGTTAGCTTATTTATGTTTAAAACATGTTTAAATTTTAAACATGTTTAAATTTTAAGCTCTTTCATGACAAACATGATTTATTTTACATGTTAATTTTCTGTTGTAGATATCATTTCTAGAAATGATAACCCTACCATCATCAACTTGTGTTTAATTCTTGAACAAAACAAATTAAATGGTAACAACTTCTTTGATTGGGAAAAGAATCTAAGAATTATTCTGAAGTTCGAAAGAAGAGAGAGTGCCCTTGACACCTCAATCCCAAAACTGAATGATGAGTCTACTTCCCAGGATGTAGAACAAGAAAAGAAAATAGAGAGAAGTCAGTGATTATCACTTGTCTTATGTTAGCTTCCATGCAATCGAGCCTTCAAAAAAGGTTTGAAAGGATAGATACCTACACCATCATTCACAACTTGAAAATCATGTTTCAGAAGCAAGCTAGAATGGAAAGGGATGGCACTCATAAGGGAATTCTTGATTGCAAACTTGAGAATGAAAAGCCAGTGGGTCCACATGTTTTTGAGATGATTGGTCATTTTGAGAACATGGAAAGACTAGGCCATCCTTATAGTTAAGAATTGGCTACAAACATCATACTCCACTCTTTGCATGATGGATTTGCTTAGTTCAAGCTCAACTTCAATATGAATGGAGTAGGGAAAACACTTGAAGAGCTTCATGGGATACTCAAAACAATTGAGCAAAATCTTACTATTGACAACAAGAAAGAAATCTTAATGGTCAACGAGGGAAAATGGTTCAAGAAAGGGGCATTTTGATAGCATAATAAGAGCACAAAAGGGAAGAGCAAACAAGTTGCACAACCTAAAAAACCTTTTGAAAAGGCAAAGCAACTACTGACCATGACTGTTTCTATTAGGGATGTGCAACAGGTCGGGTCGCCCGCGACCCGTACTGACCCGACCTGCAATTTGCGGGTTGCAGGTCGACCTGCGACCCGTGCGGGTCGGGTCGCGGGTCGAAATTTTTTATTTTGCGGGTCGCGGGTCGGGTCAGATCAAACCCACGACCCGCAATATTTTTAAATATATATATATATTATAATTTTATTAATGTATAAACTATTTATTTATAAAAAAAATCGATGGATTTATGGGTCGACCCGCAAACCCAACGAGTTTTTAAAAAAAATACATGTTTTTATGTTAAAAATTTATATTTTTTATGTTAAAAATTTATATTTTTTAGGTTAAAAATTATTTTTTTTAGGTAAAAAATTAATTTTGACCCGATTGACTTAGTCAAGCGGGTCGACCCGCGACCCGACCCGTTAGACCCGCGACCCGCGGGTCGGGTTGGGTCGCGGGTCAAAAAGAAAAAATTTACGGGTTGACCCGACCCGACCCGTTGCAGATCCCTAGTTTCTATTGCCAAGGCAAGGGTCATTGGAAAAGGAACTGCCTAAAATATCTGGAAGGTAAAAGAATGGAACTGTGTGTTCAACTTTAGGTATGGATGTTATAGAAGTCCTAACAACTAAAGCTTCTATTTTGGTATTTGTCTTATGTTGTGGTTCTCACATTATTTCGATTGTGCAGGGATTCAGAAGACGTAGAATCTTAGCTAAGGGAGAGGTAGACTTGCGCACTAGAAATGGAGCAAGAGTTGATGCACTAGCCATTGGAGATTTTAGTTTATCTTTACATTCTTGTTTAGTATAAGAACTTAATAATTGTTATGTCATACCGTCTTTTAATAGAAACCTGATTATGACTTCTGTTTTGGATTTAGAAGGCTATAATATTATTCTTAATGAATGGCACTTTTCTATTTTTAAAAATAGCATCTTTTATGTTGATGTCATATTTGAGTCATGGACTATATTTTGGATCAAAGATCAGTCATCTATAACATACACACGAAAAGACAAAAATCAAATGACTCTAACACAGCCTATCTATGGCATTGTCAATTATGTCACATTGGTCTAAAACGCATAAAGAAGCTTTATAAAGATGGACTTCTAAAATCATTTGACACACGTGAATCATGACTGATGGGCAAAATGACAAGGTCACCTTTCATTAGTGGGAGAAAGGGCAACTGAGCTTTTAGCAATGATATATACATACAAATGTGTGTGGACCAATGAGAAAAGAAGCTAGAGGTAGTTCTAGGTACTTCATAACCTTTAGTGATGATTTAAGTAGATATTAATACATATACTTAATTAAGCATAAGTCTAAATCTTTTGAAAAGTTCAAAGAGTTATAGAATGAGTAGAAACCCAACTTGGTAAACAAAATTTAAGCATTACGATCTAATCATGGTGGTGAATATTTGAGTCAAGAGTTTGATCATTATCTACGATGAAATACTCGGGAATTTGCCTTTGCCTTTGGCAAGGGACCACTATCCTGACCGGATCGTAACTTAAGTTGTCATATCATACGCTCACAACATGTTGTGCGAGCATTGCAATGGAATCATGAATCACAACACTAATTCTTTGGTTGGCATGTGTAGAACAGAAAATTTTCAGAGGGAAATGTTTGTGTTTAAACTCGGCTTAAGCGACAAGGAGGAGTCTTGCGTAATTCATTTGGATGTGGACTACATATATCACCCTCAATTTCCCGACTTTGTGAAATTCAATGGATGGATTTACGATGTTACTTATACAAGTTGTGTTTTCATTGTGACCTTGAAGAATTGAGGTTGCATCTAGTGATGGTGCTCGAATAAAACTTTGCGATAGCAGGCAAATTAGTTGAACTTCGATAAGAGAATGATGACCTCAGTAGCACTATTCGGGTCTCAAATACGCGGAGGTTCCCAATGACGTCTGATGCTGGCGTTCCCAAAAATAATCCCCAACTATATCAAAAAACATATGTACAAACGGCGCGCACATTCCACATTGGAGGTGGGGCAATGACGCGTCAAAAGAACGGGACATGAAAAAGCAGCACGCAGATTGTTTGTAGAAGGAAAGAAGCGTGTTCATACCAAAGAAAGAAAGCCACAAAAGGAAAGAGTAAGGCACTCGCTATCACCAAAAGAAGAGAGGCAGCGAGAAGACACACCGCACGGTAACCCCTCCCACATCGGAAGGCTCGGAAACACCACATAACCACACCTTGCTCCAATAAGAGTGCACCTTCAATTCCTCTACACCAATCAGAATTTGCCTCACTTTCGACCAATTAACATAATTACCATAGTTATTTTGATTATTAAAAAGGTATTTATTAAATTACTGCGCAGTTACTTTCTTATTTTCTATAAAAAATTATATGGCGGTTATGCAACTTAATGGAAGATTCTATCTTTTATTAAGGATAGAATTAAATTGGAGAAAGGGTGGAATATTCCTTACTTGGGCTTTAAGGCAGTTGACCAGCCCGAGAGGATAATATTTTCGGCCCTAATGATATAATTTTCGGACCCCTGTATCTCTCTTCCATTATAAATACATGCCCTAGGCATGTAGGGAGGGACACATGTGCATTGCATATTCAGAAATCCTAGGCAGGCTAACATTCGCTTAGCTCGACTATTTAGGGTTTCATCGCTCTCTTGTTGTACCTCGACGCTCAAACGACAATTGCTCTTCTGACTTAGGCTTCGGAGGTGGATTAGGGGATCCCCGCCCCCTTTGTCCATTGTTTTGCAGGTTTTCTAGGTCAGGAGACGGAAGAGGCGGAGTTCTTAATTGGTGTATTTGATACGAATTAAATGCGAGATTTTGTACACCAACAATTGGCACCTTCTGTGGGAAACGAGTATTCGATCCACGCAATCATGGTGTTGGAATCGATACCGGAAAATCAGGAAGTCAACTTTGAAGATACCAGAGCATCATCGCGGAACGAATCCGCGCAAGCCACCCCCGGCGAACGAAACCGCGAGCGCGGATTGACGATCGCGAGCGCTGATACCGAGGATCGCGAGCGTGGACCGGCGGCCAAAGTCGAAAACCCTGAAGTCCGTTCCGAAAACCGCACCCCAATGGATATCGATCAAGGTAATTCCGATACTCGCTCGGAAGATCAAACCTTGGTGCCTGAAAGCGGTTCAAACCGTGATCCGGCCCTTGTTGCTAAAACATCTGTTCATCGCATAGGTCGTTTAGGGTCCGGGTCAGGCGACAGAATTGACAATCGTAATACTCCAGGGTCCGAGTCAACCGGATTTGACCAATTATGGGACTCGGTTATGCGTGTGGCCGAGAACGAAGAAGATCGAAGGGTTTCGGGGCAAGGCGAGGCCGTACGCGCGATCGCTGGCGCCGCGCAAAACCGCGATCGCGGCCGATCAAGCCGCGCCCGCGGTCCTGAAAACCGCGACCGTTTGCCGCGAATTTCCGAGCCCTCGCTCTCTATTCGCGAGTCGAACCCTAGCCTGGTTAGCCCCCGTCTAGAGCAGGGTCAGTCTAGCCGTGTCGGGTCTAACCCCGTCAGAAGGGACGATCGCATCATCTTGTCGTCCGATCCGAATGGCGAGAACGGGGCATCTACTACCAATGAAGAAGAAGATGAGATTACCCACGCTTTGGCAAACCACTCTGAGAGAGAACGAGAGATATCAAACGAGGTGTGCAGAAACTGAGTCTCGGTTAGAGCAAGCCTTAGAAGAGGTCGCCAGGTTAAAACATTCTTTGGATAAGATTCAAGGCAAGCGCCCTATTGATGAACCAGAAACTGAGAGGACTACTCGACGGCTCGCCAGCGTTCTCGAATTCACTGATAACTGTCGTAGTCCTCAATCGATCAGTTCTGACGAGCAAGACGATATGCAGGTCGAATACGATAGCGATAGAAGGGCACCACGGAACCCACGGAGAGACCACCGCCATGGATCACCATCGCGTAAGAGGTCGCGGACCGACCCACCACAGCCGAGCGGGTCGACATCCAGCGAGTCAGGCGGAGCTCACCACAGCGATAACCGTCGCGGCCGAAGCCGCGAGCGCCACCCGCGAAATCACGATCGTGACGATCGTGAACGCGGCAAATCGGACCGTAGCCGCAGAACGAGCGGTCGGCGCGGTTCTTCACGCGAGCGGAGCGATCGTTACGTCCCTTCCCGCCACGATCGAAGTCCGGGAAACCGAGAAAGACACCACAACCGACATCGAAGTGTCAACTTGGAAAGAATTGAAGGAAGAACCCGAGCTCTCGAGCGTACCCAAAATAGGTTGTTTGATCTCTTAAGAGCGCAAGGCAACACCTTGCAATCGGCTCGGGATCAAGCAGAATACAAGATGGCCATGCTGACGTCGATGCCGTTTCACCCAGATATTCAGCGAGCTTTGCCGCCGTCAAAATTCTCTCCACCCACCTTTGCTGTGTACGACGGAAACACGGATCCTGTAAATCACATAGCCTCCTACACCCATAAAATGGCGCTGTGGGTGTCTGAAGACGCGATCATGTGTAAAATGTTTCCGAGTAGCCTTGGTAAAGGCCCCCTGAAATGGTTTCAGAGTCTGAGGCCAGGTTCGATCCGAAGTTGGGGACGATTGGCTTCAAAATTCGTGAAGCGGTTCATAGCTAACAGTCGGGATGCCGCCTCACTAGACACGCTTTTTGGTCTCAAACAAGAAAAAGGGGAAAGTTTGCGTCGCTTCTTCAATCGGTTTATGGAGTGCTATGCGGAAATTGAGGGGTGCGATCCGAGAACCGCTATCACCGCCTTTAAAAGGGCAATCTTTGCAGACAGTAAGCTGACAGAGGAATTGACACTTCGTCTACCCTCCACAATTGTAGAGCTTCAAGAGCGCGTTCATCAGTATGTTCGGTTGGAGGAATCCAATCTCAAAATAAGAGGAAGGTCATCCTCTCCTCCTCAAAAAATCCGCCGCCGAGCTGATAATTTTAAGGGAGAAAGTCCAGTTAGGGCAATTTACACTACCTTTAGTGTACCAATCTATCGGATCTTGCCTCGCATTAAGCATGAAGGTTTCTTCCAATATCCCCCCAAAGAAGAATGTCGAGATGAGGATCCACGAAGCAGAAAATTTTGCATGTACCACAGAAATCGGGGACATATGACTGAGCAGTGCGAGCCATTCAAGCGGTATCTAGAAAGCCTGGTGGAGAAGGGATACTTGCAAGAGTTCATCAAGAAAGAAAAGCTTGAGAAGAATGATGAGCCGGGGCAGAAACAGATTGAGGTGATCCAGACTATTTCAGCATCTTATAGACATGAAGATGATGAAGCAAGAAGTAACTTCAGAAAGTCTTGCCATGAGCTTGAAGTTATGAGAGTTCAACAAGCCGAGCCTCGACGACCTCCTTCCCCCGTGCGCATGGTGGACGGATTAGTCTTTAGAGACAAGGACCTCGTTACAGTCCAAGTCCCTCATAACGATCCGTTGGTTCTAGCAGTCGAGCTAGACGGATTTAAGGTGCGTCGTGCCCTTGTTGATCCAGGGAGTTCGGTCGACATTATGTACTACGAAGTGTTCAAGCTCCTTGGGAAAAGTAATGAAGATTTGGTACCGGTCAAGATGCAACTAACCGGACTTGGTGGCTATCCAACGTATCCGCTCGGAATGTATAAAACCCAAGTCAGCCTTGCCAAGAAAGTGATGACCGTTGAGTTTTTGATCGTTGATGTGCCTTCATCCTACAATTTAATTTTGGGAAGGCCTTGGATCCATGGGATTGGAGCGGTACCATCGACCCTTCATCAAATGGTCCAATTCAGAGACGGAGATACCATCGTTCGAGTCTGGGCAAATCAGTTGGATGCTCGTCTATGTTCCAAGGGAAGTCGTCCAAAGTCGGAATTCATGCAGAAGGTAGAAGACGAGCCGAAGTCCGAGCGCCAGCCACGGGACCACCAACACGGCACTGATGCCGAGTGTAAGTCCTCGATCGTGGGGCAAAGCCGTCGCCGCGACGCCGAAGCTGATCACCTCGTCTCGCAAGACAGGGATCGAAAGCGAGATCGCTCGGGTTCCCCTGCGCAGGGATCTCGGGATTAGGACTTCATATAGATAGGGCACTCTTTTTACCACGTGGTTTTGATGAGGCCCTTAGGTTTTTTCGCTTTTTGCATTTCATCTCGTTTCTGCATGGCCACTTCGATTACAAACCCTCTGTACCCTACGTCGCCAAACACGGTGAGTCGTGTAAGGCGGTGTAGGTGGGGCATTTATGAGCGGGTAAAATAAACATAATTACCATAGTTATTTTGACTATTAAAAAGGTATTTATTAAATTACTGCGCAGTTACTTTCTTATTTTCTATATAAAATTATATGGCGGTTATGCAACTTAATGGAAGATTCTATCTTTTATTAAGGATAGAATTAAACTGGAGAAAAGGTGGAATATTCCTTACTTGGGTTTTAAGGCAGTTGGCCAACCCGAGAGGATAATATTTTCGGCCCTAATGATATAATTTTCGGCCCCCCTGTATCTCTCTTCCATTATAAATACATGGCCTAGGCATGTAGGGAGAGACACATGTGCATTGCATATTCAGAAATCCTAGGCAGGCTAATATTCGCTTAGCTGGACTGTTTAGGGTTTCATCGCTCTCTTGTTGTACCTCGACGCTCAAACGACAATTGTTCTTCTGACTTAGGCTTCGGAGGTGGATTAGGGGGTCCCCGCCCCCTTTGTCCATTGTTTTGCAGGTTTTCTAGGTCAGGAGACGGAAGAGACGGAGTTCTTAATTGATGTATTTGATACGAATTAAAGGCGAAATTTTATACACCAACAGTATTCAATTGGTATTCTCTCTAAAGTAAAGAATTGGACAAACTTTTGTCTTCCCATTTATTTTGATCCTTTTTTCCCATTATCTTTCAGAATCTACAATTTTGGAACAACTCGGGACATTATTAAATATAGTGTTAGTCTTTAGGAGTGTAATTTTGCACTATATATCCTTTTCAAATTCGTGTTCGTTTGTTAGATTGGATGCGAAATTGCTAATCGCCTTGTTTGGTTGATTATCACCCAAATCAATTCTAATCATCAACTCTCTCTATTTCTATGACAATCAATGAAGGTATCGATCCTAGGCTATGTATGATGAATGACGTTAATGATGGAATATGCACTATAACTAAGTCTAGCGGGTCTAGATTTATCGGATCGGGTTTTAATGGGTCATTTAATTAGTTATGATTTTAGAAAATTAAATAAAGAGATAATAGATAGAGTTTATCTCTTATAACAAGTGGATAAGTTAAAATCTTAACAGACTATTAAAATAATAATATAGTTTCTAAGATTGAGATTCACTTAGATTGGCAAATTTGATATGCCGTTGATATATATGCTATGGATATCAGCCAATGTACGTAGCTCTTCTCCATAAGAAACAAAAACCAGTCCTCTCGTTAGATACATCGGTTAAGCGCTCTAGCAGGCAAGTTCCGGTGTAGAAAATTATTTCCGTTCGTGTGTGTGGATACCGCTAGAGGAGCAACACTTGGGGCTCTTTGGTAATCGACAAGAAAGGTTTGAATTAGCTATTCGGATTCACGTTTGAGGTAACGATCTGATCCGATTATTTATTCTATGTTATCATACTGATCCTTGGAAATTTTGGGATGAAAGTTTTTGTCTTTTCCGCTGTATTTGCATCCCTAGAACC
This sequence comes from Fallopia convolvulus, assembly GCA_964016875.1. NCBI lineage: Eukaryota > Viridiplantae > Streptophyta > Magnoliopsida > Caryophyllales > Polygonaceae > Fallopia > Fallopia convolvulus. Next base: position 41,176,949 of record OZ024736.1, read on the forward strand.
CAATAGTGGTATCAGAATTTCGTATGATTGTATGCGTAGAAGAGCATAGTTAATTGCTATTTTTGATCACCTAGATTAAGTTCATACGGTTTGTGTAATTGGAATAATTTTTGGATCAAAGTTCAATTCTTTATATTACTCTACTGTATGTAATTTAAGGATTGCTTTAATTTGGATTGGATCCTAGAAAGCATAAGATTATTTTTACGTATTTAATTAAACTTTGTTTAAAGTTTTCATGTGTGCATACGATCGTGTTTAAATACAAAAAGTTGTGTATATAATACGTTTTCACGTAGATATGATCATGTTTATGCGATCGTATGAATACAATTAAATAACTAAATCATTAATATATATGCTAATGATGAATTCGTGCATATGCAATATATATATATTTTTTTATATAGTGCGAGTTGCAGTTCGTGGATTTAGTGATATGATTTGTAGTTTCGTATTATGTATACGGTGCGTATGATCTTATCTGTGTATGCTACTACATGATTATGGTTAAGCATGTACATAATTCAAGTTCTGTTTGTTTTTATCAATGTGCTATGATGTACATATATATATTTGGTGAGATAAGTTTTTGTGCAATTAAAAATCCCTCGTTAAAATATTAAGTCAAGTGTATTTATGCTCTCCATTAATTAGTTAAGAAAATAGGTAGAATTCTTATTTGGGTCGGTACAGCTCAGTTGTGGGCCCATATTTGAATGTCTATAGTTTTTTTTGATTAAGTTAATGGGTCGACTTAACTTGAACTTTTAACTTGTTAGCCAAAGCTAAGGTTAAGTAGTTCAAGGAGCAAGTGTTGGATATGTATTTCATGGATTTGATTTATAGGCGAGAGAGCCATCCGACAGATACTGGAAATTGCATGGAGTTGCAATTGGCAAAGTTAAGGCCTACCTAATGAATCTAGTTTGTAGGTACAGCCAAAGTTGTGTGCAAACTAGACAAGTTGGGGTTTCAGTCCCGCTAGAGAATTTAGGCAACAAAATTCTTCGAGATCATTAGTGAGGGCTATTGATTTTGAAGAAATAGTGGGAGTTGCAAATTATTATAAAGTCCTTTTATTTAAAATATTTGTTATGCTTATTTATCTTCTGTGCATTGTTGATGTAGATATCATGGCAAGTAATAGCTATGGAACCATGACATTGCGACACATCCTGGATAAGGAAAATCTTCTTAGTGGACCAAACTATCTTGAATGGCTCAGGAAACTGAAAATTGTTTTGAGACATGAAAGAAAGTTGTATGTCCTAGAAGAAGAAGAGTCGGTTGCACCGGCAGATGACGCCCCAGAGGCCGAAGTAAAGGCCTATGAGAAATTCATGGCGGATCAGATAGATGTAGAATGCATCATGATGTCTGCAATGGTTCCTGAATTGCAGAAGCAACATGATGGCATGAGTGCCAGGGAAATTGATGCTCACCTACGTGATCTATTCCAAGAGAATGCCAGGGCTGAGCGTTATAATACCTCTAGAGCCCTATTTAATTGCAAGATGCAAGAAGGTAGCCCAGTGGAGACTCATGTCCTGAAAATGATCGGGTACATAGAGCGACTCGGAAACTTGGGTATAGCTATGGATCAAGATTTAACAATGGATCTTGTCTTGTCATCATTGCCGGAGAGTTTTTCTCAGTTTATCATGAATTTCAATATGAATAACATGCAGAAAACTCTACCAGATATTTTGGCTATGCTAAGAACTGTTGAAAAGGACATTAAAACGTCAAACCCAGCAAAACAATCTTCACTAGTTCTCAATGTGAACAAGAACAAGAGAAAAGGGAAGGGAAAAGAGAATCCCAAGGCCAAGAATGTGAAGATAGAAAACAAGCCAAAGAAAGGGGTGCAGAAACCTGTAGCTGAGGAGAAAGAAGCTACATGTTTTCATTGTGGCAAGAAGGGTCACTGGAAGAGGAATTGCACAATCTTCTTAGAGAAGAAAAACAAGGATGTTGAACCTTCAGGTATCTTAGTTGAGTGCAGTATGTCTGTTTCTACTTCATGGGTATTGGATACCGCCTGTTTTTCTCACATTTGTGTGAGTTTGCAGGGACTAAGTAGGTGCAGAAGGCTTTCCAAAGGCGAGGTGGATATACGAGGTGTTAATGGAGCAAGGATTGCTGCTTTAGCCGTCGGGACTTATTCTATCACTTTGCCGAGTGGATTAGTTTTAAATTTGAACAATTGTTATTATGTTCCTAGTTCTACCAAGAACATTATTTCAGTTCCGGTTTTGGATATTGAAGGTTTTACATTTGAGTATGGCAATCGAACTTTTTCGTTTTATTGAATGGTTTGTTCTATGGTAATGGAATATTATATAATGGTTTATATCTTTTGAACTTAGAAAAGCCAGTATCATGCATCACTGAAAAGAAACAGAAAAAGGATGACTCAAATGCTACCTATTTATGGCACTGTAGACTTGGTCATGTAAACGAGAAACGCATCGCTAAACTTCATTTTGAAGGCTATTTGGATTCTTTTGAATTTGAATCCATAGATAGATGTGAAGCGTGTTTACAAGGAAAAATGGCTAAGGCACCTTTTACCAAGAAAGGTAAGAGAGTTGGAGAGTTGTTAGAGCTCATACACAGTGATGTGTGTGGACCTTTATCAACTCAAGCCAGAGGTGGCTATTCTTACTTCGTGACGTTCACAGATGATTTAAGTAGATATGGATATGTTTATTTAATAAAGAACAAGTCAGAGACCTTTGATAAATTCAAAGAGTTCAAAAACGAGGTAGAGAATCAACTTGGCAAGAAAATAAAAGCTCTTCGATCGGATCGAGGTGGTGAATATTTAAGCCAAGAGTTTATTGATTACCTTAAGGAGTGTGGAATAGTTTCACAACTAACTCCTCCTGGAACACCAGAATGGAATGGAGTTTCAGAAAGGAGAAATCGCACTCTTTTAGATATGGTAAGATCAATGATGAGTCATGCAAGTCTTCCATTGACATTTTGGGGTTACGCTTTGGAAACAGCAATCCACACACTTAACCGTGTTCCAACCAAGGCAGTAGATAAGACACCATATGAGATTTGGCGAGGTCACAAGCCTAATATGTCTTATCTCAAAGTATGGGGTTGTGAAGCTTATGTGAAGAGCACATACTTAGATAAGCTTGCAGCCAGGTCTATTAAATGCAATTTTGTTGGATATCCTAAGGAAACAAAAGGATATTACTTTTACATCCCTAATGAGCACAAGGTTATTGTTGCTCGTTATGCTACTTTCTTGGAAAGAGAGTTCATCTCTAAAGATAGTAATGGGAGTAAAGTAAGTCTTGAGGAAATTCAAGATTCAACTAATGAGTTGGAACAAGAGCAATTGGTTAGGCCATCCCAGCCAGAACCTGAGATTGTAGAAATGCAAGAGTTACGTAGGTCCTCAAGAGTGCGAAAGGAACCAGAGAGAATGAGCCTTATCGTCACTGAGCATGGTGAAGTTTTGCTCATCGAGAATGATGATGAGCCTTCAACCTACAAGGAAGCTTTAGCTTCACCAGATTCCGAGAAATGGCTAAATGCCATGAATTCTGAAATGGACTCCATGTACACCAACGAAGTATGGGAGTTGGTGGATGCACCAATTGGGGTTAAACCTGTTGGGTGCAAGTGGATCTTTAAAAAGAAGACAGACATGGATGGTAATATTAGTACCTATAAAGCAAGGCTGGTTGCAAAAGGTTTTACTCAACGTTATGGAATTGACTATGATGAGACCTTTTCACCGGTAGCCATGCAAAAGTCTATCAGGATTTTGCTTGCAATAGCAGCTTACTATGATTTTGAGATTTGACAAATGGACGTTAAAACCGCTTTCCTAAATGGGAAGTTAATAGAGGAAGTTTACATGGAACAACCTCCAGGGTTTGATACAAATAAGGTTTGTAAGTTGAAGAGATCCATTTATGGATTAAAGCAAGCGTCTCGGAGTTGGAATCTGAGATTTGATGATGCAATCAAGGAATTTGGCTTCATTAGAAATTCAGAAGAACCTTGCGTTTATAAAAAGGTTAGTGGGAGCACTTTAGTGTTTCTAGTTTTGTATGTGGATGATATTCTCCTCATCGGGAATGACAAGCCATTCTTGGAATCTACCAAGGCATGGTTGTGCAAGTGCTTCTCCATGAAGGACCTAGGTGAGGCAACCTACATCTTAGGAATTAAGATACACCGAGATAGGTCTAAAAGGCTGCTTGGTCTAAGTCAAGGCACGTACATTTACAAGATCTTGAATAAATATAAGATGCAAGATTCCAAGAGAGGACTTTTGCCCTTGTCACATGGTGTACGTCTCTCTAAGCAGATGTGTCCAAAAACACAACAAGAGAGAGACAGAATGAGTAATGTACCTTACGCTTCTGCGGTTGGGTCCATTATGTACACTATGACATGTACACGGCCTGATGTCTCGTATGCAATAAGCATGGCGGGTAGATATCAGTCTGATCCAGGTGAAGGTCACTGGAGTGCTGTTAAGACTACTCTCAAATATTTGAGAAGAACCAAAGATCAAGTTTTGGTCTATGGGGAAGAAGAGGAGCTAGTGGTCAGAGGTTATACTGATGCTAGTTTTCAAACAGATCAAGATGATCTAAAGTCGCAAATGGGTTATGTGTTTTGCCTAAACAGTGGAGTTGTTTGTTGGAAGAGTTCCAAACAAGATACAGTTGCTGACTCTACGGCAGAATCCGAGTATATAGCAGCTTCGGAAGCAGCTAAGGAAGCAGTTTGGATCAAGAACTTTATTACAGAACTTGGAGTGGTTCCTAGCATTAATGGTCCAATTAGATTGTACTGTGACAATAATGCAGCTGTTGCACAAGCTAAGGAACCAAGATCTCACCAGCGATCCAGGCATGTACTTCGGAAGTACCACATCATCAGAGAAATAATTCAAAGAGGAGATGTTGCACTAAGCAGAGTTTCAAGCGATGAAAACATTGTTGATCCATTAACTAAGGCCTTACCTCAGCAGAAACATGATGCTCATGTGAGGGGATTAGGACTTAGAGTTTGGCATTGATGTATGCAAGATACTATTATAGTATGCAAGTTTGTCGAACTAGTTTTATTTATATGACATTGATACATTTTATTTAAAAGGCAGTATTTATCATGTTTATTTTGTTTTTCTGCTAACATTTAATATTGATAAAATCTTAGAATATGATGTCTTGTGTAAATTGATGATATAGTTATATATCATCAGTGAGAATTTTACAAACAAGGTTATATTCTTAAAACGTCCTTGGTCGGATTAGTATCGAGAAGGGATATCGAGCTACAGACCAACATGTGAATAGACTGTAGGTTCATCTCGCTGAACCGAGGGATAGTTTTTCCAAGTCATTTGCATGGGTGCTCAAGGATAAGTAGAGCTATCGGACCGGCCCGAATTAGAGGATACCACATATATGTGAAAGCGTCATTGGTTCCTCCTCTAAATGAATGAGTGTTAGTGATCTCATGACTTGAGACTGTCACATAATTCTATGCATGGAGTCTTAACTTTGATGCCGTTAAACGTAGCTTTTATGAGTTGCAACTAATACGGTTATTAGGTTGAGGCAAAGTGTAGAGAGGATAGTGATTAAGTCAAGAAAGGATTCATCCCTCTCTTGGATTAGAGAGTAAATATCACTGGCCACTTGGTTGAGATATAAGTGACTCTAAAATCCATGGCCATGGTAGAGAATTTTGAGTCTAAGTTATTTTTGCAAAACCAAGTAAATGATTGAGCTTAGTGGTGACGCATTGTGCACTAAATTAATCTTGATGTTGGTGATGAAGAGATCGAACTACACAGTAATCAGTTCATAGTGGTATATGGTTCACCAACCATTTCTGTTTTGTTGGATGGTCAACAACTGTTGCTAGACGGTTACCTTGACTTGTGTTGGATAACACTACCTTCAAGACAGAAACCTAGAGGGTCGCACGCATAAGCACGATAGATGGGAAATTAATAATTGTTGATTGGAAATTTCTAAAGTTACTAGAAATGAATCGACATAGTTTCGGGATTAAGTAACTATTCCGAAAGAATACTGAAATGAGAGTTGACTTTGAACCCAAGGTTGATAAGATAATGACTCGAACTCAGTAATAGTGCAAGTGGGAGATTGATGGAATATGCACTATAACTAAGTCTAGCGGGTCTAGATTTATCGGATCGGGTTTTGTGGGTCCTAGTTGTAATTAGACCTATAAAATATTATGGAGAACATATATTTATTTTTCTTTGATAATCATAATTGATTATAAAGTAATTTAATTAATTATGATTTTAGAAAATTAAATAAAGAGATAGAGTTTATCTCTTGTGGCAAGTGGATAAGTAGAAATCTTAACAAATTATTAAAATATTAATATATGGTTAAGATTGATTTTTTCCACAAAGATAACAAAACAAAACAATTGCCAATATATATACGGAAGAGATCGGCCGTAGGTAAAAAAAAGTTCTTCTCCAGAAGAAACAAAAATCAATTCTCTCGTGTGTATATCGGTGAACGCTCTAGTAAGTATTTTTCCGGTATAGAAAATTGTCCCTGTTCGTGTGTGTGGATACCGCTAGAGGAGCAACACTTGGGGCTCTTTGGTGATCGACAAGAAAGGTTTGAACTTGCTATTCGGATTCGCGTTTGAGGTAACGATCTGATCCGATTATATATTCTATGTTATCATACTGATCCTTGGGAATTTTGGGATGAAAGTTTTTGTCTTTTCCGCTGCGTTCATATCCCTAGAACCCAACAACGTATTCTTTCGTTTTAAATTGCTGGTGTATTGCGGTCATGTCAATTAAGTACGAGTTTGGTTGTTGAATAGGACGCTGGTTGTTTGCCATTTGGCATGTTTTAAGGGGTAGCGCGCCCAAAAGAGGTGGTTTAGAATGCATTAAATCTTAAAACTAATCGGAATAAATTTTAGACCTTTTAAAGTATGTTTTTTTTTTGTAAAAATTACCTTTTATTTTGTTTAAGTAAAAACACATTTTATAATACAAATACTCAATTTAAACTACTTAAGTTATTTTCCGGCGAAAATTTATCCTAATTGGACCAAAATGCCCTTTAAAATTTATTTTATTTTCCTTTTAATAATTCATTTATACAAAATAATTAAACAATTTAATTATTTTTAAAAATATAAGTTGTTGTACGTTTTTTTTATAATTTTAAAAATAATTTAATTATTTTGTATAAATGAATAATTAAAAAGAAAAGAAAAGAAAAGAAAATATGTTTGAAGGGCATTTCGGTCCAATGAGAGTGTAATTATGTTGGAAAATCACTTAAAGTGGTTCAATTTGAGTGTATGTATTATAAAATGTATCTTTACTTAAAACATTTTAAAAGGTGATTTCTTAAAAAAACCATATTTTAAAAGGTGGTTTGTGGCAAAATAAACCCTAAATTTTATATTGTGGCCTTATTTCAAAATTATTTTGGGTAAAAAAGTTATTTGTTTGTTTTAAAAAATATAAAAAGTAAAAGAATTGTAATGACTTTGAGAAGTTAAAAGTGAATTTTTGTCATAAAAGTTATTTTGGTAAGGAAGTGAAACAAGACTAAAGTTGAGAATGAATTTTGAGGGAATAATATTTGTGGATATAATAGAGAATTTTCCATAGCTATTGATCTCGAATAAATGTACAACCTTGATTAATATAACATATTATGCATAATTTTCAAACCTGATTGTGCATGATTTTTTTAATTAAGTATACATGCTCTATTTTAGATCGATGAGTGTGCATGATTGTGTAAGTGAATGAATGTCCATAATATTGTTATTGTGTGTGTATGATTATATAAGTGAATGTGCATAATTGTTGTAATTAAGTTTGCATGACCTCTTACAATTGAGTGTACATGACTTTATATCATCATTCACAAATCACACTTAGTTATAGGCAATGCACACTCAATTGATGATACATTTTATTTAAAAGGCAGTATTTATCATGTTTATTTTGTTTTTCTGCTAACATTTAATATTGATAAAATCCTTAGAATATGATGTCTTGTGTAAATTGATGATATAGTTATTTATCATCAGTGAGAATTTTACAAACAAGGTTATATTCTTAAAACGTCCTTGGTCGGATTAGTATCGAGAAGGGATATCGAAACTACAGACCAACATGTGAATAGACTGTAGGTTCATCTCGCTGAACCGAGGGATAGTTCTTCCAAGTCATTTGCATGGGTGCTCAAGGATAAGTAGAGCTACTGGACCGGCCCGATTTAGAGGATACCACATATATGTGAAAGCGTCATTGGTTCCTCCTCTAAATGAATGAGTGTTAGTGATCTCATGACTTGAGACTGTCACATAATCCTATGCATGGAGTCTTAACTTTGATGCCGTTAAACGTAACTTTTATGAGTTGCAACTAATACGGTTATTAGGTTGAGGCAAAGTGTAGAGAGGATAGTGATTGAGTCAAGAAAGGATTCATCCCTCTCTTGGATTAGAGAGTAAATATCGCTGGCCACTTGGTTGAGATATAAGTGACTCTAAAATCCATGGCCATGGTAGAGAATTTTAAGTCTAAGTTATCTTTGCTAAACCAAGTAAATGATTGAGCTTAGTGGTGACGCATTGTGCACTAACTTAATCTTGATATTGGTGATGAAGAGATCGAACTACATAGTAATCAGTTCATAGTGGTATATGGTTCACCAACCATTTCTGTTTTGTTGGGTGGTCAACAACTGTTGCTAGACAGTTACCTTGACTTGTGTTGGATAACACTACCTGCAAGACGGAAACCTAGAGGGTCGCACGCATAAGCACGATAGATGGGAAATTAATAATTGTTGATTGGAAATTTCTAAAGTTACTAGAAATGAATCGACATAGTTTCGGAATTAAGTAACTATTTCGAAAAGAATATTGAAAAGAGAGTTGACTTTGAACCCAAGGTTAATAAGATAATGACTCGAACTCAGTAATAGTGCAAGTGGGAGATTGATGGAATATGCACTATAACTAAGTCTAGCGGGTCTAGATTTATCGGATCGGGTTTTAATGGGTCTTAGTTATAATTAGACCTATAGAATATTATGGAGAACATATATTTATTTTTCTTAGACAATCATAATTAATTATAAGGTAATTTAATAGATAGAGTTTATCTCTTATAACAAGTGGATAAGTTAAAATCTTAACAGACTATTAAAATAATAATATAGTTTCTAAGATTGAGATTCACTTAGATTGGCAAATTTGATTTGCCGTTGATATATATGCTATGGATATCAGCCAATGTACGTAGCTCTTCTCCATGAGAAACAAAAACCAGTCCTCTCGTTAGATACATCGGTTAAGCGCTCTAGCAGGCAAGTTTCGGTGTAGAAAATTATTTTCGTTCGTGTGTGTGGATACCGCTAGAGGAGCAACATTTGGGACTCTTTGGTGATCGACAAGAAAGGTTTGAACTAGCTATTCGGATTCACGTTTGAGGTAACGATCTGATCCGATTATTTATTCTATGTTATCATACTAATCCTTGGAAATTTTGGGATGAAAATTTTTGTCTTTTCCGCTGCGTTTGCATCCCTAGAACCCAACAGTTAAGTTGAATGCGAAGCTAGCTAAAAGAATCACGGATTGTACTAGTCTTAGGAGAACGGGACAACAATTAAGCTTATTTGATTGTATCATTCTTATAGATTCAAAAATATATACAAAAATTTAGCATGAATATGAACCAAGTCGTCTAAATAGATATTTCGACAACACCGTCACATCGAGTCAAACTAGCCCTAGGTAAGTAAATGGGGCAAGTTGAAAGCGAATATTATTAGACTAGAATAGTTCGATTAACTCACCTAACCACATTGAGATTAGATTTTGTGAAGGTCTAAGGAGAACGGGACAAAGGGACACCCAAATAATAAAAACATGTTTGTTTTTGTTTGAATTGAACTGTTATTCTTTCTTAACTAGGGTATGATCGATGCTTTAAAATTGTTTGTAAACATTGACCAGGAAACATACCTAGAATATGCTATTAGGTGCCTGCCTACTAAAAAAACATTTATGGGTAAACATATGTAAATTACGAGAATCGTGTGGACTTTTGGGGATCAAATAGCATATTACTCTTTGCATGAATTGGATGCCAACAAGATCTTAGCATTATGCTTTTGGATCCCTCCAATGACCAATGTGCGCTCTAATCCCAATTTGGTTGAAGACAAAAAGAAATTGGGGTTGAAATCCACTACCATGTAATCGATCGATCCATTAGGCGTGTATATAGAAAATGTTAATGAGATTTTACTTTGGGATCAAGATGATTAATTGTGTTGGCCATATCTTTTTGTCTCCTCAATTAATCCAGGTCAAAAGGTCGAATTAGGACTTGAGAGATTGAGGTAGATAACAATGTCAAATTTGAGACCAATAAGATCCAATAAACGGCTCCTGCTCCTCCACTTTCACCCTTCCAATTAATTCCAAAACACTTTTAATTAGAACATGATTTGGGATTAGAACGTACATGATGTTTAAGTTGTTCAATACTGTATATATTTTCAATAAAAGTGAGTGGTTAAGGGATAAAACTTTATTAATCATTTGGTTCGCTTTTCTTATCTAACCTCTTACATGATGCCAGTTATAATTTATACTTTCTTAATACCAGTTACTCCATAAGTACAAAATGATGATATTCTGTATTTATTAACCAGAGTTTAAATTTTCATATCATAAGTATATTGCAAATAAAGCTTTTGCAAAGTATTTGTTTCAAGTACGTTTCACTTCATTAATTAATGAAATTCATTTACGAGTGATTTATGAATTATGATACTATATATTTATCGGTGATTACAAACAATGATGCAGTTCGATGTTCATGCATATTGGTGCATACTTTCTGCAGATTATGATTTTAGAAACTTGTAAATGCTATAAATTTGAGAAAGGTTACAGATAGATATGTACGTTGACGTTGTGGGCTATACCTTCAAATTTCTTATAAAATTCTAAGTTTTATATTGTTTTTTTACCGAAATTAGTTGCCGATCGAAGACACCATGTATATACAGATGCATTCATAGTGTTGACATCGTTGTGCAAAATGAACACATTATTTTTCAAAAATATTTCACGAATGAATGTGGGTACGTAGCTGTATTAATTACAGTTCATTATTTGATCTATAACTTACGGAGTATAAGGTAGTGTCAGTCTCCAGTCTCCACTATTATTGAACTGTCTCATCCATACACATGATTCTTCATCTCTGTATTTCTCACACACTTGTAACTTTTGAATGTGGCCAAAAGCCCAGGAGGACTCTTTAATAAAAGAAGCAAGCAAGAGGGCATCTTTTATCTTCTCCAGCCATTCGACACATGTTTCGCTCTCGGGCCCGGACAGGACCCACACCCTTTCTCTTTCACTTGTCAAATGCTGCCACCTCATCTCATTCATATCCTTTCGACCTTTCCCTTTCAATTTCTTAAAATTTTTAAGTGCCTTTATCCACTTCCTTTTACAGCCACCTGACACCTGCACTACCCCAACTCCTCCCTCTTTTATCTTTTTCCTTCATTTCTCTGTCTCATGATTCATGACAATAAAATAATGAATCATAACATTATCTTCTGTTGATTGTACTACTTAAACATATTCCCATAATCCCATGTTAAAATAGCATTATCCACATACTCGATATTTTTTCATTAGCTTATGCCTTTTTGGGTTGAAAATATAGAAAAATCTTTACTCAATTTAGCCAACAAACATTTAAAAGAAATTAAAGTAAATTTTCTTATCCGTTGATATGGACTGTGAGAATTTTGAACAGCTCAGATTGCAACCCTACAAACTGAAAGCTACACCCGCAATCCCACGTGATTTAATCCGTTAAAGGCCCGCCAAACACCACCACCACAGCCACCAACACCACCACGAATCCACAATCGCCGCTTCCTTCGATTATCAACGCTGTCCTTTCTCCGCATTCAGAGAAAAATATACTTCCAAACAACTATTTATCGTAATAAATCAAATACAAGGCGACAAGGCCACATTTAACAACTCCCACTGGCTAGTATAATACAGTATTTCTTAGTTTTTCCCACATTTTTCTTTGATCTAACAAAATCTTTTCTAATTTATTCAAATCCGCCATCTCATTTTTTCTGAATTATTAAATTACATTATCTCGTACGCGTCGTCGGCGGAGCGGCCACCAATTGGCCGCCTTCGACAGCGGAGGTGAAGAAGCCAACAGATCGGCATTTCACTGCCGACAACTGTTCATTTGTGGTGGCGGAGGACAGAGGTAACTGGTTCACCGTCCTGCGGTACGGACCAAACCACTTGGCCTGCATGTAACGGTTCTTTCTCCAAGGCGGAAGAGTCATTCCGTTAGCCTTCATCGAACGCCTCGTCTCATCCGCCATCAATCTCAAGATCCTCTTCAGATCGTCCGATTTTCCAACGAAAACTCTCGGCAGAGCGCCAAGCAAGCGCCGGTAGCACTCCGTCCCCCTCGCGATCTCAAACTGTCCAGCGAAGTTGAGATCGATTATGTACCTGGAGCACGGATCCTGAGAAAAGGCCTCAGGCGGCGGCGGCGACGTCGATTGCACAACATCGATAAACTCGTAGCTTCCGGCGGGGAGGCCTCCGCCGGGAGTAGCCGACCACTTCGTCTTGCAAACACCGGCATTGTATCCGATCTGGCGGAGATAAGACATCACGTTGCGATTGAACACCGCCTGGCTCTCCCTGAAGAGCGAGAACGCCTGCACCGCCCGGGAAACGTGGACGATGAGATCGGTACGGAAGCGATCTTCGTTGATTCGTACGATCGGATTTATCACGTCGCGTATGAGAGCCGTCGGATCGGAGACGAGGTAGTCGTTATCGGAATCGCCGGCGTCGTTCGTTGAGGGCGGTTCTCCGGCTCCACCGGAAGATTCGACTCCGCCGGCGTTTTCGATGAAGTTTTGGACAAGGTAGGAGAGGCACGGAGAAGTAGAGCAAGTCGATGAAGAGGAGGCAGAAGAAGAAGCGAAATCGGTGTCGGCGTCGTGCTCGCTTCCGCTGGTACTGCTAGCATCACTCATCCGGGAGCCGAATCCGAAGATCCTCTCCCTCACCTTCTCGTTGAATGGCTCCATCGACCTCCTGGACTTGGCAAACATCGCCATTGATTCACAGAAAAGGAGAGAAACGCTTTGGGTGTTAATTTTTGCGCTTCCGAAAGTATGAAAATGAAAATCAGTTTGCTATTTTGATGAGGAGGAGGAGCAAAATAAGGGGAGAGGGTGGTGTATGAATGTGATACGGGGAATTGGGAAGGGGGGAAGAAACTGTTCTTATAAGATAGGAGGGGAAATGGGGGAATTTAAAGGCGAATATTCGGATAAGGGGGGGAGAAAAAACAGTGGTAAATTAAAATATATAAATATTATTTTGGCGGAGGAAAAAAAGGATATGCCCGGAACCGGAAGGATCAAGGAGGTAGGGAGAGGGTGCAAATCCGACGGTACGTGGGTGGGAGAGGGTAGTGAGAGATGGAGGGCCAGGATTAAAAGAAGAGGGGGGTGGCCTCTTACCTCTTAGAAGAGGGCGTGGGGTGGCACGTATGCGATGAGTGTCCCTTTGGGAGAGTAGTTGGGCATGCCAATGGCACCCACCAACTGCTAAGGTGGAACTTGGAGGAAATATGAGACTAGGCAAGGTCCGAATGCCAATCTATCCGGTTTATTTTGTTTATGAAAAAGATAAAAATTCATAGTATTCAAACATTTGGTTCAATAGTTAAGTCTTTGGGTAGTAACCCGAGATTATCGTTTCAAATCCTACGGACGGCGTCCCAAAACAAAACAAGTAGTATTAGGCGAGCCCAAGTAGGATTTGTAGCATCGAGAGGTCGCTTAAGTCGACAGTCGAGAAAACGGCTAGATAAGGACATAGACTAAAACAATCTAAAAGAACGAGTAAGAAGTACAAATAACTAAAAAGAAAGACTCATAATAAGTTTAGGTTCGGGTTGAGTAAAGCACTAAAGCACTACAAATAGCGTTTAGCAAAACGATCAACTCAATTCGGGATATGCAAAAGGACAGTTGACATTCTTCTCTCCATCGAGATGAAGGATTTTCACAAGTCACAAACCATAAAAAACTTAGTTGATATGTTAAAACTATGGCCTTTGTTTGGGTTTAGGAGGCCAAAATTGGCCTTAGATTTTGTAGAGTAAAAAGATGGGGTTCGTCTATTTTTTTTATTGTTTTAGGTTGATTTTAAGTGGTAAGAATTAATTGATATGTTATATAAATATATTATTCATAATATTTTTATCATAAAAATATATTATTGCAATGGTCTTCTGGTGGAGTTCCATTTGAGCCTAATATTTAATATGTAAATAATTTTATTCTTTATTTTGTATTTAAATAAACTAAATTATTAAAAATTTTATTAATATTTTTATTATAAAATTATATTATTCTTTCACTATGTATTTTGTACAACGGAAAATACTTAGTGAAAGAATAAAACTAGACGTTAGAATTAAAACTTTTAAATTTTAGGGTATAAAATTTAGCATACGTTAGAATTAAAACTTTTAAATTCTTTCAATATGTATCTTTCACTATGTATTTTATATTATTCCTGGTGTACTCTTTTTTTGTTAATAGACAAAAAGGAATTTAATGGTGAATATGTTTATTTTAGAAGGTTAAAAAAATTGACCTTTAGCCTATCATGGGAGAGAATAAGAGAATTGAGAGGGGATCCACTCCATTGAATGTTTGGTAGGCTAAAAAGCGGTTCAAATTCGGTAGAGTTGTTTAGAAACTCTATGGGTGAAGTACTAAAACCCTATAGTAATTTAGTAAATCCTAGGGAAAATAATTAAAAAGAAAAAAATCAGAATTAGATTTGGTGAGAGGTAAATCTAATCTCAACCACCTATATTTTATTTAACGATTGAGATTTCTCCAACTCTACCCATAGAGTTTTTTTGTAACTCTACTAGAGCCCATTCCGTTAAAAAGGGTCTGAATTAAGCTATAGTAGTGAATGAGAGAGAAGTGAGAGTGAATCCACACCATTGGATGTTAAGAAATTAATGGCCTAGATCATACGTTGATTAAATGAAAAAAATCATTGATGATAAATAAAAATGAATATCAAAAATTCAAGTGGCAGGAGGTGAAACAGCTAAAAAATCAACAGTCAAATTTTATGTAAAAAGCACCCATTTTATAACTTAGTGCTCATGATTTTATGATTGAGGGTGAGTCATCTTATAATTGAGCATGTAAAATCTTAGTGCTTGTTTGGTTGGATGGAAAAATCTCATAATTTATAAAATTTCATGAATTATCATTTAATATATGTATTTGGATGAAAAAAATTGACTAAAAATCATAGGAAGTTAAAATCATAGAATTTCCAATTCCTCCAAAATGGAGGAATTGCAAATACCATGTAGGGGGTGGGTAAGATCTACTTCCACCCTTTTATTTTAAATATTTTTTAATTTAAAATTTTATTAATTACAAAATCTCTAATTTACCCATAAATAAACCAATAGAATTTTATGGACAATGGCTATGATAGTAATTTTATATAAATTCCCATGATTTCTCAAATCAAACCAAACAACATGTAAAATCTAATTCCTATAAATTTAATTATAACCAAACACTTTTTCTCAAATCACATGAAATAAAATTCCCACAAATTAACTTCCCTTGATTTAAGTTCCTAGGAATTAGAATTCCTATGTTTAACCAAACAAGCACTTATAATCGAGTATACATAATCTTATAACTATGTGTGCAAGTTTTTTTAGTGATTATCCAAGATCTAATAATCGAGTGTGCATAATCTTAATAAGTATGTATAAATTTATGCGCACTAAATTATAAGATTATTTACATTCGGTTATAAGATTTTGAACACTCAATAAGAAAATTGCACACTCTCATTTATAAATCATGCACACTCGGTTATAAGATCATGCATGATCATTTATATAATCATGAACACTCATTAATAAAATGTTGCACAATCAGTTATGAGATCATTTATACAATCATACACACTCATCAATGAAATGTTGCACACTCATAAAATTCGTGTTTTTCACTTAATTATAAATATTGCACACTAGGTTATGGATTTAGATAAGGTAGAGTTACTCTATGTAGAGTTCGAAAAATCTTAACCATCCATCAATAAATAAATAATTGAGATTGATTCATTCTCTTTCCAAATCTTTTTTCTTTTTTTTTATTTTAAAATTTTTATTATTTTTGTGAGAGGGTTTAAAAATTTACATAGAGTATTTTTTAACTAATCTACCATAACAGGACCGCTCATTTATACAATCATACACATTCAATCACTTACTAATGAAATCTTATAACTGAGTCACAACCTTACAACGTACTAAGTGTGCAAGGTTTTTTTAGTAAGTATGCAAGATCTAATTAGATAGATTATGCATAATTAAAATTAAGTGTATACGATTTTTTGGACGGGATACTGGGACGGGTGCTAGTTCGCTAACGAAGGCAGTTATGCGGTGGTTTTTGACAATTCCAATAGAACGAGTGGCTTAGTGAACATGTCATATTATACTGGTGGTTTTCGGTCATTCATCTATTATAAAATTCACATTTTCACATAAAATTCAAATTAAAAACATGTTATAATCTATGAGTTTGGTTCAAATGAAAAAAACTCGTATCTTGAAAAATAAAAAGAAATGTACTTTTCTTAGTTTGTACGTAGTGCACTTTTCCTACTGCATAGTGCATTTTTTCGCATGTGCATTCTTCGTATTTTGTAGTATACTTTTCGTATTTTTTGTAACGCACTTTTCGAATTGTACTTTTTGTATTTTGTAATACACTTTTCGTATTTTATAGTGTCTTTTTATTTTTAAGGATAAGATTTTTTTTTTTATTTGAACCAATCTATACTATATGTATAGGCCATGCAAAGCACTGAAAACTACATGACATATTAAAAAGTATGCGTATGTTTAAAAAAATTTCAATAAAATTGCTAATATATAAATAGCTTGGTTTACTTATAAATTTATAATACTCAAAAGTCTCATAGTCACAGGTAATGGCATGATCTAGTGTTCGTTCATTTACTGCTTATAGCACTATGAACATAGACACTTTTTCTTTGAACATAGACGCTTTTCTTTGAGCATAGACGTTCATTTTTCTGGACATGGACACTTTTGATTTGTATAGGGACAGTTAGTTGTACATGCTTTAATTATCAATATGATAAGACAAATAAAAGACATTGTCCATATTAGAAAATTTTGCTAAGAAGGTGTTTTTCAATCTCCGGCCTTAACTAACATATGTTCTAGTGTTTCAGACCATGTGCTTTGGTGAACCCGGCTGATGAAACCCGAAATAACGAATACGCTACGAGACAAGAAACAAGATTATTATATTTAAGTGCAAACACTTGCTCCTTTATTTATGATTTTTCCGTGGTTGCGAGGTTACACACCTACGAGGTTGATGTACAACTTCAAGAATCACACCTAGACCTCCTACAAGGCTCCGAAATCGCACCTATTGTTGCGAGGTCGATTCTAGGGCGAGGTAGATTTGGGGATATGATGTAGGGAGTTTTGTGAGTTTTTGTAGTGAGGTTTCAGGCGTGAGCGAGGTCTCTGCGCGACTTTGGGGTCTTTCTGCGGGTTTCTCCTATCTGTAGCGAAGTCTTTTGACGATGTTCCTATCACGTCGATCTTTAACTAGCAAGAGGGTTCTTGAGTTCAAGTGGTTTTTCGACCCCTTCTTCCTACGAGGTTCTTCTCTATTTATAGAGAATTGGGGGGCTGAGTTTAGGCCAATGTTCGATGTGGGATGCTCGAAATAAGGGTTTTTGATTGGTCCATGAGTGAGGTCACTTGTGATTGGCTTGGGAGTGAGGTTGTTGGTGATTGGTTCGGGAGTGAGGTCGCTTGTGATTGGTCCGAGCGGGCGGGCGTATTAGTAGAGTCGGTGACGAGGTCGAGACCTCGTTCCGGGATGTTTGAGAGACCTCGCATCCGTCGGGAGTTTTGTTTTTAAATAACCGAGCATGGACGTGGGTCCCTAGTTTGCCTATGGGGGCCTCCCGGGCCCACTTTTTGCTTTTACTGTTTTGGACATCATCACAACCCCATGGCCTGTGGGGCCTCGCCCCAAGGGTCGCAGGACATAAGTTTCCTGGATCCGCGAGATGCGGGGTGTTTTTTAGAGGTTATGACGTTCTCGAGGTTGGGAGGGCGCTTTGCGAGGTGTGAGGCTCTGTACTTAGGTTCTCTTCTTGTTCTGCGCGGATGAAGATTCTTGGGCCTTTTCGCCATACTTTGCTTAGTGGGCCGTCCAGGTGAGACGGGCTTTAAGAAGCCTTTCGGGAGTGGGGGAGGCTCAACTCTGCTCTATATAAGGGCGTATCTCACACGCCTCCCCCTCATCTTCTCTCTCCAACATTTTCGCTCCTTCTCTCTCTTTATCTCTTCGGTTTCTTCTGAGCGGTTTCTCCAAACGGTTTCCGACGAGCTTTTTGCCGTTCGCCAGTTGCGCCACCGCCTCTCGTTCGCCGACCTTTAAACAAGTAAGTTCTTGATCTTCTTTCTCCTGTCTTTTGGTATTTTTCGCGTTTGATTCTTCCTTTGTTCGCTTTTTGCCACGCGTTTTATAAGGGCGACGGTGTGTCGCCCGGTGTTTCGCGCCGGTGTCACGGTGGCGAAGCGGCGGTGGCAGGGTTGTGTGTTTTTTGGCGTTTGCCTTTGTTATTTTTCTTTGTTCTTTCTTCGTTTCGTTTTGCATCTGGGTGGGTGTTTGTGATTTCTGGGTGTCTCTTTGTTCTTTCTTCGTTCCGTTTTGCATCTGGGTGGGTGTTTGTGATTTCTGGGTGTTTCTTTGTTCTTTCTTCGTTCCATATTGCATCTGGGTGGGTGTTGGTGGTTTCTGGGTGTTTGTTTGTTGGCTGCGCGGCGGCGTTGGGTGTGGTTTTTGTTCCGTAGTGCCCTTGTCTCCCCTTGGTTTTTCGTTTCCTCTCCTTTCCTTTCGTTCTGCTTTTTTTTCCTCTTTTTTCTTTGCGTTACGCTCTGGGGGGCGGTGTTGCGGTGGTGAGACGGTGGTGAGACGATGGGGGGGGGGGGGGGTTGTCGCCGTGAGGGTAACGCTGGGCTTTTGGGTTTATTGCTTTTCTCTCTCTCTCTCTCCTTTTTTTTGCTTGGGGTGACGGTTAAACTTCCGTCTCTCCGCCCACCACTTTTCGAATTTCGAAAACCCTCGGGAGCCCAAACGTCATGATGTCTGATTGACGGGACGTTTGGGCTTCCACCGCTGGCTTCCACCGTTGGTTGGTCTTCTTTCTCTTTCCTTTCTTTTGTCGCTTCAAATTCTTCTTTGCCGTCCTATCCTGTCAGAGTAGTCCGTAGGGCGCCACGTGGCCTTTCCTTTCATGACCTCGCGTTGCTTTGTCCCCCGAGGTTGCGACCTCGTGCTCATTTTCTCCTGAGGTTATGATCTTGTGCTTTGATCTCGGGCTCGACCTCGTCCTTCCTTTCTTCCCGGGGTCGTCCTTCCTTCCTTCGTTATGACCTCGTCCTTCCTTCCTTCCCGACCTCGTCCTGAGGTTATGATCTCGTTCTTGGATCTCGGGCCGTTCTTCCTTCTTTCATGGGGTCATGACCTCGTGTTTTCCTCTTTGGTTGCCTTGCCTTTAGTGTCTTACTGACCTTTTCTTTTTCAGGTGCTAGCTTTTCGCGGCCTGGACGTCGTCTTTTCATGCCTAGGAGAGCCTCTGCGAGCCCACCACCCGGCTTTGTCTTCAATTTTCAAGAGAATTTCTATCAGGAGGTCTCCGAGTCCGTAGGAAGTGTAGAGCCTAGTGATTCTCAGAACCCGAGTTCCCCTTCGTTGGTCTTCAGCGAGCCCTCATCCAGCGACTCCGCTGTTTCGATCAATTCGTACTTCCCCCGTCTGCGCATATATTCTGGTGTTGAAATGGCTTCCTCTTCTTCTCCTGATGTGATCGCCGCCGAGGTCGAGGCGAGGTTGGACGCGGCGATTGCCTCAGCTTCGGCCGCGTATGTGCCATCGAGCTTCCCCGAGGCCTATATTACCGACGTTGTGTCCGGCATTCCCGTCGTCCTCAGAGAACGGATTCCTATGAGTCCGAGCACTCCCGAGGCCTACCTGTCCGAGGGGGTGGCCACCGATTTGACGCTGGACGACCTCGCGGACATAGCTAAAGATTTCCCCTGGCCCGAGGGAGTCGAGCTGGCACTGCCAGAGGAGGAGGGGCAACCCCTGGCGTCCTACGAGGGGTGTGCGGTTGTGTACCTCGTTAGTCTCCAAGCGGGCTTCAGGCTACCCTTGGCCCAGTACATCGTTGATTTCTTGTAGGCCATGGGTGTCTGCCCTGCTCAGTTGTTCCCGAACGCTTGGCGGCTGTTGTGCGCTTACACAATTCGAAGCCGCAAGCTTCTGGACGAGCCGAACCTCAGCGATTTGTCGGCGTTAGTCTTGGCGAGGAGAGAAGCTCGCTGTTCCTTGGTCAACCTCAGCACACCGAACGTCAAAATCATTACGACCCAGTCGAACGTCGGGACGTGGAAACCTAAATGGTTTTTGGTCCGAGACCTCAGCGGGAGATACCTTAATTTCCCTGTGGCACCGGGTAACTACGAGAGATGCGTGTACCCGTACAAGGTTGCTGAGTTCCAGGCGCTCAAGGCCAAGTACGCCATAGCGTACCAGGCGCCATACGAGCGCTACCTTTCTCAGGACCGGCTTGAGCGGGCCGGGCTGAGCCTCAGTTTTCCTCCTCGCGAGGGCGGAGAGGGTATTTTATTATCACTATTTCTCTGATTGTTTTCTTTTTCCTTGTAGGGCTGCGGGTTATACACCTCGTTACATTTGTTTCTGACCTCGTCCTAACCTGCTTTTTTCTTTTTACTCCTTTCTTGACAGTGGATTTTCTGCACGCTCTTACCACGACGTCGAAGGGGAAACAGCCTATGACATCTAATTCCAAGACCCCTGCTCCCCGGGTCCCCAAGGGGATTTCAATCAACGAGCCGAGCTCGCAGCTGAGCTCGCAAGCGAGGACAGGTACAATGCAGCCGGGGCCTGTCCCGCCAACGGCCGCGACAGGGGGAGCCCTGCCCAAGGGGAACGTCACGAGGGCGTCGCAGTGGGACGTCACGGGGCCGCCCCAAGGGGAAAAAAGGCCCGAGGTGGTTCCGTCGAAAGGGGCCACCACGAAGGGGACCACCCATCCACCTCGGGCGTCTGACGACAAGGCCGGGCGGAAGAGGAAGGAAGCGGGGTCTTCCCCCGAGAAGAAGAAGAAACCCCGGTCGGGCGACCATCAACGAGGCTCGTGGGATCTGGAACTCATCCCTGCCTTTAACTTCGAGGGGCGAAGTCGCGGGGATACAGGTCCCCATCCCGCCAGGTTTCACTGCCCTGGACCTATCAGAGGGGCCCCGTTGGATTGGGCCCGGGGGGATTACAAGGAGGAAGTCGCGTGGGCCAACAACCTCACCGAGGCGGCGCTCGACGACGAGGCCGCTCGGTACTCGGCCATGGTAAGCTTCTTTGTTTTTGTGTTTTTTTTTGTCTCTTTCTTGTTTCTTTTCTCATCCTTCTGGGAACTTGCAGCACACCTTTTTTGATAATTACAACCGAAGTCGCATCGTCCTACTTCATTCGAGGATGGACAAGATGGAGGCGGCGCTTCGGGCCCGCAGCGAGGTGTGCGAGCGACAGGCCAAGGAGCTGGCCGAGGTCGCGGAGTCGTCCAAAGCCGCGGAGGCTGCGGCTAAGAAGCGGGTCGAGGCCGCGAAGGCCGCAGCGAGGGAGGAGGTAAAGGCGGCGAGGGAGGGGGAGAAGAGGGCGAGGGGTGAGGCCGAGGTTCTGCGGGGCGAGGTTGAAGGACTTCGAGGCAAGATTTCTGCCGAACATGAGTTCTTCAAGGCGAAGGAAGCGGAGTTTCTGAGGGCCGAGGAGGAGATCAGGCGCCTCGAGGGGCGCATTGTTGAGCTTAACGAGGAGGTCGTGGCTGCGGGTCCCAGGTATGTGGACTCGGAGGAGTACAAGGCGGAGCTGGTGGAGAGCGTGAGGACAATGTTCCACCAGGCAGTCCGCATGGGCGTAAAACAGGCGGTGGCCAAGTATGGGCACCTCGACCCCCAGATCGTTTTCTTCAACCCCAACTACAATGAAACCATGGGGGAGCTGGGGTCGAAGGATCCCGAGGGGGAATGCGAGTTCTTCCTCAACGAGGACGGGACTGTGTCCAGCACCGCGCCCCCCGAGGTAGAGCTTATTGGAGGGAACTCGGAGTTAACCTCCACGGGACCTCAGCCCGCGACCGGTGCGCCCGCGCCTCTTGCCTCCACTGCCCCTGCTCCTGCTGAGCCTGCTCCTGCTGAAGCCTCGGCTGCCTCCGCCGAAACTCCTAAGACCATCGATCTTATCGGTTCCGAGGCTGAAACCTCGAAGAAATGATAACTTTTCTCTGGTGGCCCTGCGAGGTTTGTAATTAAAACATCTTTCTCTTTTTTTTTTGGGTGACCCTACGGGGTCTGTAATCGAAACACCTGCTTTTATATTTATGTCCTTCGTCACTTTCTTTTCCTATGCTTGTTTGCTTTAGACTTTCTTGCATATGTCAGTCCTTATCCGTCCAACCCCATGGTGCCAGTGTCACATCTTTTGTGGGGCTCGGACCACACCGGGCGTTGTAGTCCTGCGACGAGGTCGTGAGCTTCTGTTCGGACCTCGTTGTTCTGGAAGTTCGTTCCGACCTAAAAATAGCCGTCCGCAAATCCTGGCGTCTTAGGGGGTTCACGAACCTTGCTCGTATCCAAAACGGGAAGCGAGGGGTGGAAATTCTTCCAAACGAGATTCTCCAACCCCAAGCGTGAAGCGAGGGGTGGATTTTCTTTCAAACGAGATTCTCCAACCCCAAGCGCGAAGCGAGGGGTGGAATTTTTTCAACGAAATTCTCCAACCCCAAGCGGGAAGCGAGGGGTGGATATTTTCAACGAGATTCTCCAACCCCAAGCGGGAAGCGAGGGGTGGAATTTTTCAACGAGATTCTCCAACCCCAAGTGGGAAGCGAGGGGTGGATCTTTTCAACGAGATTCTCCAACCCCAAGCGGGAAGCGAGGGGTGGATATTTTCAACGAGATTCTCCAACCCCAAGCGGGAAGCGAGGGGTGGAGTTTTTCAACGAGATTCTCCAACCCCAAGCGGGAAGCGAGGGGTGGAATTTTTCAACGAGATTCTCCAACCCCAAGCGGGAAGCGAGGGGTGGATCTTTTCAACGAGATTCTCCAACCCCAAGCGGGAAGCGAGGGGTGGATATTTTCAACGAGATTCTCCAACCCCAAGCGGGAAGCGAGGGGTGGAGTTTTTCAACGAGATTCTCCAACCCCAAGCGGGAAGCGAGGGGTGGAATTTTTCAACGAGATTCTCCAACCCCAAGCGGGAAGCGAGGGGTGGATCTTTTCAACGAGATTCTCCAACCCCAAGCGGGAAGCGAGGGGTGGATCTTTTCAACTAGATTCTCCAACCCCAAGCGGGAAGCGAGGGGTGGAACTTTTCAACGAGATTCTCCAACCCCAAGCGGGAAGCGAGGGGTGGAGTTTTTCAACGAGATCCTCCAACCCCAAGCGGGAAGCGAGGGGTGGAATTTTTCAACGAGATTCTCCAACCCCAAGCGTGAAGCGAGGGGTGGGATTTCTTTCAAACGAGATTCTCCAGCTCCAAGCGTGAAGCGAGGGGTGGAATTTTTTCAACGAGATTCTCCAGCCCCAAGCGTGAAGCGAGGGGTGGGATTTCTTTCAAACGAGATTCTCCAGCCCCAAGCGTGAAGCGAGGGGTGGAATTTTTTCAACGAGATTCTCCAACCCCAAGCGGGAAGCGAGGGGTGGAATTTTTTCAACGAGGGAGCGTTTTTAGAAAAGCCTGCAATCCTTTATTTACCAACTGTGAGGAACAACGGGGATTCGAGTTTCTACATGTAATATTTTTTGTCGTGCAACGTTCCACGTTTTGCTCAGTGTGCGCCCCTCGTCGTCCCTGAGTTTGAAAGCCCCGTGCGCGACTTCTTCTCCGAGGATGTAGGGTCCTTCCCAGTTAGGGTCCAATTTTCCTCCTTCGGTGCGTCTTAGCACTAGGTTTCCCGTGGCCAAGAGGCGAGGTCTGACCTTCTTGTCGTGGTATACGGCGACACGTCGCTTGTATTCTCTGGAGCGCAGGTCCGCTACCTCGCGGATTTCATCTCAGAACTGCAGTTCGACCTTGAGGTTGGTCTCGTTTTCTTTTTCGTCGAAGTTGTACACCCTTGCTGATGGAATTAGGGTTTCTACGAGAACGAGGGATTCCGCCCCGTAGTTAAGAGCGAAAGGGGTCTCGCCCGTTGCGCGGCGCGAGGTCGTGCGATACGTCCAGAGGACGAGTGGAAGTAATTCGGCCCAGCGGCCCTGTGCCATGCCCAGGCGCTTTTTGAGGTCTGTTAAGATGCGGGCATTAACGTTTTCTACCTGGCCACTGGACTGGGGATGAGCCACGGAGGAAAATTTGAGGTCGATACCCAGCTCAGAGCAGAAAGTCCGAGTTTCTTCGTAGTCGAATTGGGGGCCATGGTCGGTCACGATTGTCATGGGGACACCGAAACGGCAGACGAGGTTCTTCCACAGGAATTCGCAGACCTTTGCCCCGGTGATTTTTGCCATTGCCTGTGCTTCGATCCACTTCGTGAAGTAGTCCACGATGACCAAGATGTATTGCACTTGGCCAACAGCTTTGGGAAAAGGGCCTAAAATGTCCATTCCCCACATTGCGAATGGGCATGGCGCGTGAATGCTGCGGAGGGGAGCCGTTGGGGTGTGCTGGACGTTCCCGTGTTTCTGGCATCCGACGCATTTTTGGACGTAAGTTCTTGCGTCTTGTCGGAGAGTGGGCCAGAAGTACCCCAAATGGACGATTTTGTGTGCCAGAGACCTCCACCCCGGGTGTCCCCCACAAACTCCCTCGTGGGCCTCGTAGAGGACGTGGTCCGTGGCCTCGGGCGGTATGCACAGCAGGTTGGGTTCAGCGTAGCCCCGACGGTAAAGCTGGTCGCCGACGACGCAGTAGCAGGCAACTTGCATTTTTAGTTTTCTGGCCAGCGCGGGGTCCTCTAGGAGGATGCCGCTTTGTATGTACCTCGTTACCGGGAACCTCCATTCCTCGGTCCTTATGGACATGACCTCGCTATCATACGTACCCTTTTAGAAGGGATCAAATCATACGTAGTTCTATATAAGAACATATAGTTCATTTTATTTTATTTAAGATTTGCGACTGAACTTGATTTGATTAATTTGTATCAAGTTTCCTACGTAGTTCATGAAAGAACATCAAGTCCTCACGTAGTGCTTCAAAAAGATAATTTTTATTTTAACCTTGTTTATGTGGTCAATATCATTACAGGTAAAGTTGATCTATAACATGTGGACATTTTCCCTTATTGGGTCACCTTTATAATTATGTTATATTAAAGGTGATTTGGTGACATATTTATTTTCCATGCCACATAATACAGAGATTAATTAGAGGTGATTTGGTAATTAAAGCCCATGTAAATATTATGTATTGTTTATGGGCTCAAGAAACAGACGGGCAGAATCCAGTATATTTATCCACACCATTTTATCTATAGTCCCATCTGACATCTCATTACATTCTTATATTTGAAAATTAATTAAAAAGTCCTCATCAACCAAACTAACTTCTCATGGTTGAACTGCATACGAATGCAGTTACGAAGACTAAGACTTAAAAGAGACATTATAATATTTTTTTAATTTAATAAAATCTCTATTAGGCACTTATATATATACCCATCCACCATTTTATTTATTTGGCCATGCATGGAGACATTCATTGTATAAACATATATGATCGATATAACTAAGTATATACATATATGCAATGGAAACATTTTATACTTAATTAGTATTTGGTTGTGCATAGTGACATTTTAGTTATTTGTCTCATTTGTTTATGCACGGTAATCTAAGGCGTATATATAGATGCCTATGATCATGGTCTCCATTACTCCATATACACATATATTATGGCATAATACATCAACAGACACTCGAACTTGTATCTTTTTTTCAACCAGCCCCCCGTACTATGAAAGTTTCAAATAAATATCTCAACTTAACAATTTTTGCACTTTTAGACACCGAGCCCCTGAGTGAACTTCACTCGCGGTGACTTGGATGCCACATATGCGCCATGCGGGTGCCACATAGATGCCACATATGTAAATATTTTTATTTTTTCAATTTAATAAATAAATAAATAAAATATTAAAAAAACTCTAACACACTTTCCAAATTTATTAAAAAAAATCCTAAATCTATCTTTCTACCAAAAATCTAATATTCACTTTCCAAATTTTGTAAAAGAAATCTTAAATCTATTTTCGTACAAAAAATTTTTTTTAAGAATTCTTCACCGGCGGACTCGGGACGACAGAGAGGCCTCTCTGCCTCGTCAGAGTCTCTGGAATGACGGACTCGAGAGTTCCGAGTTCTTCACCGGTGGCTTATGTTCTTTGCCTTGTCAAAGTCTACCGTTCTAGATCTGAAAGGACGGAACGACGGACTCGAGACTTCAGAATTCTTCACCAATGGCATATCTTCACTGCCGGTGTACCAAGGAACCAGAAAGAAAGATGAAGGAAACAGAAAGAAAGAGGGAGCGGAGGAGTTTGAGTCTCAGACGAGTTAGTCCCGAATTCCTTCATTTTTGGCCATTTGAAATTCAAGGGTTTGAGTCTCGAATTCCTCTTCTTCAACTTGTTCCTTGATGGTGGATTCCAGTTCGCTGCAAATTCCGGCTCCAATAGCATCAACAAGATCCTCCGCTCGCTCATCAGATCTGGCCGGAAATAAAGCGCTATCGCTATGCCGACGGTGAAGTCGGGCCGATCTCGACCAGATCTGGGCGACCGGATCTCGATGTTTCTCCTCCCCCAAACTCCAGCTCACGCCTCTCCTTCTCTTTCAATTGAACGACAAGTTCAAACCGGCGGTGAAGTCGACCAGATCTGGGCATCCAGATCCCGTCCTTCCTCCTCCCCGAAATCCGATAGCCTAGGATTCCGCCTCTCCTCCTCCTTTAATTAAGAATGACAAGTACAAACCAGTGTTCTCGTTCTCATTCCGTCCTAGATCTCGTTCCGTCCTAGATCTTGTTCCATCCTGGTTCTTGCAAGGAGGGTCGTCGCCCTTGAGGTTAGGGAAGATGGAGATGAACTTATTTTTATTCTTTTTTATTTTGTTTTTAGTTTTTTTTGTCTTCTTTTATATTCTCTTGCCTAATTAGAATTTGTTATTTAAAGAAAAAATTCAAATTCAAGATTTATAAGTTCCTCACTTGCTCACAAAGAGCGTGAATTTCACACACTATGCCACATCAGCGTATTGTGTTTAATAGAACAAATTTTGTTAAATTTAGGTATTTATTTGAACATTTTAGATTACAGGGGGCTGGTTGAAAAAAGTTTACAAGTTCAAGTGTCTGTTGATGTATTCTGCCCATATATTACATATACTTATGGTGAATTTTCGTTATATACTGATCCATCATGACATTGTATATGTGTGTCATCTTGATCATATAATATGAGTCCGTCACCATCTTAATCCAATTTATGCCCTTCAAAACTAAAACTCATTTTGACTTGTATATACTTAATTAAGCCAATCGAGTCCATAATTTAAGAACTATCGGATTAGACGTATTTAATTAACTAACTTTTATGAGAATTGAAAACTCCATTCTTTTTGGTTTGTCTGCAATATCTCATTAATCATTTTTCTCAAATTACTCCAGTTTTGTATGTGTAATAGATCCTGGAACAATTTGGGCATTATAACGGCTTAAAAAGGCTTAAATGGTGTGGTGTTTGGATCCACTCGGTTCCTCCCAGGCCACAAGCGATTAATTTATGTAGTGTTCGGATTCACTCGGTTCCTCCCAGGCTACAAAATTAACCAATGTTTCAAAACATATATATATATATAAGATTTAAAACGAAATCAAAACATTTTATGGGGGTGTGGTGTTCGGATCCACTCGGTTCCTCCCAGGCCACAAAATTAATGTAGAGAAAAATAATAAAATGGCGGAAATTAAAGAGATAAATCGCTCCATCATCAAATAATGATTAACGATTATAAACTTAAAGCCCTCTGCATACTCGTACGTATGATGTTTGTTTTGTTTGCCTTCAACATACATACTTTCCTTTTTACCATTTGATATGGTGGAGAGCAAGAACAAAAGTTCCCCTTCAATCTACGCCAATTGTTGGCTTCACAGAGAGAGGGCCCTTGCCTCTTAATTTCCATTTTGTTTTAAACTTCCCCCAGATCAAGTGGAAGGTCTTTT